>CM050211.1:30028649-30051149 GCA_027475355.1 Coilia nasus
CACACACACACACACACACACACACACACACACACACACACACACACACACACACGCAGGCACACATACACGCAGGCACACATACAAACATATATGAGCACACATGAACACACACACACACACAAACATACATGAGCACACACACACACACACACACTCAAGAGACAATGACACTCACACTGATACAGACACAGAATTGAAACTACTGGAAAACACACACACACACACAGTGCTGTGCAGATGCTCTCTCCCCCTGACACCGGTTTCCTGAGGCTGCCTCTGGCCCCTCCCCCTCCCTAATTGCCTTGTGCAGAGGGCCGTCACACACTCCCATCACCATGGCAACTGCACAGGACAGAAACCCGGGCATGACTCAGTGTGTGTGTTTGCATGTACCACTCATCCTTCCCGACTGTAGTGACTCAGGTGAGGTGACGTGAGGTGGTTGCCAGGTAACTGTAGCATCTCTGACGATGGGGTGATGTCAGACGTGCTCTAATAGTGTGTTATGTGTCGGGAGAGGCAGTCAGGGGACGACTGGACTTGCGACAGCAGTGGCCACTGTGTAAACACACACTCAAGTACATATATCCCTCAGCAAAACACACGCACACACACCTATGTATATCCCTCAGCAACACACACACACCTACGTATATCCCTCAGCAACACACACACACCTACGTATATCCCTCAGCAACCCACACACACCTACGTATATCCCTCTGCAATACACACACACCTACGTCTATCCCACAGCAACCCACACACAAACACACACCTACGTATATCCCTCAGCAACACACACACAAACACACACCTACGTATATTCCTCAGCAACACACACACAAACAAACACCTACGTATATCCCTCAGCAACCCACACACACCTACGTCTATCCCTCAGCAACCCACACACACCTACGTCTATCCCTCATCAACACACACACACCTACGTATATCCCTCAGCAACCCACACACACCTACGTCTATCCCTCTGCAATACACACACATCCCTACGTCTATCCCACAGCAACCCACACACAAACACACACCTACGTATATCCCTCAGCAACACACACACAAACACACACCTACGTATATCCCTCAGCAACCCACACACACCTACGTCTATCCCTCTGCAACCCACACACACCTACGTATATCCCTCTGCAACCCACACACACCTACGTATATCCCTCAGCAACCCACACACACAAACCTATGTCTATCCCACTGTGTAAACACACACTCCCGTACGTATATCCCACAGCAACACACACCTACGTCTATCCCACAGCAATACACACACTCACACGCACCTACATCTATCCTATACCAACATACAAACATTTTATGTATGAAAATAAAATGAATAAAATTGGCTGATGGCACAGAGCAGCTGATAAATTGACAAAATGTGTACTGGCAGGCTAGAGATCCACCAGCACAAGTTGCAGTGAGTGTGCGTGTGTGTGTGCGTGTGTGTGTGTGTGTGTGTGTGAGAGAGAGAGTCCCTGGTAATGGCAGAACCACATGATGCGGCATGAGGACCCTAAGGCCCAGTAGGATGGTCGGAAAGAGATTCTCTGAAAGGGAGATGGAATTTAGTTGCATCTTTTCTCTTTCTTTGAATCACCACATTAAACTCAGCAGAGTGGCTTTCATCCGGTGTGACTGAGAGTGGGGACTGATTCTGACTGAAAGGCCCCTAGATAAAACCATATATTGTGACTTCTGTCAAGTGTGTTTCTATCCCTTACACACACGAGTGTATCGCTAATTCACCAGGTCCTATATATACACAACTGACTTACTCACCCTCTCACACACACACTAACCCTTCACATAACATGTTTTTCTGACATACTGAGCACACACACACACACACAGATAAGAGGCCAAAGAACGTTATCAAAGGCCCCTGGGTACACAGTGCTTACCACACACACACACACACACACACACACACACAGCTGGTAGCTGTGAGACAGAGGACCTGTGATAACCTTTTGATAGACATTTTGATAGACATATCCCAGCAGCAGTCACTTCTTAACTGAATGTGTGTGTGTGTGTGTGTGTGTGTGTGTGTGTGTGTGTGTGTGTGTGTGTGTGTGTGTAATGGGGGAGGGCTTCTAGGAAGACAAAAGGAATGAATAGGCTTTTAATTAACCAGAGCCCCATGTGCAGACATGTAGCAGGTGGAGGGATGAAGGGTGTGTGTGTGTGTGTGTGTGTGTGTGTGTGTGTGTGTGTGTGTGTGTGTGTGTGTGTGTGTACCTATGCGCTGTCGTGTGTGTTGATGTGGTATGTGAGGGAAGGGGCATGGAGCTGGCAGGATGCCTTCTCCTATGAGTGTATAAACTCAAAAAATGTGTGTGTGTGTGTGTGTGTGTATATGTGTGATGTGTGTGTGTGTGTGTGTGTGTGTGCATTTGTACGCGTGAGGGAAAGGGCGTGGGGCTGGCAGGATGCCTGCTCCAATGAAGCCACTGCTGGGTGACCTCCCCTCTCCCTGCCCCCTAACAGACAAAGACACACACACACCACCTCCCGTTTTCCTGCCCCCTAACTAACACACACACACGGAGAGGGAGCAGGACAGACTAACACACACACACACACACACACACACACACACACACACAGACATGTACATGACATGGTCCTAAAAGGAATGCTGATCAGATGCCTATCTGAATTGGCCTATGGGGAGCGTGTCAGCTATCAGGGGTGACTGCCAAGATTTAATACAGAAACTATGTCACACACACACGCACGCACACACACACGTACACGCACACACAGAAAAGGAGACAGAGAGACAGACAGACTGACATAGAGAGACAGAGAGAGATGGAGAGAACAGAGCACTACGAGGAAAATCTAGTAAACCCCAATCCACACATCTCCTGTAGAGGAACGCATGGGTGTGACACACTCCTGATCACGCAGGTGAAACACTCACACACACGCACACACACACACACACACACACACACTGCATGTTCTACAAACTGCACACAACATAAAAGCACAAACACACGCACAGGCTCACACTGCATGTTCTATAAACTCCACACAGGATAAAAGCAGCAACACACACACACACACACACACACACAGCACAAGAAGAGTGAGAGGATGACAGATGTCACCTATTCACCTTCCATTGGCTGCACACAAAGAAATCACAATCTCCCTTAACCCCCACCGCCCCAATCCCCAACAGGGGACAAAGGCCCCCGCAGGCCTGGGGGGGGGGGGGGGGGGGGGGTGCATTAGGGGGGGTTAGACAGCATCTCCCACCTGCCTCCATTGCTAGACCCCTGGGAGAAGATTGGAGGGGGGTTCTGAGCAAAGCTCCTTAAGGCACTGCTGATGCTGAACAGGGTGTCAGAAGGCACACACACACACACCACACCCTTGTGTGTATAGGAGGGACAAAATGTGTGTGCGCCTGTGTGTATGACAGAGAGAGAGAGAGAGAGAGAGAGAGAGAGAGAGAGAGAGAGAGAGAGAGAGAGAGAGAGAGAGCATATGTTTGTGTGTATGACAGAGGGAGAGAAAACTGTGTGACTGACTGTGTGTGTGACAGAGAGAATTAGAGCGAGTGAAAGAGACAGTGAGAGTCAGAGAGAGAGGGGGAAACAGACCCATAGTGAGTCTGCACAGAAATATGAACACACACACACAAACTACTGCCAATGATGTTTTAACCAATTAGCATGGCTCTCATTCCATCACATGTATTACAGGGAGAGGAGAGGGTGTGTGTACGTAAGGAGTTGTTTAAATGAATCATTACCATGTGAATTAGGACTTTTTCAACTGTCCCCGATGTCTGTGGACAGAATACCACGCTTGCAATATCTGGGTGTCCATCCCAGCACCCTCAGACTCACAAAGTCTTGAACATCGCAAGAAGCAGAATCATGTTAAATTGGAAAGAAATTTTGACTTTACTTATCACAGTGGACATGACTACTTTCGTATTTGCCAGTTACTCTGATCAGTTGAGTTGAAAACACATGCACAGGGTGAGGGGACGGGAAAACAGTCCATTTTTACAAGCAAACTAAAGTAGGGATGCTTTGAATTAGGTTAGCTAGAATAGGGATGAGTGGGAGCTAATGTTGTGTGTGTTTCATGTTCCTGTTACAGTGGGGATCCACCACTCCTTAACACAAAGTCACACCCTAAGAACCGTAGATAATGTTTCTGCCCGTCTTCTGCCTAAAACACAACACACACACAAGCACTCAAACACACACAGTAGGTACAAGGTCAGTACAGAAGGAGAGAATGAAAGACTGCGGTAAAGGGATGTATGAGAAAGCAAAAGGTCAGTACAGACTGACGGACTGTCACATAGTACATTACATAACACAGCCATAGCAAGCTGAGAGGTACTCATGCATTCTGCACACACACACACACACACACACACACACACACACACACACACACACACACATAAAAAGAGTTAGTTAATGTGAGTGAGAGACTGTGCTTTTGTGTGTGTGTGTGTGTGTGTGTGTGTGTGTCTAATGGCTTTCAGGTGGTGCTGAAGCTCTGGCTGTGTATCCTTGCCTGCCCTTCTGACAGTCTGCGCAAAGCAAATGAGGAGTGCTTTAGACTCACACTGACTACAGAGCACCACTCACACACACACACACCAATACTGACACATGCACAATCCACATACAGCTTAGGGATGTCCCGATCCAGCTTTTTGCACTTCCGATCCGATACCGATATTGTATTTGCACTTGTGAGCCGATACCGATACTGGTGGCCGATACCGATACCGGCCTATCCAACCGAGCATGTATTTAAGTTATTTAGCCTTCTTACTTAGTTATTAGACTCATATCGAAAAGGTTTTTAGTACTCTTGATAACAACTAGCCAGCTGACTTAAGTGAGTTTGAATACACAATGGTTGGTAACAAGAAACTGACCTGTTTATTCAGGGATAAACAGAAAATAGACAACATTAAAAATAACAAACAGGGATGGCATCAGTGGTCAGTAAAAGTGCAAATCAGACTGTAAACTGTATGGAAAAAAAGAAAAACACACAAATAACCTGAGTGTAAAATAGTCTATTAACTCAAAAAAGCAAAACACACAAATAACCTCTGTGTAAAATAGTCTATTAACTCAACATCAGTACTCTGGTCTTGAGCATGTAGGCTATGCCTCAGGTAAACTGGAAGACGCTGCGGACCGGATTTTAGCGAAACCACAGCAAAAAACTGGAATGGATTATCTGAGTAGGTGCGCTCCGGGAAAACCCGGACCGGACAATTTTTTTAACGGATTTTTTTCCGTGCCGCCGCACCGATACCGATACGCATTTTTTTGCCAATATCGGCGGCCGATCCGATGCCGATATTGGATCGGGACAAGCCTAATACAGCTAGACACAAAATAGGCATATACACAAACAAACAGTCAAGACAGACACGCATACATTAACACACACACAGGAGTACACAATCTTATATCAACTTATACCCCCCCCCCCCACACATGTACATTAACGTGAACACACAGAGGACACAAAGACACACACAACTTGACAAACACACACACACATGTTGTTCCCTCTCAGGCCTGTATGTGTGTAAGTGTCTGGCTATTTTGGTGGCTAGCCTGTCAAACTGCAGAAATGTGTGCACCACCTTATGGGGCTAGCTCTTATATTAGCATACACTAAACCACCTTTGCCACAGTGCCCTATGGGGCTAGTCTTACATTAGCCTATACTAAACCACTAAAACAGTGCCCTATGGGGCTAGTCTTATATTAGCCTCCACTAAACCACCTTTGCCACAGTGCCCTGTGGGGCTAGTCTTATATTACTGTAGCCTACACTAGGCCACTAAAACAGTGCCCTATGGGGCTAGTCTTTAATTAGCCTACACTAAACCACTAAAATAGTGCCCTATGGGGCTAGTCTTATATTAGCCTACTGTACACTAAACCACTACAAAAGTGCCCTATCGGGCTAGTCTTATACAGGGAGGGAAAGTGGAACACAGCGATCCTAGCGGTGGCGTTCCTATCCCCAGAGCGATCCTATTAAAAATCCCATAGACCGATTTTTAAAAAAATCCCACAAAGGTATGACACGGAACTTGTGCACCAGACATATTTTTCAGGCTATATATGGGGATTATCTACTAACTGAAAGTATTGTGTGAAATTTCGGCCTATTTTAAAAAATCTAAATTGTGCCTAACTTGTCATAAACGGACTACAACTTTGAGTCGCTCCCGTTACGTCAGTAAACACAAGTTCACCATGCTGTAATTCGTAACTGATTGCAACCACGGAGAAACAAATGAATGCCAGTTTTCACATTTCATAAATATTCCATAAAGCTACGGTTGTGGATTCTTATAATCAGATGAGTTTCATGTACACAATCGTTGGATTTCACTTACTTCTCTCGCCGGCAGCTAACTGTTAGATTTGGGCAGGCGCCAGATTTTGCGGTGACGTCATACACGCGCCTATCGTTCAGTGTAGTCCTTTATCAGCTATTTAATTAACATTAAAAACAATTCAGATTAGTGAAAAAAAGAAAGTATGACCACCTGAATCGATAGAACTGCCCAGCATGCATATGATATGAAAGCCACTATCTTAACTTTGGAGTGTGAGCCGAAATGTAATTTTTTGAAGAAAAAATCCCATTCATTTCGATATAGAGGTGGGGAACGCAACCAGCAGGGGGCGATGAGATTACTTTCCCTCCCTATTACCCTACACTAACCCACTAAAACAGTGCCCTATGGGTCTAGTCTTATATTAGCCTACACTAAACCACTAAAAGAGTGCCCTATGGCGCTAGTCTTATATTAGCCTACACTAAAACAGTGCCCTATGGCGCTAGTCTTATATTAGCCTACACTAAACCACTAAAACAGTGCCCTATGGCGCTAGTCTTATATTAGCCAACACCAAACCACTACCACTTAGCCCTATGGGGCTAGTCTCATATTAGCTAACACCAAACCACTACCACTTAGCCCTATGGGGCTAAATCTTCCATCAGCATACACTAAACCACTACCACTTTGCAACAGTGCTCTATGGGGCTAGTTGTATATTAGCCTAAACAACTATCACAGTGCCCTATAGGGCTAGCTCTTATATTAGCCAACACTAAACCAATGCACCCTTCAATGTGTTGTCGCATTGTGGTGTGTATTTTGGGGGAGACTACCTTTAAATGTGTTGGTGATGCGGTGTGTATTTTGGGGGAGACTACCTTTAAATGTGAGGGTGATGCGGTGTGTATTTTTGGGGTCCACATGACCCTTGACCCCAGGGCGGTGGCCCTAAGACTGCCACTGTGGGTCCGAGGGGTGTGTGTGTGTGCGCTCATGTGTGCGTGCTGAGCTATTGTTTGGTGCTACCGTTAGCTCAGCACAATGCTCCCATGGCAACGCCAACATCAGTGTCCACAGGACAAGGCTACAATGACGAGCACAATGTTTACACACACACACTGAGGCGCACACACACCCCCACATAAAAATGAATCCCAAATACAACAGCACAGAACTGAGATATTAAGCTACACCATAAAACTGTCACATTTTTGCATGATGGTTTTATATGGGCTACATCTCAACTACACACACACACACACGCACCATGAAATTAAATATTAAAAAGAACACAACAACTTTGGATACTAGACTTAGGCTTGACCCTCAAACTGCCCCTTCCCTTACACAACTTGCACACACAAACACACAGATGTTTTATTTCAAGTGTTTAACCGTGTAAAATAAAGCTTTTATTCAACTATTTATTTTGGACAGAAAGATTGTTCATCATGGCTGAACTTCCTCTTTATGTTTTATGTTCTTTTATTGTTTGACAGGCCTCGTGTCAGACCACATGACATGAGTTCGCATTTATGGCCATCCTTTCTCTCTTTCACAGGAAAGAAGAAATCTCACACTCTTGTTCCCGTTTTTCATGCACCATTACTGACATTACTGCGCTTTGACCAAACTCACATACACACAGACACACACACACACACTTGTGTCTTGTGTCATGTCAAGGCTGACCTCAGGACATTCGGGGCAAGGGTAGCCTGTATCAACAATGTCATTTGCTTCCAAGCACATCTGGCTCTTTTCCAGTAGGTGGCGCTACACACAAGCATTAGCTCCATTATTCTGATGAGATCTTACCATGACGGTCATAGCTTCACTTTCAATAATCACTGCCAAATACAGATTCACACCCACGACCTCGACCTTAGCAATGCACTGTGTGTGAGTGTGTGTGTGCATGTGTGTGTGGTCTGAGCATGATCGGCTTCTCGCAGTGCTGACGCTAGCTACTGCACTGTGTTACTCCCGTCCCTCTCTCTCACACACACTCACACATACACACACACGTGAATCCCCCGTCTCAGGAAATGCACTGAATTGGCGTCACCCTCTCACCACTTTTCCTGCCCACAACACAACAGTGGTGATAAGGGAATGGGGAAGATTATATCTTATTTATGGCATCTGTGTGTGTGTGTGTGTGTGTGTGTGTGTGTGTGTGTGTGTGTGTGTGTGAGAGAGAGAGTGTGAGAGTGAGAGAGAGAGAGAGAGAGAGAGAGAGAGAGAGAGAGAGGGAGTGTGAGTGCTAACTACGAGGGATTTTCCAAACCAGTTGTGCCACTGAGGTCAGAGCTTGGTGGGGAAGTCCTCTGTGGTTGGAGGAGAGCTAACTGGCTACAGACTCAGTCTAACTCAAACTCCAATAGACAGAGGCCAACTCAAACCCAAATAGATGCGGGCTAACAAACTCTACAGATGCAGGTTTACTCAAGCTCTCACAGCTGCAGGCTAACTCAAACTCCAATAGCTGCAGTCTAACTCAACTCAAACTCAAATAGCTGCAGGCTAACTCAAACTCAAATGGATTCAGGCTAACCCAAACTCACACAGCTGCAGGCTAACTCAACCTTAAATGGATGCAGGCTAACTCAAACACAAATAGCTGCAGACTAACTCAACCTTAAATGGATGCAGGCTAACTCAAACACAAATAGCTGCAGGCTAACTCAAACTCCAATAGATGCAGGCTAACTCAAAAAGTTGCAGGCTAACCCAAACTCAAACAGCTGCAGGCTAACTCAAACTCACACTGCTGCAGGCTAACTTAAACTTAAATGGATGCAGGCTAACTCAAACTCAAATGGATGCAGGCTAACTCAAACTCAAATGGATGCAGGCTAACTCAAACTCCTATAGCCTTTGTTGCAATGAGACAGCCAGGAAGGTGGTCTGGGTGTTCCCAGCTCTGGCATGAGTCAGCAGAAGGGTGAAGGGACCAAGGCTATGGCACCCACTCCCATCTATACACACATACACACACAGACATCATCCACTCAGTAACTGCATCACGTCACAGGACAAACTCTAAATCACTGCTGTCCACCTACCACAGCATTAGGAGACAACACTGGCCTCCACTTCAAAGATGTGATGTCATCCACAAAGTGATTACACCTACATCATAATGGAAAAAGGGAACAAGAGACAGGACAAACAATCCACCAATTACGGCTGTCCAGTTCCCACAGCATCAGTACAGAGATACTACACTTCAAACGCTAGCCTACACTTCTCATACTAGCTGGCACTTTTCATACTAACTGGCACTTCAAACGCTAGCCTGCACTTCTCATACTAGCCTACACTTCAAACGCTAGCCTGCACTTCTCATACTAGCCCTACACTTCTCATACTAGCCTACACTTCTCATACTAGCCTACACTTCTCATACTAGCCTACACTTCAAACGCTAGCCTACACTTCAAACGCTAGCCTACACTTCTCATACTAGCCTACACTTCAAACGCTAGCCTACACTTCTCATACTAGCCTACACTTCAAACGCTAGCTTACACTTCAAACGCTAGCCTACACTTCTCATACTAGCCTACACTTCAAACGCTAGCCTACACTTCTCATACTAGCCTACACTTCAAACGCTAGCCTACACTTCTCATACTAGCCTACACTTCAAACGCTAGCTTACACTTCAAACGCTAGCCTACACTTCTCATACTAGCCTACACTTCAAACGCTAGCCTACACTTCTCATACTAGCTTGCACTTCAAACGCTAGCCTACACTTCTCATACTAGCCTGCACTTCTCATACTAGCCTGCACTTCAAACAACATCCAATAAGCAAGGCATCATGTGCAGCGGAAGGGTCAATATTGGTCAATAACTGACTAACAACAGTGCGCTATACCGAAATATCACACTTCCCAATGTCACAATAGCCTAATTCACTTTAATGGAGCCTTCTGCGACAATTTGTTGAGCCATGGGATAATTAGTAGAAGGGATCGTATTATCAGCATAGTGCCCATTACCAGCCATTTGTGTTGCTGTTCCACTTAAAATTAGGTTTTACCTGGTGAAAACAGAAGTTATCCCTGTGAAAATAGACAAATTCAGCTCCCGTAGACCTTTGGTTTGAGTAACTGAACGTTTATTTTTTAACTGATTTCGCATGAAAATGTCTCTCACCACCCGGCCGATAATAGACTTGTTTATGCTAATAAATAAACATGCACCGGCAGAACGGCCCATCTGCTGCAGCCTATAATAAAGCCATCTACAGGACTGACTCATGCTGCCAGTTACGCATGCAAGAGATGGGAAGCCAGCAGCCACCCGCTGTCTCCACCGTCCCGTCCCGTATCCGTAACCTTACCATCTCGCTGCGTTGCATTTTTCCGGCATCGGTGTCGGGCACGCGGAGCAGAGCGGAGCCAAGCCAAGCGAAGAGGCTCTGACGCTGACGTGTGTGTGTGTGTGTGTGCTGGAAAGGCCAGCGGAGATGAGGTCAAGTGTTTATGCATCTCCCATTAGCGGTGTGTGTGTGTGTGTGTGTGTGTGTGTGTGTGTGTGAGAGAGAGACACGCTCACCTCAGGTAGGCAGCGGAGCCAGAGACTCTTGTGCGCTCGTTTGTTTAGACGTGACTCACTCCGGCCCGGCAGGCAGCCAGCGACAGAGCGAAAAGGCTGAAATGTTTCTGAAGTGGGGTTTCAATGACCTCGTACGGCTATTAAACAGCATGCCAGGAAGTCTTTTAAGGAAACCACATTAGACAGAGGTGGCTTCAGTATCTCGTGTCTTTTAAGGAGAGCCCATTACACAGAGATGTGAGTCGTCACCACGGCAACATATCAGTTCACTGGGATGGAACCCAACTGCAGTAAATATGCATCCGTTAGCTCACTGCAGTGGCCAGCTGCTCTGCCTGTAGCACATGTGGAAGTCTTGGGAGACTTGGAACTGTCTAAAAACTCACAACGAAAATAATCAATCACATAGTCAACTACAAAAGCACTCGAGGGGGGCAGACCTCCGCCAAGCAGATGTTCACCAAAAAAGAAGCACCTTGAGAATACTAGATACTGTAAAAATTTTAGACTCATAAGTTCATGACTTTTGGAGTTATTTTGGAACAAAGACAGACCAGAGACACAGACAGACAGATAAATGCCAGGAAAAACATAGCCTCCTTGACGGAGTTAATAAAACAGTTCAATAGTGACTAAAGACAATCTAATGTCTCTTCTGGGTGTGTAGGCCACTGCATTCAGGAATCTAAAGGGTGTACTACGAGTGTAGTTGAGCGATAACCCAACCCGAGTTAAAGGAGAACTTCAGTGTAAAATAAAAATTGGCAAGTTAAAACATCATAACTGAGTTGGTATGTGTACTGAGGAGCAAAATTGATTTAGCCTGTTGCATTCAGAGTTTAACTATTTTTTATCATTTGTCCCAGAAGGCTAACAACGGAAGTGGTAGGTGCCCTCAGACGAAGCATGACAACTACGCTATTTTTAAACCATTAAAACAGCTCTAAGAAATTCCACACTCCATCGGTAGTACAACACAGGTCCTGACATTAAAAACGAGGCACTGAGAACTTTGTAAGTGTACACAACATTTATTAATAAAATAGTTTTGAGAGGCAGTACCTTGCTGTAGTTTCTCGTCGCCGCCATAATGAAAGTCCAAACAAGTCGACTGTACTACCTCTTCTCCTATTCTTCCTGCTGGTTCGTGTTCCTCAATCGACTTGTGTGGACTTTCATCATGGCGGCAACGAGAAACTACAGCAAGGTACTGCCTGTCAAAACTATTTTATTAATAAATGTTGTGTACACTTACAAAGTTCTCAGTGCATCGTTTTTAATGTCAGGACCTGTGTTGTACTACCGATGGAGTGTGGAGTTCCTTTGAGCTGTTGTAATGGTTTAAAAATAGCGTAGTCGTCATGCTTCGTCTGAGGGCACCTACCACTTCCATTGTTAGCCTTCTGGGACAAATGATAAAAAATAGTTAAACTCTGAATGCAACAGGATGAATCAAATTTGCTCCTCAGTACACATACCAACTCGGTATGATGTTTTAACATGCCAATTTTCATTTTACACCGAAGTTCTCCTTTAACTAGGGTCCAGAGTTTAATCTCCTAATATAGTCCTATGGGCTCATTTTCCAAAACAAAATGTCTGTGAAGATTCTCATTCATCCAGGACATGGTAGTCAAAAGAGCCAAGTTGTACGGAACTAGACTCCTTTTGGAGCTCAAAGATGTTTCACCTTTAATGCAAAATGCTTGTTCAGTTCTGGTGTGATGATGGGGAACCAGGAGCTATACCTCTGAGCACTGACTCATGTCACCCCTTTGTCACACGATGAGGCGTGTGGTCTACAGCTCACAGCTCCACCTCCAGTATTCCAGAGACATAGCTCCTGGCTGCCCATTATCAGGCCAGAACTGAACAAGCCTTTCGGATAAAAGGTGAAATGTCTTCAAGCTCTAAAACAAGTCCAGTTGCTTAGAACTTGGCTCTTTTGACTACCAAGGAAATACAATGCCAGCAGTCATCTACTGGGGAGTTTACCACTTACTCACTCTGAATTCACTTGGCCAGGTTTAGAACTACACCATCTTCTACACCACAACACCCCCTCTGTTCTGGTAGTACAGAGATTGTCTAGATATAGCATCAGTGAATAACCGTCATCATACATCTGTGTATGTGAGAGAAATAAAGAGACAGAGACTTTCTCACCTATGCATGTCATTTACATTTTATATCTCTTGATATATTCAGTCAGCATTTTCATTCAGTCCATTTTGTTTCAAAGAACTCTCCAAATACACACCCATACCAGCACATCATTCACAACCAGTAAAAACACACACAAACACACCTACACACACACACACACACACACACTTTCAGAATGACACCTGCTGATGTTCCAACTGACCTTCTGTGGAAAGGAAACACTGACAAGCCATCAAGCCCTCTCCTCAAAACCCACAGACCTTACACATATCAGTTAGCTGACATCAAACACTAGATAGCGGACACAAAACCCTACACTTACCAGCAATCTGACCTCATCATCTCTGGGCTGGTGCCAATGCATGTTTGCTGAAAAGCTTCTCAGATTGTTTGCTAATGTTTGCAAATGTTCAAAGAGATCACAAACAAACAGAAATGTGTTTGTGTTTGCCAGACTGCAAATATTCCAGATGCATCCGTTACCCATACAATCCATCAAACCCATCAAATGACCAATAATGATGAGGTGAGTTTTCAGTGCACTTTTAAATTGTGAAATTCTAAAAATTGTGAGTCCAGTGTGTAAATTTAGGAGGAAAGGGAATTCCATAGTTTTGGAGCAGCATATGAGAAGGCCCTTGCACCCACTGTGTGAAGCAAGATGTTTGGTTGGACCAGTAATCCTGCATTAGATGACCGCAGTGTACATGAGGGTGTGTAGATTTGTAACAGTTCCTTGATATACGGTGAAGCAAAATTGTGGAGGGCTTTAAATGCAATTAGTTCGGTTTTAAAGTTAATCCATTATGTTTTTAATTGGATCCATGTACTTTTTATTACTCTTGTAATTAATTCTTATTTTGTTTATTTGTTTTGCACTGAGCTTATTCGTCACATATCCTGTCGTCTTGAATACTACAGCAGCTATCTGGCTGTTGTTTCCCTACTACGGTGGTGATTTCCGGGGCTAGTTTCACATCACAGCAGCACAAGGCTCTATCTCCATCTCGATAAACCTGATCGCTCCCAAGAGAGGAGGATGCAGAGGCTCCTTCCACACTAGATCCTCCTCGCAGATACATGCAGGGAGACCATGCACCCTTGGGGCTGCTGAGAACTACCAGCGTAAATATGTGACCACAGCATTTGCAAACCGGAGACTTCCCACTGTGATGCAACAATCACTCTCAGGGAACACAAAGTTGTCTGAAACTACAGAATGTTTCCGTAGAGCACTAGAAGGACAGAGGAGGAATTCACTTCTCAACTGGTTAAGGCTGTGAGTTTTTGAACATTCTAAGAAAAGATTCCATTCTACAACAATGCAATATTCTAAAATCCCACATTACATGCTATGCACTACCCCCAGCCTCCTTGCAGATTCAGGTCATTGACTCTAGGCTGTCTTAAGAACTCTATTTGCTGGGTCATTGGAAAAGTGCAACGAATAGAAGGGAACTAGGGTTTAACGGGATGTGAGTCATGCCTCGTGGCCCGTGTCTTTCTTAAGCACCTCGTCTCGCTGGTTCTCCTGGATACAGACAAACTTCTCTCATTCACAAAAATCAGCTGGTATGAATGAGGGCGTTGATACACACACACACACACACACACACACACACACACACACACACACACACACACACACACGGCCCAGCAAGGGAGATCGAGCGTGACACTTAAAAGGAAAGAAGGAAGTGAGTGGCTGGCCACTGGGGAGAAGTTGGGTTCCTGTTTCAAGGCCCAGAAACAGCACCACGGTCACCTTACTGCACCGATGAGCCACACTCCCCATTGTCTCTCTTTTTCCTGAATGAAGCTCAGTGGGGCCCTGCTTCTGCTTACATGTGTACTCACTTCAGTAACACACGTTAGCCACGAACAGAGAAGCAACACATCCTTTTAGTTTCTCATATTCAGACACTGTGTGTGTTTGTGTGTGTGTGTGTGTGTGTGTGTGTGTGTGTGTGTGTGCGTAAGACCCACTCTGATTGTAGCTTCCTGTGGGTGTAGTTGGTCATGAAGAGTTGCAACCACATGTGTTTACGGGTTACAAAAACAAGAGGGATTTTCCGCCATGGTGTCAATAATAAACAGCCAAGCTGCCTAACCATACTAAGCTGTTTACTGACACCAAGCGTAGGAGGCAACCAGAGCCCGCCCTCATCTCTAACAGGATGTCAGCGAGCTTTAATCCACTTTTTTCAGTAGAACAACACTACACACGACCACCCGACACTGAGCACAACTCCCTTCATTAATCTGATTTCATAGGTTAAGCCTGATTTATTTGCTCGCCTGTCAGATGTCACACCACACCGCCCTTTGTCTAAAGGAACAAAGCAGGAGTCCTGACGTCACTCTCAAGACCTCCAAAAAAAAAAAAAAAAAAAAAAAAAAAGACAAAGGCATCAGTAGACAAGGCAGGCAAAAAGCCAAAAGCGCATTTTTGCAGTGCCAGATGTGGCCAGGGCACCCAACCAATAACACACACACACACAGGCGTGACACGCTAACGTTTCCTGCTGCCCCGCCCACCCGTACTGGGAATATCTCACTGCCAAGTGTGGACAGGTGTGGACTGGTTCTGTAAACACTTTAAATGTTTGCTTGGCGCGCGCGCACGCGCACACACACACACACACACACACACACACACACACACAGGCACCACCACCCCCACAGGAGATGTAAGCCAACAGAGAAGCTCTGTGCCATTCATAAGTACAGTTTGGAAACTGTGATTGGCTGGCAACATTTTTAAAATCAAACCCAAGCGACTTCACGAGGCTCTCTCTCAGGCCTCCCACAGACCCGTGCCAGGAGAGCGCCTCGGCTAATCCCCTGCCATCTGATCCGTGCACGAGTCTGAAGAAGCAGACTAAACAAAGCAGCCACAACAAAGAGCAGCCTAAGCCCAGACCTGACGTCAGGCTTCAACAGGAGCAGTGGGCAGCTGAGCCAGCCAGGGCTAGCTCTCGTCACAGAGCATGTCTTGGAGCATGTTTTGGGCAGCTGCGGCTTAATGGTTAAGGGAGTTGGTCTTGCCCTCAGAGGGTCACAGGTTTAAATCCCGTACCAGTAGGTGGGCAAGGGAGTGAATAACCAGCACCCTCATCCATGGCTGAATCCTGTGCCCTTCAGCCCACATTGCGCCAGGGACTGTATTTCACTGTAAGTCGTTCTGGCGTCAGCATAGTCAAAACAAATCAGACGTTGGCCGCCACAGTCCCGTCAATGTATGGAAAACGCTGAAGACGCAAACACCACCTTGTGCCCTACTCTTAACATGTAGGCTGTTAAAATGTAACGAGCTGGAATAAACGTGAATCTAAATCAGTTTTGTCTTTTGTTTTGTTCTTCAATCTAGTGTAGTCAGCACACTAAAGCCTGGATGGAAATATGAGAGCCAAAGTTTAGGACAAAACAAACACCCACAACTTTTCCCCTGACAGAGGCGTCTGTCCTCAAGGGGTCAAGTCCACTGGGTCAAGACTGGTCACAAATCACTTGGATAAACACACACACACACACACACACACAGACATACACACGGATACACTGACACATGCACAGCTCCTTGAAGGCAAAAGAGGAACACAGAAGAGGAGCCCTGAGATGAAGACGCCGCAGGACGATGTGGGTGAGCACACACACACACACACACACACACACACACACACACACACACACACACACACACACATCTTGACATGGGTCGAACAGGACTAGTGAGAGAGTGATGGGGGGAGGAATAAAACAAACTTGAGAGAAAGAGTGATGGAGGGAGAGAGGGAGGGAGGAGGAGAAGGAGTGATGGAGGGAGGAGGAGGAGCAGAAGGAGGACAAACGCTGAGGTTCAGAGGTGAAGAAAACCACACACACAGGCAAAAGGGTGTGTTCATATTTGCAAAAGCAAATGTTCACAAATGCTTTCAAAGCTTTTTTTTTCGATTATCTCTCAGTCCACTGTAAAAGTTTGCAGGTACACGCAACAGGTCGGAAGAGGTTTGTACGTAGTTGTCAGGGTGATGAAGTCTAACCTTTAGAGTGTAACTAGCACTAGATGTATCAGTGACATGACAAAAACAGCCTACACACACAAAGGCCCTGTCCACACGACAACGTTCCTGGATTTTTTTCTTTGCAGGTTAAAAAACAAAGTCGCGTCCACATGACAATGGAGCAGTAAATATTTACGTCCACACGGGAACGTTTTCATTGCGTTTTCATTGCAGAAGGTGTGCTGTCCCAGCTTGAGGGGCATGATCAGAAGCGCAATTATTCACTTTAAACATGTAATGTATGTTGATTTTAGCAATGTGCGTTCTAGTTTAGATGGGTCGGATGCAGCGACAGTTGCCCTATTTAAAAAGCATAACGTGAAAAGCGTTTGTTGGGCTGAACTAGCGATGTATACAAAAAACATCCTGTAGTTCAATGTCAGAAGGTAGAAACAGTTGCATTACACATGGCCTACACTGCAGACGATTTTTACCCAAGTATCCCACAACAACCTGTTTGTAAACGTTTGACGCTGTTGTGAGATGTCACGTCGTTAAATTGACCCATTTAAGCGATACGGAGCAGAACATGAAAAAATAGAAGGAGCTGCAAATAAACTTGAGACAACTGCGCAATTATTCGCTTAAAACATGTCATATGTTGATTTTAGCAATGCGTGTTGTTACTGAGGGGAGCTGAAAGCAGTGACAGTTGCTCTTTAATTAATTAAGAATAATGAAAGCCTACAAGAAGTATTTGTTATAGCCTACTAGCCATACAGACAGTTTAATGGCAAAGGATAGAAACAATTGCACAACAGCCAGCCTACAGTACAAGCTCACAATTCACAATCACAATCACAATTTATTCAACAGCAACCAGTTTGTAAAAGTTTGAAGTTGTTGTTATATGTGCAGTGCAAGGTGAATGGGCGACGACGTCATCGTTTTCAAAGGTGTACTTCCATGAGAAACCGTTTAGTACTAGCTTTTTTGAAATATGATAGGTCACCCCGAGTTGCATATGCATGCTGCATATCAAAATGTTTTTCTTCCCCCATTTTCTATATCAGTCAAAAGAAGACAACAGGCGGAAAAACGACCCAATGCGAAAAGGGCCTTCGGCGTGACGTACACGTGCAAATACATATAAGAGAAACTGACCGAATGGGCTTTAAATGATGTTAGCCTGTGACTGACTCGCATAAGATTAGCAGGCTAGTTGAATGACTGAACTGCATTTAGCCAGGCACTTGCACTGTTTTGTCATGCAAATATTACCATTCTGAAACGTTCATTGACAAATGGTCAGGAAGCGACTGTGCTTGTGCCATCTCTCCTTCCTCTTCGGATTCAGGATCAAACACATAAGGCTGTATCTCCGTAGAAATTCTGTGTGCAGTTTTAGCGCTGTCAAGTTGACTTTTCCCCTTTACCTTACTCTGCTATCAAGTTGACTGTGGGGCAAAGGAAGCTGCAGGGAGCGTGTCACGCCTCTGGTGAAATCGTGTCGTTCTCCTGGCCCCACCCCCTCCACCAAACTAAAACAGCCTGAAAAAGAAGTACGATGGAAGTACACCTTTCAAAAGGATGCGTTTTGCCTGTCCACACGAGAACAAAACGGCGGTGTTGTCAGACTCTCACTTTGGAACCCGTTCTCAAAAAGTATCGTTTTCGGTCACCCAAAACGCCGGCGCCGTGTGGCGGAAGGCCAAAACGCAAACAAACTTTACCGTTTTGACCTGAAAACATTGTCGTGTGGACGGGCCCAAAGACACACACATACAGGGAGACACAGAGGTGTAGAGGCATCAGTGACATGACAACAACAACCTACGAGATACAGAAGCACAAGACAATGGAGAGGAAACGGAGAGAGCGAGAGAGAAAGACGAGAAATTCTTGATAAACGGCAGAAGGCAGCGACGGTGAGGAGACGTTACAGAGGGAGATGAGGGGAGGGGGAGGGGAGTTCAAGAGAACCGGAAAGAGAGAAGAACAGAAGAAGGGAGAGGAAGGGAAGAAGGGAGAAAGAGAGAGGGGAACAGAGTGAGACACCGGTAGAGAGGTGGGGTTTGAGAGAGAGAGAGAGAGAGAGAGAGAGAGGGGGACAGAACAATGAAGCTTAAAAGACAGAGAGAGAGAGAAAGAGAGAGAGAGAGAGAACAATGAAGGTTAAAAGACAGAGAGAGAGAGAGAGAGAGAGAGAGAGAGAGAAAGAGAGAGAGAAGCAGAGCGAGATATGGAAAAGGAGAGCAGAAAGGGGAAGAGGCAGGGAAAAGCCCAGCAATTCCACAGGTGCTTTACAGACAGGCTTATGCTGCCAAGGGAGTGTGTGTGTGTGTGTGTGTGTGTGTGTGTGTGTGTGTAAAACCCTGGACCATAGGGGTCTGTGCAGGGCTTTAGGATGCTTGATGCTGGCTGCCCACTCCATATTACATACTGACCCTACTGCATATTTTTAGCAATGCCTTTTACTAAACCACAAATCTGAAATTATTCATTCAAGAGAGTGTGTGTATGTGTGTGTACACCTACTACAGTTAGGAAAAAACAAACATGTAAAAGGATGTGGCAGATCTGTGGCTTTTAGTGTACAACACAACATCAGGCAACAGGCAAGTTTATTTCTGTAAAGCTTTTCATACTCAGGGGAACTTCAACACCCTTTACAAAAATACAAGCAAAGAATAGTACGTGGTCCTATTAAAGACGCAAAATAAGATAATAAGATAAAATAAGCACAGGGATAAAATGATACTGTGACTAGAATTGCATACACAAAAGGAGATGTATAAGGTCAATAAAAGACATAAAGGGGTGGACGTAAGAGGACACAGAATGTGAAAATAAAGGTTAGAAAACACTTTGTGATTAGTGATAAATCATTAGCAGAAAGCACCTGAGAGCAGCATTAGAACGTCAGTTATTGCAGTGCCACACACAACAGACCAGTCGACTGGCTCAACTTTGAGCCCACACATGACACAAGACTGTCCATCCACATGATGGACACAAGGCCCACGTGAAAAACTTCCCTACTGACAGATTCCACACAGTCACAGAATGTCAGAGGCATTCCATTCTGGAATCACAAATGTAGCCAGTGGCGACAGCCAAAGCTACAGGCAGGGTTTGGAAAATAATTTTAGTCCTTGTGGCGACTGCGTTCATTCTGGTTATAATGGGATCTAGACCGCACAGGAACCATAAAAGCAACGATCACATGATTGGTCATGTTGACACTTCTTGTTCCCCAGCTGCAATTAAAAGGCTGAAAGTCCTCATCTCCGGCCCTGTGATTACACCCTCGCTCTCACTTCTCTCTCTGAGATGTGGAACATCACAGCCAGCGTAGGCCCCAGTCTGCAGCACACACACACACACACCCGTCTCTGCACCAGTGGAGGCCCCAGTCTCCAGCACACACACACACACCCCTCTCTGCGCCAGTGGAGGCCCCAGTCTCCAGTGCACACACACACACACCCTCTCTCTCAGCTAGTGGGGGCGGCAGTCTCTGGTTCTCCACTCATCAAAAGGTGCGATGACTCCAGCATAAGGGAGAGTCATCGCTCCCTGACAGTAACTGCCGTCACTCGCCAACCACACACACACACACACACGTCATCCGAAACACACACCATCCACAATACCAACAGCCTCAGGCCAGTTTGGCCCACACAGTAGCTTCCTAACGGGCCAGTCATCGAGCCAAGCAGATGTGCCCGCTGAGGCCTACTAGGCACTCAGTTGGCAAACACCTGTAACGTCTCTCTAACGTCTCTCTAACGTCTCTCTAACGTCACAGCAAAACAAAACAAATGTGCAGAGCTGGTTTTATTTGGGTCCTTTCCCATGAACCTGTTGAGTCACCTACCTGTCTCACCTGCACCTGAGCAGCTCACCTGGAATGTGTTTATCAGAAGCAGAAGCCAGGACAGGTACTGGATGGCTAGACAAGGGGGTATACAAACTGTATCTGTACACACACACACAAACGCACCCACACACACACGCAAACACACATACACACACAAATGCAACCACACATAAAAGCACCCACACACACACGCAAACACACAGTCCATAGCCACTTTCACACTGGCAGAATTACCGGTAATTTCAGCCGAAATTAGTGGGTCGTCTGTTGCGTTCCCACTGGCGACATGGGGTGGCGTGTCCAAACGACACACCAATTCAACCCATCTCGGACCCTACACTTTTTTGCGACCTGGGGCGTGTGGGAACACGAGCCGAGGCGAGACGGGGAGCAGGGTGTGGTATGGTGACGTTTCACAACTGCCACCACCCACCGTCGGGGCTTTTAAAACAGCTGAGCAGAACTACAAAAACACCAACAAGGAGTTCAGAGGCAAACTGCAAACTGTCTTTCGAAATTTGCTGTTTATTTGGCCTAAATCATATAACTCACCCAACGTGATACCAACGTACCAACCAACGTAATTTGTTTTTAATTTAGATGCTGTACATGTCTGTTGGCCAACAGCTTTATCATGTAGCCTAAATGTGCAAGGAATAATATCCCCCATTTCAGTGTTGTTTGAAAGTACATGATTTTGAGTAAAAAAAAAATTGCGAGTTCACTTCCTGTTACCCCAGTAGACGTAGCGTCATTTTAAACTCTGTGGTCGCGGGAAACTTTTTTTTTTTAGAAACACAAAACAATGACATGACAATGGATACGGTAGGGTAAATGCTATGCCGAACATTTTGTTAAATAAACAGCATATTTTGAGAGACAAATCATTGTGTTGTGTGCCTTTTAACCAGGAGAGTAAATGTTTAATAGCTGTAGAGTAATGTTGATGTTTGATGATAGCGCTACTGTTTTGTTAAGAAAACATATGTCCAGAGCGCATCCATCAATATATCTCCATATATTGTAAATATCCCGAATGTGACTGCAAATATCCCCACAAAGACCACTATCGCCCAGTGCATCTTCACCCTAAGTGTTGTGGGCGAAAATGTGTGGATAGAGTAAATTATTTAATGATAGCGCTATAGTTCACCTGATGGTGCCGTGTACAAATAGCTACAGTAAATCGGCATCAAATGTATTCTTTGCATATATTTGCAATCCCATGTAAGCATCCAGGTGCAGTACAGTACCATGTCATTTGCCCTTGAATGGTTGTGCAAAGAGCCAGCAACAACTCTGTGCGTCTTGCCATGATTGTTTTAAAAAACTGAATGAAAACTTTGCAGACAGGTGTATTTACTACGATGCAAGGGTCATTCGCGTCATTGTACACGCCCAGCAATATGCCTGGCGTAATGTTACAGTGCCACTGGGCTACGCCTTCTCAACCCACCTTTTCAGAAG
>CM050211.1:30053649-30073649 GCA_027475355.1 Coilia nasus
TGTGTTTACTACTACACTCCTCTGGACTCCAGATGATTTCTGTGCAATGGACGTCACGACTGCAGCCAGGCACTCTTGGCATAGCCTGGTAAACCAGCCCCTCCTACTACATTTCATTTCATACAGAGGGTCTGGCAGTGCTGCACTGACAAACGACTGCTTCCTGGAAGTGTACACTCTGCTGAAGTTTAAAACGATCGGATCTGCCTTTACCCAATCGCGTATGCAAGTAGCCTGGCTATCAGCTTGTGCACACTACAATTTACATGTAGCACACAAAGTCGACGAACACTCCCTCTGTTCGCTGATTTGTCTGGTGAAGATTCTATCGGAGTCAACCATGTCAATGAAAGCACAGCCAGACACTCTGTACAAAAAGAAGTGCAGTACGAGGGGCTGGTTTACCAGGCTGTGTGTGTGCACGTGTGTGTGTGTGTGCATGTGTACAAAATGAAGTGTAGTATGACCCGTCCACACGACAACGTTTTCGGGTGAAAACGGTAAAGTTTGTTTGCGTTTTGGCCTTCCGTCCACACGGCGC
Organism: Coilia nasus; assembly: GCA_027475355.1. NCBI lineage: Eukaryota > Metazoa > Chordata > Actinopteri > Clupeiformes > Engraulidae > Coilia > Coilia nasus. Next base: position 30,054,191 of record CM050211.1, read on the forward strand.
CGGCGTTTTGGGTGACCGAAAACGATAACTTTTGAGAACGGGTTCCAAAGTGAGAAAGTCTGACAACGCCGCCGTTTCGTTTTCGTGTAGACAGGCAAAACGCAACCTTTTGAAAACGATGACGTCGTCGCCCATTCACCTCGCGCTGCACATATAACAACAACTTCAAACGTTTCCAAACTGGTTGCTGTCGAAACCAGTTGTGATTTGATTAGCTTGTACTGTAGGCTGGCTGTTGTGCAATTGTTTCTATCCTTTGCCATTAAACTGTCTGTATGGCTAGTAGGCTATAACAAATACTTCTTGTAGGCTTGTAACCATAAAAAACAACACAGACAATACAACTGTGATCAGTGAAAACAATATAGCATGAATAAAGTACTCAGCCCAGACAGTAGAATAGAAAGAACAATAAAACAAATAAAAACTGCACAGGCGGTGCAGACAAAAAGACGATAAAAAACAGGGCATCGTAAAAGCATTGCACGCACTGCACTACACTACAACAATACATCCAACAATGCACAAGGGTAGGAAAAAGAAAGGCCCAACCCTAAGCCCACCACTCCGCATCAGTGGAATCAACAGGCCCAACAATGGGCTGGAGAGGAGAAGAGGAGAAGAGAGGAGGCCAGAGATCGGAGAGGAGCACACAGCTCAGGGAGGAGCCTGGTCTTCTCCTTGGCGTCCGTTCCCAACTGTGTGCTCACCTCTGAGCTAAGTGCTCCTCCTCCGGCCTCCTCCCTGGTCTTCTCCCTGAGCACAGGGAGGTGCACACAGTTCGGAACAGAGGCCAGAGTTCGTAGAGGAGCAAACAGCTCAGGGAGGAGCACACAGTTTCGAACAAAGGCCAGGGAGGAAGTCGGAGTTCGTAGAGGAGCAAACAGCTCAGGGAGGAGGCCAGAGCTCAGGGAGGAGGCCAGAGAGGCCATCGAGGAGGCCAGAGTTAACAGAGGTGCAAACAGCTTAGGAAGGAGGCCAGAGTTCATAGAGGAGCAAACAGCTCTGGGAGGAGGCCAGAGAGGAGGCCACGGAGGAGGCCAGAGTTAATGAGGGAACAAGGAGGTCAGAGAGGAGCAAACAGCTCAAGGAGGAGTTCAGGGAGGAGGCCAGCAGTCAGAGGAGTGGAGCAGAGGGGTGGAGTAGGAGCTATCGAGGGGCTAGCAAAGTGTGGAGGCGCTAAGAACAATGAGCTAATCAGCCCTGCCGCCCTGCACATCCTCGGAGCTCAGAGGAGTGAGGACGGGGCAGGTAAGGGGTAGGACCTCAGTCGCTCTGCCAGCCAAAAGGAAAAGCAAAAGGAGATGAAAGGGGGAGGAGGAGGAGGAGAGGAGAGAAAGAAAGGGGGAGAGAAGGAAAGACAGAGAGGGGGAGGGAAGGGGAGAGGAGGGAGGAAAAGAGATACAGAAGACAGAGTAAAGAGCAAAGCAAAGGAGACATAATGCCAAGAAGGGAAAGAAAGGGAGGAAGGGAGGGGAGAGAGGGAGAGAGAGAGAAAGGGAAGAAATAAGACAGGAAGAGGAGAAGAGGGAAGGAAGCAGATAAGAGAAGAGGGGATGGGAGGAGGCGTGATATGACAAGAGGAGAAAAAAGGATGAGAGAGAGAGAAAAGACGACATGAGGAGCTGAACGCCTTCCCAAACACTCTATTAAGAGGACACATCCGCACCCCCCCCCCCCCCCCCCCAGACAGCGAGTGGGAGCACGTCCAGTGTGAGGGGAAGGGCAGCCAAGGCAAGCCGAAACCCAGCGCATCTCACAGCACATTAGCAATCACCGTGAAGAACAACCCTATTGACTGCATCTCGCCACGCATTAGGAATCACCCTGAACACAACCCTATTGGGTAGTATAACGTTTTTTCGACCCCGTTACTTTCCTGACATAATTCCTTGGTATGTCTGTATTTAACTTTTCTTTTAGATGTATGTTGTCTGTAGGCATGGCCAATTTCCATCGCCATAAATCAGACGAGTCAAGTAGTGTCTATAAAGTAGATCTGAAGTACTTAATATATAGTGTTGTTTTGCTATTATGACTTTTCCTACAATGCAATAAAATGCTTCTTGTGTATCAATCAGAGCACTTCTGTACCATTCTGATGTTTGCAAACTAATTCAGTATGTCTCACTGTGATCTATAGGAGGTCATGGTATTAAAAATCATACCTTTGGCATTTAAGAATACCCTGGTGTACGGTATTTTCCAAATACCGCCCAAACCTACTATTGACTGTATCTCCTGCAGTGTAAAGAATCACCCTGAACACAACCCTATTGACTGCATCTCCTGCAGTATTGAAGCAACACTACGCCATTTTTCCAACCTTAAAATAATCAAATTTCATTTAAGTGGTTCATCCACTTCTAACTGGGTGAAAAGCACTTCTGAATTTGCTTTGCACCCTCCACGGGCTATAACCACACTAAATACGTTTGGAGGAGCGGGCCACCTCTCTGTAGTTCTCTATGTAGACAATTTCGCTTCCAACCTTTAGGGCGACCGAAGACAAAAACTATGTTGTGTTGCTTTAAGGATCACCCTGAACACAATCCTATTGACTGCACACAATCCTGTTGAGTTCATCTCCCGACGCATTAGGAATCACCCTGAAGAAGAGTCCTATTGATTGCTCTTTGCTCGTTCGCACCTTGAAGCGCCTGAGCCGTGCCAAACTGCAGTCCCCCGCTGATTGCTCTACGATAGCGAAGGTTTGGTTTCAGTAGAGTGTCCGCGTGTTGGGGGGGGGGGTGTTGCAGGGGGTGGGGAGGCTCTTACTGCATGGCAGCCATCCACAGTCAAGCTCAAGGGCAAGAACATTTGATTACTGAGAGCTGAGGGGGAAAGAGAGGATCCACTCGTGAGGCTGACCGAGGGGGGAATAACCATCTCTCTCTTACAAACTCACACACACACACACCCAGCGTGCACCTGTTCTCAGCGCCCCCTAAGCTTGTGTACTTGTTTCTATTTTATCACCACCTCAGCAGGACTACTGCAAACGGGCTTCCTCAAACTCCTACCAGCAGGGTTTAACGTGTGTGTGTGTGTGTGTGTGTGTGTGTGTGTGTGTGTGTGTGTGTGTGTGTGTGGGTGTGTGTGGGTGCGCGCTTGACAGTTGAGGTGCTGCTGGCCAGGGTAAACCTAAAGGGTGCTGCCCAGTTTCCATTTCTCCTAGGGGGGGCTGAAGAGTATTTTTCCCTGGGGGTGACTGAGTAGTCAACTGTTGGTGATAAGAGAGCCAGTGGAAACTCTGTGGGCAGACGAGGGGGTGTTGGGGGGGTGGGGCAGCGGCTTGATTTCCTGTATGACTTTAGAGGACGTCTCTATATCTCTGCTCTAACCACATATGCACACAGGCACAAAAGCAGATATGCACATCAGTAACCTACACAAAAATACACACAGGGACAAACTGTCTTTTGCTTGCTAATTCTAACACACACACACACACACACACACACACACACAACACACGAAGCAGCTCTGCAGAGCGAGGCGGCGTGCAGTTGGGCTAAAATAAGCCTGGGCTGAGGTGACGAATGTCGAGGGGAGCCAGAGCTGACACTGGAGACGAGGCGAGGGGCTTCGGGCCTGATGACAGGGGTGCAGTCTGACCCATGACATCACCGCCATCACACTTAAAGACACAAGACCCCCACTCACACTCACCAACACACACAGATACACACACACACAGACACACACACACAGATACAAACACTAACATGTAGGCAATCTCTCTCTCTCTCCGTCTCTCTTGCTCTCTAACACAAACACGCACCACTAGCAAACAAAATCACTCTTTTAAACACACACTAGCATATATAGATAGTATCTTACACGACACAAACACACACACATACACAAATACATACTACCATACACAGACAACATAAACCCACAACAACTAAACAAGCTGAGGCCTAGACAAATGGTAACACTGTGCACAGACCACCACGTGCAGCCTATCGCTTGCTGTAACCTAGGTTACAGAGGTCTTCATCAACACCTGCTCAGTCTCCGGTGTGATCAATGGTGAAGGTAGTGCAATCAATACTGGCGGCAGGGTGTGGGTGGCTAGCCATGACTTACAAAGAGGAACAGAAGCACAGCAGAAGCACAGAGGGCAACACTTGCCACGTTAATTAATGGGTTGAATCTCACTATAAAGTCTGTCAACATTTCTGCTGTGTTCTGAGCTTTTGAAGGGGAAAAAAAAAGAAAATAAGATGACGTACGTTCAACCAGTGTAATAAAAAGCCACATAAGGAGTTAACTTTAGATGCATAAAAAGCTTCATCCCATGATGCCTAGCAAGAACAGAAGCGGGGCAACAGCCACAGGAGCACACAAACCGGCCGCTGTGGACTGGCTTGGGCGGGGAAACAAACACAAGCCCTCCTGGAAAACCCACTCATTTCCACAGCACTGCAAAGGGACAGCGAGGGGAGTTGGGCTGAGGGGGGTAATGAGGGGATTCACAGGAATCTTCGGCTGCAGCCACAAATCCGCTACAGCTGCCTCTGGGATGCAGCCCTGACTCTGGGGTATGGGGGGGGGGGGCGGCTGGAGATAGTCCAGTGATGCTCAGGGGGACTACAAGGTGGGGGAAAACTGAGAAGAGTGTTTGTGTGTGTGTGTGTGTGTGTGTGTGTGTGTGTGTGTGTGTGCATTTTCAGTGGGAGGTCATAAAAATGCTGTAGATCTGACCTTTGGAACAAACAAACAAACACAAAGCAAGTGTGGACTGATTTGGCCTTTGGCTGTCTCGGGCCTCGTGGCTCTCTCCCGCACTTCACTCTGATTTGAATACCTCCTGAGATTTGTGTATTGTTCTCACACCTGCCCTCACAGGGGAGGAAATAATCATATTCAAACCTGCCTCACCGTTGCCAACACAAGCCTGGCGGAGTGAGGGTGGCCGACCATACTACTGGTATGGCTCCTCTTATTAACTCACTTTCTGGCTCCTGGGAGAACATTAAACTGGACAGACTGCAGTATTGCGCAGGAATAACATAGTACTTACAGCTGCTACAACACAGAGATACCCAGTGTTTACCAACAACAAAGCTCGGCCCAGTGATGCAAGTTGGGAGCAATGACTGCGCGTTTGCTGACCAAACACTAACAACAAAGATGACCCGAGTCAAGCCACGAATGTGTATTACGGGGATCACGATTCGTGAGAAAAGCAGACGAGCTTGTGAATCACTGCTGACACTGTTGCCAAATATTCGGTATCATAATATTATTGCCCGAGGGTACTGCGTCAGAGCTCCGTGGGGCACTGCGCGCCGGTGCCGTTATCATATCCATCTCTGCCTCGCCAAAATCAGCAGCACACAAAACCTCAGGCAGTGGCACCTGGCCTCGCACGGCCAGAGGAAAACACACTTCTGGGATCCGAACTGTACCACCAACACCTTTCTCTGAACGAATCTACCCGCACTGAATGTGACTATTTTGACAAGTAAATCTTCCAAAGGATTCATGTCAGAAAACAATCTGTTCATTTTCGCACTTAGTCTACCTGCAGGAGCTCAATGGGCTGTGCCAGGGTCTGTGTTGTTCTGAGCATTGCGTAATGCTTTTAGGTGAGATTGAGTTACGCTGTTGGCTTCCCAGAGGAAATGAACACATTTAGGAGGCTAAATAGGGGATGAATGGTTTAGAAGTCAAAGCTTAGTGTCCTTTGATCATTGGCGCAGCTTGTATTCCAAAACAATCAAGAGTCGGTGGCGTTTGATATCAAGGCTGATCACTCCCATTGTTTGTGAATGACAGCAATTAGGTGAATCGGATTAAGAGTAGTAAGGTCAATGATTAACAGAACATCTGGCCTGCCGAAGCCCGTGTCGTACTTTAACAGAAACCATTTTAGCATGGGGATGTGACACTAACCTGTACGGAAAGTTTGATAAAAAGGACTTGCAAGTCAGGTCGCTGTGCTGGATGACACATTCTCATATGTCCCGCGCGCGAGCGTGCGTGCGTGCGAGCGGGCCTATGCGTGTGGCAGGTGTTTCCTCCCCACTGACAGTGAAGAGAGGCTTTAGCTGGCATGTACAAATTCTTAAGACCACGTCAGGTGCGCCTATGCCACGTTCAACAAAATGAAACCCATTACCACTACTTCACCAGTACACAACAAATCTAGGACAAAGACAGACGAGTTGGACAACTAGCCTGTCCACAAACTTACCTTTAGAGCGAATTTCTCTCCCGTCTTTCTTTGAAATATTTCTATCACTCTGCCGTTGATGCCCTGTCCGAGCACCGAGCTTGTGACCTTGTAGTCATCCGTTATAGCATTCTTCTTTATCGGAAGAGTGGGCTTGACGTGAAATTGCAAGTTCTGTTGTTGCTGTTGTGGGTTCGGAAATACCGGCGGGTTCGACATCTTTGTGAATGGCGAGAGGAGACAAGGAGACGGGCACCTCTTACCTCTTTAGTACGTGGGCTTAAAGTTAAGTTATATCCCACAGGTCAGTGTCAGCAAAACAGTTTTAAAACTAGATACGTACGAACACAAGGTGGAAGTTCACCAGTGACAGCTTTATAAAATCTACCCACTCAAGAAGACCTGGAACCTGTGGTCTTTTTAAGCTAGCGGAGTCCCTTTTCTGAAGTTAGCGAACAAGCTAGCTAGCTAATATCCATTTCGAGGGTCAATACACCAAATCCAGCCTGAGGAAAAACCCCTAAGATTTCCTCTGTTGACCACTCCTGTAAAGGCGGGTGTTCAAAATGCCTGTGGTGGTTTGACTGGACTTATAATAAAAGATAAACGCCTGAAACTGTTTAAAACACGACAAACTTAGACCTCGAGGACCAACAGACGCGCGCAGTGTCCTTCGGCTATACAGCTAGCAAGCTACTTTCCGAAGAGTCTGGGCAGTTTTTTTCTCTCTTGACGTCATGCCCCTGGTAGGAATGCATAGGCCACTTCTTAAAGGAGAACGTAATCCAACCTCTGCCCATGACTGCTCTTGGTCGGTGTTCCCGATATTCTGAAATTCTTAAAACAATGAATCAAATGGCCTGAACACTTACATATAATTTGTGTATTTTATCTACTGATTTCTACATATCCGTGTTTGTGTATTTGCATCACTGTGATTGTGATTTACTACATGGCAGCTGTAAATTGTTGTGCAGCACTACATGTCGACTACAGTGTCAACAAATGAACGCCAATAAGCTAAAAAAAAAAAAAGTTTAGAATTAATAAAGTAAGGCGGTGCCATAGCAGTTAATGCAGCAATAGCAATTATTTGATCATGAGCTACAACAAATGTTCCTGCATTATCCACTGTGTTGCCTCCTTACGATAGTTATTTGTAGTGCAAGCTTTTCTTTTTACTTCCGACCACTGTACATTGTTCAGCGGTTGCGACAGTAAAAGTTTACTCTTGTTAAAAAAATAAAATAATACATAATATGATAATAAAAAAAAATCTTTCAATTGACTTCACGAATCAATTCAACAAGGGTGTCCAGTGTCTGCCCACGAGGGGGCAGAAGAGGCATGCGGTTGGCAGCCGTGAATAAAGAATTACTTGATTTTTATTTATTTGTTTGTTGGTTTATTGAATGTGTTTGTTCTGACGTTTGACATCTTCTGATATTGAAAAGAGATGTTAAGCTTTCATTTAACACATTACTACGTCGCTCAAGTAATTTTGCTTCGTTGGTAAATGTATCTCTGTGTACCTCACCAACTATTAGACGTCAAGGCTTTAAGACCTTTATTGTCATTGAACAGTTGCCTGTACAACGACATTAAACAGCAAGGCTACAAAGGTGCAGGGTGAAAGTGTCAAAGTGTCAGGCGAGGAAGCATTGTAGAAATAAAGGAAAGAAGGGCATACAATGGCATAATAAATAATAAAGGATAAAGGAAAATGGGCTATACAGAAGTTGTAATGTTTTATATTACTACATATATGTACGCATGTATGTATGTATGTATGTATGTATGTATGTATGTATGTATGTATGTATGTATGTATGTATGTGAGTACAGTAATGTGCAAAAGTTTTAGGAAGGTGTGGAAAAATGCTGTCAGCTTGAAAAGCCTTCAAAAATAGAAGTGTTAATGTTCATCAATTCACAAAATGCAGCGACTGAACAAAAGAGAAACTTAAATGAAATCAATATTTGGTGTGACCACCCTTTGCCTTCAAAAGAGCATCAATTCTTCTATAGGTGTACTTGCATAGAGTTTTTGAAGGAACTTGGCTGGTAACTTGCGCCAAACATCTTGAAGAACTAACCACAGTCCCTCTGTGGATGTAAGCTTCCTGACATATACAACCAATTTGGTGTAATTGGTTGATCATACACCTGACTATAATCCTGCAAAATCCCTGACTGTGTGTACCCATTTGTGTTAACTAATGCTGGTTTGAAGGCACCTGCCTAAATCGTTTCACAGTACTGTATCTTTTTAGCCATCCACATGTTTAATGTTAAAAACACCCATAAGGCTGAAAGGACTTGATGGGCATAAGTTGTTTTTTGACAAGTTTTAGGCAAGTGTACACACACAGGGGTACACACAAAGTCAGGGAAACTTTTGCATATTACTGTATATACTGTATGTATGTAATGTCTGCGTACGGCTCTACATTTGCTCACTAAAATGTTCATAAGTAAGCTATACTAAGACACCTCGTAAGGGTTTTGAGCTGACAGATCTGTGTAATACAGCTTCTGTCTGTCTGTCCACTCAAGTACATTGCAGGACATCATAAAGTTTTCACTGCAAGGCAAGTGATAAGCCTAACTTGCAAGCCTTTCCAAATTAGCACCAGGGGGCGCTATAGCCTAATAATTGTGTCAGAGGGGTCCACAGCCCATTGCAGACTGCCAAAAGCCACATAGTATAAGACTCCCAGAAATGGCTTCACCTGCTGCCAGAAACAACACTTAGGTTTTACAACACAACCCAGCACCACCTGTGACATAATATGATCAACATTCCCTGTCAAACGTCTCAAACTATTTCATCAGATTATCATCTTGTTTTTAATGAGAAAGCACTAAATTCTTGTTCACAGACTACCCGATCCTGTTTCTCCTTGAGCTGTGGTGGCTTGAGACATGATGGCAGTGTGACAGTTTTGGAGTCTGAGCTATGAGACCAAATCATTAAGTCCTATTGACGAGATCAGACATGCTTAGAAGCTGAACTGTGATGTATTTTATATTATAAAAGAGCAGAAATATACATGTCCCAATAGCCATGTCAATCCCATTCATCTTGATTTTTTTGTTTCAGTTGTAGGTGGATGCTATGCTGTGTGTCAACAAGGTCAGAAATGTATATAAAAATGAAAGGCCTTAAAGACAGAGAGTTTTTAATAAAGAGACATTGAATGTAATAAACACACATGGAATGTTGTCTTTTTCCGCAGGTTTTCAGATTAGACTCATGGTGCTTTAACAATCTTCGACATGTTAAACATCAGACAGATGATGATTATTTGTGGGGCTCACCAGGTGACCCTGTAAAGACCTTGGAGTTTTAAAGGACACGACACTGTTTTGATTGTTGCTGCTTTCATTGATGTCAGTAGACACCAGATAATGTCATGGGCTAGCTGTCAAGCAGTGTGTGTGCCTGTTCCAAGCAGTGTGACGCAAGTCACCTGAGGCTTACTGCAGAGTACTAACAAATAACCCCCTTCCCAAAAAATACCCTTTCACCCTTTTCCAAGGGTGCCCCCTATCCACCCCCACCCCCCTTCCCCTTCCCAAAAACCCACTTTCCCCCGTTCCAAAGCCCCACCTTTCCCAAAAATCACTTTCCCCGGTGTTCCAAAGCCCTCTCCTTGTAGGATCAGCTCTCGGCTAGATTGGAGTGTTGTGACGGCGATTACATAAGTGGGCTTCACATGTCTCATCGAGTGTAGCGCTTTCACAAACTAGGTTTAACCCTTCCTCTTTAACCCTCCTCCCTCTCTCGATTCATGTGCACGCGTGCACACACACACACAGACACACACACACACACACACACACACACACACACACACACAGACACACACACACACAGACACACACACACACATACACACACACACACATACACACACAGACACACACACAGACACACACACAGACACAGACACACACACAGACACACACACACACACACACACACACACACACACACACACACACACACACACACACACACACACACACACACACAAACCTGTACTCTTTTAACATACACAGATGCATACACATACACCACACACTTGACATTTGTCCCATACACACACTCACAAAAAAGTCTGAGTTTCTCTCCCTCAACAGATGTTTCCATGCACATACACAAACTTGACCACACCCCCCACCCCCCAACACACACACACACACACACACACACACACACACACACACACACACACACACACACACACACACTCATGTAAACACTCAGATACATGCACACACAAATAAAAAGTTGCAAAGAAGGCCTGTACAGCTGTGCTGACAGCGTTCTTGTGATGAGTCTGCAAGATCCCTATCCCTCCAGCCTTGTCCTCCCAGCCCCCCTTAACCCTCCACAACTCCCAGCCTCAAACCCTACACCCCCACACCCAGTCTCACTCCCTCTCCCCCCAGCCTCACCCCACCAACAGCAGCAACAACAGCAGCAGCAGCAGCAGCAGCAGCAGCAGCAGCCACGAGCCCAGAGAACACAGTGTACGGAACAAAGAGGGAGTGCCCCACTACTCCCCGACCCCTCCACACAGCCACAACCACAGGAGCGCATGGGGATAGACAGACACAGACAGGGAGAGCAGGAGGAAGAGAAATAGAGAGAGAGAGAGAGAGAGTAAGGAGGGTCAGAAAGAGAGAGGGAGAGGGTGAGATAGAGATTAAGAAAGGAAGAGAGAGACAAAAAGAGACAGGGAAATTGTGAGGGTGAGATAGAGTGTGAGAAAGGGAGAGAGACAGAGAGAGAGAGGGAAATGGTGAGGGTGAGATTGAGATTGAGAAAGGGAGAGAGAGAGACAGAGACAGAGGGAAATGGTGAGGGTCAGACAGAGATTGAGAAAGGGAGAGAGAGAGGGAGAGAGAGAGGGAGGCTGAGAGAGACACAGAAAGAGGAAGAGGAAGAGAGCCAACGGCAAAGGAGAGAGTAGCAGAGATAGACAGAGGGAAATAAAGAGATAGGCAGACAGAGAAAGAGGGCACAGGAGGGGCTGTAAGGGGGAAGAGGGGCCTGAAAGGGGTCATGGTCTGTGTACAGTAACAGTAGTTGCTGCACTCATAAAACTTATCTTATCTACACGCGAGAGTGAAAGAAAACTTTTTGGCCTATAATTTGCGCAGTAGTGGGGTTAGCGCCATGTAAGTAAAGATGAGAGACAGTGAAGAGACAGCGATAAGGAGGCCTATATGTACTGTGTGTTCTGTGGAACAGTAAAGCATTACCTGTCATGCTTACAGTACTACATAACACATGTGAACCCATTCGCCCTGGTGCATGTTTACGCAGACCAAGGCTGGTGCTTTTCCAAGGCAGGGCTGAGCAGCTGGGCTCTTGGCTCTTGGCTGTTGCTCACGCCTGCCTGAGGCGCTCCAGTAACACTACAAGCTGTAGCACTAGAAGCTGTAGTTCTAGAACATAGATATGTACACTGACTAGATGCCGCCTTCAGCTTCTTACAGCATGCGACTAGACCAGGGCCGATTTCAAGCAGGCATTATACAGTTGTTCAAACACACTCTGATGAGATGGAAAAATGCCTGCCAACAGCCCGTGGGGTGCCCATGAGGGATGTGAAGCAAGTGTGGCAGTGTTCTAATCATAATGTTTTAATGGTTAAATACCAGTTTATTGCTCAATTATCATTAATTAAAAGCAAACAATCATGCATAGTGTTATTTGAAAGGGATGTTAAGGCTATTATTTAGTAGATTATTTTGAATGAGTAGCCCTCAGTACAGATTCTCATCCTTCGGGTAGCCCTCAGTCACAGAAAGTTTGGAGACCCCTGCTGTAGTGTTATAAGCTGTAGCCTAAAAAAACAAAAAAAAAAACATCAAGATAGAAAATCATAATCAGGAGATTGAAGTCAAAATTATGAGTGAAAAAGTTGAAATTATGAGATAAAAAAGTCTGTAGCCTACTAAGCTGTCGCCTAATAAGCTGTAGTGTTAGAAGCTTTAGTGATAGCAACAAATCACATGAGTCCTCTGTAGCTTCACCAGGAAGACGTGTCTGGACATCTGCAGGCCTATTCTGTCATCACTGCCCTCAGACCAAGACAGTTAGCCCAGGAGTTATGCCAGGCTTGGTGGGAGATTTGCTGACACGATGGTAACCAGTAGCTCCATATATTCTGGGCAGCCATTTTAAACCAGCCCTTCCATCAGCCCCCCCCCCCCTCCATCCTGACTTCCTGAAGTTCAGGCGCGCCATCTCTCATGTCACCTGTGCTTTTTGTGGACCATGTTCTCACAGGAAGCACTCAGCGTGTGTGTGGGGGGCTCTTGGGTCTTGGCACGCAGAGAGAAAGGCTCCCCTCACACACACACACACACACACACACACACACACACACACACACACACACACACACACACACACACTCTCACCCACACCAGTCCTTGGGAAGCAGAGCCAAGACTTTGGCACCTATTTACAGTGTGATGAGCTTGGGCTGGCCTCCCACAGGCTAAAAGCATCTGCAGCCGACCAACCTGCTGCAGCGAAGCACAGTCCATCACACTGCTCACTACACACCACAGTCCATCGCACACTCTCACCACCGCTCACTACAAGTGCATCACACGCACTCCTCTCTAAGCACATCAAAGTGCACCACACACACTCCTCTCTAAACACAGCAAAGTGCATCACACACACTCCTCTCTAAACACAGCAAAGTGCATCACACACACTCCTCTCTAAACACAGCAAAGTGCATCACACACACTTCTCTCTAAACACAGCAAAGTGCACTACACACACTCCTCTCTAAACACAGCAAAGTACATCACACACACTCCTCTCTGAGCACAGGCTTTGCCTGTGTCTTTGAGCTGCCCCTGCTGATGGTCCTTTTATCAGAACATCCCCCACCCCAACCACACACACACACAAACACACAAACACAAACATACACCTACATACACAATCTGTGAATAGGTACTCAGCTCATACCAGCTAAAGGTTGACTGCATTATTATGTACCTATGTAATAGGCCTGTGTGTACACATTTTATTTATGCAGGCAGCGATAATTAGGCAAGCATATTCATAGCCAGCTGTCCATGGTGCAGGGGTTCTCGGTAGGACATTGAGTGTCTCAGGAGGTATGTGGTAGTTAAACTACTGCCTTAAAGCAACATTAAGTAGTTCTTTCAACCTTAAAGTAATAATCTTTCCAAAATCGTTTCAGTGGTTCATCAGGCCGTACAGCAATTCTGAATTCGCTTTGTGGTCCTCCATGGGCTATAACCACATTACGCAAGTTTGCAAAAGCATGTTGCTCCGACCTGTAGTTCGAATAAGACATAAGAAAGACAATTCTGCTTCTAACCTGTAGGGCGACCGAAGAGGAAAAGTGCTTTAGTGTCGCTTTAAGCAGGTGAGATAGAAATGTTGGGAACATTCTAAAGAATATCAAGGCCCACAGAAAGCAGTATGGAATCTTATTATCTTCCAGTGCTGTAAAACACATTCTTACACAGAATGTTCTAAAACACCCCTCTGCAGGGTTATTGCCAACCCATACTGTAGTCAAGGCCTCAGAGATGGGGTCGTTACACAGAAGTCAAACCAGCCTCAGCCATAGTCTAGTCTACACATTAGTGTCACTAGTCCAGCCTGCCATATCTGGCCCTCAGTGCAGTCCAATTCCACATCCTGGGTGTCCTTCACGCTATCTCTTCTTTGCAGTGGATATCACAGTGTAGGTCAACCTCTGTGTTTTGGGCAGACACAGACAGCCTCTATATTAAATCTGGCAGTGTAGGTGAACCTCTGTGTTTGTAGCAGACAGCCTCCGTGTTAATTTTGTCCGTGTACTGTAGGTGAAGTTGTGTGTTTGTGCCAGACAGTCTCCGTGTTAATTCTGGCAGGCTCCTGCTCTGAGACGTGCAGACCCTGAGGTCAGGTACACTTTGAGACTTGTAGACTTCGAGGTCAGGTATACTTAGAGTTTTTAACGCGTGATACTCACCTCAGGCGCACCGACGGCAGATTAGGGCTTCATCCCCAGTCTGTGGGGAGACTCTGGAATCCGGGCCCCTGGTTGCGTTAGCAACAGATCTATATTAGCCATTGGAGACAAACAGATAAAGCTGCCCACAGAGTGGGGTCTACCATTATAGCAGGCTAATAAAACATACACTATTAGCCGCCACTGTAAAAGGGGAGTAGAAAAAAGAGGCCAAGTCTGACAGCACTAAGAGTGTTCAGTCTGACAGCACTGTTTCTTTCCCACCCCTGTCTATGAGGCCTGGTGCCAATCAGCTGGCTGTGTTTCTATGGTGATACTTAGCAAAGGCAGCGTAGACCACAGCATGCAGTCACTTCCAGCCTTTTTCTGTCCGCACCATATTTAATTCAGCCACCTCATGCATTTTTCAAGGGAACATTTTCTTGTACTTTACTGTCTGAACAACATTTCCCCTCCCCAAAGCATCTCTTTTCAGCTCCTTTAAAATGACATAAATGTGTGTTACTGTGGGATGCACAGAGTAAGAGGCGAGTGGAATGGGGCGTGTCTGTCAGAGAGCATTAGGGTCCAGCAGCACCTGAGCGCTGACACACTTAACGTAAGGCACACGGCCACGGAACAAGCCCCTGCTCACACCGTAGTGTTCTGCAACAATAGCAGGACTGTAAAGAACTTGTCAGCCATGAAATTGCTGTGTTCCACTCACAGGCTGTGGTTCCACTCTCTTGAAATCATGTGACCTGGCATGGAATTTCCCACTGCCGTGCTGGCCACTGGCCGCGGAGAATAAAGGTTTTGTGAGACACGGGAGCACACACACACACACACACACACAGATACACACACACACAGATACAC
Source organism: Coilia nasus (assembly GCA_027475355.1). Classification (NCBI taxonomy): domain Eukaryota; kingdom Metazoa; phylum Chordata; class Actinopteri; order Clupeiformes; family Engraulidae; genus Coilia; species Coilia nasus. The sequence continues at coordinate 30,069,266 of CM050211.1, forward strand.
ACACACACACACACACACACACACACACACACACACACACACACACACACACACACACACACAAACACACAGGCCACCGGCCGCAGAGAATAAAGGTTTTGTGAGACACGGGAGCACACACACACACATACACACACACACAGATACACACACACAGACACGCACACTCACACACACACAGACACACACACACACACTGGCCACCAGCCGCACAGAATAAAGGCTTTGTGAGATACAGAAGCACACACACATACACACACACACACTCACACACACACACACACACACACACCGGCCACTGGCCGCGCAGAATAAAGGCTTTGTGAGACACGGGAGCACACACACACACACACACACACACACACCGGCCACACGGAATAAAGGCTTTGTGAGACACGGGAAACAGCAGCGGTCGCGTGCACCGGCCACGAGAGACTGAGAGCCTAGGGAGGAAAGGGGTAAAAAAAAAACCTGGAATTAGTGTATACAATCATCATTAATCAAGCTTTAATGTAAAATGTTAAAGACTTGCCAGTGAATACCAAATCACACATTTCTACGTCCCCTATTAGAGACCGATAAGGACTGATGCCAAGACCCCCATGCCCCACATACCAATATCACACACAGGTTACTTCTTCTGAAACTACTTAACAAGCAGGATACATAACAACAAACCAGATCGGAATGTTGATGATACTGCTCTGTACCAAAAACAGTTCTAGGAATTAGCATGTGGCTTTGTATCATACAGTATACCAATAATAGGCATTAGAGGAACTTCACCTTAGATGACCGTCATTCACTAGAAATGTTTGCAAACTAGCCTCAGACCTTTCCCACTCCATGTATCTATGTGTGTGTGTTGTATGTATCTAATACGACTCCCCACTCCATGTATCTATGTGTGTGTGTTGTATGTATCTAATACGACTCCCCACTCCATGTATCTATGTGTGTGTGTTGTATGTATCTAATACGACTCCCCACTCCATGTATCTATGTGTGTGTGTTGTATGTATCTAATATGACTCCCCACTCCATGTATCTGTGTGTGTGCTGTATGTATCTAATATGACTACTGTAATTTTGCCCTATATGTGTTTTGTATGACTCCTGTAGCTTTATTCAGTACATATCCTGTATGTTATCTTTAATGTTGCCCTGTATTTATCTAATATGACTGCTGTAATTATGTCCTGTGTGTGTGTGTGTGTGTGTGTGTGTGTGTGTGTGTGTGTGTGTGTGTGTGTGTGTGTGTGTGTGTGTGTGTGTGTGTAAGCACTGTTTGAATGAAGACCAAGAGTGACATTAGGAAAGTTTCATAGTGAATTAATCATAAAATCAGATTTGCCATTGAGAGTTTTGCAGAGGTAATGAATTGTTGAGGGAGTCTGTAATGAAGGTGACCCACTTCTCATCATAGGAATGCATTGTGACACAAATACACTTCACACAGCTCGGACGTCTCACACACACACACACACACACCACTCTGTCTCTGTACACACACGCGCACACACACATACTCTCTCTCTCTCTCTCTCTCTCTCTCTCTCTCTCTCTCTCTCTCTGTCTCTCTCTCTCTCTCTCTCTCTCTCTCTCCCCCTCTCTCTCTCCCTCTCACCTTTCCACACATGTCCATGCACTTCACACCTTTACCTCATCAACAGCATCACAGCCACTGTAAGCATGGCAGTATTTCCTGTGACCTCCTGACATTTGACATTTGCATATAGTACAGCATAGCGCATACAGTACAGCACCCGGCGCCTTTTACAGACACTTTTCATTCTGACTCATCTGCTTTGCATGTTAACCCCTTAACTACCAGTAAGGACTTTGTGAGTGGAACAACTGAGTCACTCTGTCTCATTCTGTCTCCATAAAGCTGATTCAGAGTAACTTGAAGACCTCTATTTATTTATTTACCTGCATACTGTACTCTTTCACAAACATACGTACTTAATTATTTGTCTTGTTTGTTCCTCCAGTTCGTTTCTTCTCTTACTGTAAGTAGTGCATGCCCATAGGAAAGAAATATGTTTATAAAGTGTTTATAAAACTGCATGTATATAAGCATATCTATATATAGCACTCTGACAGCCCTGCAGAGTATCCAAAGCACTTTACAGTTTTCAGTGCCTCTTACAGACACACGCTTGCACACACGACAGGTCACTCTGAGTTGCATATGCATGCTAAACATGAAAATGTTCTTCCACCCCGATTGCCTCCATTAGTCAATGAAAGAAAATAGGCGGAAAAAAGAGGGAATAAGGAAAAGGCCAACAAAGTGACGTAAGTTTGTTGAATAGAAAAAAACATACCACAGTTGTGATTACCGGAGGAGTCTCGTTGCAGCACACATTCACTTAGCGAAATACAGATAAGTATGTGTGTTTGTTTAGAATGTTTAAATCTTCTATTTGGTGTGCTATGGCCAAATGGGCTTTGAATGATTGTAGTCTGTCACTCGCATAGCCGCATAGTTATTCTCCCTGCTCCATCTCCTTCACCAAACTAGAACAGCCTGTGTAACAGGAGCACTAAAGCATTTTTTTTTTTCACTAAAAGGCATTTTCACAGGGCATTCATTAATACTACAGACCACCGCAAAATGAATGAAAGAATGATGCACTGAGAGCTTCAATGTTTGTGTGTATGGTCTTTAGTGGGAGAGACCTTTACTCCATTCACTGCCTGGACTCCTCTTCATCTCCGGTCTGCAGCTGCTGTCAGTGGTCAGACAGAGCTGACCTGACGGGCACTGAAAAGTGCTGACAACACAGCATCAAAGAAAGAAGTAAAAGACAGAGACACAGAGAAGAAAAGAAAAGAAAAATGGATTGGGTTAGTAGGCCAACAATGAATGCCAACACACACACACACACACACACACACACACACATATATATATACAAACACACATATATATACAAACACACACACACATACACAAACACACACACACACACACACACACACACACATACGCATGCACACACACACACACACACACACACACACACACACACACACACACACACAGACACACACACAGACACACACACACACACACACACACAGACACACACAGACACAGACACAGACACACACACACACACACACACACACACACACACACACACACACACACACATTCGAGTCACATGGACATTTCTGCCATCCTATAAACAAGGATCAGTTGGTGCACAGACATTTGTTTAGCCTACTTCTGCTGGCCAGATCCTCTTGTGTCGCACTCAAACTGGAAAACCTGCCCCAGTTCCACCACCCCCAACACAACACACACACACACACAAATTCATGGGATACACACTCCCAAGGCCGACCCTGCACTCACAATGACTGAGACACACACTTACGGTCCACCATGCACTGACACACACATACAGTATTGCCCACCAGTACAATGTCCCAGTTGTCAAACACAGAGCAGTTTTGGTGCTGCTCCTTTGGGAAATGGGTGGACATAAAACCTTTATGTACCTCCCCTCCACTCACACACACACACACACACACACACACACACATTCACACTCACACACACGCTCACCCCTAACCTGCCCTAATACCCCCCTTTATCCCACTGCCCCGAGCCCTTAAACCCAGCAATTCCAGCATGCACCAACAGGCAAGGAAGTTTATGTGAGTGTCTGTGTGTGTGTGTGTGTGTGTGTGTGTGTGTGTGTGTGTGTGTGTGTGTGTGTGTGTGTGTGTGTGTGTGTGTGTGTGTGTGTGTGTGTGTGTGTGTGTGTGTGTGTGTGAGAGAGAAACAGAGAGAGAGGCCAGCAGGTCTAAGAGCACAAAAGCTGGTGAGCCGTGTGTGTCAGGTCAGTGGGCACTTATGCACACACAGATGTCAATCATTACAAGGCTCCTGCCCAGCTGACACTGACTGACTGTACCAACACACTCTTCTCTTCTCCACTCCTATCCCTTCTTCTCTTCTCTTCTCTTCTCCACTCCTCTCCCTTCTTCTCTTCTCTTCTCTTCTCTTCTTCTATCATCTATCCTTTCTTTATCTCCTTTCCTGTCTTCTGTCCTTATCTCTCCTTTCCTGTCTTTCCTGTCTTCAAGACTTGAAGACTTTTCTTGTCAATGAACAGTTGCTTGTACAGCGAAACTAAGCAGCAATGCCACTAAGATGCGAGATGAAAGCAACAAAGTGTCAAGTAGCCTACAAAAAGTACAAAGTACGAAATGTGCCAAGTAGACTTTGCAATAGTCCGTGAAATAACACAGAAGAAAGAAAACCACAAAAATAGAGCACCTAAGTGGAGAGACTTTAGCCACTGTGTCTGTGTGTGTCGCCATTTTGGAAGAAGGCAGTATGAGGTAGTATCAGAGACTGACAAGC
>CM050211.1:30078649-30098649 GCA_027475355.1 Coilia nasus
TCTCTCTCTCTATCACTCTCTATCTATATCTCTCTTGCTCTTATTTTATCTCTATCTTTCCCTTTTTTCTCTTATTCCCTCTGCTCTCTTTCTCTCTCTTCCTCTTTCTCGCTTCCTCTCTGCTCTCTCTCTGTCTCTCTCTATCTCTCTCTTGCTGTCTTTCTATCTCTCTCTCTCCTGTTTCTCTCTCTTCCCCTCTGGTCTTTCTCTTCCTCTCTCTTCCTCTCTCTTCCTCTCTGTCTCTTTTCCTCTCTGCTCTCTCTCTATCTGTCTTCCATTCTCTGTTTGCTTCTTCTTCTTCTTTTCTTCTCTTCTCCTCTCTCTCTCTGTCTCTCTGTCTCTCTGTCTCTCTCTCTCTCTCTCTCTCTCTCTCTCTCCAGAAGGTAAATATCCACTGGCAGTCCGTCAGGCAGGCCTACTGACAGGCACTCACTCAGGCAGCAAAGGGCAGGCTAATATTAAAGCAAACACACACACACCCACACACACACAAATACACAGAGGCTAATATTACAGCAAACGTGAACCTCACGTTTTCAGTGTCAGTTTCCATGGCTAATAGGATTAGCCCAATTACCCCCGCGCACACACACACACACACACACACACACACACACACACACACACGCGCACACACACACACACACACACACACACACACACACACACACACACACACACACACACACACACACACACACACACACACACACACACACACACACACACACACACACACACATCCCTTTGACGTTGACTTTGAGCCCATCTGATGGGCTCTTTATGTTGGTCAGTGTTTCATTGGCTGTAATAGCTACAGATGTCAGCCACTTTTCAAACACCCAATGTACATGCCTGCCTGCCTGCCTGCCTGTCTGCCTGTCTGTCTGCCTGCCTGTTTGCCTGTCTGTCCAGCTGCCTGTCTGCGTTTCTGCCTAACTGTCTGTCTGTCTTACTGGCTACCTGTCTGTCTGCCTGTTGGTCTGTCTGTCTGTCTGCCTGCCCTACATTCAGCCCATCTTCAGCTCCTGCATTCTTAATGCTGTGCTGTGGCAGTGTTTAACCATGATTGCTGCAGATCTGAATTATTCAGGGCCGCCGTGTTCTGTGTTCTGTGTTCTGCGCTCCGCATTCTGTGTTCTGACCTCCGTGATCCATGTTCTGTGGTCCATGTTCTGTGTTCTTGGTCTGAGCAAGGGTGAGGAAGCCCGAAACATCAAGGTAAAAAAATAAAAAACTTGGGAGTATAAACCTGGTTGAGCTGACTTTTTCTTTTGTATATATGTTGACCGTCCTTTGGTCCTTTATTCAGGATGTGTGTGCTTTGATTGAACTCCCATGTTCCGTGTTCATCATTGGCCCATTCGGACCTGCCGTGTTCCGCGTTCCGCGCTCTGCATTCTGTGTTCTGACCTCCGTGATGCATGTTCCGTGTTCATCATTGGCCCATTCGGACCTGCCGTGTTCCGCGTTCCGCGCTCTGCATTCTGTGTTCTGACCTCCGTGATGCATGCTCTATGTTGATCATTGGCCCATTCGGGCCTGCCATGTTCCGCGCTCTGCATTCTGACCTTCGTGATGCATGTTCTGTGTTCATCATTGGCCCATTCTGACCTGCTGTGTTCCGTGTTCTACATTCTGTGTTCAGACCTCCGTGATGCATGTTCCGTGTCCATCATTGGCCCATTCAGACCTGCCGTGTTCCGTGTTCCGTGTTCTACATTCTGTGTTCTGACCTCCGTGATGCATGTTCCGTGTCCATCATTGGCCCATTCGGGCCTGCCGTGTTCCACACACACACACACACACACAGATATATAAGGACTATACATGCATCATAATGTGTGCTACATGTACTACTCTCTATTTGGTCTTAAACTGCAGGATCAGTTATAACTGATTTTGAGAGTCTTTGGGGAAAAAGGGCATAATAACAAAATGTGCCACAATTGTGTTTCCATTGTGTGTGTGTGTGTGTGTGTGTGTGTGTGTGTGTGTGTGTGTGTGTGTGTGTGTGTGTGTATTTACACGAGTACTTTTCTGCATCTTGAAAATGACACATCAGACGTCACTTTGTTTCCGTAATGGGAGTCCTTTAAACGTCTAAGACAAAACTCAACCACACAACTCCACCCTGTGTTTAATTCTTCAGCGAAATTACCCAGAGATAAATCATACATCGCTTCCCCTCACAGTCAGAAAAGCCCACAATTAATGAAAGCCTCATAAAATCCCGCCAGCAAGCAGAAAAATGTTCCCTGAAGCCCGCGGTCCACCATGCAATCTCCAAAGACTGGGAATGCAGTGCTCTTCCCATCACAGTAGAACTGACTGCAATAGCATTGGAATTAAATATACAGAACACTGTGTGTTTGTGTGTGTGTGTGTGTGTGTGTGTGTGTGTGTGTGTGTGCATGCCACAACATCTTGTAGAATATTTTTATGGCTCAGTGTATAAGATGGAGGCCATTATTCAGAAATTGCCTGGAGAGAGCTTGTCAGGTACTCAAAAGCGTGGGGAAGGGCTATAAAGGTTTAAAACATTACTATTAAAACATACTTTAATGGGAACTTTCCGGTGTGTGGATTTTCATTTGTCTTTACACATTCCCTACCTTGCCCTTGAGGTCCAAGGTCGTGGTAGGAGATTGTGTGTGTCATTGTAACAGTGTCTGTGTGTGAGTGTGTATGGTGAGATTGTGTGTGTTACTGTAACAGTGTCTGTGTGTGTATGGTGTGTAAGTGTATATGTGCTAAATGTGGGACATAGGAATAAATTACACACATATGTTTCTCGCGCTGACAGAAATTCAAACATTTATTCCATTCCACAAGTATTCCATACCTAGCTCTTGATCCCTATGGATACATCCATTGTTCTTTCATAACAGAGAACTACTTTTCTCTAAGTGTAAATCATTTTATAGACAGTCCAAGACTCCTTACTCAAATCTTAGCCGTGTGAATGCAAAGATATTTCTTTTAGTGTGAAAGTATGCAAAGCCAAGCAAAAGCTGAAGTCATAAGGTTTGAGCTACATGGTGAAGAGCAGAAAGCCACTGAAGGTCATAAGATTTGACCTACATGGTGAAGGTCATAAGATTTGACCTACATGGTGAAGGTCATATGGTCTGACCTACAGTACATGGTGAAGGTCATAAGGTCTGACCTACATGGTGAAGGTCATAAGGTCTGACCTACATGGTGAAGGTCATAAGGTTTGACCTACATGGTGAAGGTCATATGGTCTGACCTACATGGTGAAGGTCATAAGGTTTGACCTACATGGTGAAGGTCATAAGGTTTGAACTACATGGTGAGGAGCAGAAAGCCACTGAAGGTCATAAGATTTGACCTACATGGTGAAGGTCATAAGGTCTGACCTACATGGTGAAGGTCATAAGGTCTGACCTACATGGTGAAGGTCATAAGGTTTGACCTACATGGTGAAGGTCATATGGTCTGACCTACATGGTGAAGGTCATAAGGTTTGAGCTACATGGTGAAGGTCATAAGGTTTGAGCTACATGGTGAGGAGCAGAAAGCCACTGAAGGTCATAAGGTTTGATCTACATGGTGAAGGTCATAAGGTCTGACCTATATGGTGAAGGTCATAAGGTCTGACCTACATGGTGAAGGTCATAAGGTCTGACCTACATGGTGAAGGTCATAAGGTCTGACCTGCATGGTGAAGGTCATAAGGTCTGACCTACATGGTGAAGGTCATAAGGTCTGACCTACATGGTGAAGGTCATAAGGTTGGACCTACATGGTGAAGAGCAGAAAGCCAGTGAAGGTGGTGAGTGAGAGGTTACTGTCATCATAGATTATCGCCGCAGCCCTGAGCTGCACATACACATTGTCGCCCACATCCAGGGGAATGACCACAGCGTTGCTGCCCGTATCGTTGAGGTCGGTCCCTCCCATGTCCCAGATGGTTGCTACTATCTGACTGTTCTTCATCAGGTTCACAACAGATTTGGGCGTAGGAATCTGTTGGTTGAACATGGACAACCGGAAGAAGTACATTCCTTTGACCAGTGCTGTGAAAATGCCTGTTAAAGACAGAGAATAGTGGATTATTCGTATTTCCATTAGTTTGGTTTGTCTTTCTCTCTCCTTCTGTGTCTTTTCTCTCACGCCCACAAAACGTACCTGTTGAAGGATTGTAGCTACTGCCAGTGTTGGAGAAAACCTTCTTGTACTTTAGTGGTGTAGCCTCAGTGAAAGGTCCAACGTTCCCATGACCAGAGTCCAAGAGAGCAGCTGAGAAGGCCACTTGAGGTCGGCCTGAAACACGAAACAACAGCACACACAAAAGTAAGACTTCATACAGAGCATAGGCGCAGCCATGGGTGGGCTGTGTGTGTGAGTGTGTGTGTGTGTGCTGCATAGACATAATCAGAGGTAGGCTGTGTTTGTGTGTGTGAGTGTGTGTAAGTGTGTGTGCGCTGCATAGATGTAACCACAGGTAGGCTGTGTTTGTGTGTGTGAGTGTGTGTGCGCTGCATAGATGTAACCAGAGGTAAGCTGTGTTTGTGTGTGTGAGTGTGTGTGTGCTGCATAGACGTAGCCATGGGTGGGCTGTGTATGTGTGTGTGAGTGTGTGTGTGTGAGTGTTTGTGTGCTGCATAGACGTAGCCATGGATGGGCTGTGTTTGTGTGTGAGTGTTTGTGTGCTGCATAGACGTAGCCATGGATGGGCTGTGTTTGTGTGTGTGAGTGTGTGTGAGTGTGTGTGCGCTGCATAGACGTAACCACAGGTAGGCTGGGGTCGGCCTGTGCCCACCCACTTGTTGATCAGGCCCATCCAATCAGAAAGCTTAATAAGTATAATTGACTGTTTTAGTGATAAACTAGAAAAGCACCCAGAGTCAGATCTATTGCAAAATGATATTCTTCTTTCAAAACTTTACACTTAGTCATAAAAATACTATTTTGTTGCCAAATCGCACACACATGATTCATGTGATCTATTTGTGTTTGAGTGAGTTACACACTGTGGTAATAAATCCTAAACACTTTGTTACATTAAGACTTTTCTAACAACATAATCTGAGTTGCATTTTTTTTGTTTTCAGAAATATTGATAAATGACATAAAAACATTAACAAACACGGCATCTGACTAATACTATTCACTAAATATATTTCAATTTATAAAATGTTTTACTGTCAGTGCAAAATCAGTTAAGTGTTTGCGTGTTGCATGGTTGCATATTGAAAACTGAAACACAACAATTTCTACAAATAACCATGTTCACAGTAAACACAGACAAAAAGTTACTGTAAGCATCATCTCTGACCAATCAGACATGGCTCAACCTATGGTTTTGAATGAAGTCAACCAATGTCATTCTCATGTGATCAATTTAGTCAATGTCTTCTCTGTCCGTGCCCTCCTTGCTTGTGATTTGAAATGGAAAAAAGGTGACAGTACAATATCATCTCATATGTAATGCATATATGTGTGTTTAATTTTTAGCAAATCACTGTGTGTAGTATTTTGCAAAAAGTGTGAAGCAGGTGGTACTTACAGTGGTGCCGACCTGAGATGATGTTTTTTTTTGTTTTTTTGAGTTTTAGGTTTCATTAATTGTGGAAAACTTTATATTTTAGTGTGTAAGCAAACATAAAAAAAAACTGCAAGTTAGCCCATTTTTGACCTACCCTGAAAATGTCATTAAAATCCATCCATAACTTTTCAGTTATGTTGCTAACTAACAAACAAACGCAGATGATTACATAACCTTCGCTGGCGTGTTTTGTGTTTTTCTTGATTTCTGGCTACGTCCCTGATACAGAATAGAAGTACGCCCATGACTGTGACCTGAAAAAGTTTGCCTACTCCACCTTCAACAAGGCTCCGCAGCTCCGACACGTCTTTTTCAGTCTTCTGCAGCTTGGACTCCAGGAGGGCCACCTTCCTTGCCAAGTAATCGTCGTCCTTAGGGCAAGAACACGGGATACAGCTGCTGGTTGACCCTCCACTTTGCTGGATGTGACCAGAGTTCTGGGGTTCACAAAGGCAGCACCCCAATGCCAGGAACAGGACTGCAATAGTCTTCATCATCCTTGTGGTTTTGAGATCTCTGCTACTGCATCAAACTCGGCCTCTTTTATACCTCTTGGGGCATTGCACAAAACCAAACAAAACTGGTTTCAGCAAAAACCCACTTTAAAATCTGCCCTGTTTACTTAAGCAGACACATACACACACACACACAAAAACACACATGCACAAACGCACACATACACACACACACTGCATTTCCTGGTTGTGAAATGTGGGAAAAGACACAGATGTTCGATAAGAGATCTGCCTTGAGCCACAGGTCAAACAGACAGACCCAGAGGCAGAGATGAGAGTAACAGTATTGAATAGGTTTGATCCAAAACCATTTAAAGTAAAGCAGCTTGACATAGTAAAACTTTGGCATTGGCCCCATCCTTTGTCCACTGTTGAAATCATGAACACCCTTACAGATCCCACCAGAAAGAGACGGCAGGCCTGGATCCAACCCCCTACACAAGAAGACTGGGTCCTAACTGCTGGTGGTGGTGGTTGAAGGGGAGCGGTGGATTACTAGGCAATCTGAAACTTTAAAGCAGCATAGCAGGTGTGTACGTCTATGTATTATAGACCAGGTGTGACAGGTGATTGGTGAAGAGAAGAGAATGAACGAATGACGTAGCATTGGAGACTGTCTGGCAGAGTTTTAGCCCGGCCTCCATTGGTGTAACTGGGGTAACTGTGAGGTAACAGTTGATCAGCATAGACTAGAGGTATGTGGCCCCAGGGGACAGCACTGCAGCTGGTTTGAGTGTAAATCGTTTTACAGACAGCCCCAGATTCCTCACTCGAAGGTACCAGTTAGCAGTGTGAATGCAAAGATGCAGTCACGTGTCTTTACTCTAAAAGCAGGAAAGGCCTTGCAAACCTGGAGACATGCTGGTAAGTTTACATGGTGAAAAGCACATGCTGGTAAGTCTACATGGTGAAAAGCACATGCTGGTAAGTTTACATGGCGAAAAGCATGTGCTGGTAAGTTTACATGGTGAAAAGCAGGAAGCCACTGAAGGTGTTGTAGTTCATGACATCGTCTTCGACGGTCCTACTGGCCACCAGCTCCACGTACAGAGGGACGCGCCAAAGGGAACACACACAACACACACGGTTGGCATCACTTGTACTTTATAATTTCGTTGTACTTGTAATATGCTGCACTTGCAGCACAGCTTGTTGTTGTACAGCAACAATAAAAGCTTTCTATTTCTTTTCCTATAACACTGTGGGTTTAGGTGTGTGTGTGTGTGTGTGTGTGTGTGTGTGTGTGTGTGTGTGTTGGCACTGGTCTTTGTTGGCGAGATGACAGAGTTGATGTGTTTGCTGTCTGTGTGTATTCACTTTAGCAGGGATTTTGTTGGTGTATATGTGTAGAGAGTGTGCTGTGTGCTGTAACAGTGTGTGTGTGTTGTTTGTGTAAGTGTATATTTGCTAGATGTCAGGCAGAGGATAAAATGACACACGTTTGTTTCTTGAAGCTGCATAGCGAGATTTTATTTATGGTTCAGAACCTCATCAGATAGAACCGGACTACAGGCATTGCACAGAGAAGGTTGCACATCTAGGCCGATATCTGTGATTATGTAATACAGAAACTCAAAGTATTCCCTACCTAGCTCTTGATCCCTAAATGTACATCTCTTGTTCTTTTAAAAAAGGAGAAAGGATACGCACTTTGATAATACTGTGATAATACACAGGTGCTGGATCTAATAACAAAAAGTATCCACAAAAGGAGGACTGCACATTTCAGGTCTCTTGGCAAACTTATCAATTGTTCAGGTTCTTGACCTAAACTTTATCAGACTAGTCTACACTAGTCTGAACTGTGCAGACCTTTTCTGTCCAGCACTTAAGTTGGTTTGAGTGTAAATCATTTTACAGACAGTCCCAGATTCCTCATTCAAAGATGCCAGTTAGCAGTGTGAATGCAGAGATGCAGTCATGTGTCTTTACTCTTAAAGCAGGAAAGGCCATGCAACCCTGCAGACATGCTGGTAAGTTTACATGGCGAAAAGCACATGCTGGTAAGTCTACATGGTGAAAAGCAGGAAAGGCCATGCAACCCTGCAGACATGCTGGTAAGTTTACATGGCGAAAAGCACATGCTGGTAAGTCTACATGGTGAAAAGCATGTGCTGGTAAGTTTACATGGTGAAAAGCAGAAAGCCACTGAAGGTGTTGTAATTCATGCTATCATCGTAGACGATCCTATTGGCTGCCAGCTCTGCGTAGACGCTGTCCCCCACCTCCAGGTCAATCACCACCGCGTTGCTGCCCATGTCATTGGGGTCCGACCCTGCAGCGTCCCAGACGGACGTGAGACGCTGACCGTTCTTCATCAGGCTGACTACAGAGCTGGGGGTAGGGCTCAGGTTGTTGAACATCGAAAACCGGAAGAAGTACATTCCTTTGACCTGCGCTGTGAAAATGCCTGTTGGACAGAGAAAAGTGGATTATACGTACTCCCTTGAGTTTCATTTGTCTTTCTTTCTACTTCTGTCTCTTTTTCTCTCACACACACAAAATGTACCTGTTGAAGGATTGTAGCTACTGCCAGTGTTGGAGAAAACCCTCTTGTACTTCAGTGGGGTCGCCACAGTAAAAGGTCCAGTGTTTCCACTACCAGAGTCCAAGAGGGCAGCAGAGAAGGCCACCTGAGGTTGACCTGCAAGCATGAAACAAACACAGGTACATCAGTGGAGAGGGGAGAGTTGCATCTTTTGTTCACATTTGGGGAAGAGGTGGCCTGGCGGATAAGGTAATGGATTTGTGTCCGGAGGGTCACTGGTTCAAATCCATCAGCTGCCAGAGGTGCCACTGCTCTGGGCACAGCACCGTCCCCACACACTGCTCATGCCATTGTCATGGCTGCCCCCTGCTCAGCTGCAGAGATGCAATTTCATTGAGCGCATGCTGTGCTGTGTAATGGCAAATGGGAATCACCTTATTTGTGATTTCATGCCTTATTCTGCTCATTTCATCAGCTACACATGACCACATACACATCAAACATAAAGCCAGCTGTAAACTGCCCATGTTACACTTGCAAAGGCAAAGCTTGTTTCACACTGACTATGTCACTTGCAAGCGAAAAGCGTGTTTCACACTGTTACACTTGCAAACATAAAGCTTGTTCTACATTGTCACACTTGCAAACGTAAAGCTTGTTCTACATTGTCACACTTACAAACATAAAGCTTGTTTTACACTGTGTATGCTACAATTGTGTGGTGGCTGCCTTAGATTTGCGTGTGCCTTTGAAGACCTGTTAATAGAATAGAGCGAGGAACACTCACTTCTGCTTCAATTGCATGTCATGATTATATACCACGAGAACATTTGCTTATGGTACCTCCAATAAGACTTCTCAGCTCCTCGACGTCCTTCTCAGTCTTCTGCAGCCTGGTTTCCAGAAGGTTGACCTTCTCCATCACGTTGGCGACGTCTTGAGGGAAAGAGCACAGGGCACAGAGGCCACTCCGCTCTGGCCCTCCGGTCTGCGGGGCTTCACAGCCGTTTTGGGGTTCACTGAGGCAGCACCCCAAAGCCAGAAACAGGACTGCAATGGTCTTCATCATCGTTGTGATTCTGAGATCTCTGCTTCTCTGTGCTAACTTGTGTCCTTTATATGCTTCATGTGGCATCACGCAAAACAAGAAAAACCAGCTTCATGAAAGACCCGTTCAAAACATTGTTATGTACACTATGTTGTACTTGCAGCACATCTTGCTGTTGTACAGTGACAGTAAAAGCTTTCTATTTTCTTTTCCTATAACACTGTGGGTTTAGGTGTGTGTGTGTGTGTGTGTGTTGGCACTGGTCTTTGTTGGCGGGATGACAGAGTTGATGCGTTTGCTGTCTGTGTGTATTCACATTAGCATGGAGTCTGTTGGTGTATATGTGTAGAGAGTGTGCTGTGTGCTGTAACAGTGTGTGTGTGTTGTTTGTGTAAGTGTATGTTTGCTAGACGTCAGGCAGAGGATAAAATGACACACGTTTGTTTCTTGAAGCTGCATAGCGAGATTTTATTTATGGTTCAGAACCTCATCAGATAGAACCGGACTACAGGCATTGCACAGAGAAGGTTGCACATCTAGGCCGATATCTGTGATTATGTAATACAGAAACTCAAAGTATTCCCTACCTAGCTCTTGATCCCTAAATGTACATCTCTTGTTCTTTTAAAAAAGGAGAAAGCATACAGACTTTGATAATACTGTGATAATATAAAGGTGCTGGATCTAATAACAAAAAGTATCCACAAAAGGAGGACTGCACATTTCAGGTCTCTTGGCAAACTTATCAATTGTTCAGGTTCTTGACCTAAACTTTATCAGACTAGTCTACACTAGTCTGAACTGTGCAGACCTTTTCTGTCCAGCACTTAAGTTGGTTTGAGTGTAAATCATTTTACAGACAGTCCCAGATTCCTCATTCAAAGATGCCAGTTAGCAGTGTGAATGCAGAGATGCAGTCATGTGTCTTTACTCTAAAAGCAGGAAAGGCCTTGCAACCCTGGAGACATGCTGGTAAGTTTACATGGCGAAAAGCACATGCTGGTAAGTCTACATGGTGAAAAGCATGTGCTGGTAAGTTTACATGGTGAAAAGCAGGAAAGGCCATGCAACCCTGCAGACATGCTGGTAAGTTTACATGGCGAAAAGCACATGCTGGTAAGTCTACATGGTGAAAAGCATGTGCTGGTAAGTTTACATGGTGAAAAGCAGAAAGCCACTGAAGGTGTTGTAATTCATGCTATCATCGTAGACGATCCTATTGGCTGCCAGCTCTGCGTAGACGCTGTCCCCCACCTCCAGGGCAATCACCACCGCGTTGCTGCCCATGTCATTGGCGTCCGACCCTGCAGTGTCCCAGACGGACGTGAGACGCTGACCGTTCTTCATCAGGCTGACTACAGAGCTGGGGGTCGCACTCAGGTTGTTGAACATCGAGAACCGGAAGAAGTACATACCTTTGACCTGCGCTGTGAAAATGCCTGTTGGAGAGAGAAAAGTGGATTATACGTACTCCCTTGAGTTTCATTTGTCTTTCTTTCTACTTCTGTCTCTTTTTCTCTCACACACACAAAACGTACCTGTTGAAGGATTGTAGCTACTGCCAGTGTTGGAGAAAACCCTCTTGTATTTCAGTGGGGTCGCCGCAGTAAAAGGTCCAGTGTTTCCACTACCAGAGTCCAAGAGGGCAGCAGAGAAGGCCACCTGAGGTTGACCTGCAAGCATGTAACAAACACAGCTACATCAGTGGAGAGGGGAGAGTTGCATCTTTTGTTCACGTTCGGGGAAGTGGTGGCCTGGCGGATAAGGTAATGGATTTGTGTCTGGAGGGTCGCTGGTTCAAATCCACCAGCTGCACTAAGTGCCACTGAGTGGCCCTGAGCATAGCACCGTCCCCACACACTGCTCATGCCATTGTCATGGCTGCCCCCTGCTCAGTTGCAGAGATGCAATTTCATTGAGCGCACGCTCTGCTGTGTAATGACAAATGGGAATCACCTTATTTATGATTTCATGCCTTATTCTGCTCATTTCATCAGCTACACATGACCACATACACATCAAACATAAAGCCAGCTGTAAACTGCCCGTGTTACACTTGCAAAGGCAAAGCTTGTTTCACACTGACTATGTCACTTGCAAGCGAAAAGCGTGTTTCACACTGTTACACTTGCAAACATAAAGCTTGTTCTACATTGTCACACTTGCAAACGTAAAGCTTGTTCTACATTGTCACACTTACAAACATAAAGCTTGTTTTACACTGTGTATGCTACAATTGTGTGGTGGCTGCCTTAGATTTGCGTGTGCCTTTGAAGACCTGTTAATAGAATAGAGCGAGGAACACTCACTTCTGCTTCAATTGCATGTCATGATTATATACCACGAGAACATTTGCTTATGGTACCTCCAATAAGACTTCTCAGCTCCTCGACGTCCTTCTCAGTCTTCTGCAGCCTGGTTTCCAGAAGGTTGACCTTCTCCATCACGTTGGCGACGTCTTGAGGGAAAGAGCACAGGGCACAGAGGCCACTCCGCTCTGGCCCTCCGGTCTGCGGGGCTTCACAGCCGTTTTGGGGTTCACTGAGGCAGCACCCCAAAGCCAGAAACAGGACTGCAATGGTCTTCATCATCGTTGTGATTCTGAGATCTCTGCTTCTCTGTGCTAACTTGTGTCCTTTATATGCTTCATGTGGCATCACGCAAAACAAGAAAAACCAGCTTCATGAAAGACCCGTTCAAAACATTGTTATGTACACTATGTTGTACTTGCAGCACATCTTGCTGTTGTACAGTGACAGTAAAAGCTTTCTATTTTCTTTTCCTATAACACTGTGGGTTTAGGTGTGTGTGTGTGTGTGTGTGTGTTGGCACTGGTCTTTGTTGGCGGGATGACAGAGTTGATGCGTTTGCTGTCTGTGTGTATTCACATTAGCATGGAGTCTGTTGGTGTATATGTGTAGAGAGTGTGCTGTGTGCTGTAACAGTGTGTGTGTGTTGTTTGTGTAAGTGTATATTTGCTAGACGTCAGGCAGAGGATAAAATGACACACGTTTGTTTCTTGAAGCTGCATAGCAAGATTTTATTTATGGTTCAGAACCTCATCAGATAGGCAAGGCAAGGCAAGTTTATTTGTATAGCGCATTTCATACACAACGGCAATCCAATGTGCTTCACAAAAAAAACAAAAAAAAAATAAAAGCAAAGGACAATATATAAAGGCATAAAAGATAAAGTAAGTGTAAAAGCTAGATAAAAGTGTAAAAGTAAGATAAAAGATATAAAAGCATAAAAAACACACAAAAAATAAAAAATAGATTTAGTAAAAATAATTAACAGAAAGCATCTGAAAACAGTTTGGTCTTAAGTCTAGACTTGAAACTGCCAACAGTAGGAGCATTTTTAATGTCTTCTGGAAGTCGGTTCCAGAGCTTTACAGCATAGCAGCTGAAAGCTGCTTCACCACATTTTGTTCTAACAGCAGGTTCTACCAACAAATTTTTATGACGTGATCTCAGAGACCGAGTTGGTGCGTATAACTGAAATAAAGGCATGTACAAGTTTTTCTAGATCTTGTTTTGACATAAGACCTCTGAGTTTAGCAATGTTTTTTAGGTGATAGAATGCAGATTTAGTGATTGCTTTCATGTGACTGTTGAATGTTAGTTCACTGTCAATAAAGACACCAAGATTTTTAACAGTATCTTTTGCTTTAAGCCCCTTAGTCTCAAGAGCAGTGGTGATCCTACGTCTGTCTTCCTTTTTCCCAAATACAATTACTTCAGTTTTATCTGCGTTCAGCTGAAGAAAATTGTGTGACATCCAGTTGTTGATTTGATCGATACACCCACAGAGAGACTCAAGGGGGGTATAGTCATTGGGTGACAGAGCTAAGTAGACTTGGGTGTCATCAGCATAACTATGGTAATTGACTGAGTTGTTTTTGATGATTTGCCCAAGTGGAAGCATATAGAGGTTGAATAGTAATGGTCCAAGGATTGACCCCTGTGGGACACCGCAGGTCAAGGACATAGATGCTGAAGTACAGTTTCCAATAGCAACAAAAAAGCTCCTTTGTTGTAAGTATGATTTTAACCAATTGATAACTGTACCAGTGAATCCAACCCAATGTTCCAGTCGATGTAGTAATATGCAGTGATCAACAGTGTCAAAAGCTGCACTAAGGTCCAGTAACACCAAGACTGATGTTTTACCAACATTAGAATTAAGACGTATATCATTTATGACCTTAATAAGAGCTGTTTCAGTGCTATGATTGGCACGGAAACCTGACTGAAACTTATCAAAACAGCTATTTGATGTAAGAAAGGCAGTTAATTGATTAAAAACTATTTTTTCGATTATTTTTCCAATAAATGGTAAATTGGATATGGGCCTGTAGTTATTAAGCACTGAACTATCAAGGTTATTCTTTTTCAGTAAGGGTTTTACAACTGCATTTTTTAAAGAGGAAGGAAATATGCCAGTCTGTAGTGTTGTATTTATAATCTGAAGTACATCGGCTGATATAAGATGAAGAACAGATTTGAAAAAATTTGTGGGCAAAATATCCAGTTCAGATGTGGAAGAACTGAGATTTTGTACGGTTTTTTCAAGGGTTTCATAGTCAACTAAGTCAAATGTTGACATTAGGTTGAGGTCCCCTCTCTCTACAGCCAGTGGTTCCAGATTTTGAGCTATTTGCAATTGGGAAGCTATATTCAGTCGTATTTTATCAATTTTTCCTTTGAAAAAAGATGCAAAGTCATTGCCTTTATTAACCGAGGAAAGCTCAGGAGGCAGCTGTGATGAGGGATTTGTTTGTGGATATTCCTATTTATGATGTTAGAGAAGAAGGACTGTCTTGCTTTAGAGATTTCCAAATTGTATTTACCCAGCATCTCTTTATGAATTTGATAATGAATCTGAAGTTTAGATTTACGCCACATTCTTTCAGACTTTCTACACTCTATCTTTAGCAGTTTAACCACTGGATTCAGTTTCCAGGGTGCTTTTTGATTGTCAGTAACTCTTTTGGTTTTTAAAGGGGCAATGTTATCCATAATATGTGTCATCCTAGAATTAAAATGTATCATTAAATCATCTGCGCAGTCTGATGGTTGACTTGGAGTATGTGAGAGTGCCTGCTCAAAAAGAAGACCTGTGCCATTATTTATGACTCTCCTTCTTACAGACATAGACCTGTTTTGAATGTGAGGGGACATACAAACATCAAAGAAAACACAAAAATGATCTGATATGGCCAAGTCCATAACAGTTGTAGAGACATTAAGACCCTTTGTGATAACAAGGTCAAGGGTATGGTCATGAGAGTGTGTTGGCCCCTGAACATGTTTTGTTAGGCTGAAGGTATCAATCAGTGTGAGAAATTCTTTGGCATAGGTGTTTTCTGGATTATCGACATGCAAGTTGAAATCCCCTGATATAATAAGACTGTCAAACCTCAAACGAATGTTCGACAACAGTTCACCAAACTCTTCAAGAAAAACTGGTGTTGAAAGTCTTGGTGGTCTGTAGATAGTCAATAATAACATACTAGAGGAACACTTAACGAGTGTACTTAAGTACTCAAAAGATGTAAAGTTGCCAAATGTTGTCTGTTTGCACTGAAAAGATGTTTTGAATATGTTTGCTATTCCGCCTCCCCGTTTATTAGTTCTTGTGGCACTCATGAAGTCAAAATTTGGGGGAGCTGATTCAATAAGGGTAGTGACACTGTTTGCTTGTTCCAGCCAGGTTTCAGTAAGAAGCATAAAATCAAGTTTGTGTGTGTAAATAAGATCATTAATTAAAAATGACTTGTTAGAGAGTGATCTGATGTTCAGAAGAGCTAGTTTTACATTGAGCGTGGGTGCCATATCCACTGAGGCATTCTGAGGTTGTTTCAGAACTGGCAGAAGATTAGACTGATTTACCCCACTGACAGGATGAACACGAATTCTTCTTTTTCTTGCGAGCACAGGAATAGAAAATGGCCTGGGCATCCTGGGTCCCAGCTTGTTTTCAAAACTACCCTTAATGCAGGGACCCACGGCATATCAGATGGCATGACAATCATGGAGGTCATCCCCGCTGCCACTGTTTGTATGCTGCAGCTGTGATCCTGCTGCGGGTGGAGGGGGTGGTGGAGCCCTGCGTTTATTGGGAGCTGTAGTGGATGCGTATGCAGTTGAAGGCCGTGGGCTGGCAAAGGCCTGTCCATTGTGATAGTCTGTGTGCACTGCTTGTTTAGAGTGTTTTGGGCTAGAAAAAGATAGTCTAGCAATCGGCAGCAGTCTCTGCATACTTGCAGGGAATTGCAGGCGGGGTGGTGATGGAGATGGTAAAGACAGATCAGGGGTTTTTAGTGAAACAGTTGTGGTTCGATTCTCTGTGTATACATCGACACATTGTTGCTCCTTTGATGTATTCAGATAGAACCGGACTACAGGCATTGCACAGAGAAGGTTGCACATCTAGGCCGATATCTGTGATTATGTAATACAGAAACTCAAAGTATTCCCTACCTAGCTCTTGATCCCTAAATGTACATCTCTTGTTCTTTTAAAAAAGGAGAAAGGATACGCACTTTGATAATACTGTGATAATACACAGGTGCTGGACCTAATAACAAAAAGTATCCACAAAAGGAGGACTGCACATTTCAGGTCTCTTGGCAAACTTATCAATTGTTCAGGTTCTTGACCTAAACTTTATCAGACTAGTCTATACTAGTCTGAACTGTGCAGACCTTTTCTGTCCAGCACTTAAGTTGGTTTGAGTGTAAATCATTTTACAGACAGTCCCAGATTCCTCATTCAAAGATGCCAGTTAGCAGTGTGAATGCAGAGATGCAGTCATGTGTCTTTACTCTAAAAGCAGGAAAGGCCTTGCAAACCTGGAGACATGCTGGTAAGTCTACATGGCGAAAAGCACATGCTGGTAAGTCTACATGGTGAAAAGCACATGCTGGTAAGTCTACATGGTGAAAAGCATGTGCTGGTAAGTTTACATGGTGAAAAGCAGAAAGCCACTGAAGGTGTTGTAATTCATGCTATCATCGTAGACGATCCTATTGGCTGCCAGCTCTGCGTAGACGCTGTCCCCCACCTCCAGGGCAATCACCACCGCGTTGCTGCCCATGTCATTGGCGTCCGACCCTGCAGTGTCCCAGACGGACGTGAGACGCTGACCGTTCTTCATCAGGCTGACTACAGAGCTGGGGGTCGCGCTCAGGTTGTTGAACATCGAGAACCGGAAGAAGTACATTCCTTTGACCTGCGCTGTGAAAATGCCTGTTGGACAGAGAAAAGTGGATTATACGTACTCCCTTGAGTTTCATTTGTCTTTCTTTCTACTTCTGTCTCTTTTTCTCTCACACACACAAAACGTACCTGTTGAAGGATTGTAGCTACTGCCAGTGTTGGAGAAAACCCTCTTGTATTTCAGTGGGGTCGCCGCAGTAAAAGGTCCAGTGTTTCCACTACCAGAGTCCAAGAGAGCAGCAGAGAAGGCCACTTTAGGTTTACCTGCAAGCATGAAACAAACACAGGTACATCAGTGGAGAGGGGAGAGTTGCATCTTTTGTTCACGCTCGGGGAAGAGGTGGCCTGGCAGTTAAGGTAATGGATTTGTGTCTGAAGGGTCGCTGGTTCAAATCCACCAGCTGCCAGAAGTGCCACTGAGTTGCTCTGAGCACAGCACCGTCCCCACACACTGCTCATGCCATTGTCATGGCTGCCCCCTGCTCAGCTGCAGAGATGCAATTTCATTGAGCGCATGCTGTGCTGTGTAATGACAAATGGGAATCGCCTTATTTGTGATTTCATGCCTTATTCTGCTCATTTCATCAGCTACACATGACCACATACACATCAAACATAAAGCCAGCTGTAAACTGCCTGTGTTACACTTGCAAAGGCAAAGCTTGTTTCACACTGACTATGTCACTTGCAAACGAAAAGCTTGTTTCACACTGTTACACTTGCAAACATAAAGCTTGTTCTACATTGTCACTCTTGCAAACGTAAAGCTTGTTCTACATTGTCACACTTACAAACATAAAGCTTGTTTTACACTGTGAATGCTACACTTGTGTGGTGGCTGTCTTAGATTTGCGTGTGCCTTTGAAGACCTGTTAATAGAATAGAGCGAGGAACACTCACTTCTGCTTCAATTGCATGTCTTGATTAAGGCTGCTCGATTATGGAAAAAATTAGAATCCCAATTATTTGGGCCAAAACTGAAATCACGATTATTCAAACGATTATTTTGTTTTCCTCAGTAACATGCTTCATTTATTGAAAATGTATTCAAAAACATTTCGAAAAAACATTCTTGTACCTTCGGACTTTCCCTAATACCTATCTTCGTAAACATTAGTAAGTCTCCTTTGACATCTAATGTACAAACAGTAGAAATGTATAATGTATACATCTAATGTACAGTACAAACAGTAGAAAATAATTAGGACAAAAACATTGTTGCCCTCGATTTTATTTGTTTGGACATCGTTTGGCCCTGAAATCTATATCACGATTAGAATTTGATTAATTGAGCAGCCCTAGTCATGATTATATACCATGAAAACATTTGCTTATGGTACCTCCAATAAGGCTTCTCAGCTCCTCGACGTCCTTCTCAGTCTTCTGCAGCCTGGTTTCCAGAAGGTTGACCTTCTCCATCACGTTGGCGACGTCTTGAGGGAGAGAGCACAGGGCACAGAGGCCGCTCCGCTCTGGCTCTCCACTCTGCGGGGCTTCACAGCCGTTTTGGGGTTCACTGAGGCAGCACCCCAAAGCCAGAAACAGGACTGCAATGGTCTTCATCATCGTTGTGATTCTGAGATCTATGCTTCTCTGTGCTAACTTGTGTCCTTTATATACTCTATGTGGCATTGCACAACACAAGAAAAAACAGCCTTACGTAAGCCCTCTTCCCTAAGAACTTTGTCAATAAAGGTGGGTTTTATGGTTTTATGTGTCCGAAGAATGTGTTGGCATAATATGGATGTGTGTAGTGTACGCTGGTGTGTGTGTGTATGTGTCTATGTGTAGTCCTTATTTTGTAGTGAAAGGTCCAGTGTTTCCATAATCACAGTCTGAGAGATCGGCTTACAAGGCCACGAGGAGACAGTCTGAAAGAAGCAAAAGATTACAGGTACAAAAGATTACAGGTACAAAAAAATACAGGTACAAAATATTACAGGTACAAAAGATTACAGGTACAAAAGCAAGATTTCAAACAGGGGAGTGCTGCAGTCCTGATTATAAACCTAAAAACATCTGCTTGTGTGACCTGCAGCAAAGCTCTGCACGATGCATCTCCTCACCTTGCTTTTCCATCTCCTGCAACCCAGGACTCCACGACTGGTCGCTTTCTCCGCCATGTTGGCACCTTTCTATAGATCTGATTATCGATCTAACAAAGACAGCAGCTGAATGCTAGAATCAGCACCACAATCCTTAGAATCAGCATTCATGCATTGCTTCGTCACTTTACGCAACACCCAAATGTTTGCTGTTGCTTAACTGGGGTGACACACACATGGGTTTTCCAGTATATGTAACGGAAGTAAAAAAAAAAAAAAAAAAAAAGAGCCCTGCTTATATACAGTCAATTTTCAAAATTACTAGATTGCAATTGTTGTTATTGTTTGCATATTACTGGTTTTCATATGGTAAAGAATGTTTTCATGCGCTGCGCATTCACACAGACTATAGGAGGCTTCATGGCTGCAATTGTAACTTTCCCTTTTTACAATTTGGAGTTCTTGCGCTCTTCCAGTAGCCAACTCCAGACTGAGATTTAGTTTGCTGGAGATATGCATGCAGTCGTGAACGCTAATTTCTCTAAGTGTCTTTTGTTTGTGAATGTAGATTCAATGGTAGTTTCTCTAAGTGTCTTTTGTTTGTGAATGCAGAGGCAATTAAAGTCACTTGTGAAGAATTCCTGTCCGTCACCTGTCCACCTACCACAGAAACAGAGAGAGTGTTGCAGAAACAGTAGATAACAGTAGCATCACATGTGTGTCACCCCTACAATAAATGTCCTCCTTTTTGGACATTTGTCCTCATGTTTGGAGATCCAATATTTAAAAAACTAGTGATGATGAAAACCAATTCTCACGTATATTTGAAAGACATGAACTTGAGTACGTTTAGAAACATAGACCCAATGGTAGGGGTCCCGTCGGTAGCTACCCTGTGCCCCAGCTAGCTATTGTCATGGTTAGAATTACCTGGTGTGTGTGTGTGTGTGTGTGTGTGTGTGTGTGTGTGTGTGTGTGTGTGTGTGTTTGGCAGTGGTGGACAGTAACTAAGTAAATTTACTCAAGTACTGTACCTAAGTAGAATTTTTAGGTATCTGTACTTTACATTTTGGCAACTTGGAACTTTCACTTTACTACATTTTTAA
>CM050211.1:30103649-30118649 GCA_027475355.1 Coilia nasus
GTCTCTCTGGCTGGAATGTCTTAAACATGGTTAACACCATGGTTAAAGATCATGGTTAAAAACATGGTTAGGAGAGATTTCTACTTTTTTGCTATGTCTATATTGTTATGTTTGTTAAGTTTATATTGCTATGTTTATATTGTTACGTTAATGTTTAGTGTAAGACTATGGGCCTAGGGAGCACTGCAATTTCAAATCCTATGTACATACGGTTTTGACAATAAAGCTGACTTTGATAAATCTTAAAGTTACCTTCTGGACAGCGTTCATCTGACGAGAACTGGGAGTGTCTGGTAATAAAAATCACGCATGAATCAGAGAGATGTGTGATGGTGTGTGATTAACATACGTGCATTTGTGTGCATGGGTGTGTATCTGTCATTATCACCTCTTCCAGTCTCCACAGCAGAGCTGTGTGAGCATTAGTGCTAATAAGTAATAATTAAAATGCCCAAATGTCACCCCCCTGGTTTTTCGTGTCTGGAACAATGAAACATGGAGTATATAAGGGGCACAACTTAAGCACGGAGAAGCAGAGATCTTAGAATCACAACGATGATGAAGACCATTGCAGTCCTGTTTCTGGCTTTGGGGCTCTGCCTTTGTCAGTCCCAGAACTCAGGTGGTAGTGGGAACAGTGGGAATGGTGGTAACGGTGGTAGCGGGAACAGTGGGAACGGAAACGGTGGGAACGGTGGTAGTGTGAACGGTGGTACTAATGGGAATGACTGTCAAAACCAGGGCAACGGAAATCCAGGGTGCTGCTGTGTCGTGTACTCTCTTGAAAAAGAGGTCGCCAACTTGATGGACAAGGTGAACCTTCTGGAGTCCAAGCTGCAGAACGCTGAAGAGGACATCGCGGACCTGCAAAGCCTCATTGACGGTACCTTAGGCAAATGCTTTCATAGTATTATAATCATGAAGCATTCAGATGCAAAAGCAATCAAATCTATTTTCATGAATATACACAAAATATGTTTTTATATTGTGCTTTTGAAGAAATAGCCATCAAACTACAGTTGTGTTGGTTTTAAGCAGTTTGATTGATTTTACATGGAATATCGATAAATTAAAAAGAAATATGTATGAAAAGTCATGAACATGGACTAAACGGCGAACTTCCCTATAGCAGTCTGCATGGCTCACACCACCTGTGCTGTGTGTGTGTGATGGCTACAGAGCAAGTAGATTAGTTCCAACACGAGCTGCACCAGAAGTGAATGTTTCTCGTGAGCAGTATGGACGCTCTCCTCTATTAGACAATTCCGCTTCCAAGTTGTAGCGCGACTGAAGAGGAAAACTACCTAGTGTTTGCAAGTGTGACATAGTGTAGAACAAGCTTTATGTTTGCAAGTGTAACACGGGCAGTTTACAGCTGGCTTTATGTTTGATGTGTATGTGATCATGTGTAGCTGATGAAATGAGCAGAATAAGGCATGAAATCACAAATAAGGCGATTCCCATTTGTCATTACACAGCACAGCATGCGCTCAATGAAATTGCATCTCTGCAGCTGAGCAGGGGGCAGCCATGACAATGGCATGAGCAGTGTGTGGGGACAGTGCTATGCTCAGGGCCACTCAGTGGCACTTAGTGCAGCTGGTGGATTTGAACCAGTGACCCTCCAGACACAAGTCCATTATCTTAACCGCCAGGCCACCACTTCCCCAAACGTGAACAAAAGATGCAACTCTCCCCTCTCCACTGATGTACCTGTGTTTGTTTCATGCTTGCAGGTAAACCTAAAGTGGCCTTCTCTGCTGCTCTCCTGGACTCTGGTAGTGGAGACACTGGACCTTTCAGTGTGGCTACCCCACTGAAGTACCAAAGGGTTTTCTCCAACACTGGCGGTATCTACCAACCTTCAACAGGTACGTTTTGTGTGCGCGAGAGAGAAAGAGACAGAAGTAGAAAGAAAGACAAATGAAACTCAAGGAAATACGTATAATCCACTTTTCTCTCTCCAACAGGCATTTTCACAGCGCAGGTCAAAGGAATGTACTTCTTCCGGTTCTCGATGTTCAACAACCGGAGCCCTACCCCCAGTTCTGAAGTCACCCTGATGAAGAACGATATGCCGCTGGTGTCCGTCTCGGACACTACAGGGCCGGATCCCCACGACATGGGCAGCAACGCAGTCGTGATTGAACTGGATAAGGGGGACAACGTCTACGTGCAGCTGGGGGCCAATAGGATCATCTATGATGATGAAAGCATGAATTACAACACCTTCAGTGGTTTCCTGCTTTTCGCCATGTAAACTTACCAGCACATGCTTTTCGCCATGTAAACTTACCAGCATGTCTCCAGGTTTGCATGGCCTTTCCTGCTTTTAGAGTAAAGGCACGTGCCTGCATCTTTGCATTCACACTGCTAACTGGTATCTTTGAATAAGGAATCTGGGACTCTGTAAAATGATTTGCACTCAAACCACCTTTGAATCAGTCATTTCAGTCTGATGTGTAACCTTCTCTGTGCAATACTTGTATTTCTCTCTCTATCCGATGAGATTCTGAACCATGAATAAAATCTTACTATGCAGCATCAAGAAACAAATGTGTGTCATTTAATCACAGTAACAAACACGCACACACACACAAATGATATCACAATGACACACATGCACACACACACACACACACAATATCACAAACACACACTCGCGCATACATACACAAAAAAAATTATCAGAATAACACACACATACACAAACACACACATTATCACAATAACACCCACACAATTGCACACATAAACACAAACGTTTCTATGACAACACAGACACGGACACACACACACACAAATGATATCACAATAACACAAACACCCCCAAAAAAACACAACATAGCTGGTCTAGGCCCCAGCCAAACTGTGCTTGAGAAATACAACAGCTGCTAGTGTGTGTTCAGGGGTGGGGGGCATTCACCTGCCCAAACAAGTACTTAAGTAAACACACACACACACACACACACACACACACACACACACACACACACACACACACACACACACACACACACACACACACACAGAAACACACACACACACACACTCCAGCACTCTTCACACTTACCCTACAGAGATAAGTCTGCACTGACTGACTAAAGGTCAAAGTGTAGATTGTGCTTTAATGATGAGGAAATCAAAGAAGGCCGTGATCATTAGCAGAGGGATAAGGAAGGGCCATCTATACCAGTGCTGGCTGATTGGAGTTTCTCATGTCTGACCATGAACACAGCAATCATTAATCTGGACACTGCTCTGCTATCTGGGTGTCTATGGCATCATTTTATGAGTATTTGACCATTTGGACTGGACATTGAAGCAGGGCGCGTCCACAGGGAGGGTCCCCTCAAGCAACTTGGTGTTTAGCGTCTTGCCCAGGGGCACAATGGTAGTGGATCCTACAGTCGGACTTTCCCCTGTGTGCTGTTTCCAGTCATTAGGCCATCACCAATTATCAATCACAGCTTCAAACGAATGATTGTTGTAATCCCTTTGTAGTGCCCGGCCTTTGACACGATCCTATTTTTAGAGTCACATAGATCACATCCTTCCTGTAAGGAGTGGCTATTTTTAGACTTTTATCTCTACAGAGGGGCTATTGGAATCTCTTCATCAGACACTATCTTTATGAAGAAAAATGCCCCTTCCCCTTAGAGAAGTGTTTTTTAACAAAACACAACATTGTTGTTTAAAACAAAATCAAATGAAATAATAGGATTGTGTGTGTGTGTGTGTGTGTGTGTGTGTGTGTGTGTGTGTGTGTGTGTGTGTGTGTGTGTGTGTGTGTGTGTGTGTGTGTTTTCATCTGGGCCAAGCAGTGCAACGTATGACACAGCAGACCAACTGCATTGCTGATTGATACCCAGCACATTATCAAAGCTCTTGATGGCCACATTCAGACCACACTGACAATATGCAGACCGCCATGCAGTGTCTGCCACACACACGCAAACCCCTCCAAGGTGTGCAGACCTTCCCTAGTCTTTTCCTTACACTTTACCTGAAGACACGTTGGGGAGTTTTTCCAAACTGGATGCTTAAGGCTGAGGTTTGAAACTGCACCCATAGTAATTACACTTCACATGAAGACTTAATTCGACCAAAGTATCACTAAGTCAAACGATGGGCAGAAATTCAGGTGCCCATAAAGATGTCAAGGTTGTTATGACGAAATGTATTCTCACTGCAGACATAAGATGTGTGAGTGGCCAGATACTCTAGTTTGTTTGGTTTCAGGTGATTATTAAATCAACCCCATCCCATACCCACACCCCAGTAATTTAGGGGACAGCTCACAGATGCTTGCATACAATTACATAAAACTGGAGGGCATCTAAGGGCACTAACAAAGGGTGGGGCCTAAGAACCTGCACAGGGCGGCAAGATCACATGGACAATAATGGAAGGTCGGAAGAGGTGATGGTGTGTGACTAACATGCGTGCATTTGTGTGTGTATGTATCATTATCACCTCTTCAACCCACCTCCCCGAAGAGGCACAAAAACAGCCTACTAAAAACATCACACACCTAAATGAAGTATGCTGTAGAGACACATTGTTACAGTCATTATCGTTTGCAGACGTTATTATTATAGCACCATGGGACTCTTTGCGTGGTGCGGTGTCAATGGGTAGACCCTTCCCTTACCTTGGGGTTGACGATGATTTCAATGTTGATGGCGTTTTGCTCCTGCAACCTCCTAATGGCGGCTAGAAAGATCCACAGGTTGTTGGTGTTGAAAATCTTAAGCTTGGAGATTGACTTGAAGTCGTCCACATGGGCCTTGGGCACCTGGGCGATCTCCAGTAGCCTCAACTTCCCCTCGTAGTGGAAAAATGTGCCACTCTATGTACACAGATATAACAGACAACTTGATGAATTTATCATAGACCTGGCAAACTTTATTTATATAGCCTATTTTATGTTCACAAAGACAATTCAAAGTGCTGTACATAGACAACATGAAGGATTATATGTTTGTAGAAATGCATAGAAAATCCATCAAATTGCATAAAAAGGGGTTAGACTGATTTTCCATATGTCAGAGACATGGGCGTAAGCGCTCACAGCAAGTTCAGTTTCTTGTTAATATATCAAAGTTCGACTGAGACACAAAGTGATTTTCTGTTTGGGTTTGTTTAGTTTCATGCCCTGAAATCTCTCCTCTTCTTTTTTAGTCTTTAACATGACATACAAAAAGTATCGCTGTCTCTCTGGCTGGAATGTCTTAAACATGGTTAACACCATGGTTAAAGATCATGGTTAAAAACATGGTTAGGAGAGATTTCTACTTTTTTGCTATGTCTATATTGTTATGTTTGTTAAGTTTATATTGCTATGTTTATATTGTTACGTTAATGTTTAGTGTAAGACTATGGGCCTAGGGAGCACTGCAATTTCAAATCCTATGTACATACGGTTTTGACAATAAAGCTGACTTTGATAAATCTTAAAGTTACCTTCTGGACAGCGTTCATCTGACGAGAACTGGGAGTGTCTGGTAATAAAAATCACGCATGAATCAGAGAGATGTGTGATGGTGTGTGATTAACATACGTGCATTTGTGTGCATGGGTGTGTATCTGTCATTATCACCTCTTCCAGTCTCCACAGCAGAGCTGTGTGAGCATTAGTGCTAATAAGTAATAATTAAAATGCCCAAATGTCACCCCCCTGGTTTTTCGTGTCTGGAACAATGAAACATGGAGTATATAAGGGGCACAACTTAAGCACGGAGAAGCAGAGATCTTAGAATCACAACGATGATGAAGACCATTGCAGTCCTGTTTCTGGCTTTGGGGCTCTGCCTTTGTCAGTCCCAGAACTCAGGTGGTAGTGGGAACAGTGGGAATGGTGGTAACGGTGGTAGCGGGAACAGTGGGAACGGAAACGGTGGTAACGGAAACGGTGGGAACGGAAACGGTGGGAACGGTGGTAGTGTGAACGGTGGTACTAATGGGAATGGCTGTCAAAACCAGGGCAACGGAAATCCAGGGTGCTGCTGTGTCGTGTACTCTCTTGAAAAAGAGGTCGCCAACTTGATGGACAAGGTGAACCTTCTGGAGTCCAAGCTGCAGAACGCTGAAGAGGACATCGCGGACCTGCAAAGCCTCATTGACGGTACCTTAGGCAAATGCTTTCATAGTATTATAATCATGAAGCATTCAGATGCAAAAGCAATCAAATCTATTTTCATGAATATACACAAAATATGTTTTTATATTGTGCTTTTGAAGAAATAGCCATCAAACTACAGTTGTGTTGGTTTTAAGCAGTTTGATTGATTTTACATGGAATATCGATAAATTAAAAAGAAATATGTATGAAAAGTCATGAACATGGACTAAACGGCGAACTTCCCTATTTCCCACCTTATTCTGGAAGAGACCATGGGCGTCAAAACATTCTTCCGGTTGGTTCAGTATTTCCGGTTGAACAACGCTGTCTATTGCAGTCGATAACATTGGCACAGTAGTACAAAGATGTCGAGCTTGAATTGTTCGGTGAGGGGGCTACCATTAACTACATAAAAACATGGCTGTACTTGGAACAACCCTGTTATTGTCCACGGGGACAGGGCATAATGTTGTTTGGCCGGTTTATAATTACTGTATATAAGTTGTCCGCCATCCAGCGATGAGGAAGTTATTTTTATCCCCGGTGCGGGTCTATCTCCACTCATGCAACTCTACTGATGTTACTTGAAATCTAGCGATCTAAAACATCGGCACATATATCTAGTATTTAAGTAAGCTATGAAATCAGACTACTGCTCCACGTTTCTACATGTAATGTTTCTGAAGGTCGCCAAACACAATATTAAACATTGTAACATTTTCCTGTGGGAACTCGGCTTGAGCCAGAGCCAGAGTGGTAGGCAAACCAGGACCGAGCCGAATGTACAAGCGTTCAGAGCAGAATAGCGTCCTATTTCATAGAATCTGCACACAAAACAATTATATTAACACGTGAGAATGATGGCACAAGAAATGTTGCGATGAGAGGAGGGTGCAACGAGTGGTGAGTGGCTTGCTGTCAGCACAGACGGGTAGCAAGTGGTGTATGTGTATGAAATAGCACGGCAGACTCTTTTGTTTTTTAGCATCTCAATCAGCGTTGCCAAAGGTGAAATTATTGTATTCATGGCTTGCAGAAGCTAAATGGAAAATGTTGCTGGAAAGCAGTAGCTTTAGGTCTGCATAGCTAGGGAATTTACAAATACAATGTCCATTTCCATGAATGTGTCTTTTTTCTGACAAATCGCCGCCTGCCTCAGCCCACCGCTACATCATCCAGTCACTCAGTGGAATTCATTAACCTCAGGTGACGAATGGAGTGTACAAGAGTACAATCTCTCCATCCGACCTTATAATCTTGTTTTTGTGTCTTTTTAAGTTAGCTTATCCATCTAAATTTGCAGGGTTTTCTGACGTAGCTGACTTGCTGTAGCTATAGACATCCTATACATATGTATAGGATGTCTATGGCTGTGGCAAGCCGGCCGGAAGTTGTAAACCAACGCGGAAGATTTTCACCTTTGAAAATGGGCGTGTCAGAATAAGGTGAATAGCAGTCTGCATGGCTCACACCACCTGTGCTGTGTGTGTGTGATGGCTACAGAGCAAGTAGATTAGTTCCAACACGAGCTGCACCAGAAGTGAATGTTTCTTGTGAGCAGTATGGACGCTCTCCTCTATTAGACAATTCCGCTTCCAAGTTGTAGCGCGACTGAAGAGGAAAACTACCTAGTGTTTGCAAGTGTGACATAGTGTAGAACAAGCTTTATGTTTGCAAGTGTAACACGGGCAGTTTACAGCTGGCTTTATGTTTGATGTGTACAGTATGTAGTCATGTGTATTATTACATTATTATTATTATTACATTACCCTTAGCTGACGCTCTTATCCAGAGCGACTTACAGATATTTACAGGGTTTCAGTTACAGTCCCTGGAGCAGTGTGGGGTTAGATGCCTTGCTCAAGGGCATCTCAACCATGGGTAGGGCGGGATTCGAACTGGCAACCTTCCGATTGAAAGTCTAACTCTCTAACCACTAGGCCACGGCTGCCACCCAGCCGTGTAGCTGTGTAGCTGTGTAGCTGATGAAATGAGCAGAATAAGGCATGAAATCACAAATAAGGTAATTCCCATTTGTCATTACACAGCACAGCATGCGCTCAATGAAATTGCATCTCTGCAACTGAGCAGGGGGCAGCCATGACAATGGCATGAGCAGTGTGTGGGGACGGTGCTATGCTCAGGGCCACTCAGTGGCACTTAGTGCAGCTGGTGGATTTGAACCAGTGACCCTCCAGACACAAGTCCATTATCTTAACCGCCAGGCCACCACTTCCCCAAACGTGAACAAAAGATGCAACTCTCCACTCTCCACTGATGTACCTGTGTTTGTTTCATGCTTGCAGGTAAACCTAAAGTGGCCTTCTCTGCTGCTCTCCTGGACTCTGGTAGTGGAGACACTGGACCTTTCAGTGTGGCTACCCCACTGAAGTACCAAAGGGTTTTCTCCAACACTGGCGGTATCTACCAACCTTCAACAGGTACGTTTTGTGTGCGCGAGAGAGAAAGAGACAGAAGTAGAAAGAAAGACAAATGAAACTCAAGGAAATACGTATAATCCACTTTTCTCTCTCCAACAGGCATTTTCACAGCGCAGGTCAAAGGAATGTACTTCTTCCGGTTCTCGATGTTCAACAACCAGAGCCCTACCCCCAGTTCTGAAGTCACCCTGATGAAGAACGATATGCCGCTGGTGTCCGTCTCGGACACTACAGGGCCGGATCCCCACGACATGGGCAGCAACGCAGTCGTGATTGAACTGGATAAGGGGGACAACGTCTACGTGCAGCTGGGGGCCAATAGGATCATCTATGATGATGAAAGCATGAATTACAACACCTTCAGTGGTTTCCTGCTTTTCGCCATGTAAACTTACCAGCACATGCTTTTCGCCATGTAAACTTACCAGCATGTCTCCAGGTTTGCATGGCCTTTCCTGCTTTTAGAGTAAAGACACGTGCCTGCATCTTTGCATTCACACTGCTAACTGGTATCTTTGAATAAGGAATCTGGGACTCTGTAAAATGATTTGCACTCAAACCACCTTTGAATCAGTCATTTCAGTCTGATGTGTAACCTTCTCTGTGCAATACTTGTATTTCTCTCTCTATCCGATGAGATTCTGAACCATGAATAAAATCTTACTATGCAGCATCAAGAAACAAATGTGTGTCATTTAATCACAGTAACAAACACGCACACACACACAAATGATATCACAATGACACACATGCACACACACACACACACACAATATCACAAACACACACTCGCGCATACATACACAAAAAAAATTATCAGAATAACACACACATACACAAACACACACATTATCACAATAACACCCACACAATTGCACACATAAACACAAACGTTTCTATGACAACACAGACACGGACACACACACACACAAATGATATCACAATAACACAAACACCCCCAAAAAAACACAACATAGCTGGTCTAGGCCCCAGCCAAACTGTGCTTGAGAAATACAACAGCTGCTAGTGTGTGTTCAGGGGTGGGGGGCATTCACCTGCCCAAACAAGTACTTAAGTAAACACACACACACACACACACACACACACACACACAGAAACACACACACACACACACTCCAGCACTCTTCACACTTACCCTACAGAGATAAGTCTGCACTGACTGACTAAAGGTCAAAGTGTAGATTGTGCTTTAATAATCAGGAAATCAAAGAAGGACGTGATCATTAGCAGAGGGATAAGGAAGGGCCATCTATACCAGTGCTGGCTGATTGGAGTTTCTCATGTCTGACCATGAACACAGCAATCATTAATCTGGACACTACTCTGCTATCTGGGTGTCTATGGCATCATTTTATGAGTATTTGACCATTTGGACTGGACATTGAAGCAGAGCGCGTCCACAGGGAGGGTCCCCTCAAGCAACTTGGTGTTTAGCGTCTTGCCCAGGGGCACAATGGTAGTGGATCCTACAGTCGGACTTTCCCCTGTGTGCTGTTTCCAGTCATTAGGCCATCACCAATTATCAATCACAGCTTCAAACGAATGATTGTTGTAATCCCTTTATAGTGCCCGGCCTTTGACACCATCCTATTTTTAGAGTCACATAGATCACATCCTTCCTGTAAGGAGTGGCTATTTTTAGACTTTTATCTCTACAGAGGGGCTATTGGAATCTCTTCATCAGACACTATCTTTATACACTATCTTGGGGAGTTTTTCCAAACTGGATGCTTAAGGCTGAGGTTTGAAACTGCACCCATAGTAACTACACTTCACATGAAGACTTAATTCGACCAAAGTATCACTAAGTCAAACGATGGGAAGAAATTCAGGTGCCCATAAAGATGGCAAGGTTGTTATGACGAAATGTATTCTCACTGCAGACATAAGATGTGTGAGTGGCCAGATACTCCAGTTTGTTTGGCTTCAGGTGATTATTAAATCAACCCCATCCCATACCCACACTTTAGGGGACAGCTCACAGATGCTTGCATACAATTACATAAAACTGGAGGGCATCTAAAGGCACTAACAAAGGGTGGGGCCTAAGAACCTGCACAGGGCAGCAAGATCACATGGACAATAATGAAAGGTCGGAAGAGGTGATGGTGTGTGACTAACATGCGTGCATTTGTGTGTGCGGGTGTGTATGTATCATTATCACCTTATCAACCCACCTCCCCGAAGAGGCACAAAAACAGCCTACTAAAAACATCACACACCTAAATGAAGTATGCTGTAGAGACACATTGTTACAGTCATTATCGTTTGCAGACGTTATTATTATAGCACCATGGGACTCTTTGCGTGGTGCGGTGTCAATGGGTAGACCCTTCCCTTACCTTGGGGTTGACGATGATTTCAATGTTGATGGCGTTTTGCTTCTGCAACCTCCTAATGGCGGCTAGAAAGATCCACAGGTTGTTGGTGTTGAAAATCTTAAGCTTGGAGATTGACTTGAAGTCGTCCACATGGGCCTTGGGCACCTGGGCGATCTCCAGTAGCCTCAACTTCCCCTCGTAGTGGAAAAATGTGCCACTCTATGTACACAGATATAACAGACAACTTGATGAATTTATCAAAGACCTGGCAAACTTTATTTATATAGCCTATTTTATATTCACAAAGACAATTCAAAGTGCTGTACATAGACATCATGAAGGATTATACGTTTGTAGAAATGCATAGAAAATCCATCAAATTGCATAAAAAGGGGTTAGACTGATTTTCCATATGTCAGAGACATGGGCGTAAGCGCTCACAGCAAGTTCAGTTTCTTGTTAATATATCAAAGTTTGACTGAGACACAAAGTGATTTTCTGTTTGGGTTTGTTTAGTTTCATGCCCTGAAATCTCTCCTCTTCTTTTTTAGTCTTTAACATGACATACAAAAAGTATAGCTGTCTCTCTGGCTGGAATGTCTTACAGTTTTTGCCCATTGCTTGAACACAATAGACATATGCTTAAACCAAAGTAACATAACTTGAAGTTGTGTTACCATGCCTTAAACACAGTGTAACCATACCTTAAACACAAACGCTGCTTTACACTTTAGTTGCAATTCTGCAACACACTTGCTCCTTTTTGCAACACACTTGCTCCTGCACACTACACACTATTTCATACATAAGACACTTCGTTCAAAAATGAAATACCAATGTATCATTGGCGAAACACATCTATTCAAAATACAAAAAACAGTGTTTTATATAAAGTAGACTAGTGTGTTGCTGCTGATGTGACAGTGGTTTCATAAGATGCAAGTGTGTGCAATTTTGTCATCAGAGTGACATTTTGACAAAGGATTGTTAGGTTTTGATTGCAGAGTTTCAATTTGACGTAGATGTGAATGGTTTATTTCCAAGTGTTATGTCTTATGTGCTTGTGTGTAGAGTTTTGGCACAGCGAGCCAAGTTGAACAAAATGTGTTTAAGCAATGGGCAAAAACTGTAAACATGGTTAAGACCATGGTTAAAGATCATGGTTAAAAACATGATTAGGAGAGATTTCTACTTTTTTGCTATGTCTATATTGTTATGTTTGTTAAGTTTATATTGCTATGTTTATATTGTTACATTAATGTTCAGTGTAAGACTATGGGCCTAGGGAGCACTGCAATTTCAAATCCTATGTACATACGGTTTTGACAATAGAGCTGACTTTGATAAATCTTAAAGTTATTTCATACATAAGACACTTCGTTTAGAAATGAAATACCAATGTATCATTGGCAAAACACATCTATTCAAAATACAAAAAACAGTGTTTTATATAAAGCAGAATAGTGTTGGTGCTGATGTGACAGTGTTTTCATCAGATACAAGTGTGTGCAATTTTGTCATGAGAGTGACATTTTGACAAAGGATTGTTAGGTTTTGATTGTAGAGTTTCAATTTGACATAGATGTGAATGGTTTATTTCCAGGTGTTGTGTCCTATGTGCTTGGGTGTAGAGTTTTGGCACAGCGAGACAAATTTTGCAAAATGTGTTTAAGCAATAGGCAAAAACTGTAACATACGTGCATTTGTGTGCATGGCTGTGTATCTGTCATTATCACCTCTTCCAGTCTCCACAGCAGAGCTGTGTGAGCATCAGTGCTAATAAGTAATAATTAAAATGCCCAAATGTCACCCCCCTGGTTTTTCGTGTCTGGAACAATGAAACATGGAGTATATAAGGGGCACAACTGGCTGGTTTCTGGCTTTGTAGTCTGATGAAGAGCTTTATGCTCGAAACGTCAGTTTGGGTCAAGAACCTGAACAATGGATAAGTTTGCCAAGAGATCTGGAATGTGCAGTCCTCCTTTTGTGGATACTTTTTGTTATTAGATCCAGCACTTTTATATTATCACAGTATTATCAAAGTGTGTATGCTTTCTCCTTTTTTAAAAGAACAAGAGATGTACATTTAGGGATCAAGAGCTAGGTAGGGAATACTTTGAGTTTCTGTATTACATAATCACAGATATCGGCCTAGATGTGCAACCTTCTCTGTGCAATGCCTGTAGTCCGGTTCTATCTGATGAGGTTCTGAACCATAAATAAAATCTCGCTATGCAGCTTCAAGAAACAAACGTGTGTCATTTTATCCTACAACACACACACACTGTTACAGCACACAGCACACTCTCTACACATATACACCAACAGACTCCATGCTAATGTGAACATACACAGACAGCGAACACATCAACTCTGTCATCCCGCCAACAAACACCAGTGCCAACACACACACACACACCTAAACCTACAGTGTTATAGGAAAAGAAATATAAATCTTTTATTGTTGCTGTACAAGAACAAGATGTGCTAAAAGTACAACATATCACATAACGATGTTTTGAATGGGTCTTTCATGAAGCTGGATTTTCTTGTTTTGCGTGATGCCACATGAAGCATATAAAGGACACAAGTTAGCACGGAGAAGCAGAGATCTCAGAATCACAACGATGATGAAGACCATTGCAGTCCTGTTTCTGGCTTTGGGGCTCTGCCTTTGTCAGTCCCAGAACTCGGGTGGTAGTGGGAACAGTGGGAACGGTAACGGTGGTAACGGGAACAGTGGGAATGGTGGGAACGGAAACGGTGGGAACGGAAACGGTGGGAACGGAAACGGTGGTAACGGTGGTAGTGGGAACGGTGGTAGCGGGAACGGTGGGAACGGAAACGGTGGGAACGGTGGTAGCGGGAACGGTGGTAGCGGGAACAGTGGGAACGGAAACGGTGGGAACGGTCGTAGCGGGAACGGTGGGAACGGTGGTAGCGGGAACGGTGGTACTAATAGGAACAATGGCTGTTCAAACCAGGGGAACGGATATCCAGGGTGCTGCTGTGTCGTGTACGCTCTTGAAAAAGAGGTCGCCCACTTGATGGACAAGGTGAACCTTCTGGAGACCCAGCTGCAGAACGCTGAAGAGGACATCGCAGACCTGCAAAGCCTCATTGACGGTACCTTAGGCTTTCATAGTATTACCTGCAAAGTTGTATTAAAAGTACCGTAGGCAAATGCAAATAGTATTTAATCATGAAGCATTAAGATGCAAAACCAATTAAATCTATTTTTATGAATATACACAAAATATGTTTTTATATTGTGCTTTTGAAGAAATAGCCATCAAACTACTGTTATGTTGGTTTGAAGTAGTTCGATTGATGTTACATGGAATATCGATAAAATAAGAACAAATATGTATGAAAAGTCATAAACATGGACTAAATGGCGAACTTCCATAAACCATATAGCTGCATGGCCATTCTCTCCTTGACCATGAAATCTTAGCTTTTCAGGGTTTTTTTTTGGTTATAGACAGTATGCAAAGCCCTCTCATGGGAGAATATAGGTTCAAATACACAACTCTTTTTGCATTTGAACTGTAATTGTTCCCCATAACCATTGTCATCCATGGCTCACACCACCTGTGCTGTGTGTCTGTGATGGCTACAGAGCATGTAGATTAGTTCACTCATTACAATGACCAATGCGAGCTGCACCACAAGTGAATGTTTCTTGTGAGCAGTATGGACGCTCTCATCTATTAGACAATTCCGAAGTTGTAGCGCGACTGAAGAGGAAAACTACCTAGTGTTTGCAAATGTGACAACGAGCTTTATGTTTGATGTGTAACATGCGCAGTTTACAGCTCGCTTTATGTTTGATGTGTATGTAGTCATGTGTAGCTGATGAAATGAGCAGAATAAGGCATGGAATAAATAAGGCGATTCCCATTTGTCATTACACAGCACAGCATGCGCTCAATGAAATTGCATCTCTGCAGCTGAGCAGGGGGCAGCCATGACAATGGCATGAGCAGTGTGTGGGGACGGTGCTGTGCTCAGAGCCACTCAGTGGCACTTCTGGCAGCTGGTGGATTTGAACCAGCGACCCTCCAGACTCAAGTCCATTACCTTAACCGCC
>CM050211.1:30128649-30161149 GCA_027475355.1 Coilia nasus
TTTCATCCTGACCTCTTGCTGTGTTTCCGGTCACTGTCACAGCCACCTCAGAGTCTGAAGCAAAGCCCTGTCGCTCTGTAAGACTGAAGCAAATATCCTGGATTGCTAACTGCCCAGGGCACATTCTAGAGATTTGCATTCTAGAAGCCTTTGCGTAATGTTTTTACGTGTTTTTTCTGCATCAACAGGCCAACAAAAGGCTGGGAGTGCTCACTGCTGGTCACCCAAAGCAACCTTCAAAGAACCCTTCAAAAAACAACACTTGAACTCCATGTCTTAAGAACAAAGAAACAGAGCATGTGTTGGTCACATGTTACTTAAATAGTCCCCTTTAGAATATGAACAGATTATAAATTATTATATTATTAATAATATATTATTATAAACTATTTCTAGATCTCTATGAATAAACTACTAACACTTTGAACCACCATGTATAGTTGAGGTTAGGGGTCGGGGTTGGGGTTGGTGTTGGTTTGGTTAAAGCGATGTTCAGTACACAGTTTGAAAGACTGAAGCTGAATTCAACAAACCATTTGTAGAGTCAACTTATATGTCACGTCTGAGTTGATGCCCTTCTTGTGTCATGGACGCCTGATTGATAGACAAAGGGGCCATGTCACAGCGCTGATAGGGCCTGTAGAGCTCATTGCCAGCATTCCCATCATCCAACGAGATGATGACTGACAGAGCAGAGACCCGTCGAGCTGGTTCTGCCAGGTCATGGAATAGCATACACTAGGGCTTGGCCTGCTGGTAAGGATGGAAACTCAGCTTCCTGCTCTGTGTGACACACACACACAATCTCTT
This sequence comes from Coilia nasus, assembly GCA_027475355.1. Lineage (NCBI taxonomy): Eukaryota > Metazoa > Chordata > Actinopteri > Clupeiformes > Engraulidae > Coilia > Coilia nasus. The sequence continues at coordinate 30,129,460 of CM050211.1, forward strand.
TGTTTCTGTACAAGGTATAATATCACAGAAAAGAAGTAAACACAATCACTGGCTTTGTGCTCTCAGAGAATACACACATTATAAGCCAATTATACATTGTGGATGATTACAGCTTACACTACAGTGGCGGTGTTGATTTATGTAGATTAGCAAAGCTGTGTGTATATGCTAACAGTAACATGAGGATTTTTTATTGTGTTGTTTATAATAATTTATAAACTGTGTGTATGCTACACCGGAAATTTGCAACAGCCACCAGCCAACTCCTGGTAAAATATGGAAGTGGTTGGTAAATCTTGGATACAAAGTACATAGTACATACATACATACATACATAGTAATTTAATAATTGTATCATTTATTTGTCAGTGGCTAATAAAAGTTCACATTTTCCAAAGTTATAGGTATGTTTCTATTCATTCCCGAGAATGCTAACGAAAACCTTAGGGTTTTTGTTGTGTTGTCTATAATATTGTCGTGTTGTAGGGGCAGTGTAAGCTGCTACTCGAATAGTCTTCGTTTGTGAACTTAACTGAAACTGCACGTCGTATGCATCATACAGCTGGTATTTCAGGTTGTGGGCTCTGGCTCGGGCAGAGAACAGATGTTTACACGCACCTATCCATGCAATGCGCTCTCAGCCACAATACCTAAAAAAAAAAACCTGAAATAACTTATAAACATGGAATATACGTGACCACAAGAGGCCAGTAGCCAATCAGCACACTAAAGCAATATACCCCATAGGGATGAGGGAGAGGAGGCAAACAGAATTACTCTGTGTATGCTAACAGTAACATTAGTCGTTTTTTTATGTTTTCTACAGCAAAGCTGTGTGTATGTGTGCTCACGATTCACAACACTGGGGCTTGTGTTGATTAGCAAAGCTAACTGTAGCACTGTGGTTATGTTAGAAGGCTTGTGTTGATTAGCAAAGCTAACTGTAACTGTGGTTGTGTTAGAAGGCTTGTGTTGATTAGCAAAGCTAACTGTAACTGTGGTTGTGTTAACAGCTAACACATTGTGACGGAGGCAATGAGCAACTACAGAGTAACACAGAAACCAGTAGTAGTTCTTCCACACTTCCACACACACACACACACACACACACACACACACACACACACACACAATAACACACTAACACACTAATGGATAAATCTGACCCTAATGGCAATGTAGGTCATATTTTGAAAACAGAAACGGGACTATTTCTATGTGTGTGTGTATGAGAGTGCTGACATTTCTGAGTGCTGAGATCTCTGTCATTTTCTGGTTTCCCTTATTTACTGAGGGGAGAAACTGCCCTATAAGCACAGATCACTTCCTGCCCACACTAATCATACCCACATGGCACACACACACACACACACACATGCCTGGGCGCATTAAGATCCTTTGTCAGCTGAGACGCCTGTGTGGTCAGGCCAAACTGGCACCTGAAGGGTTAACTGTGAAGGTCACGAACAGTCAAGGGCAACTCGGCATGTTTATGTCACCACTTTCCCCCACAACAGACACACACACACACACACAACTACCCATACACATAGACATAGACACACACACACATGCACACACACACACACACACACAGACACACACACACATGGTTACATCACTACTTTCCCCCAGGAAACTCTGTTGTGCCCCTACAGCCCAAAACAAGACACCTACTTAAAATACTTTATTTCTTTTTCCATCAAAACACACACACACAAAACAGGGGAAGTTTTCCTGTAATTCTGAAGAACAAAAAATCTTGACATTTTATTAAGATGTCCTCCAAGCCCTTTACTACTCTAAAATACGTACACACACACACACACACTGACTTTTTTACTCACTGGCAAACATGTAAACACACATACACACACACTGACTTGTTTACTGACTGACAAACGTGCATACACATGTACACACACACACACACACACACACACACACTGACTAGTTTACTCACTGACAAACATGCATACACATGTACACACACACACACACACACACACTGACTAGTTTACTTACTGATAAATGTGCATACACATGTACACACACACACACACACTAACTTGTTTACTCACTGACAAACATGCACACACATGTATACACACACACACACACACAGACACAGACACACAGACACACACTGACTTGTTTACTCACTGACAAACGTGCATACACATGTACACACACACAGAGACACACACTAACTTGTTTACTCACTGACAAACATGCATACACATGTACACACACACACACACACACACACACACTGACTAGTTTACTCACTGACAAACGTGCATACAAATGTACACACACACACACACACACACAGAGACACACACTAACTAGTTTACTCACTGACAAACGTGCATACACATGTACACACACACACACACACACACACACACACACACACACACACACACTGACTAGTTTACTCACTGACAAACGTGCATACACATGTACATAGACCAGTTCACACTTTCACAGAGGCACAAACCTCATACAGGCCCATTTACAACTAATGCTTATTAATACACACACACACACACACACACACACACACACACACACACACACACACACACACACACACACACCTAACTCCCTACCACACATTCCTCCCAAACACACCCACATGTGCGTACACACACAAGGTCCCTTGAACTCTCCGACACAAACACTCACACACATAGTCCCTTTAACTCCTTACCACACAAACACATACGCACAGAAACGTGCGCACACACACAAACACAAACACACACACTCATACATATACACACACTCACCCTTGTCCTTGTAAGCACAGACACACACACAGTCCCTTTAACTCCCTAACACACACACAGTCCCTTTAACTCCTTACCACACTAACACATACGCACACAAATGTGCGCAAACACACACACACACACAAACACACACACACACACACACACACACACACAGTCCTTTTAACTGCCCTATGCAGACACACTCAGCTTTTCCTCCTTCACACACTCACTCACACACACACACACACACACACACACTCACTCACTCACTCACTCACTCACTCACATACACCCCAGAAGAGCAGGAGCTCTGAATTCCAGTCAGTGCTCCATATGGTGCTGGGTCTTAGTCCTGCTAAAGCGCTCACCCTGCCCAGCGTGTGTGTGTGTGTGTGTGTGTGTGTGTGTGTGTGTGTGTGTGTTTCCATCTGGGGCAGGGTTTGGCAGGGTAGAGGCAGTAATGAGATTGAGATAATCTGAGCTGTAGCAGAGTGCGCGTGTGTATGTGAATGCTGCCTCACACAACTCTTTCTAACATACATGCACAAACATACACACACACACACACACACACACACACACACACCATACAGTAAAGGAGACAAGTGAGGGGACTGGGTTATCGGTTAAGCCCCTCTTCTACACACACACACACACACACACACACACACACACACACACACACACAGCTTTACACAGGAATGAGGTGGATTCTGTAGCCACCTTGACAGGTTGGACTCACAGGAGGTTGTCTTTGTGTCTCTCAGATAACACGCTGATCACACACGCACACAAACACACACACACACACACTGGACAATTCTGTCCTGCAGATTTACACTGTGCTGCGATCACCCACTCACACAGATACAAATACACATGCACACACACATTGGCCTATTCTGTTCTGCAGATGTACACACCTGCTCTTCCTGTCCCTCTCTCTGTCACACACACACACACACACACACGCACGCACGCGCGCACACACACACACACACACATAGGGACAAACACACATACACATACAGACACACATACAGACATACAGACACACACACACACACACACACACACACACACACACACACACACACACACACACACACACACACACACACACACACACACATTGGCCTATTCTGTCCCACAGATTCAGACTGTGCTGCCCATTGCAGCACAGTGGTACCCCCAAAGACACAAATATAGCAGGGTTGGGGGGTACCAACATGGAAAGAATGAAAAGGTAAGCACCCTTGTAAAAGGTGGTACCCCCAATTATGGTGGATACTACCTAGAGAGGTCCAGAGGGCTCTGGCACAACTTAAACTCAGCCCCTGTGTGTAGAGGACAACCAAGGCCGCCCTCCCCAAAGACCCCCCCACCCCACCCCTGGACGTGGTCTTTCCCGCAGGAAGTGGACACGGCGAAGGAGCCCCCCCTTTCCTGCGAAGGCCTCTCTTCCTGCATGCCATTAGGAAACCGGTCACACAATAGCAGCTGTTAGACACACAACGGGAACCCACTCACACACAAACACCCTCCACACCTGGGACACACACACACACACACACACACCGTGGTAAAGTCGGCTACATGCTACAGGCCACACTGGAGCGGGTTTGGCTCAGTGCGGTGTGAGAGTGAGATACTACTTTATGGTTTCGGAACCATTAAGGACCAGTGACCAGATACTGCTCTGGGTTTCGGAACTGTTTGGACCAGTGACCAGATACTGCTCTGGGTTTTGGAACCGTTTGGACCAGTGACCAGATACTGCTCTGGGTTTTGGAACCGTTTGGACCAGTGACCAGATACTGCTCTGGGTTTTGGAACCGTTTGGACCAGTGACCAGATACTGCTCTGGGTTTTGGAACCGTTTGCACCAGATAGTGCTCTGGGATTTGGAATCGTTTGGACCAGATAGTGCTCTGGGATTCTGAACTACTGACTAGAAAGTGCTCTGGGTTTTGGAACCGTTTATACCAGATACTGCTCTGGGTTTTGGAACCGTTTGGACCAGATACCAGTTCCTTGAAATATCCAACTCGTCTGACCAGGATCTGATGTGCCAGACGCAGAGAGACCATAAAGGACCCAGGGAAATAGAAAGTCAACCATGAACACAAACCTATTTTCTACCGCGGACGCCCATTGTATGATTGTATTGTATTGCATGCATCCCACAAGTGGCTGGTTGTCCGCTTGCTGATTGCATTACTCCAAATGCAACTTCCAATTGTGTCTAACAAAAGCAGCATTTACCAGCCCAGACTCTGGGCGAATAATGGTCAGGTCTGTGTGCTTTTGAATGTTGAGGACAGGACAGGACTCATACTGTGTGTGTGTGTGTGTGTGTGTGTGTGTGTGTGTGTGTGTGTGTGTGTGTGTGTGTCTGTGTTAACGCTGGGGACGGGGGGAGTAAGAAAAAGGCAGTTGGGACCTAAAATATCAGCTGAAAACAGTCTAACTGAATCCACATGAGGGAAATTATACCTCGCAGGTCACAGGAACTGCTTGGCCAGGCTGATTCGATTTGACGCTCAGTAAACGCACTCGGCCCAATCAGGAGGCCTCGGACTTCAGACGGTCCTCGTTTTCAAGCCTCCCCAGTCCCGTGGACGCCATCGTCCTACACGCTGCTTACACCCATCGCGAACTCACAACACAAAGAGCCTCGTTTGTTATTACCCTGCTCATCTGCTTACATAAGGGGCCCTTCAGCCCCCATCATACAGCCTCACAGCCACAGATGGACAAGTGGCATTCAGCAGATCATGCCACTAGAACAGTGGCATACAGCAGATCATGCCACTAGAAAAGTGACATACAGTAGATCATGCCGCTAGAAAAGTGACATACAGTCGATCATGCCACTAGAAAAGTCACATACGGTAGATCATGCCACTAGAACAGTGGCATATAGTCGATCATGCCACTAGAAAAATGACATACAGTAGATCATGCCACTAGAACAGTGGCATACAGTAGATCATGCCACTAGAGAAGTGATATACAGTAGATCATGCCACTAGAAAAGTGACATACAGTCGATCATGCCACTAGAAAAGTGACATACAGTCGATCATGCCACTAGAAAAGTGACATACAGTCGATCATGCCACTAGAGAAGTGATATACAGTAGATCATGCCACTAGAAAAGTGACATACAGTCGATCATGCCACTAGAAAAGTCACATACGGTAGATCATGCCACTAGAACAGTGGCATATAGTCGATCATGCCACTAGAAAAATGACATACAGTAGATCATGCCACTAGAAAAATGACATACAGTAGATCATGCCACTAGAGAAGTGACATACAGTCGATCATGCCACTAGAAAAATGACATACAGTCGATCATGCCACTAGAAAAGTGACATACAGTCGATCATGCCGCTAGCAAAGTGGCAGCTACATGCCAGCACCAGTCTGCCACCTCTCATACTCATGCTGACTCAAGACTAGGGGATAGGGATAGGGATCAAGACTAGGGTATAGAGGTAGAGCTCAGGACTAGGGTACAGGGGTAGGGATCAGGGCTAAAGTACAGGGGTAGGGATCAGGGCTAAACTACAGGGGTAGGGATCAAGACTAGGGTACAGGGGTAGAGATCCAGACTAGAGTATAGTGGTAGACCTCAAGGCTAGGGTACAGGGGTAGAGATCAAGACTATGTTACAGAGGTAAGGATCAAGACCAGGTAAGGCACAGGACTAGGGGATAGGAGTAGGGCACAGGACTAGACTGCAGGCGTAGAGATCCTTACTACAAAGCTCTGAAAAGTGCTTACAGCACACTTATCACCAGGGGCGTCGCTAGGTTGTGGAAACATTGGGGGCTTTAGTCCAGAAGTTAGAGTGTTCTTTGAGTGGGGGTTCGGGGGTTTCTCCCCTGAGAAAAAAAAAAAAAATCGAACTGATGAAAATGCAATTTTAGCGTTGTTTAAGAATGAAAAGAAAGGACAATCGTCATGAGTCATGACTTACGTCGAATAGGTATTACAGGATAACCTGTAAGGAGTCTCTTCTGGCAAAGTGCTAACCACACCAGACCAGCATTTATCGAAAGGCTGACTGTGGCTGGGGCTGCTTTTCACGAACCTGTGCTGATCGAAACGCTCTCATGGGTTGCCGTTGCAGTAGCCAACGCCACACTCTCGGTCTGCACCTCTTGTCCACTCTCTGCACTTTTTCCCCTAAAGAAATTTCTAATGTCCATCTTTTAAACACGGATCGCACTCTAGAAACACGAAATAGCCCTACGCATAGAAAGAATGCCGACGTCTTGAATTTGTAACATATTGTAACAAATGATTCTAAAGCTGCCCATATATGGTCCCGCAAGATTTTCCAGGAGCGCTCTAGAATCTTTGGTTTTCACTGGCTACAATGTTTCATTTGGGACTACTGGTAATGCAACCACACAAGTCTCTTCTACGGCCCTATTTTCATCATTACCATCATTACTTATTTACTTTCTTTGACGGCACAGAGATCCGGGGCTATTCCCAGGAGGCCCCTGGGCCTACCGACGCCCATGCTTATCACTAACGGACCTGTAGAGGGCAATAAAAACAATACTGTAAGTGATGTATAGTTGTATAATTTTGTCAGTAATGTACGTATAATTGTATTACATTGGCAGTAATGTATGCATCTGTCCAGAGTTGTTGTACTCAGAGGGCATACACACACATACACTCCTGATTCTCCTGCAGTGCTGTAGTTTGGGTGCTTCTGTTGTCTCTAAGTAGTTTAGGGAAATAAGAACTCCCTCGCACTGCTCATTCAGCAAGATTTATTAACTTTACGACATGTCGGTCATGGACCTTCGTCAGGTTGCTTCACAGGCACCTGGTACAGTAAGTAGCTTGAAAGCATCTGCTAGTTGCAATGCACTCTAAGTGTACAGCCATCTTGTCCATGAGGCCCTATGTACATAATTCCTTTCGTCACCTGCCTTCACCCCCCCTTCCCCCAACCCCGAAGAGTGTGTGAAATGGCGTGTGAGAGAGGGGTGTGTGTATGTATGTGTGTGTGTGTGGACCAACCTAGGCATTCTGCGCTGCCTGATTACAGCCTTCTCCAAGTGTGTCTTGTGATCCGGCCCTAAGGCTGTGAACATCTCCGCCGCTAACAGCGTCGAGCGCAGCCCTGACGCCATGTTTCACTCCTGTGCTCACAGCTGTAGGCCTGCCTCCTCTGGCTTGGAGAGGAGAGGAGAGGAGGAGAGGAGGGGAGAGGAGGTAAGAAGAAGAGACTGCTGTGCTAAAAAAAAAAAAAAACGATACAGCGATATATATCAATATTTTAAAAAATGATATATCGATATTCTGGCTATTAATATCGATACACCCCCCAGTAGCTACTGCACAGAGAAATGCACTATTGATTCTAAACCAAAATGTAGTAAATGTACTTTGTTCAGTACAAATGTACATTAGCCATATTGTATTCTCTTGCACAAATAGTTTTTATAAGTTTACTACAGGTACCTAGTGAGACTGGGCACCTTTTCTGTGACATGTTCAGTAAAATAAATTGAACATAAAAATTATATTTGTCTGGTTTTGTTGAGTGAATGACTGAGTAATAATTGTAAAGTAATATGTATCGGTATCGGAATCGAATCGAATTGAACTGTATCGAAAATCGTATCGTATCGTGAGCCCTGTATCGAAAATCGTATCGAATCGCCATGTCCTAGATGATACCCAGCCCTAGAAGAGAGGGTAGAGAGGAGTACATAGGACAGGAGGAGGGGAGGAGGGGAGAGAGGAAAAGGGGAGAAGGAGAGGAGAGGGGGGAGAGGAGTACATAGGACAGGAAGAGAGAACAGGAGGAGGGGAGAGAGGAGAGAGAGGAGGGGGGGGAGAGCAGAGGGGGAGAAGGAGAGGAGAGGGGAAGAGGAGTACATCGGAGAGGACAGGAGGAGATAGGAGGAGGAGGAGAGAGGAGGGGGGGGGGAGAGGAGAAGGGGAGAAGGAGAGGAGAGGGGAAGAGGAGTACATCGGAGAGGACAGGAGGAGATAGGAGGAGGAGGAGAGAGGAGGGGGGGGGGGGAGCAGAGGGGGAGAGGAGTACATAGGAGAGGGAGAGAGGACAGGAGGAGATAGGGGAGGGGGAGAAAAGAGGAAAGGAGGAGAGAGAAGAGCGGTAAAGGGGGAGAGAAGGGAAGAGAGAAGAGGAAGAGAGAGAAGAGTAGAGGGGGAGAGAAGGAGAGAGGAGAGGAGGTGAAGAGAAGCACGCAAGGGGTGAAACTGGCGGTCGAGAGCGGGGAATCCGCAGAGGATCGTGGGTAATGGGCCTGCAGAGCTGGCGGGCAGGAGGCACATTCCTCAGGGCTGGAATGCCGACGAGGAGGAGGGTGTGTCTCTCTCTCTCTCTCTCACACACACACACACACACACACACACACACAGAGCCAGTGCAGCCCTGAAAAAACAGCTGTCTGACTGTATGGCATAAATGAGGTTGTCCACCTCTAATACATGGACAGCCCCATGGAGGCCCCCTCCTATCTGTGTGTGTGTGTGTGTGTGTCTGGACATGCAGGGACAGGTTTGTTTGTCACATTTCTGACCTTCTCATGAAACAAAGACTTCAAAAGCTGCAACAGTGTGACAGAGACTCCTCAAACAAACAGTAACACATACACGCACACACACACACACACACACAAAATCACTTGAAAGAACAAAGAGTTGAATTCATGTCACTGACTTTTATTTTTTCTTTAGAAAAAGAAAATAAGAACTAATACAAGCTCATTTGGTTACTTTACACAATAGTCGTCATCATTATCGGAGTCGTGTCACCGAGTCCTTGTATATATTTTTTTATTGATTTGATTTTCTCATGCTGTGAAAACCAGACCCAACCATCTACACACAAACACCCGCTGGGAAGGGGAGAAAAAAAAGCTATTCACTAACCCTCACAGCTCTGTTCTGACTGTCTGACTGTCCCGCTTCGCTCCCAAACATCACAGCACCACGATGAAGCGCCACACTGCACACTACAGGTGTGGGGGGAAGAAAGAGAAAATTAAAAGGGGGAGACAGAGAGGGGGTGAAGGTAGTCCAAGCACGCACGCACGCACGCATGCGCACACACACACACACACACATAGAAATAGTCTAGCTGGAAGAAACAAGCTCTCAGCCAGAGCAAAAGTCTGATCAAGTGTGACTGTTTGAAGGCACGGGATTGGACGGTCCCTCTGGAGGAGGAGGGGCCTGTGTCCCACTGAGAGTAAAATAGAGAGGAGAAAGAGAGGAGAGAGAGCGAGAGAGAGAGAGACAGGTGGAGACAGGAGTGCTGTTGGTACTTGATCGTTAGTGAGAAAAACTATGTGGAGCTTAGGGACTAGAAACGGCCCTTGCAGAATGAGTGATGGAGGCTGAGGTCTGAATCTAGCTTCATTGTGGAGGTAGGCTGCCCTCAGTGGATGTTCCTCTCAGTCTCCTGACACACACACACACACACACACACACACACTCACTCCAAAACAAGAAGGGGCTCAGGCCAAGACAGGGCCCAATTCTGGCCCAACTGTAATGCCATGTCTATCCCAGACTCCCCAGCTGTTCGGGCCAGGTCCTGTGACAATAAGCCAATGACTTAGGGGTGGTGGACTCGCCACCTGTTGGGAGCCATGTGTAGGGTAGCAAATGGCTGTTACGAGGTGTGTGTGTGTGTATGTGTTGGGGCTTCGGTCTGGTAACTGGTCATCACCATTGGTCATGGTTTCTCCTGGAGTCCAGCTCAGGAATTTGGAAGCACCAGAATGATCAACTGTACCTGGAAACCCTGTTACATCTGGAATACACCCTTCACATCCACACACACACACACATCCTACTGTCACCTTCTAACGCTGGTGACGGCACACTGCTCTCTGAGAGCCTTCGGTGCTTACCTGAGGGTCTGGACAGAGCAGGGCAAACGCTCCCCTAAGCTGACCCTCAGATGAACTTTGACCCTTGGCTACCTGTAGCCTTGGTCCAGAGATCCAACATGGCGTCGAGCACAGAGCAGCTCATTAGAATAGCTCAATCTTTAGGAAACCACTGCTCTCACACTTAATGTCTAATGGTCAACAGCCCACCACTGACAGGTCATACTACTAAGACATGAGGAGGCCATCCAGCCGTCCATCTACTCTCACCTCAACATGAGCTACAATAACATCATGTCTACCCAAAATGCACACCAGCACTTAGCACGAGTGCATACTAGTAAGACAGCATTATGCATAGTAAGGTGGCCTTAGACATACTAGAGAGACAGACAGCCATCTGTTCTGACTTGGACTGCAGTAGTGTGACTGCTGGGCGTCTGTGGTAAGACCAAAGACCTCCCCCCCACCGATAGATCACGGCGGTGTAAAATCTGTGCAGCGCTGCAGCAGCTGGTCCCGTGTGTGTGTGTGTGTGTGTGTGTGTGTGTCTGTGTGTGTGCTACCCAGACCAGACAAAGGCTGACTGGCAGGCCATCTATGGCCAGAGAGAAGCGGCGGCCATCTTTGAGAGTGCTTGTGGGACAGGCATCTGTCATGGTAGACAACAAGGTCATGGCGAGAAACAGTGGCACACACACACACACACACACACACACACACACACACACACAAACCAGCCCAGCAGAAGTTATTGGGAAGCAGACATGTGAACAGGGGGCCGTTTGGAACTCGCCCCGGCCTGGCTAGTCCTGGCAAGCTGGCGCACGTGTTGTGGGGTGGGGGAGGAGAGGGTGTGAAGAGTGTGTCTGGCGAGGATGGCAGTTTGTGTGTGTGTGTGTGTGTGTGTGTGTGTGTGGTGTGTGTGACAGGAAGGAGATGGGACTAACGGTGGCTGCACGGCGTCCAGTTCCTTCTCGCCTGTCACTTCCCGCCTCTTATCGCTTCACATGGAGATCGAGGCAGGAAGGGCGAGAGTGCCTGTTGCCATGGTTACTCGCCGTCCACCACTTACACTGCCAGGGCACCAGCAGATGGTTGGGGCGCCGATCATGCTCTAGCGTGTCCATCTGTCTGTCTGTCTCTCTGTCTGCCTTTCCTGTCCTAGGCCTCATCACCTACCAAGGCCACCTGACCGACTTCTGTTGCTTTGCTACTCCACACATGGGACACATGGCTATGGGACATGGAGCTCCAGAAATAAAACGCACACACACACACACCTCAAGTACTTAGTGGCCACCTACCACCCCGTCTATCAAGCCCTACCTGTGCTGCACCCCACACCTGTCCCACCAGCTGCATTCCCAGATGAACCCCTTCTCACAGGTGAACCTTCTCACAGGTGAACCTTCTTACAAGTGAACCTTCTTACAAGAGAACCTTCTTACAGCCCAACATGCTCTCCTTCATGCACTACTGAGGAAGTTACTCAGGACTTGTATCACTGAATCGCCTTTATTAAGACGCAGCAATGAAAAAATAACAAAAAAATTAAATAAAATAAAATCAAACGGCAACCCTGCTGGCCTCACTCTCTCTCTCTCACACACACACACACACACACACACATACACACGCACAGCTGCTAAGACCGACCGGCTGGCTGTCGCTCTGTGCCCTGCCCCCTGGCCGGTGCGTTGGGGCGTGCTGGCGGGTACAGGAATAGCTCGTGCCATAACTTCTCCCTGACTCACACTGTAACGCGAGATACCAGGCCCACATGCAAGCGGGCCAGGATGGAATAGAGAGGAGAAATGGTAAGGCTGACTCGTTGCTAAAAATTGTGCTACTTAAAAATGCATGTATTCTTTTGCAAACGCGTTACAAAAAAACCAAAACATCCTGTGTACTCTGGATAGGTAGGGGTGGCTAAAAACACACAGAATTGGCTTAAAATCCTCTTGGGTCCTAGGCGTAATATGCGTAGGTCCCTAGATACTAGTACGGAGACGCAAAAACTCACAGGGTGCTTCTAATTTCAACAGTCTCAGCTTAGCCCTTCAAAATAACAAAACAGCCCTTAAAGAGGGAGGGGGGGGACAGAGTCGTGGAGGGAGGTGGGTAAAAAGTGTCAAAAAAGAGTGACTCAGGTGTGTCGTGACTCAAGTAGAAAGACTAGTGTAAAATACAGACAAAACAGCTCTCACCCAAATTCAACAACAGCATTGCACCTCAGATGCAGGTGTAGAAAACGACCTTAGTAACTCACATACCTTTACAAAGGCAGTTGGATGAACACAAACACAGCATTGTTGAAACTTAGTACAAAACATTCTTTTTTTTTGTTTAATCATGTCCTTTTTTGTTGTTTTTTGCTTGCTTGCTTTCTTGCTCACATTTAAACGTTTTTAAAACAGTCCGGAGTGCCGCCACTCAAACCATTAAAAAAACTAAAAACAAAACCAAGGTCTAAAACCAACACTACAAAAACCAGTCTGCATCCCTGAAGGAGGGGGGTGGGGGTTGTTGGGGGGGGGGGGGGTTGCGGGGGCGAACCCTAGGAGACCAGCTTGGGCAGCACTGTGCGCAGAGGTATGCTTCCGCCCGAGTCGCCCATCATGTTGGTCCGCAGTTTGTTGGTGGCGGGCGCGATGTCGCTGGGGCCCTTGGCGATGATGCTGGGGAAGGAGGTGCTGAGCTCGGTCACGCGCTTGGGCGCCGCGCCCACCACGGCCGCCGCCGTCGGGCCGCTCTTCTCGACGCCCGGCGCGGGCCGCGGCAGCCGCTTGTAGAGCCAGGTGTGGCGCATGGCCTGCATGGGCGTCATGCGCGTGGCGGGGTCCCAGTCCAGACACTTCTTCAGGAAGTCCACGAAGGCGGGGTCCTCGCAGCCCTTGAGCGCGGCCGCCCACTCCTTGCTGCCGGGAGGGCCACGCATCTTGCCGCGGCGAGAGCGGCTGCCGTTCAGGACCACGGCGCCGCTGGCCAGCGTGCTGGCCGTGCAGTAGCGCGGGTGGCCCTTGGAGTTGATGAAGTTCTTGGCGCGCTTGGACTGCTCCAGGAGCTTGGCCGGCGGCATGCCCAGGATCTCCATCATGCAGGCCAGCTGGTCGCCCTCGTCCTCGCCGGGGAAGAGCGGGTAGCCCGTCAGCAGCTCGGCCAGGATGCAGCCGAAGCTCCACATGTCGATGGGCATGCCGTAGCGCGAGCCCAGGATCACCTCGGGCGCGCGGTAGAAGCGCGACTGGATGTAGGTGTAGACGCGCTGGTGGTCGAAGCAGCTGGAGCCGAAGTCGATGACCTTGATGCCGCTGCGCCCCTGCTGCTTGAGCAGGATGTTCTCGGGCTTCAGGTCGCAGTGGATGATCTTGTTGCGCTGCAGCGCCTCCAGGCACTGCAGGATGGAGTGGGCGAACTTGCGCACCAGCGGCAGGCTGAAGCCCTGGAACTTGTTGCGCTTGATGAGCTCGTACAGGTTCATGCTGAGCAGCTCGAAGGTCATGCAGATGTGGTTGCGGAAGGTGAAGTGCTCCAGCATGTGCACCACGTTCAGGCCGCCCGTCTTGTCCTGCTTGCGCAGGTGCTCCAGGATGCGGATCTCCTCGGCCGCCTGCCTGTGGAAGCGCTTCTCGTTGCGCACCATCTTCAGCGCCAGGTGCTGGTGCAGCTTGTGGTCGTACACCTTGGCCACCTGCCCGAAGCTGCCCTTGCCGATGACCTTGAGGAACTCGTAGCGGTAGGCCAGGTGGTCGTGCGGCACGTGGATGTAGCCGCCCTGCTCGTCGTCGTAGCCGCTGTTGTTGGTGCCGCCCGCCACCGCCTGGATCTTCTTGGCGTTGGGCCCCACGAAGAAGACCTCGGGGTAGGCCTGGATCTCCTGCTGCTCCAGGGGCGTCAGCTGCTGCCGGTACTGCTTCAGGGCCTGCTCGGGCGTCAACGCGCCGCTGGGCTTGGTGGGGGGCTTGGCCACGGAGGTGTCGCTGGACTTGCTGGAGGCGTTGCTGTCCACGCTGCGGTCCTTGGAGAGCGAGGGCTGGCTCTTCATGGCGGACACCCCGTTGCCCACGGCGATGCCACCGCCCCCGCCGCCGTTCAGCTGGGTGACGCCGTTCAGCTTGCGGTTGTAGGCGTCCTCGTAGAGGTACTTGACCTTCATCTGAGTAGTGCGAACCCCGTGGTGGTCCTTCATCATGGGCTTATTCACAGTCTGCAACGACACCAAGCACAAGACCAGACGGTACGTTAGAATCACATTACATACACGTTACATTTCATTTTGCTCCTGTGTGTGATTGGTGTTGAGATTGGTATTGGTATCATTGTGTGTATTATATGTAATCACAATGATGAATGGAAATCACTTCACTTCACTTAGGCCTCATTGCCACCGACTTAAGTGTGTATAGCACGTAACCGTGTACAATACGTGTGTATGTGTGACAGAATACGCTCAGATCACGTGTGCGGTGGAAACGGTCTAATCTTAACATGCATTCTAAATGAATACAGACAGAAAAGGGGCACTTGCCGTCTACGCGCTGTATACGGAGAGTGTTTGGTGGAAATGGAGCCTTATATTTAATTTAGCTGACGCTCTTATCCAGAGCGACTTACAGCAAGCTAACTATAGGGACACTGAGGTTAAGTGCCTTGCTTAGAGGCACAATGGTGGTAGAAGCTGGGATTGAACTCGCAACCATCTGCCAGCCCATGTGCTAGTCCTGATTACTGACCGCCAGCCCTACCAGCTCCACATGGGGTGGTGCGGATGGATCACAGCCAGAGCTACTGTTGGATATCTCCAATGTAATGTTAACAAAAAAGTTAATAACCTAGGTTACTACAAATGTTCCAGTGGTTAGCATGAATGCCAATTTATAATGCCTATAATGCTATATGGTGCATTTGTGCGGTTCGCTGAGGGAAGGTAAAGTGCTAGGAGCTAGTTGGGCAACAGATGGGAACAGAGTGTACCAGGTGAGGTGTGCTCTTCCGCAGGGCTGTGTGAACATACATAAGTAGATCCACAAGCAGATATACACACAGAGGAATGGCACGCCACTCGTTTCTCACTAAACACATCAGTGTGAAAGTATGCCTGATGTAAGAGCATACAGAGACAGTGTGCACAGCTGGGTGTGTGTGTGTGTGTGTGTGTGTAGGTGTAGTCATGATGTACACTATGTGTCATAATAATGCCAAAGCTGTATAGGTTGGTATAAGAATGTATGGGATAGGGCTGTGAGCTCAGTCTCTGTCTCTCTCTCTTTCTTTCTCTTTCTGTCTCTCTCTCTCTCTCTCTCACACACACACACACACACACACACACACACACACACACAGAGGGCAGCTCCTGATACTGTATTGGACTTGGCAGCAGGGCAGAGCAGTGTAGCCCAGCGATCAATTAGCTACGAGTGACCGACGGCTTAATCAGGACACGCACACACAGTTAATCAATAACAGGCACGTGCAAAGGTCCAACAGCCGGGGAGCTTGCTCTCTGCCCCCCAAACACACACACACACACACACACACACACACACACACACACACACACTCAGATACATACACAGCTCAGACTCAAACACACAGCTCGGACTCAGCTAAATCCAGGCACCTCTGACAAGAGTCTGCTGTACCTGCTGGGGGTGATGTTGCGTGCATATATGTGTGTGTGTGTGTGTGTGTGTGTGTGTGTGTGTATCCAGAGGAGGAGATGACAAACTGGTAGAACAGGATGTTCCTCCTGCAGCGAGAGCGCACAAGGCCTCGGGGCGAACACACACCAGAGCGAGACAACAAAGAGCAATGGCCATCACACAATCATCACACACACACACACACACACACACACACACAGCAATAGATGATGACTACTAAGGACAGAGGTGGGCTAAAGTGCTCTTGAGGGTCACAGCGTCTTTGCTTTGGCCCTGTAAACAGCTTTCGCCCGTGGAAACAACCCCATCCCCCATCCCCCAGATTACAGGGCCCTGATGGACAATTACTTTTATAGTGGCTCTACATGCTGAGAAATCACACACACACACACACACACACACACACACAATTACTTTTATAGTGGCGCTACATGCTGAGAAATCTCTCTCTGTCACACACACACACAATTACATATACACACATGCACACACACACAGAATTCCCTGTATAGTGACTATATGCTGAGAAATCACATACTGCCCACAGAGCTTTAACTAGGAGAAGAATACACACAATGACTAAACATCTGTGTGTGTGTGTGTGTGTGTGTGTGTGGCTAATCCAAGAGACTATCTAGTTATCCTGCCAAATGTTGAAATCAGCAGAAGCTGCTCAATCCTGTTAGCATGAGGAGGTGGTGTGCGCTGACCAAGAGTGTGTCAGGAGGGCCACAGCAGGCTGAGAAACGGGTCAGCACTGTAAACCACTAGCAGGGAACTGCTCTGCCAACGGGGGGTGGGGGGTGGTGGCCTCCAGACTTCAATCTTCCTGTGGGAGGGAGGTTTTGAAGTTTCTGTGAAGGAATGCATTCTACAGAAATGTCAGTGTCATTATCTTCTCAGGACCCTTCAATTCTCTGACGATCTTTGGAATGCTCGTCTTGCAAACATTCCCATCACACTAGCGTGACAACACACCTGCGTAAAGGGTTAACACAGCTCACGGGCCAAAGAACACCAATCCAACACAGCTTATGTGGCCTGCAACACAACATAGATAACACAGCTAGAGAGAGAGAGAGAGAGAGAGAGAGAGAGAGAGAGAGAGAGAGAGAGAGAAGAGAGAGAGAGAGAGAGAGAGAGAGAGAGAGAGAGAGAGAGAGAGAGACACACACAGAGAGACAGAGAGAGAGAGAGAAGACAGAGAGAGACAGACAGAGAGAAGACAGAACAGAAAGAGGGAGAAAGAGAGAGAAGACAGAGGGAGAGAAGAAAGAGAGAGACAGACAGAAGAGGAGGTGAGGTGGTATTTGGAAGGAGAGGAGAGAAGAGAGAGAAGAGGAGGTAATGTGGTGGTTGGGAGGAGAGACCAGTCTGGAACACCAGAATAGAACCCTGTGTGTGCACGGATACCACAGAAGCCGGACATATTTAGTCTCCATCATCTCGTCCCCCCTCATCTACACACACACACGCACACACACGGTTCATCCCCTCTTGCCTCCACACACACACACACACACACACAGAGCTTGTCCCATCTCATCTCCACACACACACACTGTCACTAGCACCAACACAGCCTGGGTCGAGATGGTCTTTTAACAGTGCCACACACACACACACACACACGTTAAATGTTGTGTTTTTAATTGCATTTTTTCCACTGTTAGTATTATTTCACTTGTGCAGCACTGACACACAGGGCGTGTAGTTGTGTTTGGGGGCTGGCTGCAGGGCAGTTCAGTCTGAGACGGGAGTGGGGGGGCGGGTAGCCTACATAACCAAAGCAAAGCTGCACGGGACCGACCAACACCCCAGCCACACACACATAGAGATTGCTTATTGAAAGCCTGAGCAAGTCATGTGACAGTTAGCTACCAGCCAGCAGCCAGGGGGCCCAGAGTGTCAGCTACATACACTACTGACTGACAGAGTCAAAACGCCATTACACACACTGTACACACTCTATCGCTCAACCGATTAAAACCGCCACCACACACACTGTATACACAAACTACGGCTCAGAGGGATCACACACTCTACAGCCCACACAAAGCCCGACTCAGCTGAGTCTACATGCCATCGAGCGCTCTATACTAAAGGCTGTGTACTAAAGGCAAGCAAAGAGGACAGAAGACAACAGCAAGACAGGCCAGATGTGACAGGTTTGGGGCAATGGGTTTGGGGTGATAAAAGACGGATTTGGGATGCCACATATGGGGTGACGGGGTTTGGAGCAACAGGGTGTTACATATGGGGTGCACAGGACGGGTTTGGAGCGTAAAAAGACAGATTGGGGGCAGTGGGGTTTGCAGCGTTAAAGGACGGGTTTGGGGTGCACAGGACGGGTTTTGGGGGGCACAGGGCGGATTTTGGGGGGCACAATGGCGGGTTTGGGGTGCACAGGACGGGTTTGGCGTGCACAGGACGGGTTTTGGGGGGCACAGGGCGGGTTTTGGGGGGCACAATGGCGGGTTTTGGGGGGCACAATGGCGGGTTTGGGGTGCACAGGACGGGTTTTGGGGTGCACAGGGCGGGTTTTGGGGGGCACAATGGCGGGTTTGGGGTGCACAGGACGGGTTTTGGGGTGCACAGGATGGGTTTGGGGTGTTAAAGGACGGGTTTGGGGTGGTAAGGGATGGGTTTTGGGGTGTTACGTAAGTGTACTGGGGAAGACGACGTCTGTGGAGGATTTATGAGGAGGGTAGAGAGGAATGGGGAGCACCTCAAAATGAAAGACCTCATGGAACTGCCACAGGGGCGCACACACACACACAGACACACACACACTCTCTCGAGTGACTGCCACAGGGACAGCTTGGCCAGGGCTGAGTATAGCGGCAGCTTATTCCCACCAAGAAGGGTTAAAAATAGACACAGGGTGTGTGTGTGTGTGTGTTTGTGAGTGTATGAGCTTTCAGAAGAGACTCAGCTGAGAAGGATTCCCACCCAAATGGTGCACCCCAATGTGTGTGTGTGTGTGTGTGTGTGTGTCCAGGCCTGAGTGTGAGTGGACTCAAAACACCAGCATTAAGCACATGCCAGAGGGATGGCAGGCACGAACAAGCCACAACTTGATATCCTCATATACATCCACACAAATTCAAGAAAACACATACACAAACCCAACAAACAAACACACACACTAACACACACACCCCAACCAGCCAACACAGGAATGCACAGAGGAGATGCAGGACATAATTGTGGAAAAGACATATGGCACAGACGACAACTGTGCACGAGTGCATATGCACGTGTGTGTGTGTGTGTGTGTGTGTGTGTGTGTGTGTGAGATAGAATAGCCCATGTGCATGCCTGCCTGCCTAGAGCTCTGAGCCACAGGAATGACAACTGTGTCATTCTTAGTGCCCACGCACCGAGGCAGAACAGACGCGCGCACACACACACAAACACATACACAAACATACACACACACACAAACGTGTTTCATTTATTACTGGGTCAAATTTTCAAGCCCACTTATTCCAAACAATCTATTCAGGAAAGCTTCCTGCTCAGCTGAGTGGCCACAGAGAGGGGAACCAGTCTGGCCGCTACACCTCTCCTGCCCCCTCAAATGCCCTGCCATACACACACACACACACAACCCCCCCACAGGAGTGCCATGTGCCACTGACCCAGAGGACGCGCCTGTCGCAGCGGAGACCTGGGATCCAGGACAGCACGGGAAGAGTGTGTGTGTGTGTCCTTATGCACTGTTTATGGAGCACAAGGAGTGTGTTGGAAGGTGTGTCAGTTTGTGTGTGTTTAGGAAACACAGGGCATGTGTCATCGAAGTGTGTGTGTGTGTGTGTGTACCTATGTAGTGTTTGAGAAAGTGTGTGTGTGTGCACTGACGTGTGCTTGAGGAACTGACAGCGTGTGTCAGAGATGTGTGTGTACTAACAGAGTGTGTAGGCAGTGTGTGAGAGACGTGTGTGTACTAATCTAACGGAGTGTGTAGTGAGCAGAGGAAACAGCAGGCAAGTGTGTGTATTAAACCGGGGTATTTTCAAAACACTGGCTGTAAGATTTTTAGTACCGTGATATTGTTGCTAACATTAAAATGCTATAGAAATGCTCTGACGTCTATGTTAATGTATAAAAACTTAAAATAAGAAAGCAAGACTCCAATAGTTGTCCAAGTCCTCCTACAGTAACAAGGTTACACGTTTGGACTACTACTCTGATTTACGGCGCTTAACACTGGCCATACCTACTCATATCACATTTATGTACATTTTTAAAACACTTCTTAAATATCAGCATACCGGGGTGTCATGTCAGGAAAACAGAGGTATGAAAAATTGGATACTGCCCAAGAGTAGTGTGTATTGCTGCAATGCTTGGGAAGCAGAGATAGTATGTTGTGAACAGTGTTTAGAAAGCAGTGGGTGTGTGGCACAGAAGTGTGTGTGTGTGTGTGTGTGATCTGCCCGAGTGTTTTGGAATCGGGGGTAGTGCAGCGGGCTGGCGTGTGTACGATCGGAATGTTTTGGAAGCAGCAGGAGTGTGTTGTGTAAATGTGTGTGTGCTTACGGAGCATTTACAAACTGACATGCAGGCGGTGAGCAAGTGTGTGTACCCAGTGGTGGAAATTAACTTTACAAAATGTGAACCTTTACCAGCCAATGACAAAATGAAAAAGGATACAATTCACCAGCCACTCAACAGTAAATTATCATTCTGTGTTAGAAATCTACTGCCCACTTTCATATTTTAGCAGCATTTGGCTGGTGGTTGGTGGCTATTTCCATCTCTATGTGTACATAGGAACTGTTTAGAAGTGAAAGGAGTGTGTTGTTCAGCTACTTGCACTTGTGAAGAGTTTAGAATGCTGTGTGAGAGAGGCGAGGACATGTGTGTTCCTAAAATGTGTTGAAGTGGAAGTAGTGTGTCGGGAAGTGTGTGTGTGTGTAGTGTTTGGTAACGGCGATTAGTGTAGGAGGAGAAGTGTGTACTTACGGAGTGTTTGGGGAGCGGAGGGAGAGCGGCGGGGCTGTGTCCGTTGAGGTCGGCGTCCGGGTTGACTATGTGGTCCGTGCGCATGTAGGAGTCGTACAGGCCGTCCCCATGTCTCGCTACGGGGGGGAGGAAGAACAGGGGCATTCAGATCACCGGCAAATCCACAAGCACATCCACCAGGAACCGGGCCGCAAACAAGCCAAAAACGCGGGGAAAAAAACACAAACAAAAACAAGAAAGAAAAAGCAACAAAGGCGAAGAAGAGAGACAGGTGTTCAGCTGTACATATCCGCCTTGAGTCCGGCTACCTGTGCGAGGCCAGACAGAGTCTGTCCTTGCCCTGAGCCCAGCTACCTGTGTGAGGCGAGTGAGAGTCCGTCCTTGCCCTGAGAACAGCTACCTGTGTGAGGGCAGAGAGAGTCTGTCCTTGCCCTGAGCCCAGCTACCTGTGTGAGGGCAGAGAGAGTCTGTCCTTGCCCTGAGCCCAGCTACCTGTGTGAGGGCAGAGAGTCCGTCCTTGCCCTGAGCCCAGCTACCTGTGCGAGGCGAGTGAGAGTCCGTCCTTGCCCTGGCTAAAGTCCCTGGCTAATGTGGGCAGCTGGTGCCTCAAGCAGCTTTATGAAAGCCTTCAGGGGGCTGTCCATCCATCGGCGCAAACACACACACACACACAAACAGCCCTCCCCTACGTCAGAGCACAACCTGCTCACAGCGCCCTGCCAACAGGAACAGCCTCTCAGGAGGGATGTGGCCCCAGGGGAGCAGCCAGCTAGCGCTAGCCTTAGCTTCCGCTCATTAGCGCTACGTCCTGTCTGCTATATAACGACACATGCTGCTGCTGCTATAACGACACTTATTGCTGCACAACAACAACCCTAAGTAGCCCCCTCTACCCAGACCCTCAGCAACAGCAGACAGGCAGACATCTAGAAAGAGAGAGACAGGCAGAGAGACAGACAGGCAGAGACACAGCAAGAGACAGACATACAGAGAGCAAGAGACAGAGACATAGAGACACAAACAGACAGGCAGGCAGAGGCATAGAGACAGGCAGACAGAGACACATAGAGAAACAGACAGAGACATAGAGAGACAGACACACAGATTAGACAGACATAGACTCAGATAGAGAAGCCAATAGATAGACGAGATAGGTAGATGGCCAAAAATCAAGAGAGAGAGAGAGAGAGAGAGAGAGAGAGAGATAAGTACAAACCATAGGCAGCCTCACTATACTAGGCAGCAGTACTGGCCTTGAATGAAGGCACCCATCGAAATACAACAAGTTTACATGTGTTTACGTGATACCTTCCCAATGACATACATCTAACTAGACCTTGTCACAACCCATTACCTACCGCAGGTAAATACGTTTCAAGGCACAGATTGCAGCAAGATTTGCCCATTGAAGACAGCTGTCAGGTAAGTAGGATAAAGATTAAACATCTTAATACAGGGCATACCCCCCCCCCCCCCCCCACTGTCCTCCCGTCTATAACTATAAACCCTACACAGCTGTAGTTACAACCATGTGACCCTTAAGTGTGTTTACATTCACAAAAACACACACTTACACCCACAACAACTGCTGACAAAAGTTGAAAGGCTTGCCCTGAGTTTGACTTACACAAACAGCACCAGTTGAAGCTCGATCAGTGTACACAAACACCAGGTCAGGAACGTGACGATGTTTGATTTGTGGGTTTATTTGTTTATATTCGGCTACCACAGCAGAACTAAACGGGTCAACAGAACGGCGATTGTGACATCACAGTCTGCCATATGTTGATGGACAGTTCTTGTCCCAGAGTTACGGCAGTTGGTGTTACACTCGCTCTGCATGCAGAACAAACTGTCTTTGTTTATATCACCTAACACCCAGAAGTACCACACAGCGCAGCAGTACGGCAAGACAAGGGTCGCTCAACAATAGTCCTCGAACAAGGCAGCCGGGCAAAGTTCTCGCAAGCAGGCTAGAAAAAGGTCGCGATTCACAAAAAGGATAATGAGAGAGGCAATGACGTTACCTGCAGTGATGGGACCCTCTGGCTTTCTGCTCAGTATCATCATGGTTGCGGTTAGGCATACAAGCCAGCATCAATTAAAATCCAGAGAAAAAACACGCAAAAATTGAGGGGAATTGTTGGGGGGTTCAAGCTAAAAATAAAGAGAAAACGGATGTGGCGTTCCTAGAGGATAAGAGTCCATTTGGATGGTGTAAAAACAAAGTTCATGTTCTCCCGTTCAGGCTGAAGAAACTTTTTGGGGTATGTTCTGACGAAAAACATCCCATTAAAATGATTGATTCGTTTACAGAGGCAAACCAGCAATGTCCAGTTTCCGCGTTCAGATTATTTGCATGATCCGTTGGTGCAGCCCTACACAGAGGTCCGTGGTTTCACAAATGGGGTAAACGAATTATCAATTTGGTTTCTAAACAATCAAACCTTCAAGATTAATACAACACTACAAAAGCGACACTCATGTCACGGCTTGAAAATTGCCGATTAAGTTATTAGCTATACCACAATTTGTTGGCTACATTTAGTATTTATGAAAGAATTAAGTTAGTCTTTTAAGCAACTTAATGGAAGACTAGAGTGACCACAGTTCAAGGCACTGACTAACCGGTGAAAACTTAATTCCTACTGAATAATGCGCCCCTAATCCAAGTGATTACTGGCAACTTCATAAACACAACAGTTGCTCCTGGACACTTCGTTTCAACGCCAACAGTGGTCGAGTTGAAATTATATCCTGAACAATGTTGATGCAATGTTACTTAGCTAATAGCCAAGTTAACCAACAAGATACGACAACTGGAAATTAGCTAGCTAGTCAATTTAACTTCGTCGAGGTAAATAATTTTAGGTTAGTTGTGGTTACTTATGATTTCCCTGAGTTTCTTTCTCAGAATGTGCACCGCTTTGTTTTCAAGAACTGATGCCAACCAGGTTCCACGGACAAGGGATCAGTTTCCGTCAACTAGCAGCTGTACAAAAACACTCGTCCACATAAGCACCGCTCCTTAAGACAAAAATAGTTGGAGTCCAAGTAATACAACGCTGCCGACCCCAGATACCCCGTTCCTCACTCTGCTTGTGGATTGTTTCATCAATCCACAGAACCATCCCAACACGGTGGAAAAGTCGACTGTGCAAATTCCAAGGCAAATCAATTTTTCCTGTTAGCAGCTAGCTGAGTGCTAGACAAGACAGCTCGCTAGCCAGCTACTGCTAGCACTGGTTTGTTAGCAGGGATAGCTAGCTAGCAAAATAGTCGTCCGTGGTCAGGACTGTTTAAGAGACCTATTATTGCTGGATAGAGCTGTCTCAACTCACGACATAGCGTCCAGAGAAGGTGAAAAGCGGCGGGAGTCTTAAAGCAGATCCCTTTTAGAATTCGCTTCAGCAGTACACCGAGTCTCCTCAGTCCGTCGTCTCGATAGCGTGCATCCAAATCGACTTGATTCCTTCGCTTGTTGCTAAGAGCGTCTTCTGTTGGCTTCTCGTCGCGTCATCAGGCTAGAAAGTGGGGGGCGACAGGGCGTGGTGTTTAACAGATGCCATGATGGCTCAATATTGGCATAAACTCAAACTCACTCAGCATTTCTTTAGCCAGCTGTTTGAACAACATTAAGAGCTTTTGTCAGCTGGTAGAAGCTTTGATGGTGTTTCAAAGTCAGGTCTACTACTATACGGTAAGGCTGATAAACCATTATGGACATGGATAGTCCTAGGCCTACCACTGGAAAGAAAAGAAGTCTGCTAGATCTTATCAAAGTGACTGAATAATAGTAAGTAAGTAAGTAAGTAAGTAAGTAAGTAAGTAAGTAAGTAAATAAATAAATAAACAAATAAATAAATAACAATAAACAACAACAATAACAAACAAACACAAACTCAGTGTGGCCTCTTCTGTCTATTCTGATGGACTCTCCCACAGTGTGAGAGGCTATGTGATGTTAAGTGAAGAACCTAAAGTGTTCATTCCCATCAGTGTGTGGTAGGGGGGTATGTCTATACTATACTACTGTGAGTGTAGTGCCCTGAGGTGCATGCGTACAACCGTATGTCTAAATGTTTGTCATTTCGAAATCCTTTATCAGCTGTATGAAAATGTGTATTTGGGTCTGTGTATTTGGGAGATGTGTTAGTGTGATAATCCCAAATCAACCATGACTTGGCACATGGCCTATGTGGAAATGTATATTCATGTTTTGGTGTGTTTTAATGGTGGTAGTACCATTGTAGTGCACAATAATAATCATAACAACAACAATAATAGCAATATAAAATATGAATAGCTTGATACTGGTCATGTGGCACGCATAGTGAGATGTGGAGCTTCCTGCTCTGCTTGGTCCAGTTATAGCCCAAACTTGCTGGTCCGAGTGGCCAAGACAAGACGGCGTGGCCATGTTTACACAGGTCGTCTGACAGACAGACAGACACACACACACACACACACACACACACACACACACAGGGCTTCTACTGAGGCAGTAGTGTGGGCTATTCATAGACGCCTCACTGGGGTGAGAAACGAGCCCAGCTATATTTACCTTCACAAATAACATATTGGCACCATTTTGGGACAGACCTTCCTGGCAGCTGGCCGTTGGTGAGAGCTACCCAGCGGAGGTGGGGTGGGGGCTGGCGGTGAGTGTGTGTGTGTGTGTGTGTGTGTGTGTGTGTGTGTGTGTGTGTGTGTGTGTGTGTGTGTGTGTGTGTGTGTGTGTCCATCAAATATAGGGGCTCATGAGGGGCTGTCACTCTCAGTGTGGCCTCTTCTGTCTCTTCTGATGGACACTCACACCTGCGTCACGTTTGTAGCCACAGCGTGAGAGTCTGTGTGTGTGTGTGCACGTATGTGTGTGTGTGTGCACGTATGTGTGTGTGTGTGTGTGCGTGCATGCATGCATGCATGTGTGTATATATGTATGTGCGCGCACGTGTGTGTGTGTGTATGTGTGTGAGGGTGTGTGTGTGTGTGTGTGTGTGTGCATGCATGCATGTGTGTATATATGTATGTACGTGCACATGTGTGTGTGTGTGTGTGTGTGTGTATGTGTGTGAGGGTGCCCGGGTGCCCTTTACTGGAGCCCAGAGTCTTGTCCAAAGTTGGGCATTAGAGGGAAGCGTGTGAGCTGCTGCTGAGCAGTGTCTGAGTTCCTGTGCACGAGACAAACACAGAAGTGGCCTCCACACTAGTCACATGAGCACACCAAACAGAAACTACAGAAGGGAACTGGTCAGAGCTTTTCTGTGAAGCTAGAAGAGTTCACTGAACTCCAGGGCAGCACTGAAACTTTGCTTTCCAATTGTGTTTATGGGTTCCAAATGCTTAGAGGTTCCCCTATCGAAGCGCCTTTAGCATTGCATATACTTGTGGTGCCTTAAAAGGAGGTTAGAAATTCCTCGCACCAAAAAAAAAACAAAACAAAACAAAAAAACAGCGAATCAATTAGACATCAATATCACCTGCCTTCCTGTAAGTGTAAGGAAATTAGTGTTCTCTAAAATGCTAAATTTGCTAAATATTCTTAAAATAAGCCCTTTTAAATTCATCTGTACAGTTCATGGACCCAATGATTCTTTGCAGTGACGTGAAGGTTGAGTGGACAGTGGAAGGAGATAGGACAGACAGTCTGAACGTGGCTCAGGGTTTTAAAAACACAGACTTGGTGACCTCAGACTGTTTGACTTCCTGGATCGATGCTGCCCCCTGGTGTTCGCGATGGTGAGAGGAAGGCATGGTTCAAAGACGGCTGTGCAGAGACGAGAACAAACAGGAGTTACTTACGCTCATGACCTCTGGAAAAACTTACGAAGACGTCTGGATGTCATCATGAGTCTGAAAGCACTGAGAAAGAAATTATGCAGGTCATACATCACTACTGTGTAAAATCTTCACCATGTATCCAGTGCAAATACACAGTTACTGGATTATTCAGTTATGAAAACTGTAAATACAGTTATTGGTCACCACATCACAAGTCAGTCAAGTCAAGTCAGTGAGAGCTGAATCTTTGTAACAGTCAGTGGCAGTGGCAAGTTTTTAGACTGGAAATGCTCTTACTGTCTAGTGAGTGTGCCTTTTTCTTTTGTCCACGTGTTGTAAATTAATGGTCTGCAAATCATCATAACTGTCATCACCGTAATCATCATCATCATCATCATTATCATCATCATCATCATCATCATCATCATCAGACAAAAGGGGAGACAAGATTAAAACACAAGAAAGAATACAGAAGAGACAGGGGGGGGAGAAAGGAGACAGAACATCAGAAGATCCAAAGGAATATGCTGTACACATACACTGTATGGCTGTACGTGGCAAAGGGTACAAATAAGACAACAGGATAAATCTGAAAGCATAGGGCGCCCTCTTCTGGTGACAGGGCTTTCCTACAATTAAAGTTTTGTCTCAGCATAGCCTCCATTATGTAATAATTGTATGTAACATTTATGATAAAACCAGATGTAATTCGTTCATCTAATTGTCCTTACAACAGGTCTTTAGATATTTCTCTTTCCATGTAGGCTCCTAGTTTATTCTTTTATTCAACTTTGGACAATTCATATTGGATGTTGAGCATACTGCCACACAGTGGCTTGATGGTGCTACCGCCAGACACAGCTGTGAAGAGTAGGCTGGTAAAGATGCGCAACATGTTAGACTGCAAAGGGAGGAACGTTTGTGTGAACATTCTTAAAGTTTGGGAAAGCCTTGGATTGCTTCGCACACCATATGTTACATTACATTTAGCTGAGGGTCTTATCCAAAGCGACCTACAGTAAATTAGGGTACAGGGACAGTCCCTGGAGCAATGTGGGTTTAGATGCCTTGATCAAGGGATCTTCAGTCATGGATGAGGGTGCAGCAGTGCAGCGGAGCATTGGTTATTCACTCCACACTCACATGTTTCCTACTGTTACAGGATTCGAACCTGTGACCCTTAGGCTGTCTTGAACAGCTTGAATCTAGCTTTTAGACAACATGCTCCTAAACCTATAAGGTGGACAAGCAGGAGACCTGACATGTGAATATGTCTTTCAGTATATGAGTGGCTCTGGAACAAAGAAACACACGATAGGATAAAAGTCAGACGTTTTTATTTTCATTCTTAATTTTTGTCTTTACAGCTTTACACATACCTATACACATTTGATTCTCATCAACAAAAAGAAGAGATTGCCAGACAGCAAACAATCGTTCACATCCCTTACGGAACCCTCAGGGTGAGAGTGGTAAAATAAGTTACCATGCAGACATACACACACACACACACATACACACACACACACACCAGCCATAAGCAGGATCCCACGGGGACTTGGGAGTGTGTTGTGAGAGTCGTCTGGCTATGGGCTTGTGGCACACAGACCTGCACCCTCCTACACACACACACACACACACACACACACACACACACACACACACACACACACACACACACACAAAGGCAAAAGGCACTGCCAGCAGAAACATGGCTGTTTGAGAGCATCAGCCTGAGCGTACAGTACAGTACAGTTACATTACATACAATACAGACCCCATCCACTAGGGGGCACTGTCCCATTCTCCACAGAGGAGTGGGCATAGCGTGAGTGCCGTGACAGGATTCACAGGCCAGGATCACCATAGACATTCTATACATATGTCACTGCCTCTCAGGGGGTCCTCTAGGTGGGGGTGGGGTTGAAACTGAAACTGTGCTTTCGGTTGTTTAAAGGGGAGTGGGGGTAGGGGGGTTTTCACACTGAGGAGACTTGGGAGCTCACCCTAAGCCAAAATTTACTCCTATTTTTACATCCCATGGTTTCATCATCTTTCGTTTCATGTGAAGTAACCGTTCAGAAACGGCAGTCACTGATGCTATCCTTCTTAAACTCAAATTGCGTCTTAAACAGGAAAGGCCTGAGATTCACCGAAGTGTGTCCGTCAACATATGGTGGTAGATGTGTCTGATGTTTGGAGATTCGTGATGCTCAACAGAGTGACTACCTATCTGGGCCATGCATCTGCTGCTGAACATTTACCAACTTTTTAACGCAAGCAAGAAGCAACACAAACATAGCACCACAGTGCAAATGCAGCTCGTCACGCGTGAAACCCGTTAGCCCACATTAAGTGCGTGGGAATCATGCCACAGCACAGGACCCAGCTGTGGCAATCATCTCTGCCGAAGTACAGGACCCAGCCATGGGAATCCACTATTACAGACGTCTGTCTGTCCCTCCCACTCAAACTGAAGGGGGATCTGAAACAGTATGTGGGGTGACTGTTTAAAAACCCCAACCCCAACTCGTTGATTCTGCCGTATTTCACCTAAAAAGGGTAGAATTCCCACTGGCTGATTCTGCTTTAGTCCAACTAAAAGGGGTTTATGTGGAAAGGACAGGCATGAGGGCCACTGAGCCCTCCACATACACACACACACACGCACACACACACACACACTCACAGAATCATGCCTCCACTGAGCTGCCGACTTGTGGGTAATCTGCACTGCCCTGCTCTACTGTTTGTGTGTTTGTGTGTGTTTGTGTGTGTGTGTGTGTGTGTGTGTGTGTGTGTGTGGTCTACTACAAAAACAGATGGCAACTGCAAGAACCTGTCTGAGCTGGCTTGGTTGAAACATATGATGCTATTCCATGGTGCAAAACAGCTCACAAGAGCCATGGTATCGGACTAGAGAAGTATATGCATTCATCATAGTATGAAGTATGCATTCTCCATAGTATTATGTATGCACTCTCTATAGTATGAAGTATGCACTCTTCATAGTATCAAGTATGCATTCTCCTATGCATTCTCCATAGTACAGAGCTTGGCTAAATTTAGGAGGCGATCACAAGTTTGTATAAGCACACCTTTTCCCCCATCATTACCAGTTTTGGACCTGTGTTGGCGCAAATGTGTGTGTGTGTGTGTGTGTGTGTGTGTGTGTGTGTTTGTGTGAGACGGAGTGTTTCTGATGTAACACACACACATGTCCAGGCAGGCCCCTGCTCTTTGGCCTCTGAGGGAGGGAAAGGGAGTGTGTGTGTGTGTGTGTGTGTGTGTGTGTGTGTGTGTGTGTGTGTGTGTGTGTGTCCAAACTTCGGTGTGACATACGTACTGGTGTACTCTGCTTGAAGTAGAAACCATAGCCTGCAGAGGCCTGGAGCTGAGCAAGTGGTCTGTCTGTCTGGTCTGTCACACAGACACACACCACACACACACACACACACACACACACACACACACACACACAGATCACAGTGTGAGCTCTACGATGTGGGACAGAGAGGTAAAAAGTAGTTTCTCAGTGCTGGAGGAGGCCTGATCCTTCACAAGTATACACACCCGCCCACAGAGGGGGTGTATGGAGCTTAGCAAGCATACACACACTTGCCCAGTGTGGGTTTGTGGAGCTTAGCAAGCACACACACACACCTCCCCAGTGCGGGTCTGTGGAGCTACCCTTGGCTCCAACTCATATAAGCATACACACATTTCCCCGTAACAGTCACGGTGCTTTTTAAACATCTCACACACCTTTTTTCACATTTGGAACAGAATACAGTTTTAAAAGTCTGCAACCTTGACATGCTGCTCTGTACATCAGAATAGTATACTCGTGACCTAATCTCTTCTTTTTCATATACGTAGTCGTAATGTTCACATGCGGCTGAATGGATGATTTACAATGGCGAGTGAGAGAATCCGAGCATGGACACTTCTAAGAGTCCTTAAAAGACCTTAAGACACCTTACAAACCAAGACCAAGTCCAACGTAGGTCATCATCGCCGACCGCTTGAAGCAGGTCACAGACAATGGAATATTATGGGGTTCATATAAACAACAGCGAATATTACTAGCTTCTTACAAAAGTGACTGTCTTCTTTTGTTTGTTTGTTTTTTTCTGATAGAAAAAGGCGGGGTTGAACAGATGTGTGTGTGTGTGTGTGTGTGTGTGTGTGTGTGTGTGTGTGTGTGTGTGTGTGTTTGTGTGTGTGTGTGTGTGTGTGTGTGTGTGTGTGTGTGTATGTGTGGCTCTCTGGAGGAGAAGAGGAATAAAAGCAACTGACAGGTTGGAGTATATCACCTGTGTGTGTGTGTGTGTGTGTGTGAAGTCACAGTAGCAGACATTCCCTGCGTGTATAGGTGTGTATATGTGTGTGTGACTGTGTGTGTTTTTGTGTCCTGTTCACCTACCCCTAAAACACACTGACTCCCTGACACACACACACTCACACACACACACTTGGGACTCCATCGATGACCACTGAGGAGAGTCTTGCTCTAAGTAACACTTGCGTTAGCAGCAACATGTACAGTAAAATTAACATTTAAAAAATCAAAACATAAAAACA
>CM050211.1:30176149-30178649 GCA_027475355.1 Coilia nasus
ACGCTAGTGTGACTATCCCCGTCATACCATAGCTACTGTCACTGATCCTGCCATGCCATCACTAGTGACACTGTCCCCTTGGTGTCATCTTCAAAGTGGAGCGAAACCAGAGTTGAGCAGTACGCCTCACCTTACTCTCGGGTCTCATGTGTCCCACCCAACAGGTGACAAGGCTGAATTTAACTCCTGTGTGTGTGTGTGTGTGTGTGTGTGTGTCCATGTAGGTCTATGCGCTGTGTGCGTGCGTGTTTATGTATGCATGTGTGTGGGTGCAGGTCTGTGGAAGTATGTGTGCATGCGTGTGCGTGTCAGCTTGTGGGTGCATGTACTGTATGCCCGTGTCGGTCTGTGTGTTGTGTGTGTGTGTGTGTGTGTGTGTGTGTGTGTGTGTGTGTGTGTGTGTGTGTGTGTGTGTGTGTGCGTGCGTGTGTGTGTGTGTGTGTGTGCGTATCTGTTTGTTGTAAATGTGTGTTTGTATATATAGCAGTTTCCTGGGTGTGAGCTGGGAAACACAGATCTTCGGATCTCTCTATGGTCACCATCAAAGGTCACATGAACAAAGTACAACAAACAAACACTCTCACACGCACACCTCCCTCAGAAACCGTATGTGTGTGTGTGTGTCTATATGTGTTTGTGTGTGTGTGTGTGTGTGTGTGTGTGTGTGTGTGTGGCTTTCCTGGCCCAGACTGGCGCAAGGAGGGCATTTCAAAGAGCGCGCTCATTTCCTGTGTTTAATGAAGAGCTGTATTGTTTATGATGGCGTAACTGCTGCAGGGGGCAGACTTCCTCTTCTCAGCCAACAAACAATCACCAAACGGGCGCCACCCCAGAGGAGAACCACAGTGGGCCAGTACTGGAACTACAGTACCGCAACAAGAACCAGGAACCAGCACAAGAACTTAACACTCGCCCTATGACCCCTCTCCCTCTGCAATGAAACCCATTATGCACACAACTAAACACACAGTACAAAAAGATTGTGTGTGTGTGTGTTTGTCTGCTTGTGCACATGCTTGTATGTGTGTGTGTGTGTGTGTGTGCGCGCGCGTGCATGTGTATGTGTGCGCGCACGTATGTGTTTGCATGTGTGTGTGAGTGTGTGTGTGTGTGTGCACACGTGTGTACACGTGAGTTGTCCTTGTCATGGGCTGTAACACCAGTGGCGTTACACATGTCAGACTCCATGTGTGTGTGTCTGTTTGCATGCGTGTGTGAGTTTGTGTGTGTGTGTGTGTGTGTGTGTGTGTGGTGTCCCTGCAGGCTGGCACACCAGTGGCCTTACACATGTCAGACGCCACTCACGCGTGGAGACGGAGTCACCCGATGCCCTCGGTGTCATGTATCATGTGTCACCTCTGCGTTACGCAAGCCCAGCCACTCCAGCTGAGGGCTGCATGTTCTCTCCAAGCAGCAGTGTTCCAGGCTAAACAACGAAGCCCAAACTGCACGTTCTGAAGTTGCAATACCTCACACGTCCATTGGGGGCTGGCTGCAGAAGCCAGGAACGTCCTATAGACTGCCATGTTAAAAAGTGAATTTTCATTGCAAACATTAACATATTTACAGCCTGGTTCAAAAAATGGTTTTGGTGTCTTTTTGGTTTTCTGGTCCATGACTACTCTGGGGGATGGGGTGAATTTGAGTCCCCAGATAATTCACACTGACATTAATAGAATGAATCGGCAAAGATGGCAGCGCCCTGAACCTTCAATTTGAGCCTCATCTGGTCACACAGGGTTTGTGCAGTTCTCTTATGCATCTTATGTTTCTCTCCCTCAGAGAAACACATCGACTGAGTCATGCATCTTCTGCTCCTAAAGAACAACCTTTTCTGGTGGAGCAGTGGTGAGGGCTAGAGGGCCTAACCAGACCCTAACCCTCACACTACAAACTAACCCTCACAC
Organism: Coilia nasus; assembly: GCA_027475355.1. NCBI lineage: Eukaryota > Metazoa > Chordata > Actinopteri > Clupeiformes > Engraulidae > Coilia > Coilia nasus. The sequence goes on from CM050211.1 coordinate 30,178,057, forward strand.
CACCGCACACTACAGCAACCCTTTAATATCCTCCTATTGACCCTTTAAGATCCTCCTATTAACCCTGTAAGATTCTTCTCTAATCTAGAATTAGAACCTTTCACAATCCTCCACCTCTCATCTGATTGGAACTAGAGCCTTCCAGAATCCTCCTTCTCTCATTTGATTGGAACTAGAGCCTTCCAGACTCCTCCTCCTTTCATCTGATTGGAACTAGAGCCTTCCAGAACCCTCCTCCTTTTCTCCAATTAAAACTGGAAGTATTAGCATAAGTAGAAGCATTAACATGCTCATTTGTTTTCATTGGAACTAGAACCTTCCAGGATCCTGCTCCTTTCCTCTGACTTGAAGTACAAGCATTAAGATGTTTATTCATTTTCATTTCAGCAGGCATTCGCCACTTACTAAAATGACAAAAACAAACCCTCTAAACTGTTTACATATTTGCAGAGGAAGTGGGAGATATACAGACATGACAAGTAACTCTCTCTCTCTCTCTCTCTCTCTCTCTTTCTCTCTTCCTCCATCTCCCTCTGTCTTTTTCTGTCTAGTTTTTGATGGGCAATGTGAGCATGCTCTGTCAGTGCCATTTA
>CM050211.1:30198649-30201149 GCA_027475355.1 Coilia nasus
TCTCCAACACAAACAGGGTTCTCCAACACATACAGGGTTCTCATACACAAACAGGGTTCTCCAACACAAACAGGGTTCTCATACACAAACAGGCTTCTCATACACATACAGGGTTGTCTTAGGGCTCATTTCCACCAAACACTCTGCGTGTACAGCGCGTGCCCATTTTCTGTCCGTATTCGTTTAGAATGCACGTTAACAGATTAGACCATTTCCACCGCACGCGTGATCTGAGTGTATTCTGTCCCTATACAAACCTATTGTACACAGACACGCGCTGTACACGCTCAAGTCGGTGGAAATGAGGCCTTACCATACAGGGTTCTCCTTGACATACAGGGTTCTCACACACATACAGGGTTCTCACACACATACAGGGTTGTCCAGCACACATACAGGGTTCTCCTTGACATACAGGGTTCTCACACACATTCAGGGTTCTCCTTGACATACAGGGTTCTCCAACACAAACAGGGTTCTCACACACATACAGGGTTGTCCAGCACACATACAGGGTTCTCACACACATACAGGGTTCTCTCACACATACTTGGTTGTCCAGCACACATACAGGGTTCTCCAACACAAACAGGGTTCTCTCACACATACTTGGTTGTCCAGCACACATACAGGTTTCTCATACATACAGGGTCCTCATACATACAGGGTTTATCACATTCTCATACAGGCCTCTCATATAGAGATCTTGTACACATAGGGTTCTTCTTTTGACACATACAACGTTCACATGTAGGGTTCTCCCTCATATATCGTGTTCTCTTCCACACACAGGGTTCTCCCACACACACACATACAAACACAAGAAAGCCACACTCACTGGGTGGGGCTGCGGTTAAGATTAACAGTGTGAGATGTGTGTGAAGTGTGATAGTGTGTGAGTGTGTGTGTCTGGACTGACTGGCAGAGCAAGGGGCCTGTGGGGTCCCGCCTATATGGGGGTGGAGCTTATCGCCATGGCGCCCTGACAGGAAGTGGCACAGGGGAAGTCGAGTGTGATAAGGCACTCCAGACAAGCCTGGGAACTCCTTTCTTCTTCTTTTCTTTCTCTTTATCACTCCATCCTCAGGCCATCCTTCCCATTTCTCTTTTCTCTCCTCTCCTCTGCCCTTCTCTAACGTGGCCTACAACCAGCCAGCTGTGAAGGCAGGGAATGCTTCCAAGTGTGTGTGTGTGCACATGTACTTATATGTGTGCGTGCGTGTGTGTGTGTGTGTGTGTGTGCGCACATGTACTTGTGTGTGTGTGAGTGCATGTACTTATGGCAGGGAATGCTTCCAAGTGTGTGTGTGTGTGTGCGTGTGTGTGTGTGTGTGTGTGTGTGTGTGTGTGTGTGTGTGCACATGTACTTATATGTGTGTGTGTGTGTGTGTATGTTTGTGCATGTACACACACACACACACACACACACACACACACACACAAACACAGACACATGCTCACACTCTCTCTCTCTCACACACACACACACACACACACACACACACACACACACACACACACACACACACACGCACACACACACACACACACAAACACACGCACACACACACACATACACCCTTCCTCCCAGTGTCTTAGTTCCATAAGATAACACTACCATCTCAGTCACACATTACAAACTGAGCTGCACATCCTGTAACTGTGCAACTGTGCCAAGCCAGGAGCCGAGGCATATAATGCACTGCCACTGATAGTCGGCCTCTCACACAGACTACACACATTACATTATAATGCACTCCTACTGATAGCCACTGATATCCTTGGCCTCTCACACAGACTACACACACTACATTATAATACACTCCTACTGATAGCCACTGATAGCCATAGCCTCTCTCACAGACTACACACACTACATTATAATACACTCCTACTGATAGCCATGGCCTCTCTCAGACTACACACACTACATTATAATACACTCCTACTGATAGCCACTGATAGTCGGCCTCTCTCACAGACTACACACACTACATTATAATACACCCCTACTGATAGCCACTCATAGCCATAGCCTCTCTCACAGACTACACACACTACATTATAATACACTCCTACTGATAGCCACTCATAGCCATAGCCTCTCTCACAGACTACACACACTACATTATAATACACTCCTACTGATAGCCACGGCCTCTCTCACAGACTACACACACTACATTATAATACACTCCTACTGATAGCCACTCATAGCCATGGCCTCTCACACAGACTACACACACTACATTATAATACACTCCTACTGATAGCCACTGATAGCCATAGCCTCTCTCACAGACTACATTATTTAGTGGGCTTCTCACAGCACAGCACACTGCAATGACTGCAGACATGGAAAAGCAGCTCACTTTGACACCTCAACATTGCTGCCATGACAATACTCCTTACCAAACCTACAGTATGTGGTGCCAAATATACACACATTTACTTACGTACATACATACATACATATCAAACATGGTAGCAGACACACACA
>CM050211.1:30221149-30223649 GCA_027475355.1 Coilia nasus
AGGTTGCCTGTGCCGGCCGGTGTGTGTGTGTGTGAGAGCCCACCATCGCACGGCTGCCCGGAGATCTGACAGATCAGCCCCTGCTGCTATTGCTGCCCTCCGCTCTCACACACACACACACACACACACACACACACACACACACAGCACTCCCTCTGACCTCACTCTCACACACACGCAGGCATACGCAGCCGGTGCCAGTGCCAGTGCCAGTGTCCGAGTGTGTGTGTGTGAGTGTGTGTGTGTGTGTGTGTGTGTGTGTGTGTCGCTGGCTGTGGGTGAGCGCTCGATGCTACGCTAGCTGTGTCCCCCTCGTCTCTGCCGGTGCTGCACTGCTTTCCGGCTCCACTGCGGTGCCCACACACACACAAACACACACACACACACACACATCCCACTCTCCGCAGCCTGCCTCAGCACACTCTTAAAGGAACAGACGCATGCTCACAAATACACTCTCTCTCTCTCTCTCTCTCTCTCACATATATATACACACACACCCTCCCTCTCTAGCAAACACACACACACACACACACACACACACACACACACACACACACACACACACACACATTCTCTCTTTCTAGTTTGTGTCACGCACACACCACAGACTACAGTCTTTCTTCAAGTTTTAAGTTTCTTGCATAATACCAATAAGACACACAACTTTAAAATGTCAATCTGAATCCATCACCCCCCCCCCCCCCCCCCCACACACACACACCACACACACACGCAAACACACACACACATCCCTGACTATGTCTTAAGGTGACCTTCTGCCATACTCTTCAACTCTACATGTAAGAGCCAAGAGAAAGGGTGCTGCTAGTGTGTGTGTGTGTGTGTGTGTGTGTGTGTGTGTGTGTGTGTGTGTGTGTGTGTGTGTGTGTGTGTTTGTGTGACAGGAGGGTATTCCAGGTTAAAGGCATCTGGAAGACCACAGAGGAAAGTCAGCTTCATCTTCAAGTCACCCTCTATCTCTACCTAATCTCCCTATCTGTGACTCACATGCCCCCCCACCTACCCCCCACACCCGACTCTACCTCTCTCTCCCTCTCTCTTTCCCTCTCTTTCTCTCTACCTCTCTCTTTCTCTCCCCCCCCTCTCTCCCTCTCTTTCTCTCTATCTCTCTCTCTCTACCTAATCTCTCTATCTCTGTGACGCACATGCCCCCCCCTCCCCCATCCCCCACACCCGACTCTACCTCTCTCTCCCTCTCTCTCTCCCTCTCTTTCTCTCTACCTCTCTCTCTTCCCCCCCCCTCTCCCTCTCTGTCTATCTCTGTGACACACTATTTCCCCCCACACCCAACTCTACCTCTCTTTACCCCCCCCCCTCTCTCCCTCTCTCCCTTCCTCTCTTTCTCTGTCTCTCTGTGACACACTACTGTTCCCTCCAACTCTACCTCTCCCCCCCTCTCTCTTTCCCTCTCTTTCTCTCTACCTCTGTCTTTCTCCCCCCCCCTTTCCCTCTCTTTCTCTCTATCTCTCTCTCTCTACCTAATCTCTCTATCTCTGTGACGCACATGCCCCCCCCTCCCCCATCCCCCACACCCGACTCTACCTCTCTCTCCCTCTCTCTCTCCCTCTCTTTCTCTCTACCTCTCTCTCTTTCTCCCCCCCCCTCTCCCTCTCTGTCTATCTCTGTGACACACTATTTCCCCCCACACCCAACTCTACCTCTCTTTACCCCCCCCTCTCTCCCTCTCTCCCTTCCTCTCTTTCTCTGTCTCTCTGTGACACACTACTGTTCCCTCCAACTCTACCTCTCCCCCCCTCTCTCTTTCTCCCCCTCTCTTTCTCGATGATACACTATTACCCCCCTACACTATTACTCTACCTCTCTCTTCCCTCTCTCTACCTCTCTTTCTCTCTATCTCTGACATACTACTGCTCCCCACGACCCTACCTCTCTCTCTCTCTCTCTCAATCTATTTCTCCATCTCTCTCTTTCTCACTCCCTCTCTTTCTCCCTCTCTCTATCTAACACACTACTGCTGCCCTCCCTGACTCTACCTCTGACTCACTCAAGTGCCCTGTCTCTCTTTCACATGTGGATGAGTGTGTATTGCATCTGTGTGTGTGTGTGTGTGTGTGTGTGTGTGTGTGTGTGTGTGTGTGTTGCATGGGGTTTGGTCCTAAGAGCTTTGTGAAGCAATGATCTCATTAGTGAAAATGATATGCGCTACTGGACTATAAATACATGGAGGACGCAACAAGAGGATGCTCTGCTCTACTTTAGTCCGTAGTGCAGGCGTGCGTGTGTGTATGGGTGTATGTGTGTGTGTGTGTGTGTGTGTGTGTGTGTGTGTGCGTGTGTGTGTGTGTCAGAGGTGTAAAATGTCAGATCATCCTCAGTGCACTATGATTAAGAAGCCTCACACACACACAGACACACACACAAACGAATACACAAACACACACACACACACACACACACACACACACTGACACACACACACCAGCACATTCTCACTTTCCCTCAGGGTGACACACAC
>CM050211.1:30238649-30243649 GCA_027475355.1 Coilia nasus
GTGTGTGTGTGTGTGCGTCCTCAGTGCTGTGTTATCCTCTGCAGGGGAGATGTGTAGTGTGTGTGCAATGGATCACCACACAGACACCCAAGGGAGCCCTACTCTCAGTGGACCGTCAGATATAGGCTACAAAAACACCAAAACAAGACTCACATTTACACTGGACCGCCCCGGCGCTGATCTGGCGATTGCAGGCATCGCACCAGTCGTGGGCCACCGGCTTGGGCACGAAGAGGTGTCCTTCGCCCCTCTCCGCCTTCACCCGAGGGTCTGCCTGGTTGAAGATGGACCAAGCCTCCCTCCTCGGCGGCTCGGTGCGCATGATCCGTACTATCCCCGTCCTCCCCTGCGTCACCCTGTCCAGATGCAGTCCCTCTCCCGACAGAGACCTGTACTTGTGGGACAACCGTCTGCCAGGGTGCCCGTTAGTGCATGTGGCTGCTCTGGTGCTCTTTGCGTCCTTCATCGGATTTCGCTGGCCAGCCCCGGCATGACAGGGAAGTTTTTCTCCTTTCCCGTCAGTGTCGCTCACAGAGTCCCGCTCGGTGCTGCCGTTTGTTGTAATGTCACCATTTGTGTTTTGTCCTGTCGGTCCGGAGTCTTTCCCAAAGAACATACTGTCGTGGCGACACGCTTTCCCTCCAGACTCCTCGAGCATGTTACCGTTGTTCTCCGCAGCGTTGTCGTCGCTGCTACGTGGCGGCAGAGAGCCGTGGAAGGCGCACCGGGCACTGAGTCCGTTCTCGGTGATCAGAGGCTGTGAGCTGCTGAGTGATGCTGAGATTGCGGCGGGAGACCCCGGCGCTGCGCTCTCGGTGTCCAGGCTGCTGCCCCTTGACATCATTTTCTCACGCGACGGTTTCCTCAGTAGTTTGCGTAGAAAGAAAGACTGCTCGGAGTCGATGTGGTGCTGCGCCGGGTGCTGTCCAAGAGTTACCGACGCCATTGCCTTCTCGCGGAGGCTGCCCGCTGTGTGCGCAGAATGTAAAATGAATTGAAGCGCGAGGCAGCGTATGGTGACGCACCTCGCGACCAGACAACCGTTTAAAGCCACTGATTGGAATGGCACACGCTCTTAAAGCAGAAGTGCACGCCCCCCTCACTAACATCAAAACACCAGTCAAGGGAGTTCAGCTTCCATTCAAGTTCAAATTCTTCTTTGAGATAAATAAATAAAAAGTACATTTTTTTTAAATCACTCAAATATATAAAAGGAAAATTAAACGGCATCAGTAAAATTATGAAGCCGTCAACTTGGCCTATACTTTACTGTGACCATTTATATTACACATCTACTATTTGTACACAGGTGTAATAACGTGTGTGCTGTTAAACACATTATGAAGTCTCTTACCAATGTTCAGAAAGCGCTGGTGTTAATAAGAAGTTCTCTAACAGGTTATCTGCTATGAACAAGTTGTGTTGACCTGCTCTTACCGCCTAATACAAAGAGGAAAGTTAAGAAAATTTCCAGTCGACCGAGGATTTCTTGCGGCGAGAGCGCGGGCTGGGTCAGTTGACAGTGACTGAAGCAGAAATTCCCCGCGTGGCGTAGCAGAGTTCCCTCAGCTCAGACCATCCAGGGTGGGACACTTTCACTCTCTCAACTAGAAGCGGTGTTGCAAAAGATGACAACTATTCAGCGCCCTCCTTTTAACCTTTAAAACACTTTAAAACCACTTCTTAAATCTCTCTCTCCTTCCCATTCTCTCTCTCTATGTCTCTCTCCCCCTCCCACTATCTCTCTGTCTCTCTGTCTGTCTGTCTGTCTCTCTCTCTCTCTCTCTCTTTCTCACACACACACACACACACACTCAAGAGCAATAAAAGGTCCTAGCTGGATCAGCAGGATGTACTGTACCAATCATTCAGACACGCTTTTGTTATTGGCAAACCGATGCTCTGTCTGCTTGCCTATGATAGAGTGTGTGAAGTGAAAGTGTTGTGAAAATACGACCGTTGCAAAAGCTAGTTACATTCAAACCAACCCAACACACTGTAAAAGCAAAACTGAAAATGTCCCTCTTTCACACAGGAAAAGACACAGAGAGCTGTGGGGGGCTTCTGCCGAGATGTGGCCCTCTTGGAGGAAGTACATGAGTAAGATTCATTTGCATGGCGCTCGTCGCCGACAGGCGTGACTAAGTGCTTCACAGGAACACTAAAGAAGTCTATTGGGTCCCAGAGAGAGTATCCAGCATTTAGAGTTAACACTAAAGGAGTCTATGGGCTCCCAGAGGCAGTGTCCAGCATGTGAAGTTACACTAAAACAGTCTATTGGGCTACAGAGGCAGTGTCCAGCATGTAGAGTTAACACTAAAGGAGCCTAAGACTCAGAGGCAGTATCCAGCATGTGAAGTTACACTAAAACAGTCTATTGGGCTACAGAGGCAGCATCCAGCATGTAGAGTTAACACTAACGAAGTCTATTGGCTCCCAGAGGCAGTGTCCAGCATGTAAAGTTACACTAAAACAGTCTATTGGGTCCCAGAGGCAGTATCCAGCATTTAGAGTTAACACTAAAGGAGCCTAAGACCCAGAGGGAGTGTCCAGCATGTAAAGTTACACTAAAGGAGTCTATTGGGCTACAGAGGCAGTGTCCAGCATGTAGAATAACACTAAAGGCGTTTATTGGGTCCCAGAGGCAGTGTCCAACATTTAGAGTTAACACTAAAGGAGTCTATTTGGATACAGAGGTAGTGTCCAGCATGTAGAATAACACTAAAGGCGTTTATTGGGTCCCAGAGGCAGTGTCCAACATTTAGAGTTAACACTAAAGGAGTCTATTTGGATACAGAGGTAGTGTCCAGCATGTAGGGATCCCAGAGGCAGTGTCCAACATGCAGAGTAACACTAAAGGAGTCTGTTAGGCTGCAAAGGCAGAGTCCAGCATGCAGACTAACACTAAAGGAGCCTAAGACCCAGAGGCAGTGCCACACAGGCAGGCAGGCAGGGCCGTATTAGCAAACGGGTCAGTTGGATCCAGGCCCGGGGGCTAGAGGGCAGGGTACGGCCAGGGCAGGGCTGGCCCACAAACTTCATAACTTCGTAACTTAGATTTTGAGCGAAAATGAGTTATTGTCACTTTTGAAACAATAAACATCAGTTTTATCGCATGGCCAAATGTTTTCAGTCAATTTTGTTGTTTTTTTTAGTGAAAAATAAGATGTTGTCTTTGTTGTAATGCTGAAAACACATGGAAGCAGAAAAAAACTAAAACCATGTAAGCTCCAGTGACTGCTCCAGGGTTGACCCTGACAGAGACTAAAAGTACAGCAAACACAATGCACTGCAGGTTAGTTCTTATGATATGATGTACAGCTTCCTGAAATGGCATTAATAATTCAGCTTGTAGTGGCCTAAATGTTTCAAATTTTGAGGGGAGAGCAAACTTTCTGGGGGGAATTGGGGCACAATACAGTTTTTGTGCTCAGGAGCTCCTGAATCTATAATCCGGCCCTGCACACAGGCCCGGGAAACACTATGGGTTTTTTAGCCATATTCTGGCTCTTTATAGCAGTAGCCAGACTGCTCTCCTACCCAGAAGTGGACACTGAGGCTTCTGGGTAGACATGTTTAGGGGCGCTGCTAGAAATTGTGGGCACTCTAAAGGAAAACACTTTTGGGCTGCCACCCCAACCATATCATAGTCCTCTGTGGGCCCCTGTGAAGCTCTGGGCCCCCTGAATCCTCCTGATATACCCCTTTAGCAATGCCCCTGGACATGCTGCTCAATAAGCAGGTTCTTCTTGTGCACTTTAAACAGGAGAATTCACCAATGATTATCTACTTATCATCTACTCATCTATTTATCTATCAACGATTCTTGATACTCTGGTTAAAATGTTGCGATTTAGTGGACTAACGGCTGGAGCAAATATGAGCTTTTCTCCCGCTTGCTCCCACTGAGGCTCTTGTAGTTGGAGGGTGAATAAGGCAGAAGCGCAACCACACACACGCACACACAAACACCCACATACACACACACACACACAAACACCCACATACACACACACACAGTCTGCAGAACTTCAGCCACCACCCCCCACACAGTCTGAAGCAACAGCTTACCTCAGCCACCTTGAAACATAGTCAAACACACACACACACACACACACAAACACCCACATACACACACACACTGTCTGCAGAACTTCAGCCACCACCCCCCACACAATCTGAAGCAACAGCTTACCTCAGCCACCTTGAAACATAGTCAAACACACACACACACACACACACACACACACACACAAACACCCACATACACACACACACAGTCTGCAGAACTTCAGCCACCACCCCCCACACAGTCTGAAGCAACAGCTTACCTCAGCCACCTTGAAACATAGTCAGATACACACACACACACACACAATTAATGCTTCACTGAGTACACCACACTTTATTAAGCACATTGCACTGTGGGCATTATTGAGTACACTGCATTGTAATGCATCATTTAAAAAAGTCTGTCTGCCTTGGAGCCCACTGCCAGGTAAAGCACTTGGCCTCAACTCCCCCCCCCCCCCCCCCCCCCCACACACACACCCCCCCCCCCCCCCCCCCCCCCTTGTTTTAATCTCCCATTGGCATGCTGAGTGGCCTCTGCGAAGGTCGACGGGGTAATTACTGCAGTGGCCCAGCAAAGCAAAGGGGCCGTTTGTCAAACACAGTCCATGAGGAGACTGTGGCAGCTTTAGGAGCCTGTACGCTGGCACTGGGGGACGGTGTGTTTTTTACTGGGGGACAGAGTCATTACCGACAGACACCTCTGGAGATGTGTGTATCGTGTGTCTGTGTGGATATGTTTCTATCGAGTGTGTGGACAGTGTGTTTTACTGGGGGACAGGGTCATTACCGACAGACACCTCTGGAGATGTGTGTATCTGTGTGTCTGTGTGGATATGTTTCTATAGAGTGTGTGGACAGTGTGTTTTACTGGGGGACAGGGTCATTACCACAGACACCTCTGTTGGCCAAACGCAGCCGGTACCGGC
>CM050211.1:30253649-30256149 GCA_027475355.1 Coilia nasus
ATTGAATGATTGTGTGTTTCTGCTGTCTGCTTGTGTGATTGTGTGCAGGTGGCCTTGATTGACATGGTGTGGCCTGCCTCTTATAAGCTGCCCTGATCCAGCACTCAGAAGCACACACCTCGAGCACACCCTGAGCCTAAGCCACTCTTAGCTCACTCGCCTGCAACGCTGCTCTTTTTTATAGGCATTTTTGGGCATTATTTCAATTGGGGCAACTACTCTACCTGTTTCTTGTTTTTAGGTTTACATCCTGTTGGTTTTTGTGTGGTGATGGGGTTTTGGTGATTTTGCTTTCTTTTGAGCACATAGCACAGGTTATGTAGCAGGAAGCCTTGCGGAAGACTCGCGTATTTTGATTTCGAGGAGGTTTAGTTAGTTTGATTTTCTCTTTAAAAGCACAGGTGAGTTGGCAGGGCCTTTTGCTGTTACTTTAGTTTTCTGTGTTACACATGGTCACCACCTTTATTGCTACTTTCAATTAAAACTATGTATATTTTTGCACTTAAGAGTCCTGGGGTTTTCTTATGTTGTGTTCCCATTTTTGAAAGCCAATGGGTTCGTAACACTGTCTCTAGTGCATCATTAGGGGTTATTACCGGTCTCTACACTCTCAGAAAAGAAGGTACAGAATTGTACTTTTAGGGGTGCAAAGGCTTGTCACACCGGCAGTACCCTCAGAGGCACAAAACTGTACCTTTTAACCACCACTGTTTTACAAACATTCTGTACCTTCTCCAGAGCTGAACAGGTACACATCAGCACCTTAAGGTCCAAATATTAGCCTTTGGGGGTGCATTAATACTTATTGTACCTTAAGATACAGCTCTGCACCCCTACTGTCCCCCTATTTCTGAGAGTATAGCAAATAATTAAGAGCTTATTACCTGTCTGTAGTGCATCATTAAAGGTGTACTTGCATCGTGTTTTCATTCATTTTGTGGTGGTCTCTAGTATTAATCAATGCCCTGTGAGCTGGTTTTGGTGAAAAAAATCATCTTACATCACTTTGTTGGCCTTTTTCTTATTCACTCGTTTTTCCGCCTACAGTCTTTCATTGATTAATGAAGGCAATCAGGGTAGGAGAACATTTTCATGTGCAGCATGCATATGCAACTCAGGGTGACCTGTCGTATTTCAAAAGAGCATGTAATAAACGGTTTCTCGTGGAAGTACTCCTTTAAGGGATTGTTACCTGTCGTAGTCTCCTGTTGTTGTCCGTGTGCTCTGTGAGGTTGTTGTGAAGCTGGTTTCTGGAGGCAGAGGATGACACTGGTGAGTCAGGTTGCCATGGCAATCATTGCGGCAGCAAAGACATTATGAGGTTACACACACATCCTCTCCCTCAGCATCTCTCTCACACACACACACGCGCACACACACACACACACACACACAAACACACATACTCACACACATACTCACACACACACACACACACACACACACACACACACTCACACATACTCACACACACACACACTCACAGGTTGTGTAATCTCTCCTCTGCGCTGAGGCAGCTCTGCAGTTTGACGGTCATGATGGAGATCTTCGGCAAGGCTGCCTCACACTCCACACGCATGTTTTCTCTGAGGGGGGTCAAAGGTCAAGATCATTTCTGACATACAGGCATACACTATGCACACAGACATACACTACACAAACAGGCTTAGACTATACACACAGGCATACACTACTGACATCAAGCATATATTACTGACAGAGGTATAGATTACTGACACATGGACTATTGACATGTAACAGACTACTGACACAGGCATACACTACTGACACAGGCATACACTACTGACACATACATAGCCTACTGACATGGCATACACTACTGACACAGGCATGAACTACTGACAGAGGCATGATCTACTGACACGTAGCATAGCCTACTGACACGTAGCATAGCCTACTGACATGGCGCTGTAAAAGCCCTCCAGGATGAGCTCTCGCCTCATGTGAACAGAGCGGATCATCCTCAGGTACTGATGAATCACTCCCACTATCACCTACAGAGAGAGAGAGAGAGAGAGAGAGAGAGAGAGAGAGAGAGAGAGAGAGAGAGAGAGAGAAAGAAAGAGACTATCACTTTCACTATCATCTGCTGGGGGGGTGTTATGGAAAAGGTGCTGAGATCATTGAGCTATAAACTAAGGTATTAACCACATGAGTCTATAAACTAAGGTACTAACTACACGAGTCTTTAAACTAAAGTACTAACTACATGAGTCTGTAAACTACATTCCTAACTACATGAGTCTATAAACTAAGGTACTTACTACATGAGTCTATAAACTAAGGTACTAACTACACAAGTCTTTAAACTAAAGTACTAACTACATGAGTCTGTAAACTACATTCCTAACTACATGAGTCTATAAACTAAGGTACTTACTACATGAGTCTATAAACTAAGGTACTAACTACACGAGTCTTTAAACTAAAGTACTAACTACATGAGTCTGTAAACTACATTCCTAACTACATGAGTCTA
>CM050211.1:30263649-30268649 GCA_027475355.1 Coilia nasus
GTGTCCTACATGTGTGTTCTAGAGTGTTCTGTGTCCTACATGTGTGTTCTAGAGTGTCTGGATTCCTACATGTGTGTTCTAGAACATCTAAACTCCTACATATGTGTTGTAGTGTGTTCAGTCTCCTACATAAATGTTCTAGTGTGTTCTGTCTCCTACATGTCTTCTAGAACGTCTACATTTCTACATGTGTGTTCTAGAACATCTAAACTTCTACATGTGTGTTCTAGAGTGTCTGGACTCCTACATGTGTGTTGTAGAACATCTAAACTCCTACATGTGTGTTCTAGAACATCTAAACTCCTACATGGGTGTTCTAGAACATGTTAACTCCAATGTGTGTGTTCTAGAACCTCTAAGCTCCTATGTGTGTGTTCTAGAGAGTGCTCAGTCTCCTACATGAATGTTCTAGTGTGTTCTGTCTCCTACATGTCTTCTAGAACATCTAAGCTCCTACATGTGTGTTCTAGAATATATTAACTCCTACATGTGTGTTCTAGAGCAGGGGTTTTCAAAGTGGGGGCCGCGGCCCCCTGGGGGGCCGTGAGGGGGCGCTAAGGGGGCCGCGGCAAATTGGAGGGAAAAGTAGCAAACCGAAATTAATAATTGAATAAATAAAACCAAAAAATATTCCCAATTGTTAAAAGCTGCATTATAATAATTTACCGGATATCTTAACATTACTACTATTACCGTTATTATTTTTATTATCCATCATCTTTCTAATTGGCTGGTATAGAACACATCCGGGTGATCACATAAACAAACTTGACCTTACAGTACTTACTGGTAGCCTTACGGGCCACATACAATGTCATTAATGGCCTTTGTTCAATTTTATGGATTAATGGTGAAATACAAATGTAATTGTTACTTCATACACAATAAATTCATTTTTTATTTAAATTGTTCATTTGTTTATTTTTAATTTTGTCACAGTAGCCTATTGGCACGGTGCTTACACACTTTTCTTCTCAGGGGGGCCTTACCTGGAATCTACTGGTCTATGGGGGGCCTTGTCATGGTAAAGTTTGGGAACCCCTGTTCTAGAGTGTGTTCTAGGGCTGCAGCTATCAATTATTTTTGTAATCGAAATAATCTATAACTTTTTTATCGATTCATCGAGTAATCTAATAAAAAATATATCCTTGCAAAATGATAAAAAGGACTGAGAGTAAACAACCAATTTGCTTTTATTCTGCTCACGAGAAAGTGATGTCACTGATGTGACCATTCGCACTCGACACACACACACCAATCTTCTCCTCATCAGAGGTGTTAAAGGAGAACTTGTTGCATTTCAGAGTTTAACTATTTTTTTATCGTTTGTCCCAGAAGGCTAACAATGGAAGGTGGTAGGTGTCCTTAGACAAAGCATGACGACTACGCTATTTTTTAAACCATTAAAACAGCTCGAAGAAACTCCACACTCCATTGGTAGTATAACAAAGGCCCCCCTGACATTAAAAACGAGGCACTGAGAACTTTGTAAGTGTACATCTATACATAGTGATGTTTGGATAAAACTGAACAAAATCCTAAAAGTTTTTGGTCAATGTTTGTACGTCTTGTGAGCTTCCAGCAATATTAGGCGATTTGTGGAGAAGACATGTTTAGCTAAGTTAGGTAGCAAATGCCACAGTTTGGAAAACCTTGCATGTCAGAGGAGTGAAACATGGCTGAAATGCAGGTTTACATCTTGATTTGGAATTAAACTGGATAAATCCTAAAAGGTTCGGGTTAGCGTGCATATTTACTGTGTTTTCAGCTGTGTAAGATGTTATGAGTGATGATAGGACGGTGGGATAAGGCAAAATAAGTTAGCTTAATAAACGAACTGCAGGCTTGCACCTATGTTGGCTTGTGGATAAAACTAAACGAAATCCTAAATGTTTTTGGTTGGTGCTTATATTTCTTGTAAGTTTCCAGCAATATTAGCCTATGTGTAGCAATGGAAAAGACATATGTAGGCTGGTAGTTAGTAGGCTAAAGTTATCTGACATTTAGCAGGCTGAAGTTAGCAGACATTGTCCCATTGTTTTAAATGGCCTGCTTCGCGCAGGTCCCTATGAAACACAAGTGAATTGAACATAGTAATTAAATACAGCGAATTAAACAACGCATCGATTCGGGAAAAAATGAATCGATATTTTTTTTTCGAATCGAATTATTCGAATGAATCGATTATTTGTTTCAGCTTCAGTTAAACAAATAATCGGTGTGTTGTGTGTCCTACATAATCTGCTTGTTCCTGCGCGGGCCTCCGTACGGCAGGAAGGGGAGGGAGCCGGAGGCGGCGTGGTAGAAGGTCACCCCGATGCTCCACAGGTCCACCGTCACCCCGTACGCCTTCTGCTGTGGCTTACGCAGCACCGCACGCTCATACATGTCCGGGTGCTGCACCCCCAGAAAGACACACACACACACACACACACACGGCAGACACACACACACATGACAGACAGACACACACACACACACACACATACACACACACACATATAAACACACACACACACAGACACACACACACACGACAGACACACACACATGACAGACACACACACACACACACACACACACATACACACACATATAAACACACACACAGACACACACACACACGACAGACACACACACACGACAGACACACACACACAACAGACACACACATACACACACAAACACACACACACACACACACACACGACAGACACACACACACACAACAGACACACACATACACACACACACACACATACGCACACACACACACAGATGACAGACACACACATGGAGAGAGAAAGACACATTAAAAACACAATATTAATGCACACAGCAACTCAAATTAAACAAACAACATAAAATGGTCTCCACTTGTTCACATAAAAATACACATTAACCTGTTGTGGCTCCCCTCTCACACACACACACATACAGATAACTAAAGGTGTGGCTCCCCTCTCACACACACACATACAGATAACTAAAGGTGTGGCTCCCCTCTCACACACACACACACACAGATAGATTAATGCACAAGCATGCACCAGCATAGACACAGACCATAGCAAAGCCTCAAGGACTCTAAATCAGGTTCTCTCTCTCTCTCTCTCTCTCTCTCTCTCTCTCTCTCTCTCTCTCTCTCTCTCTCTCACACACACACACACACACACACACACACACACACACACACACACATTTTAAACACACTTTATCGTATGCACTGACTATAAATCCTTCCCCAACCCCGTCCATCCCAGTTCCACTCTAAAAGCGATCAATAGTCTTAGGCCTTGCATAAAATATTCATGTCATAACTGCAGTGCTTTTAGACCTGCACAGTAAACACTATTACATCGATCTGTGTGTCGATTAAGATGTCTGCGTTTTAATTATTTTAAATGCGCTTGGACAGAGTGCTCTGATGATTTACATTTCCTAGAGTTTAATACAAACATGCATCACAAACTCCCTCTTTCTCTCTTTCCTCTCCCTCTCTTTCTCTCCCTCTCTTTCTCTCTCATCCTACTAGTAGGCACTCCTCTCTCCATCTCTCTCTCCCTCCCTCCTTCTCCCTTCATCCCAGGTACCCCCCCCCCCACATTCTCTTCCTCTCTCATCTTTCTCACCAGTTACACCTCTCTCTCTTCCTCTCTATCGCTCTCTCCATTTTTCTGATCAGTTACTCATCATCTCTCTCTCTGTCTCCTCCTCTCTCTCTCTCTCCCTCCCTCTTCCTCTCTCTATCCCTCCATATCACCTGTTACACCTCTCTCCTCTCTCTCTCCCTCTCTATCTCTATCTATCGCTCTCCCTCTTTCTCATCAGTTACTGATCATCTCTCTCTCTGTCTCCTCCTCTCTCTCTCCCTCTCTCTCTCTCTCTCTCTCTCTCTCTCTCTCTCTCTCTCTCTCTCTCTCTCTCTCTCCCTCCCTCTTCCTCTCTCTATCCCTCCATCTCACCAGGTACTCCTCGGTGCTGTAGATGGGCATGAACTTCTTATGATCCTCTAGTTACACCTCTCTCTCTGCCTCTCTATCTCTATCTATCGCTCTCCCTCTTTCTCATCAGTTACTGATCATCTCTCTCTCTCTCTCTCTCTCTCTCTCTCTCTCTCTCCCTCCCTCCCTCTTCCTCTCTCTATCCCTCCATCTCACCAGGTACTCCTTGGTGCCATAGATGGGCATGAATATCTCATGCTCATCCTCTCCTCCTCGAGCTCCTGCCAGTTACACCTCTCTTTCTCTCTCTCTTTCACACTCCCCATCTTTCTCTCTCCCCCCATCCCTCTATTTCTCTCACCCCCCTCCCCATCTCTCTCTCCCCCCATAACACCATCTCTCTCTCCCCCCATAACACCATCTCTCTCTCCCCCCATAACACCATCTCTCTCTCCCCCCATAACACCATCTCTCTCTCCATTTCACCAGGTGCTCCTCAGTGCTGTAGATGGACACGAACTTCTCATAGTCCTATAGCCAGTTACACCTCTCTCTCTCTTTCTTTCTCTCTCTCTTTCTTTCTCTCTCTCTCTCTGTCTCTCTCTTTCTCCCCCCTGTCTCTCTCTTTCTCACCCCTGTCTCCTTCTTTCTCTCTCTCCCCCCCTCCTCCTCACCAGGTACTCCTCAGTGCCGTATATGGACATGAACTTCTGGTGGTCCTCAAGCTCTCTCTCTCTTTCTCTCTCTCTCTCTCTCCCCCCATCCCTCCACCTCTCACCCCCTCCTCACCAGGTACTCCTCAGTGCCGTATATGGACATGAACTTCTGGTGGTCCTCGAGCTCTCTGGCGGCGCCGAAGTCGGTGAGCTTGTAGAGGGAGCGGCCGTCCTCGCCCACCTGCCGCAGGATGTTCCCCGGCTTGATGTCACGGTGCACCACGCCGTTCTCACGCAGGTGGTTCATGCCATGCACTGTGTGTGTGTGTGTGTGCATGTGTGTATGTTTGTGTGTGTGTATGTACATGTGTGTGTTTGTGTGTGTGTGTATGTATATGTG
>CM050211.1:30273649-30291149 GCA_027475355.1 Coilia nasus
AGAATGAAACAAAATTACTCACACATATACCTATAAATAGTTGAATCAGAGAAACTCATCATTTTACAGTGGTCTCTTAATTTTTTCCAGAGCTGCAGACATGTAGTAGTATACATTCAGTAGACAAATATAAATATATAGACTCATACTGTACAATAGAGACAACAATATACATATTGGCACCTATGTACTATGTACCTAATACTAGAAGATAGATATACAAGACAAGTGGGACGTAGTACCTAATAGTGGAATGCAGTGTGCAAGATACAAGACAACAAGAACAGACAAGAACCACATCTGAACACATCAGAACCACATCTGAACACAACAGAACCACATTAGAACACAACAGACAGGAACCACACCTTACATCAGAGCACACAAGGCAAGAACCACATCAGAACAGAACAGAACAGAACCACGTTCGAACAGACATGAACCACATCAGGACACAACAGCTGTGGATTGGTGTTCAGCCTGGCCTTTGAGATTTTACCTCTACCATGACGCACTGTAGCCAACACACTGTAGCCAACACTTTGACCTCTAAGATTACACACTGTAGCCAACACACAGGCTGTGACATTTGACCTCTAACATGACACCCTGTAGCCAACACACAGGCTGTGACATTTGACCCCTGATATGACACACTGTAGCCAACACACTGTAGCCAACACTATGACCTCTAACATAACAAACTGTAGCCAACACACACACTGTGACCTTTGACCTCTAACATGACGCACTGTAGCCAACACACATGCTGTGACCTTTGACCTTTGGAAGTTAAGAGTACGCGCACGTCCAAAAGCCGCAGGTGCAGGGTAAAAAGTTCCACAAATTAACAAAAAGGATTACCCGCACACTGCTCCTTTGACCTTTGACCTTAATGCACAAGCTGGATAGGCATACACACATATGGCTGGTCTCGTTTTAATGACTTTCAGAAGTTAATGAGCCTGCTGTTTCTTAATGAAAGATGAGATCATCTGGGTTTGTGTTTGTTTGTGTGGACAAAACTTTGAGTGCTGCCACTAACACTTCTGTCACCTATCAAGAAACACCTCACTGTTACGCCTGCCATGTTTCTCTTATATCCTATAGTACTGGGTGATGCCACATACTACAACCCTAGCCAAACATGAAATATTAATAAACTATTCTCACCAATGTGAAGAGGTAGCCTCCATGCCCATCTTCAGTCTAATCGAACTCACCATAACAACATGATAAAGGCCTACCAGGACGTTTTGAATCTTTAATCCACATTAATATATATTTAAATAGACACCCAACATTACAATTACAAAGGATACAATCTCTTCTTTAACCTTAAGGTTTTGTAAAAAAAAAAAAAAAAGTTAATATCACTGTGCACTACCTAGCCATGGCATGATGTTCACTGAACAATTAATGCACACACCCTCTCGATCTAACCATGCACCAAAGCCTGGAGAATGTACCAAAAGAGAGCTCACAAGGCCGGATCATTACTCCTGGACCACACTGGCATAGAAAGTTATTGAAAGTCAACACAGTTCATGAGTTCAAGTTCAACCACTATCATGGACCACACAGGCAGCGCAATTCTAAAGCGCATTGTAACCCTGTTTCATTAAGCGACAATATTAGCTCTGCGGCCTATACGGGGACACAAGATCACTGTTTGTCTGACTGAAGCTGAACTGGCACACACGGCATCATCAGCAGTGGCGATAGCTACCTTGTTTCGGGCTTTGTGGACGCTGGCGGTAGCTCCTTGTCCCAAGACGTCCTCCATGGACCAGAGGTAGTTGGCGGTGCTGGCCGTCATTG
Source organism: Coilia nasus (assembly GCA_027475355.1). Taxonomy (NCBI): domain Eukaryota; kingdom Metazoa; phylum Chordata; class Actinopteri; order Clupeiformes; family Engraulidae; genus Coilia; species Coilia nasus. The sequence continues at coordinate 30,275,471 of CM050211.1, forward strand.
TCTACAGAGAAAGACCCAAGTTAGGAGGCTGCTGGACTAACATTCATAGAGTGACAGTCTGTTTGTGAACTTGCCAAAGTTAAGACCGAGAAAGCAGGTCACACGGCTTGTCTTCGCCCGTCACCCCTTATATGCAAATCACCACAAATAAAATACACAGGCGCGCACGCACACACACACACACAAGCGCACCGACAGGTGAAGGCAGATAACATGTATTTTTAGTAATTAGGCTACAGCAAGCAGAAAACAACAAACCTTTAGCAGTGATTCAAAACAAGCGATAACTTGGACTGCAGGTTACAGCTCTGACGTCCTTCCTGCATCAGCCAAAATGTCATAGGAAACGGTGGTTTCCTCCCTGCAACAGGTACACGGAACGTAGCGAGTTAAGCAACTTCCATTCGTCAAACTGTTACCATATCGCCTGTCTATCAGCGATATCAGTAGCCAACGACCAGGAGGAATGCCATTGACGGACAGAATAGTAGCCTAACTCAAGCCATGACTGAGGCAAAAACTGGAAAACTCAAGCGAATCAAACATCGAGGCATTTATCAACAAGAGACACAGTTTATGCAAGTGGTCTGGGAAGTATGCACAAATTACAAGTCAACAAAGGCAACTTCTCTAACAATAACATTTTGTCCTTACCCATGCGCTCATTGTGTTTGTCCGAGGTACCGACACAGTATGATGACAATGCTGGTGGAATTTCCTCGGAGATTCTAAAGTTTCGATTTTCTCTGGGGAACTTCCTAGTTTGGTCGTTGCGAGGTACACTTTTTTTTAAAGGCACAGTCTCATAGACAACTCATGGCACCTTCACATAATCTACAACAATTGCCAGTGATTGAACTCTGAGTAGTCTATATTCTGATAAAGTAGATATGACTAAATACAGTCTTATACATTTGATGTGAACTATAATATGGCTGTTATTAGATGGTTGTTACACTCTCTGCTTAACATTTACACACACCGCCCCCTAGTGCTCATTACGAGTTGATGTTATTTTGCCAAATGCGAGGAACATGCTCAGTCAGGAACGCGGTAAGATATTGTAGGTTTGTGAAGCAAAAGCCTATGACATTTGGCTGCCAATGTAAGAATAGTCCTGGTAATGGCGTAGAGCATTAGAAAGTGTCCTGTAATAAAGCGCAGGTATACGAAATAAAACATGAACATGTCTTCTTGTAGCATGCTTCTCAGTTAAAGCAGGGGGCCTATATGAGGGGCCTATACGCCTTCATTTCAGATTGTGGTAGTGTTGCCACCTGTCCCGGTTTTACCTGATTGTCCCGGTTTGTAACAGCCTGTCCCGGGATAAAAAAAAATAAAAATGTTTATTGGGTAGCTGAAATGTTCCGTTTTTTTTTTTGTCAGACATAGGTGGCAACCCTAGATTGTGGTCTTCCCTAAAGTAAGCTGGGAGCTGGTAAGTAAGGCTGGGAATGGGGGGGAGAGGGGGGGGGTCTAAATGTTTACATTGTTGACTTTATAAACTGTGCGTGGGGCTTGTGCTCTCCTGCATTTGTACTGAACAGCTTGTGCTCTCCCCTGCATTTGTACTGAAGAAGACTTTGTGCTCTCCTGCATTTCTACTGAAGAAGAGCCTGCTCTCTGCCCTGCTGTTGTACTGAAGAAGAGCTTGCTCTCTGCCCTGCTGTTGTACTGAAGAAGAGCTTGCTCTCTGCCCTGCTGTTGTACTGAAGAAGAGCTTGCTCTCTGCCCTGCTGTTGTACTGAAAAAGAGCTTGCGCTCTGCCCTGCTGTTGTACTGAAGAAGAGCCTGGTCTCTCCCCTGCTGTTGTACTGAAGAAGAGCTTGCTCTCTGCCCTGCTGTTGTACTGAAGAAGAGCTTGCGCTCTGCCCTGCTGTTGTACTGAAGAAGAGGTTGCGCTCTGCCCTGCTGTTGTACTGAAGAAGAGCCTGCTCTCTGCCCTGCTGTTGTACTGAAGAAGAGCTTGCTCTCTGCCCTGCTGTTGTACTGAAGAAGAGCCTGGTCTCTGCCCTGCTGTTGTACTGAAGAAGAGCTTGCTCTCTGCCCTGCTGTTGTACTGAAGAAGAGCTTGCTCTCTGCCCTGCTGTTGTACTGAAAAAGAGCTTGCGCTCTGCCCTGCTGTTGTACTGAAGAAGAGCTTGCTCTCTGCCCTGCTGTTGTACTGAAGAAGAGCCTGCTCTCTGCCCTGCTGTTGTACTGAAGAAGAGCTTGCGCTCTGCCCTGCTGTTGTACTGAAGAAGAGCCTGGTCTCTCTGCCCTGCTGTTGTACTGAAGAAGAGCTTGCGCTCTGCCCTGCTGTTGTACTGAAGAAGAGCTTGCTCTCTGCCCTGCTGTTGTACTGAAAAAGAGCCTGCTCTCTGCCCTGCTGTTGTACTGAAGAAGAGCTTGCGCTCTGCCCTGCTGTTGTACTGAAGAAGAGCCTGCGCTCTGCCCTGCTGTTGTACTGAAGAAGAGCCTGGTCTCTCCCCAGCTGTTGTACTGAAGAAGAGCTTGCTCTCTGCCCTGCATTTGTACTGAAGAAGAGCTTGCGCTCTGCCCTGCTGTTGTACTGAAGAAGAGCTTGCTCTCTCCCCTGCTGTTGTACTGAAGAAGAGCTTGCTCTCTGCCCTGCTGTTGTACTGAAGAAGAGCTTGCGCTCTGCCCTGCTGTTGTACTGAAGAAGAGCCTGCGCTCTGCCCTGCTGTTGTACTGAAGAAGAGCCTGGTCTCTCCCCAGCTGTTGTACTGAAGAAGAGCTTGCTCTCTGCCCTGCTGTTGTACTGAAGAAGAGCTTGCGCTCTGCCCTGCTGTTGTACTGAAGAAGAGCTTGCGCTCTGCCCTGCTGTTGTACTGAAGAAGAGCAGTAGTGGAGAGTGGTCACTTTGGTCCTTAAGAAAAGACTCTACCCAAACCCTTGTTTTATTGGTCAACCTACATTTAGAGGACAACTGGATTAGTACCACATAGTTTTAGACTCTATATCTTATATATTATATTATATTATATATATAGGTATGTTTGTATGAATAATACATTTTTCCATTTTATTACTTTGTCTTGTGTATATTAGGCTTATTACAACAACAACTACTACTACTAAAAATAACAATAATAATAATAATAATAATAATAATAATAATAATAATAATAATACATTTAGAGGTGTCACCTCCAAAGTCCCCTTCGTTCCCCAAAAATGAGTCACAGAGCGCAGGCGTGGTGGTTTATAGCAAGCAATGTTTATTAAAAAAGAGGAGAGAGATTTCTACTACAACTACACATGAAAGTCTATGGTCTATTGGCAATAAAGTACTATTGCTATTACTGTACAATATTGTACCAAAACGCAAGAGAGTGTACCTCTGTAATGTACAACATTGTATATACAAATGAATATCAGAACACAGGATTCCTCTGGCAACATAAGACATCTGCATTGGACAACTATACATATATCTGACAATACAGTCATATCATATCATATCAGTCTTTTTAAAGTCTTTTTCTGTTTTTTTGTTGTTGTTTACAATGGTCATGAAACCCACATTTAACAAAAGTTATGATTACAAAATAACGATGCTAATGTTACACTCTCACACAGACAACCCCAAAGCTGGCCATGCCGACTCAAGTGCAGGATGACGGACGAGACATTGGGACCACACACACACACACACACACACACACACACACACACACACCAAGAAAAGGACGCCGCCAGAAAAGCAAATTTACAGCATAGTCCTGATGGACTGAAACACACAAGACAACACACACACACACACACACACACACAGCAGTGATTGAGACATACTGCTCCAGTCTCTCTTTCTGTTAATGCTTAACACCGAATGCTGATGAATGGTTGTTACAGTTACTTTCTAATTACATACACACATATATACACACACACACACACACACACACATCTCTATACTCTTCTCAGGACTACACAGGTTCCAGTTCCCAGATGAGGTATTGAGCAGAAACACTCACACACACACACACACACACACACGCGCGCACACACACACACACACACAGACACACACACACACACACACACATACTGTGTAAGCACAAATGGACATGCAAACACAGTGCATCCACACACAAACACACATGCACCTCCTGACGCAAGAAACAAACCACATCCTTGATGATTAGCGTGTGCAAACTGAAAGAACACACCTACACACACACACACGTGATAGGGTGAAGTTAAGTGTAGGAGCTGTGCTCGGGTTGACGTTTGTGTGTGTGTGTGTGTGTGTGTGTGTACGTGCGCATGCAGAACAGTCATGAAACAATGCAGTGTAAGATGAATAATGGAACTGTGTGTAGGAGCTGTGCTCAGTGTGTGTGTGTGTGTTTGTGTGTGGCCCAGCAATGTCAGAGGCCAACGAAGTGTGAAGAGTCCAGTGACAGAGATGAGGGTTATGGGTGAAAGAGCAGCCCCTAGTGGTGAGCTGAAGTACTACACACTCAAGTTTCCCTTGGTGAGTTACACAATTTAAAGACCAGTTCATGCTGGGGTTATATGGTCAGGACACACACACACACACACACACACACACACACACACACACACACACACACACACACACACACACACACACACACACACACACACACACACAACAACACAATCAAAAACAGACAGTACAAAGATACAGTTATTGTGATATGATAGAGAAGTGAAAGATATCAGATACTTTTTTCCACGTAAGACAAAAGCAGCCTTGTGGCGCGCTTATACATTAAAACAAAAAGATCTTGGTATTGACTGAAAGGATTTCTTTAAGACATCATTATTATTTCCCACCGTCTTCTTTCCAGTTATAACTCATAAAACATTTCTATTCTTGGCTTTTTAAAAACACTGTACATGAATGGCCTATGGCAGAGACTCGAGTTAATGGCTAAGTATAGATTCACAGAGATGGCTGTTTGCTTGTTTGTGTGTGTGTGTGTATGTTTTGTGTGTGTGTATGTTGTCTAAAGTATACACTGAGTCCACTGGCTCTGTTGAGCTGCTGCAAGATGGCGTTCCACTTCAACATGGCGTCCCATCCAAGATGGTGTCCCGCTGCAGACGAGCTAGTCTGGCTGGTTGGCTGGAGAGGAGAGTAGAGGACAGTAGCTGCTTGTCATGTGATGTGAGGGGCCCAGACGGCTAACCTTGGCCTTGGAGGCCCGTGCAGAGACAAAGTGTGCCCAGAAAGTGTGTGTGTGTGTACGTGAATGTGAAAGTGTGAGAGTCCATTGTGTACGTGTGTGTGTGTGTGTGTGAGTGTGTGTGTGAAAGTCCTCTTAAATAGACTGAATATGTATTAAGGTGAGTATCTAGTTGCTGTGTCTTGTTCACTCAGACGTGTTATTGCAGGTTAGTCAGGTGCTACATGTGTCTGTGGCTGACTGTGGTACAGTAGAGTAGGTGAACTGTCACAGGAGGTTCTGAGGATCCAAAAATGCCAGCTGACTCCAGAACAGTGAGTCCGACCCACATTCCAGTCCAGTCCAGCCCAGTCCGGGGAGACTGTTCCGGGTCCGGGGAGAGCGTGCCATTAAGCACAGAGCATTGTGGACCAGCTGCAGTACCGACTGCCTCCAGTGAGTGGTGTCCAAGAACATACACAAAGACACACACACACACACACACACCAGCTGCTCCTCTGGTCACGGTCCACAACAGGATTTCCACAAGGAGATAGGTGAGATGCCACACACACACACACACACACACACACAAACCAGCTGCTCCTCTGGTCAAGGTCCACAATAGGAGTTTCACAAGAAGATAGGTGATAGATGCCACACACACACACACACACACACACACACACACACACACACACACACACACACACACACACACACTAGGCCCTAGCATGGACCTTGGCTGGCACTGGTCCCACTAGCTGGCGCTGGTAGGGGAGTCCTGGGTTCCTGGGCTGGTCATGCTAGCTGGCGCTGGTGGGGGAGTCCTGGGTTTCTGGACTGGTCCTGCTAGCTGGCGCTAGTCTTGCTTGAGGCATACAGTATATCAGAGGAGAGTCCCGCCTTCCTGCACCACGGCAACCAATCAAAAACCACCACAACAAAGCAACGCGCATTAAAAAAATAATAAAAACAATAAAAAAAAAAAAATCAATGGCCCATTTCACCGCAATTCCCTACATGCATTTAGTTATACACACACGCACACATCTTACATCCCACGCCTGTGTGCTTAGCCTGAGTACGTCCAGTCCAAGCCTTCATTGCTTTTTATCATTCCCTCTCTTTCCATCTCTTTTTTTCTCTCTGTCTATCTATCTCTCTCTCTCTCTGTCTGCTGGCAGATTCTGTTCCCCTTTATATGAGCAGCGATGTCAGATGATTTTTTTTGTCCACCTTTTTATTCACAGTTGATGTCTCTGCTAAGCCATTGTGGGTCTTGGTCATTCGTTCAAATAAAACTATGAAAAGCTGTAAAATTAGAAAAAAAAAAACAGAAGAGGTTCCCGCATCAAACGAAAGAGCGTCCTTTTTGCGGTCCACAGCAAAGCTCAAGGAGATGATGTCAGTGTGCGCTACAATGATCTCAAAGCGCTACAGGCCAAACGAAACACTCCAAACACTACGCAGCCATGCTGGCCTCCATTAAGATCCCATTCCAAAATAAAAGTCATCATCATCATCATCATCATCATCATCATCATCATCATCATCACCACACCATAAAAAAATCATCTTGCCCACAGAGGGCGCCTGGAAGTAAAATGTTAAAAATTAAGTTTGAGACCAGCTCCATGGGGTTAGAAGAAGCAAGGGGGGCTGGTGCTCAGGTGGGTGTGGGGGTATTTTGGGGGGAGGGGTGTTCAGACCGGACAGGACTTGTCTGCCGGTGGGGGTGGTGGGGGAGGGGTGGGGGGCATGGAGGTGGTGGGGGAGCCCATGGCGCCGCCGCTCCCGGACGAGCCCCCGCTTTTGGGGAACACCACGGGCTTGGGGCGCGTGGCGGGCGGCCGGCTTTCCCTGAAGGAGGAGGAGGAGGAGAGGCCCCCCCCGGAGGAGGAGGCGGAGGAGGCCGGGGAGGAGGAGGAGGCCAGCAGTGGGCTCTTGGGGCCGGCGCCCTTGCCCGGTCGGAAGGTGCTGGGCACGTCCGATGCGGAGCTGGCGCTGCGCTGCAGGGGGTGCTGGGGGACGTCGACCTCCCGCAGGAGGCGGGAGTGCAGGGGGCTGGACGGCTCGGAGATCCCGCCCATGGCCACACCCCCAGACTTGAGCTGCTCCAGCGTGTCCAGGACGACGTCGGGTGCGTGCTTCGCAGAACTCTGCCTCTCCAGCTCCCGCAGCTCACTCAGAGCCGTGTTCATGGTGGCCTCAATGTCCTGATAGAGGGAGAGATACAGGGAGAGAGAGGGAGAAAGAGAAAGGGGAGAGAAGGAGAGATAGAGGGAGGGAGATATAGAGAGACAGATATAGAGAGATGGGAAGAGAAAGAGAGAGAGAGAGAGAGAGAGAGTGTGTGTGTGCGAGAGAGGGAGAGACAGAGAGAGAGAGAGAGATAAATGAGATGAAGAAAGAAAGACAGAGATGAAGGAGAAGAGAGGAGACAAACAAAAGTAGAGACATATTAATAAACACATGCATGCAAAGACAAGAGGGAAACAGGAGATAAAAACAGTAAGATCATGTGCCGTATTAGATTACAGATCTCCCCAAATAAGATCATATGCCATATCAGACAACAGATCTCCCCGTCAGCACAAATGAGAAGTTTCATAACCAGCAAGAGCTAAAGTCTGTTCCAAAAGAAGTTTAGCTTCCTTAAAAATCCTTCTTTTTTCTTATTAGTTATCTTATTATTATTAATTATTTAGAATAAAAAATGTCTTTTTGAAGCATGTTTTATAGATGCTTTATGACAGACAGGCAAACACAGGTAAGAGGACTGAATGATTAAAGCAGAATGGTACAGATGGTATAGTTCAGTATTCAACTACAACTTTCCAACTATATGGGCAATTATTACACAGACACACAGACACACACACACACACACACACACACACACAGTAGTTATCTACAGCGTTACAACTATATGGGCAATTATTACACAGACACACAGGCGCACACACACACACACAGTTACAGTAGTTATCTACAGCTTTCCAACTATATGGGCTATTATAACACACACACACACACACACACACACACACACACACACACACACACACACACACACACACACACACACACACACACACACACACACACACACACACACACTATATGGGCTATTATTGTGAGCCTTGATTATGAAACTGTCTAAATGTTAAGCAGTATGTAAGTCCCTGTGCCTCTCGCACTTGATGTGTGGTCCCAATAGAGTAAGAACATAACACACTCACTCACTCTCACACACACACACACACCACCACCACCACCACCTCTCTTAACCCCCACAGTGGAGGGACAAACTCCAGAGCCTGGAACTCCAGTCATCTGAAAGGGCATATCAGTGCACAGCTGATGCTGTGTTCATGCTAACAGTGATCGACAGTAACGTTCTCAGGGGAGCTAATTAGCCTAGCATAGTTTGGAGAGTGTGAACACTGGCAGTATGGTGTTTACTCTTTACACACTTCTCTTCTTCTCTCGTTCTGGTGGTAAACACACAACTCTGTGCGTGCGACAGTTATCTCTCCCTCGCTGTCTCTATCCCTCTTTATCTCTCTCCCTCGCTCTCTCCATCTCTCTCTTGCGCTCTGACTCTCTCGTTTTCTCTGAGGAAGGTGAATAATCTTCAAAGAGTCTTCTGGCGCGCTCTGATTAGCAGGGCTGGGGCTGCCACATCTGTGTGGGCCAGGCTCCTGTGTGTCTCTGACAGGCAAATCACTCGACAACTCACTGAAGAAGGGCTCTTTTGGCTCCCATAAGCCCCTTCCCCTTACTTCTACACTCAGAGGCTAGAGGATAAGAGCACATGTGTGTGTGTGTGTGTGTGTGTGTGTTTGTGTATATGTGATGTTAACTGCGCACACCAATGTGTCTTTGTTCTGTTTGCATGACTCTGCCCTCCAATGCAATGTGGGTATTGCATGATGTGTGTGTGTTGGTGTGATGTTTGGTTGTTTGTGCAAATGACCAAGTAGTACCTGTGTGTGTGTGTTGTCTGTAAGAGTGCGCACACCTGTGAGCTGTGCTCCATCTGGGCGAAGACCTCAGGATCGGTAGTTGTGTGTGTGTGTGTGTGTGGGAGTGTGTGCGTGACGGTGCGTGTGAGTGTGTGTGTGTGCACACCTGCTAGCTGTGCTCCACCTGTGCAAAGACCTCAGGGGTCGATAGTTGTGTGTGCATGTGTGTGAATGTGTGTTTGCATGTGTGTGTGTGAGTGTGTATGTGTGTGTGTGTGCACACCTACGAGCTATGTCCACCTGTGCAAAGACCTCAGGGTCGACAGGTGTGCGTGTGTGAGTGTGTGTGTGAGTGTGTGTGTGTGTGAGTGTGGGAGCATCGGGGTCGATAGTTGTGTGTGTGTGCGTGTCAGTGTGTGAGTGTGTGTGTATGTGCGTGTGTGTGCACACGTGAGCTGTGCGCCACCGGTGCGAAGGCCTCGGGGTCGATAGTTGTGTGTGTGTGTGCGTGAGCGTGTGTGTGTGTGTGTGAGTGTGAGTGTGTGTGTGCACACCTGCGAGCTCTGCTCCACCTGTGCGAAGACCTCGGGGTCGATAGTTGTGTGTGTGTGCGTGTGAGTGTGTGTGTGTGTGTGTGAGCGTATGTGTGCGTGTGTGAGCGTGTGTGTGAGTGTGTGTGTGTGCGTGTGTGTGTGCACACATGCGAGCTCCACCTGTGCGAAGACCTCTGGGTCGATAGTTGTGTGTGTGTGTGTGCGTGTGAGTGAGTGTGTGTGTGAGTGTGTGAGCATGTGTATGAGTGTGTGTGTGTGCACACCTGCGAGCTGTGCTCCACCTGTGCGAAGACCTCGGGGTCGATGGGCCGGTGGTTGCTGAAGCTCTTGGAGCGCCCCGCGGTGGTGGCCTTGCGTATCTGCGGGCTCTCCACCTTGCTCTTGAGGGAGGAGTGGCGCGTGATGGAGTTCAGCACGCTGTGGGCGCTCATGGGGCGCTTGTCACCCACCGTCTCCTTCACCAGCCCCGCCACGGGCATGGAGGTGGCCCGCAGACCCCCCGTCATGCCCCCCATGCCCGCCGCGCCCGGGGACACCGGAGACGCCACCACCTCGCTCAGACCCTCCGCCGTCCGGAACGCCCGCCTGATGCTGCCGCTCGACTGCTTCCTCATCCTGCGGGGGGGTACAGAGGAGGAAAGAAAGAAAGAAAGACAGACAGAGAGAAGAAAAGAGAGAAAGAAAGAAAGAAAGAGAGAGGAAAAGAAAGAAAGAAAGAAATAAAGAAAGAAAGAGAGAGGAAAAGAGAGAAAGAAAGAAATAACGAAAGAAAGAAAGAAAGAAAGAAAGAAAGAAAGAAAGAAAGAAAGAAAGAAAGAAAGAAAGAAAACCAAATGATTAAATAGAGTAATGAAAATGAACAAGTTTGCAGTGTCATCTTCAGTGACAACTGTTAAGTGAGGGACTGCATGGCAAGGCAAGACCAATTTATACACAGTATGTATTATCTTTCATACCATGCAGTTATGGTTTACAGCTCACTGTGCAAAATAGCAGATTCAAAAACAGATACATAAATGATGGAGGAAGACAAGGAGGAGAAAGAGGAGGAGGAGAAGGAGGGCAACTTCCTAAACATGTGTACTGGAGTAGCGGGGGTGTGGCTCCGCTATTAGATGTATGTATTGTATGTCTGTGTGTGTGCGAGTGTGTGTGTGTGTGTGTGTGCATAAAGTATACACGTCAGTATACATCACACTAACTTTAACCTGTGTGAGTGTCCTGACAGTTGTCTTTCCTCTGAGAACCTGTCCCTTCACACACTCATATAATCATTATGAAAAGAGGGTGGGGGGCTGTCAGCTCTGGTGTTGCTATCAGGAGGTCATACTAGAGGACATTTGGCTGGAGGACGTACTTGTTTAGGTTGGCTAGGTAGATGTCGGCCACGTGGCCTCCTGTGGGTGAGCTTGCGCTGCCCCTAGTGGCCACCTTCTCTTCCTGCAGCCCAGATTCAAGGGAGCCCTCCAGGTCTGCTTTGGGACTGCCTCTGCCAGAGTAGCCATCAGTTCTAAAACACACACACACAGACATTAGTTTAGCTTATGTGTCCTGCAGCGCAATGTACTGGTGATGTTGTTAGCTTAGTTTACGTGTCTTGCAGTGCTACCATGTATGTTAGCTTAGCTTATGTGTCCTGCAGTTCTATGTAGCATGTGTGTTGGCTTAGCTTACGTGTCCTGCAGTGCTATGTACTGGTGGGTTAGCTTAACTTGGGTATCCTGAAGTGCTATGTAATGCTAGAAATGTTATTAGCTTACGTGTCCTGCAGTGCCATGTGCTGATGATGTTGTTAACTTAGCTTATGTGTCCTGCAGCGCAATGTACCATGTGTGTTAGCTTAGCTTACGTGTCCTGCAGCGCTATGTACTGATGATGTTGCTAGCTTAGCTTATGTGTCCTGCAGCACTATGTACTGCTGGTGATGTTAGCTTAGCTTACGTATCCTACAGCGCTATGTACTGGTGATGTTGTTAGCTTAGCTTACGTGTCCTGCAGTGCTATGTACTGGCGCTGATGTTAGTTTAGCTTACGTATCCTGCAGTGCTATGTACTGGTGATGTTGTTAGTTTAGCTGACCTGTCCTGCAGCACTATGTACTGATAGTGATGTTAGCTTAGCTCAGTGGTTCCCAAAGTAGGGGTCCTGACCCCCAGTGGGATCGCAGGGGCGGTGGCGGGGGGTCGCGAGATGATTTCCAGAAACAATGCTTTTGCCTGTTTGCTAACCAGAGGACCATCACCCTCCCATTAGCGAGCATCAAATGTGTGATTTGTGCCCGATTAGCATAGCTATCAGCAGACCCTCCTCTGGCAATGACCTACTGTTTAAATCTGTGTCCCAACGTCGGGTTTCCAGAGCTTGTGGATTTTTACAAACACCAAGCATCCCAGCCTCACAGATAAACCCAGTGACTTTTTTCGCAGAAAAGAGAGTGTTACGGGGGCAGAAGAAAGCCCTTACTAAGCAAACAACTGTCTCTGTAAAGACGCAGAAGGCTTCATGTGAGGTGGCATATTTAATTGCGCAGACAAAAAGCCACACACGATTGGGAAAATTTAGCAGCAATATCGATGAGTCGGATTATGCACGGGGATAAACTGGCCGCGGAGCTGGAACAAGTGCTGCTCTCTGGGACTGTCTCCCGCCGCATCTCCCGCAACCTCTCAACATTAAGCATAATTAAACAGCGCCCATCCATCACATTCATTTTTTTCTGCATACATAACTTTATTACTGTTCAATGTTACTTGCTTGTTCGTAATATGTCTGTATATGCTCAGCATTATAAGTTATGGTGGGATGTTGCCTATTTGTTTTCGCTCTTGAGTTTGGTAATAAAATACACCAGCTCAGAGATCATGTTCAGTTTTGTTTTTGCTCTACTGCCTTACGTGTGTTGCGTAAAACAGCCACATTATGAGAGAGGAAGGGGGGGAGCGAACGAGATAGAAAGCGAGAGCGCGCACGCGTGTGACAAAGAATGGTCGCGGGGGGTAGGGGGTCGTCAGCAGCCTAAAACTGGGGGTCACGGTCTGAAAAGTTTGGGAACCCCTGGCTTAGCTGACGTGTCCTGCAGCGGTATGTACTCATAGTGATGTTAGCTTAGCTTACGTGTCCTGCAGTGCTATGTACTGGTGCTGATCTTAGTTCAGCTTACGTATCCTGCAGTGCTATGTACTGGTGATGTTGTTAGTTTAGCTGACGTGTCCTGCAGCACTATGTACTGATAGTGATGTTAGCTTAGCTGACGTGTCCTGCAGCGCTATGTACTCATAGTGATGTTAGCTTAGCTTACGTGTCCTGCAGTGCTATGTACTGGTGATGTTATTAGCTTAGCTTACGTGTCCTACAGCGCTATGTACTGGTGATGTTGTTAGCTTAGCTTACGTGTCCTACAGTGCTATGTACTGGTGCTGAAGTTAGTTTAGCTTACGTATCCTGCAGTGCTATGTACTGGTGATGTTGTTAGCTTAGCTGACGTGTCCTGCAGCGCTATGTACTGGTGGTGATGTTAGCTTAGCTTACGTGTCCTGCAGCGCTATGTACTGGTAGTGATGTTAGCTTAGCTTACGTGTCCTGCAGCGCTATGTACTGGTAGTGATGTTAGCTTAGCTTACGTGTCCTGCAGCGCTATGTACTGGTGGTGATGTTAGCTTAGCTTACGTGTCCTGCAGCGCTATGTACTGGTGCGGGACCAGTCCGCTGGCTCCGTTGTGCCGCCCCTCCCACCAGTCGTCAGAGGCGCGGTGGTAGAGCAGGAGCGACGCCCCCTTCTTGAAGGACAGCTCGCGATTGGTGCGGCCAGAGTAGTCGTAGCGCGCGATCGCCTCGATGGTGTCGGACTCTGAAACAACCAATGACCCTGGAGGTGAACCGAAGATGGAGAGAGGCAGAGGGACAGGGCGAGAGTGAGAGAAAGAGACAGAAATAAAGACAGAGAGAGGAGAGGTAGAGAGAGAGGGGAGAAAGCACGAGCCAGAGAAAGAGGCAGAACAGACAAGAGCAGAGGAAAGAGATTGAACGGGGAAAAAAGAAGACAGACAGAGAGATGGAGTGGAAAAGAGAGAGAGATGGAGGAGAAAAGCAGGTGTTAAGCGTTAGTTACAGAACAGCCAGGCAGCCAATAAAGCAGCTGTGCTCTTGCAAGGGTCATGCATGGCCTAGAGTCACATGGATCTGGCCCAGAGTCGCATAGATCCGGCCCACAGTCATACAGTTGCGGCCCAGAATCGCATGGATCCGCCCCTGGACAAACAGAGGACTAGCAAGAGGCTTAGGCAGCAGCACAGGGGTCAGCTAGGCCGGGCCGCATTCTGAGTCATAACTACCCAGGAGGTGCAGCACAAACACACACACAAACGCTCTTAAGCTCAACATGCATTTGGGCCGACAGCCAACCAGAGACTCCAATTACAACATCACATATGCCTAACATACACAATCTGCAAACACGACAGATGACTAACACACAAAGCTTTTGCCATGAAGTCAATAACATTAAAACAAATTCACAAGGAATTCTTCATATGCGGCTAAAATCCTTCTCTTGAACCATAAACAGCACACAAACATTATGCATTATTACAAGACAATAAAACATTTAGCAAATACAGAGGTAAAATATAGTTATGACATATTTGTTATGTTGTGTGTGTGTGTGTGTGTGTGTGCCTGTGTGTGTCTCACCATCATCGCTGTTGTGGATCGCAGAAACAGTGTCAGGAGCAGGTTCATCCACTAGGGGGGGCTCACTGTGTGGACTCTCACTAGATCAGCAACACAAGCAGAGACAGACAGAAAGAAAGAAAGAAAGACAGAAAGAAAAAGAAAGAAAGAAAGAAACAAAAGAAATTTGAGGCATTCCTGAAAGTTACAATTTAAAAAGCCTTTATTGTTTACTGGCTATATGCCTATGCGTTTCAACAAACCTGTCTTCATCAGGGCACAAGTTTAAAGTTCCCCGCCTGTACAGTCCGCCTGTACAACACCCCTTCTCTACACTGGACCAATAGGAGCCACTCTCCCCTCACCTCTACCAATAGGAGCTGGCCTGTTCTCCCCTCCAACGTACTAATGGGAGCTGCCCTCTCCTCTACTGGACCAATAGGAGCTGCCCTCTCCTAAACTGCACCAATGAGAGCTGATCCAGGCTACTGTCACACAACCCTTCCAAACATATACATAACTGCACTACTGTGTATGTGTGTGTATATGTGTGTATGTCTATGTGTGTATTATGAAAAACCTGATTTTACGGATGACTCTAGTCTCCATGATTAGTATGTGTGTGCGCGGATGTCCTCTCTTTCACCCTAAGTCTAACAAGTCTAACTTGCTCCATGTGCCACACACACACACACACACACACACACACACACTACAGCAGCAAGCAAAGATGACGTGCTAATCCTGTCCTACTCTGTCCGCTGAGACCTGGTCTGGTTTCCATTGTCATTTCTGTGTGTGTGTGTGTGTGTGTGTGTGTAAGAAAGAATCCAAGAAGTATGCTGGTTGGATGGATGGAAGGGGGATGACCCATCTTAGCAAGAAGGAAGGATTGATGTCACCAACCAGCCACATGTGTGTGTGTGTGCATGTAGGTGTTGTCTTAGGGCTTCTTTTACTACTCACTGTTTGCTCACTATTTTGTCCGTTTGCCATTTTTGTTGTAAAGAACTTTTTTCACATATTAAAAAAACGGATCTATTTTTGCTACACCGATCTCTCTGGGTTTCTTATGTTATGTCGAACCATATTTCTTTTGTATGGTCACGTAACAGTGTGTGTGTGTGTGTGTGTGTGTGTGTGTGTGTTTGTGTGTGTGTGTACTCATGTGGTCACTGATGTAATGGTAATGGACATGGGAGCCCCAAAGATCATGACCTTTGAACTCCGGCAGACTTTGCTATCTCTCTAACAGTCTCATAAAAGGCTTAGCTTGACCTGACCTCCTGTTCCAACATGCAATAAATAGAAGGAGTTGGGCTGTGTGTGTGTGTGTGTGTGTGTGTGT
>CM050211.1:30306149-30313649 GCA_027475355.1 Coilia nasus
AATTAATGCAGCCTGTGACGGCATCAAAACCCACCCACACACACACAGCCAGGCTACCATCACAAGGCTTTGGCCACAACATATTGATTAGTTGTAAAACTGATTTCCTCCTGTTCACTGAGCAGGCTGGCTGAGACTAAATGTTTTCAAAGCACTAATTGAAGGCAGGGGTGAAGCTACACTAAATCCTGTCTGCTAATAGCAAGATGACATAGCTCAATCATGGCTGCCAGGGGCCAACTCTGGTCCTTTCAAACAGCTAGCTACTTTTGGTCAAGACAAGGCTCCGAGCTACGGAGTTCAGTTTTTACTTTGATTACACTACTAAGGGACATGAGCTCAACAAAAAAAGATGTGTTTAACACACACAGACCAACACACACACACACACACGTATGGCTGGAGGACACATTAATGCACTTTGCCCCCTGTAGAAAGGCCAGGCAGCTGCCACCGCGCGACTGTGCAATTAGGGGGATTACACGCCCCGACCCCACAGCTAACGTTATCGCACAGCACGACACAGCTAATCGCATTCCTGTAGCCAGCAGGTGTTGATGTTAACGGCTAACGGCTGTTAGCATGCAGTGGAGGGACCTCAGGTGTGGGTATTAGCAGCTAACATTTAGCACACAGCATGTTGGTGATCAAAGAACACTTCTGAAGCTCACAGGTGTGATATTAATGGATAACAGCTAGCAAACAGTGCGTCAGAGAGCTGATGACATTTCTGTAGCCAGCAGGATGTCAATGGGGATGTCAATGGCTAACTGATACAACACAGCAGGAGGCCTATGACATTACTGCAGCGGCTAACAGTTAGCACATCAGAGGTAGCCTGGTAAACCAGCCCCTGGTACTTCATTTCACTTTGTACAGAGGGTCTGGACCAGACACCATCAGAAACGATTTCTTGGAGGTGTGGACTCTGCTGAAGTTTAAAACAAGCCTCTGCCTTTACCCAATCGCTAAAGCCTGGTCGTCAAGTATGCAATTAGCCTACCTACACACTGCAATTTAAATTTAGCACACAAGGTCAATGTCACGGCTAACGAACACACCCTCTGTTCGCTGATTGGATTGGTCTTGCTGGGGCTGACTAAATGACCCTCAAGAAATTCCAGTCCAGACCATCTTGTACAAAATGAAATGAAGTATGGGTTTACCAGGCTACATCAGATGACCAGTCACTGTACAGTTCATTAGCTAAATCTAGTGGCTGTAGTTAGTTTAGTCACCACAGTTAAATTAATTAGAAACATTAGCAGGGATATCACTGGAGAATACCACGGCAGCAGCAGTGAGAGCTGCAGTCGAGATCCACCCTAGATGTGTCCACAAGTACACTTGCTATGAAGCTTGCATGCATAAGACTCCCTAAACATTCATAAAGGGTTATAATACCTTCATAAAGCTTAATGGTTGTAATTAGTATTCATTGAACCCGTGACCTTTAGGCTACAAATCCAATGCCTTAACCACTAGCCTTTATGAATGTGCTAATAGAGTTTGTACGGATACAAGCTTCATAGAAAGTGTTACCCAGCAAAGATATGGCTCAGAAGCAGGCCAAGAACATCCACCATATGGTCAAGCATTGCTCCCCTCTGGACTGGACCTTCTGGTATGGCTGTTTTTATTGTTTTCTAAGTGTTTATGAAGGTCCAGAGATGATGGTACATGGGCTGACTAACCAAGCCTGTGTGTGTGTGTGTGTGTGTGTGTGTGGGTGTGTATTAAACAGCCATGATAAGTTCCTGTCAGTGGTGTTCTTTATCTATAGGTCATTGTTATGCTTCCATAAGTGAGAGTTTTGGGTTACACTCGGAAAACCCATCAAATCGGTCTTCACCGCAGCGCGCACACACACACCACAAGCAGTACACACGCGCACACACACACACACACACCATACACACACACAGCGCATCCTCAGACGCCACCACAGGCACACAATGGACCGCCCCTCCTTGGGCAGGTTCCAGATGAGACACACAGATAGCAATTAGCCCGGAGGACAGGGCCTGCGCACACACACACACACACACAACACACACACGACACACACACACACACACACACACACACACTAACACACTCAGCTCCTAGACTGGAAGCAAGGCCTCAATCTAACAGACCGGCACACTGAGATGGTGCTGACAGGGAACTTAACACACACACACACACACCACACACCACACACACACACACATCACACACACACACACACACAGCTAGCCTGGAAGCAAGGCCTCAATCTAAGACCGACACAACTGCAGATTGGTGCTGACCGGAACTTAACAAACACACACACTCACACACACACAGCACACACACGACACACAAAGACCAGACAGACAGACAGACTCATCCATACACAATTGATGGTCAGAGAGAGCAGAAAACCACTGATGGAAATTAGCAACAGATACCATGATACAGCTCAATCCTAACAAACACGAACCCCTCATCCTCTCTTTCTAAAACACACACACACACACACACTACACACACACACTAACACACACTCACACACATCACACACACACACACACACACACACTCACACAACACACACACTGACAGAGATGGCCACAAGATGATGTGAGGATTTTCGGAGGTTTCCTGCCACTTTCAAACACACTTTTCCCGAAACACACACACACAAACACACACACACACACACAACACACACACACACACATGCCAAAGGCCAGCGAGGATTATGGAAATCAAGTTAAGTGCTTGTGACGGTTGTCTCTACTACATGTACATACATGTGCACTACATTTAACCATAGATGTGAATTATTGCATTTACATATGATGTACTACAATCCACTGTGGATATGCATTTTTACATGTGACAAAATATCTCCAGTCTGTTCACTTACACCATACGAAATACTAACTGACAAAGTGATCTCCACCACCGCCCCCTTAGGGGTCAGCAGCGATCAACAGCGCTTGCCATGACCATTCCGATTCAATAGAACCTTGCTGCTGGCCTGTTTTGTGCGGTGCAGACCAGTGGGGTGGGATGATTTATATTGTTTGTTTGTTGATGTGTGTTACCTTCTTGAAGAGGCGTCCGGAGTCCTCGCTGACCTGGGCGAAGAGCGCGGGATGATGTTGTTGAAGGTACAAGGTCACTCAGCGTTGGCTGTAGGTCGCGGCTCTCGCGCTTCACCTGGCTCAGCAGCAGGTTCCAGCAGTTCACCGGAGACCAGCACTGTGTGCTCCTTCCCTGCAGGGGGCGCCAGAGAGGAGGAAGAGAACAGGAGGGGGAGAGAGGGGGAGAAAAAGGGGAGGAGAGAGAGAGGAGGAGGGAGAGAAAGGGGAGGAGAGAGAGGGAGGGAGAGAGAAGGGAGAGAAGGGGAGGGATGAGAGAGGAGGAGAGAGAGAGAGGGGGGGGGGAGAGAGAGGGAGGGAGAGAGAAGGGGAGAAAGGGGAGGGAGAGAGAGGAGGAAGATGAGAAGGGTGGGGTGGCACCAGAGAGAGAGGAGGAGGAAGGAGAGCGTGGGAGATGGAGAGGAGAGAGGGAGGAGACAGAGAAAGGGTGAGGAGGGGAAGACAGAGAGGGGTTATAAAGTGCAATTCAATATCAAATTTAATACCAATTCTCTGTTGTGTGAGGAGTTCTGAAATACAACTTCACAACTGTCACATACACACACACACACACACACACACACAGGCGGGCGGTGTGTACACACAGCTGCAAAGCTAAAGGCCAAAACCACCTCAATGTATTAACTTAACGTTCCTACACATTCCAAAAGACACAGACACACACTCATAGACACACACACACACACACACACACATACACACACACACACACACACACACATAAAACAGAAGTTGCTAGGGCCTGGGATACGAGCTATTAATCCCCCATGCTACCCCACGGGTGAGATGGTGCATGAAAGCGATACTCATAACGACAACAAGCACACTGAATCACTGTAAGGGCAGCCAACAGGGAGTGTCTGGGTAAGCACCCGCAAACCTACACACACACACACACACACATCCCCTGGCCGCTATATCAGAGCAGCTATAGGCTCCATATGACACACATTTTATGCACGGGGTGTGCCATCTGTCTTGTGTGTGCGCTGGCCCTGTGTGTACAGTAAGCATGTGACATACGTATGGGAGCGCCCTTGGACGAGCTTCAAATGCAAACCCCACTGACGCTGCCTTACTCTATAGAACCCATGCAGCTCTCATATCAAAACCATGCCCTCCTGCTGCTCCTGTCTGTGATGGTGACTCATTCAGCTGTCACGCAGAGCCCAAGTGCTTTATGCAGGACTGTAAGCCTACACTGGCTGAGGTCAGTCACTGTACGGTCCAGGTGGGCACTAAACAGCATAACGTAGACCACAATAACACTTAACTTAAATGTCACTAAGACCATATAAAAGTATTTATTCTTCTCTGTGTAAGCCCAGTGCCCTTTCTCTATGGGGCACACCCTACTCTAACATTTCATGTAAATCCAGTATTCATCCAGGAATGTGTGGCCCAATGTGTCAGGTTTTATTTCAATAAATCCAAAGCCTTTCATGTGTTAAAGTTGTTAAGCAGCAATGTTAGTCTATGAACCCAGTATCCTTGCTGTAGTACTGCATAGTTGGGTGCATTATAAAGCCTTATGGCCCTTTCTGTATAGTATGCTGCAGGCAGTGGTTAAGTTGGGCTTGTAAGGAGGGGGAGCCCTTCTTTACTCACAGTGGTTAATATCTCAGTCTATTGTATTACTATAAATACTGAAGCAGAGGGAGAGGTCAGTTCTGGCTGGCTGTATTGCTGAGGTGAGGAGGGCAGAGCTGAGCTCCAGATGGCTCTGGCCCAATTTAAACTTTGGCTGCAAGTCGGCTTGGGCTAGTGGGCCACAGCCCGGTTTCATAGCCCGGATTGTTTCGGGTACGTACTGGGCCGCAAATACCTGACCCATGTCCCCTAGTGGGATCCCTCTATAGGAGCTGGGACGCCTTTATGAGCTGGCATCCCCATAAAAGCTGGTACCCCTACGAATGACTACCAAAACAGAGGGACGTAATGGCCCAGTTCTCTTGCATATGGTTCCAAACTTTGGCCGTGGGCCACCTAAACATGCGTGCAGGACTGCGAAGACCCCACCCATGATGCTTGGATATACCACCCTTAATAGCACATGAAGCATAGCATTGGTATCACACCATAAACCCATTGGCTCTCAATACAACATATAGCATAGCAGCATTAGCTGTACACGAGCCCAATGCCTCTCAATACAACATGTAGCATAGCAGCATCAGCTTCACAAAATCCCACTGCCCTCTAATTACAACATAAAGCATATTAGCATTAGCTTTACAAAAAGCCAATGGCCTCTCTATAGCATATGTAGCATAGTACATAGTTATTGTATGTTTTTTGGAATATATGAAACTGATCATGTTCAGCATATCAGAGAACAGAACTGATGGTAAATGGTGTATGACGCCTATAGCATATCAGCATTCGCTTCATATGGAGCCAATGGCCTTTCCGTAGCGCATGTGGCATGGGGGACAGGGAGGGCAGACAGTGAAGGTGAGGCAGGGCAGGCTGGGAATGCCTGCTAAGTCCAGGGACGACATGAACATGTGCTGGGGGCGTATGGGGGGGGGGGCATCTCCTGTATACCACATGGGCAGCTGGGAGTCCTGGGGTGGGGGGTGGGGGGGGTAGCGGTGTGGCAGGGCAGAGCAGATGCTTGTGTGAGGGGAGGGTGAGTTAGTGTGTGCCCCAGGACACAGAAACACACATATACACATACACACACACACAGACACAGACACACACACTCTCTCTCCCTCCCTCCTTTTCTCACTCTCTCCCTCTCTCTTTCTCTCTCCATCCTCTCCCCCAGTAATAAAGAATGCAGACAGATGCTTTAGATGGTTGGCATCGTTTGCAGTGTCGGGGCACAGCACATCCCAGATAAGGTCGCCAGATCACACCAACACTGGAGCCAAATCAGAGCCGGAGTGGAGCCAGACATAGATCCGAACCGGGACAGATCAGAGCTTGATTGGACCCAGATATAGAGACTATTGGACCCCAGATAAAGAGTCGGACCGGACCCAGACGTACAGCTGGATCGCAGCCAGATCAGAGCCGGACCCAGATATACAGCGGGATCAGACCCAGTCGTAAAGCCGGATCGGACCCAGATATAGGGACTATCAGACCCAGATATAGAAAATATCGGATCCAGATATAGACTTTGGTCCCAGATATAGTGCTGGAGCAGACCCACATGATAGCCGGATCGGACCCAGATATAGCGCTGGAGGGGACCCACATATAGAGACCATCAGCGCTGGACCGATCCTAGATATAGACCTGGACTGAGGCCAGATCAGAGCCGGATCGGACCCAGATATAGAGCTTATCGGACCCAGATATAGAGCTTATCGGACCCAGATATAGAGCTTATCGGACCCAGATATAGAGCTTATCGGACCCAGATATAGAGCTTATCGGACCCAGATATATAGAGCTTATCGGAGTGCTCTCTGCTGTGATCTGAGACTCCCTGCTACTGGCCTGGCTTCCAGAGGCAAGAGGAGAAATGCGAGCGCTGGCATTACTACCTGAGCTGCCACATGGCTGGCTTTTGACAGCTATTCCATAAACTGACATCAATGCTAATCCCCTTAGTCAGTTTACGACCATTATAATAAGAGTGGATTAATGTCTGGTAAATCAGACCCTGAGCATTAATAAGAGATGAGATTACGAGAGACATTAATAGGTCTCTGGACCGACAGTCACCTTATTAGAGAGCTTTAATAGGGGCTTGAGCAGAATAGGATCATAATGCTAAACTGTGACTAATGCAGTTTAATGACCTCATGGTGGAGCAGCGAGAGGCCAGGGTGATAGGGAGAGGCCTGGTAATGTGTTTGCTGGCCACAGCACCTACAGTAGCTAACTCCATGTGGCGCTGGTAGTCTGCTGGTTACCCAGACAGTAAAATGGATAAAATGGAACCAGTGGTCACCCGACCAAAAGCTTTGAGCAACTTCCTGCCTCAGGCTTTCGCAATGGCCAGGGTCAGTCTAAAGAAAGAGCACTTCCTGTCACGCACACACTGGTTGTAACATGGTCTACCGACAGGAATCTGAAGAATCAAAGTTGCACTTGTTGGCAACAGCAGACACAGAGACAGACACACACACACACACACACACACACACACACACACACGTACACATGCATGACAAAGACAAAGACTCGAGCACTAAAGCAATCAACAGCCGAAACAACACCACTGAGGTACGTGTGTGTGTGTGTGTGTGTGTGTGTGTGTGTGTGTGTGTGTGTCTGTGTGTGTGTGAGTGTGAGTGAGTGTGAGTGAGTGTGTGTGCGTGCCCCGCAGACATATGGTGTGATGATCAGAGACAGAAATACAAACAGACAGACATCCTGGCAAGAAGACACACAGACACGCACGCACCCA
>CM050211.1:30338649-30348649 GCA_027475355.1 Coilia nasus
GAGGAGAGAAGAGAAGAGAAGAGAAGAGAAGAGAAGAGAAGAGAAGAGAAGAGGAGAGAAGAGGAGAGAAGAGGAGAGGAGAGGAGAGAAGAGAAGAGGAGAGAAGAGAAGAGGAGAGAAGAGGAGAGAAGAGAAGAGAAGAGAAGAGAAGAGAAGAGAAGAGAAGAGAGAGAGAGGAGAGAAGAGAAGAGGAGAGAAGAGAAGAGAAGAGAAGAGGAGAGAAGAGAAGAGAAGAGAAGAGAAGAGAAGAGAAGAGAAGAGAAGAGAAGAAGAGAGAAGAGAAGAGAAGAGAAGAGGAGAGAAGAGAAGAGAAGAGAAGAGGAGAGAAGAGAGGGGAAGAGAAGAGAGGAGAGGAGAGGAGAGGAGAGAAGAGAAGAGAAGAGAAGAGAAGAGAAGAGAAGAGGAGAGAGGGGAAGAGAAGAGAGGAGAGGAGAGAAGAGAAGAGAAGAGAAGAGAAGAGAAGAGAAGAGAAGAGAAGAGAGAGAAGAGAAGAGAGGAGAAGAGAAGAGAAGAGAAGAGGAGAGGAGAGAAGAGGGGTGGGGAGGCGGTGTGCAGCATGGAATCATTCCTGCTCGGAGTTGTATCGCTCTCCCAGTTTTCCCTCCCAGACGGCAGTGCAACTTTTCCGCTTGGGAATGCCTCGCTGAGCCGAATGGGACAGGCGTTTCTGCAGCTGCAAGGAGTCCAAAAATCACACACGCACACACACACACACACGTACACACACGTGCACACACATATACACACGTGCACACATATACACACTCGCACATGCACACACACACACACACACACACTCGCACATACACACACACACACCTTGCACATGCACACACACACACACACACGCACACACACATGCAGGAGTGTGAGAGATGGTGAGACAGAGAAAAGTGGAGCAGCAGTCCTCTGAGGCTGCAATCGGCTCACAGCTTCATGATGCTGATGGAACTTCTCCTCTCGAATTGAACAGCTCTGTATCATACACACACAGACACACTCTCACACATACACACACACACACACATCACACACACACACACACACACACACACACAAAGACACACTAAATGAGACCCTTGAGCTGACAGCTGACACCAAAAAAGACTGAGGGTTTCGATGTGTGTGGACAAACGTGTGTGCATGCTTGTGTGTGCGTATGTGTGTGTGTTGATTTCGAACTCACCCACATGCCAGCTTCGGCAATGTGTGTGTGTGTCTGTGTGTGTGTGTGCTATGTCAGCCAGCATCTAACTGAATAAATAAGACGAGACACCTTCCATTAAAGAGCAGCTGTCGCTTCAAAAATAAACAAAGGACAGGCTGTGTGTGTGTGTGTGTGTGTGTGTTGTGTGACACAAAGAGGAGAAGGGAATTCGGAAGTGAAGTAGAGCTGACACACAAAATTATCAAAGCTTTTTCCTCTCTAATTTCCATAATGAGCACGGTTACTGTGGAAACCCACTCCCAGATAAATGGGGTAAAGGCACTGGTGTGTGTGTGTGTGTGTGTGTGTGTGAGAGAGAGAGTGTGTGAAATCTCATCTGGCACGTGCCACTTCCGATTCATTCATTATTTGCATTTATAATGTGTGTAGACATTCCCACACCCCCACTGCTCCAAATACCCCCCTCAGACACAAACACACACACACACACACACACACACACACACACACTCAGGAGGTACACACACACACCCCACTGCTGCCCATTCGCCAAAAACACTCCCCTCAGACTTCTTACAAAAACACACACACACACACACGCACACACACGCACACACCCACACACACACACACTTGACCTGCTTAGAGTTAAAGACTAGAGATCTTTTATTCAGAACAAAAAAGGATCATAGTGTTGGGAATAGATACAAAGAAAATGGGAAGAGTGTGTGTGTCTGTGCGTGTGCGTGTGTGTTTCCATCAGTAAGTTGCTAACATCACTATGTATACCCATCTCTCAAATTTACAGAGAGAGAGAGAAGGCACAATGAGGAAAATGCAGAATGAAAGAAGCAGGGAGAGAGAAAGAGGGAGTGAGAGTAGGTATGATACAGAAAAAGAGAAAAAACAAGTGAAGAGAAAGAAAGAGTGTTCCAGTGCAGAGAAGGGAAAAGAAGAGAGAGGAGAGAAGAGAAGAGAAGAGAAGAGGAGAGAAGAGAAGAGAAGAGAAGAGAAGAGGAGAGAAGAGAAGAGAAGAGAAGAGAAGAGAAGAGAAGAGAGAGAAGAGAGGAGAGGAGAGGAGAGGAGAGGAGAGGAGAGGAGAGGAGAGGAGAGGAGAGGAGAGGAGAGGAGAGGAGAGGAGAGGAGAGAAGAGGAAGAGAAGAGAAGAGAAGAGAAGAGAAGAGAAGAGAAGAGGAGAGGAGAGGAGAGGAGAGGAGAGGAGAGGAGAGAAGAGAAGAGAAGAGAAGAGAAGAGAAGAGAAGAGAAGAGAAGAGGAGAGAAGAGGAGAGAAGAGGAGAGGAGAGGAGAGAAGAGAAGAGGAGAGAAGAGAAGAGGAGAGAAGAGGAGAGAAGAGAAGAGAAGAGAAGAGAAGAGAAGAGAAGAGAAGAGGAGAGGAGAGGAGAGAAGAGAAGAGGAGAGAAGAGAAGAGAAGAGAAGAGGAGAGAAGAGAAGAGAAGAGAAGAGAAGAGAAGAGAAGAGAAGAGAAGAGAAGAAGAGAGAAGAGAAGAGAAGAGAAGAGGAGAGAAGAGAAGAGAAGAGAAGAGGAGAGAAGAGAGGGGAAGAAGAGAGGAGAGGAGAGGAGAGGAGAGAAGAGAAAGAGAAGAGAAGAGAAGAGAAGAGGAGAGAGGGGAAGAGAAGAGGAGAGAGAGAAGAGAAGAGAAGAGAAGAGAAGAGAAGAGAAGAGAAGAGAAGAGAAGAGAAGAGAAGAGAGGAGAAGAGAAGAGAAGAGAAGAGGAGAGGAGAGAAGAGGGGTGGGGAGGCGGTGTGCAGCATGGAATCATTCCTGCTCGGAGTTGTATCGCTCTCCCAGTTTTCCCTCCCAGACGGCAGTGCAACTTTTCCGCTTGGGAATGCCTCGCTGAGCCGAATGGGACAGGCGTTTCTGCAGCTGCAAGGAGTCCAAAAAATCACACACGCACACACACACACACACAGTACACACACGTGCACACACATATACACACGTGCACACATATACACACTCGCACATGCACACACACACACACACACACACTCGCACATACACACACACACACTTGCACATGCACACACACACACACACGCACACACACATGCAGGAGTGTGAGAGATGGTGAGACAGAGAAAAGTGGAGCAGCAGTCTCTGAGGCTGCAATCGGCTCACAGCTTCATGATGCTGATGGAACTTCTCCTCTCGAAATGAACAGCTCTGTATCATACACACACAGACACACTCTCACACATACACACACACACACACACACACAACACACACACAACACACTCACACAACAAGACACACTAAATGAGACCCTTGAGCTGACAGCTGACACCAAAAAAGACTGAGGGTTTTCGATGTGTGTGGACAAACGTGTGTGCATGCTTGTGTGTGCGTATGTGTGTGTGTTGATTTCGAACTCACCCACATGCCAGCTTCGGCAATGTGTGTGTGTGTCTGTGTGTGTGTGTGCTATGTCAGCCAGCATCTAACTGAATAAATAAGACGAGACACCTTCCATTAAAGAGCAGCTGTCGCTTCAAAATAAACAAAGGACAGGCTGTGTGTAGTGTGTGTGTGTGGTGTGTGTGTGACACAAAGAGGAGAAGGGAATTCGGAAGTGAAGTAGAGCTGACACACAAAATTATCAAAGCTTTTTCCTCTCTAATTTCCATAATGAGCACGGTTACTGTGGAAACCCCACTCCCAGATAAATGGGGTAAAGGCACTGGTGTGTGTGTGTGTGTGTGTGTGTGTGAGAGAGAGAGTGTGTGAAATCTCATCTGGCACGTGCCACTTCCGATTCATTCATTATTTGCATTTATAATGTGTGTGACATTCCCACACCCACTGCTCCAAATACCCCCCTCAGACACAAAACACACACACACACACACACACACACACACACACACTCAGGAGGTACACACACACACCCCCACTGCTGCCCATTCGCCAAAAACACTCCCCTCAGACTTCTTACAAAAACACACACACACACACACGCACACACACGCACACACCCACACACACACACACTTGACCTGCTTAGAGTTAAAGACTAGAGATCTTTTATTCAGAACAAAAAAGGATCATAGTGTTGGGAATAGATACAAAGAAAATGGGAAGAGTGTGTGTGTCTGTGCGTGTGCGTGTGTGTTTCCATCAGTAAGTTGCTGTAGTGTGGAGAGATGGCATTCTTCCATCAGCATGAGTTCACCTAGCAGCCGCCTCAAACAGAATGCTTTATGAGCACATCAGACAGGCAGAGAGCACACACACACACACACACACGGGCACGCACACAAACTTGAGCGTGAGCACAAGCAGGCATACATACAAAGCAGATACAAATACACCACAGAGAACACACACACACACACACACACACACACACACATATAACTGCCAACACACTAACACACATTGGAAAAAATTGCTTACACACAGACGCTTTTCCAAGATCAGTGCCATGAGGGGTGTAACGTGATGTTTTTAATGATTCAAATCCTGTTAACATCTGGCACACATTTTTTTGCTCTTCTGCCATCATTAGCTTCTTTATGTAGCATCGTTAGCCTTCTTCAGGTAGTACCATTAGCCTTCCTCATGTAGTATCATTAGCCTTCCTCATGTAGCATCATTAGCCTTCTTTACGTACCACTATTAGCCTTCATCATGTAGCTCCATTTACTTCTTCATATCTGTAATCATTTGACTTCTTCACGTGTAGCATAATTAGCCTGCTTCACATGTAGCATCATTAGCCGTCATTTGTAGAATCATTAGCCTTATTCATCTGTAGCATCACTTAGCCTGCTCTAGACACAGGTGCCATTGGGAGCTCTTTCTCTCTTTTGCAGTCCTTCCTGTTCTCTTTCGTGCTCTCTCTTGCCATCATTCCTGTACTGTCTTCCTGTCTCTCTTGCCATTACACACTCTGTGTCATTAGTGGGCGATGGTGGTGCAGGTGGTAGGGGTGCTGGTTTGGCAACTGGAAAACAAGGAATGTGAGGCATATACTGTAAAGCGCTTTGAGTGCTCGGAGTAGAAAAGCGCTATATAAATGCAGTCCATTTACCATTAGTGTGCCTGTGTTAAATGCTGCTATCAAAGCCAGCGTCTGTAAGTAGACACAGCACACCACACATAGCTAATGTCTGCTATATCTATGTTAGAGAGTGGGTACGCACATCCAAAGTCATTTTCCACAGGTGCTAGACACAGGGTTCCCACTCTTTTTCACTGACAAACTTTAAAAACTTTTCCATAACTTTTTCATGACCGAAGGTGAATTTTGCATGACTTCACAGCACCTTAAGTGGTGTAGAATTTAGTATACTTTTAGGGCTAAATATGACATTTTTAACATTTAACAAAATACTGTCAATGCATTTATTGTGAACTCTATGCCTAATGATAACTTAACAGAACGCTATAGTTGCGTTCCATAACCTTTCCAAAACTTTCAATGACTTTACAAAATTCCATGACTTTTCCATGCCTGGAAAATTATATTTTCAATTTCCATGACTTTTCCAGGATTGGCATGACTGTGGGAACCCTCTAGACAATTGTGTCAGACATTAACACGGGGATTAAAACTCTGCATGTTTTCTAATTAAATAAAGTTTATTTGTTGGAGCAAAAGACCAACCTTCTTCCACTGCTATATCTACCTACCCATCTATCTGTGCTATCAAAGCCAGTGTCAGCAGCAGACACAGCTAATGTCTGCTATTTCTATCCACATCTCTCTGGGTGTCTCCTTCAATCTCATCCTTGTCTTATTATCTGTATCTCTCCATCTACCTGTCTGACTGTCTGTCTGTTTATATGTCTCTCTGTCAGCCTGTCTGTTTATATGTCTGTCTGTCTGTTTATAGGTCTGTGTGATGGAATGACCATCACTAGAGTTGTGGGTGTGCTCTGACTGCTATCCCAACGAGCCTGGCTCTTTGGCGTTGCGGTCAGAGCCCCTGTTTGGTACCCTGGAGACCGGGGTAGCCGGGAAGCCGGGGTGGGGTGACTTCTCCTCCCCTTCGCTACAAATGGTGTCAGAAGTGGGATGGCTTGCCGTGAGGTCATTGGAGGTCCAGCCGCTGTGTGAGCCATATGAGGGACCCCCAGGTTAGTTGACCCCGGTGTGAAGGACCCCAGTGATAGGTGAAGCACCAGTATGTGTGGGGCACCCTGGATGGGAGAAGTATGGTGGGATATGCGTGAGGGACACCTGAGTGTGTGAAGCGCATGGCTGCGCCTCCCGAAGGGGAAGGCAGTGTGATGGAATGACCATCACTAGAGTTGTGGGTGTGCTCTGACTGCCATCCCAACGAGCCTGGCTCTTTGGCGTTGCGGTCAGAGCCCCTGTTTGGTACCCTGGAGACCCGGGTTCGAAGCCGGGTGGGGTGACTTCTCCTCCCCTTCGCTACAGTCTGTCTGTTTATATGTCTGTCTGTCTGTCAGCCTGTCTGTTTATATGTCTGTCTGTCTGTCAGTCTGTCTGTCAGCCTGTCTGTTTATATGTCTGTCTGTCTGTCTGTCTGTCTGTCTATGTGTCTGTCTGTCTGTGTCTCAAAGTGCATTTTGCTGTCTGATCTATGGAGCTGGAGGTCAGGTTTGTATGCTTCAACAAGCCAAACCAGCAGCTAAACAAGGCCCAATCACAAGCTTGGTCTGTTGGGCATCTGTCGAACCAGCGTTCAGGGTTGCACACACACACACACACACACACACACACACACACACACACACACACACAGGGATGCGGGGGAAACACCTGCACCGCAGTGCTCCCACCTGTTCAAGGCTACACTGCTGCAACACCGCAACACAGGATACACACACTGTACTTCACAGGAAACACACTCTTCTGATTTTGACTGTGCTTTCCGCCTGTCTGCATTTGTATTTATTTGTGTGTATGCATGTGTGTGTGTGTAGGAGAGTGTGTGAGGCAAACGGTGTGTGTGACAGCATTAAAATGCATTAGGAGAAAAACTACATCTGTGACCCTGAGGGTTGGAGTGCAGTAACTGGGGAGTTTAAAAATCCTCTCATATGCAGGATGTGTGTGTGTGTGTGTTTGTGTGTAAAAGTGTGTGACTTTGTGTGTGTGTGTGTGTGTGTGTGTGTGTGTGTGTGTGTATGTGTGTGTGTGTGTGTGTGTGTTTGTGTGTGTGTAAACACTGTGTGACTGTGTGTGTGTGTGTGTGTGCGCGTGTGCACGTGTAAGTGTGTATGTGCAAAACGTGTGTGTGTGTGTGTGTGTGTGTGTAAAGACGTTACCCTCGTTACCCTCTGGCCACCTCTGAGAGTGTTCGTGGCACCAGCCAAACAAAACATCTGGGGCCACTTTAGCTCTAGCTCTGACCCTCCAGCACATACCTCTCTTTATCACACACACACGTACACACACACACACACACATGTATACACACACACACAAACACACAGAGGGAGAGGCCAGGGATAGTGTAGCTCCCAGCATGGACACAAACCTCACTCTACCACACACACACACACACACACACACCACACACACAGTCAAAGACCAGAGAGAGAGTGAGCTCCCAGATGCCTATGGTGTTTTCAATGGAACGTCGGCGTTCTTCCAAAAAGGACATTAACCCTTCACTGACCAGGAAGCCTTACCTGAACACTGACCGCTCACCACACACACACACACACACACACACACACGACACACACACACACATACACACACACAATTAAGGCTTATTGAGTCCAAATGATGAACCTCTTAACCTGATGTTTACTACTGGGTTCATGTGCATTCCACTGACCTACAATGTGTGTGTGTGTGTGTGTGTGTGTGTGTGTGTGTGTGTGTGTGTGTGTGTGTGTGTGTGTGTGTGTGTGTGTGTGTGTGTGAGAGACAAACACAACCATATGTAGCAGATGTGATATTTCCCAGGCCGCAAAAACAGAAACTCTGCTAGCGACCCAAAGGCGATGAAACACAGCAACCTTGAGTCAGTCGACACACAAAACAAATCAACCCCTACTGACACACAACAACGCCTTTCACACACACACACACACACACACACACATATCTCACACAGTTCACACACAGGATCTCTCATGAACACCCACACACATCTCATGCACACACACACACACACACACGCACACACACATCTCATGCACACACACACACATATCTCATGCAAACACACACACACACACACACACACACACACACATCACACAGGATCTTTCACGCACATGGCCATTTTCTAACACATTTTCACATGCCAAGTTCTCCTCTGACATGTGGTTCGTCACACACACACTCTGTGATGGCCTTGGTCAGTCATAGCTCTATGACCTATTTTGCTCTCATATTTTTGCTTATATTTTGCTTTCTGTGTGTTTGTTTGTGTGTGTGTGTGTGTGTGTGTGTGTGTGTGTGTGTGTGTGTGTGTGTTTGCGTGCGACGAAAGCCACAATACCAAACACAAACACATACACACAAAAGCACACTTCGCATCCATCGGGGCCAAAAGAGCAAATGAGTCCAAGTTGGTTATGGAAAGTGTGTCAGACCATCTCGTCTGATCTGATTCCTCAAGATGACAGTACCTGACCTGAGTGATGGAGAGCATTGGAGAGGGAGAGGGAGAGAGAGAGAGAGAGAGAGGTTGGGGAGGAGAGATAAAGGGAGGGAGAAAGAGGGAGAGGAGGGGAAGAAAGGGAGGGAGGAGAGGGAGGAAGAGAGAGAGAGAGAGAGAGAGAGAGAGAGAGAGAGAGAGAAGGTAAAGATTCTGAGAGGGGGCAGAGAGAAAAAGGTGTCTGTGTGTGTGTGTGTGTGTGTGTGTGTGTGTGTGTGTGTGTGTGTGTGTGTGTGTGTGTGTGTGTTGTTTGTGTGCCATGACCTCACTTTCCTATCTGTCCTGGTTCAGTCAGTCTTCTGAGGAAAGATAAGTCTCCTCAGCCACACACACACACACACACACACACAGAAGGGGCAGAGACAGAGAGGGAGAGAAAGGGAGAGAGAGAGACAGAGACAGAGAAAGGGGGGGGGCAGACACAGAGAGAGACAGAGGAAGAGAGAGAAAGGAGAGGGAAAGAGAGAGAGAGATAGAGAGAGAGAGAGAGAGAGAGAGAGAGAGAATGACAGAAAGAGACAGAGAGAAAGGAAAGATGTCCACACTGCCCCATCTCTCAGCCTCAGACTAGTAGGATGCCAAGTTAAAGTTTCTCCTCCTTCTATACATAGTGATGTTTAAAGTTTCTCCTCCTTGAGACAGCTCTTAGTCACACACACACTCACACGCACACACACATACACAGGTCGACAGTAAGGACCAACACACACACACACACACAGGCCGACAGTAAGGACCAACACACACACACACACACACACACACATACACAGGCCGACAATAAGCATTAACACACACACACACACACGTACACACACACACACATAGGCCAAATGCTAACACACACACACACAAGCACACACAGGCTGACAGTAAATGCTAACACACACACACACACACACACACGCACAAGTGTATCCTGCATGAGACTGGTGTCAGTCTTCGGAGGGTGTGCAGATGAGGAGTGCCACACAGACAATGCACACACACACACACACAGACACACATACAGATATAGACAGACAGACACACACACACACACACAGATAAACACACACACAGATAAACACACACGCAGACATAGACACACACACAAACACACTCAAAGACAATGCAGCGGACATGAGCTGACGTCAAGAGGAAACACCCGTAGTTTTATTACAGGCCCACATGCACACACAAACACACACACACACACATACTGTACACACACACACC
>CM050211.1:30371149-30376149 GCA_027475355.1 Coilia nasus
AGAGAGAGGAACAGGATAAAAGCCTCCCCTCTGAAGTCGTACTCGAGTACTGAGGCAGGTTCTGCCACCTGACCGTGTAATTGCAGCATCCTTTTAACCCCCAGCTCAACCCTGTCGCCATGGGAACACACACCTTGCCTGTGTTGCTGCGCTTCTAGAACAACTTGCGTCACAACTGAAGCTTCTAGAACAACACTGATCACAACAAACACTTTAAGAATAACCTGGGTCATGACTGAAGCTTCTACAACAACACTGATCACAACCAACACTTCCAGAATAACCTGGGTCACGACTGAAGCGTCTAGAACAACACTGATCACAACCAACACTTCCAGAATAACCTGGGTCACGACTGAAGCTTCTAGAACAAGCCCGACCACAACTGACTCTTCCAGAACAACTGCAGTGGGTCATGACTGACTGTTCTAGAACAACCCGGGTCATGACTGACTGTTCTAGAACAACCCGGGTCATGACTGAAAGTTCTAGAACAACCCGGGTCATGGCTGACTGTTGTAGAACAACCAGGTCATGGCTGACTGTTCTACTGTAGAACAACCCAGGTCATGGCAGACTGTTCTGGAACAATCCGGGTCATGGCTGGCTGTTCTAGAACAATCCAGGTCATGGCTGACTGGAGCTGAGTTGCTGTAACTCTGTCCAGGAAGGTGACGCTGACGTGGAAACCTGTTTTTACACACCCATGTCAGTTAGTCTGTGTATGTGTAGCCTTTGAGGCTTTTTTTCCCCTGAGAGAAAGAATGCAACACCAGCCTACAAAGATTCGATAGAGTTCCTAGAAAACATGATCAAAGAGATGCATTGCCAACGAACTGAGAGAGGGAGAGGAAGAGAGGGAGATAAAGACAAAGAGAGTGAGAGGGAGATAAAGAGTGTAAAGAGAGAGAGTGAGAGGTGGAAGGGAGAGAGAAAGACAGAGAAAGATGGGAGAGAGAGAGGGAAAGAGGGTGAGAGGCCCATTGCGATCTGATGCCACTCCCAACAAGATCAATAGAAAACTAAGACATGCTTTATGCATGTGTGTGTGTGTGTGTGTGTGTGTGTGTGTGTGTGTGTGTGTGTGTGTGTGTGCGTGCGTGCGTGCGTGCGTGTGTGTGCTAAATTGCAGGGGGTGAGTATGTAGATGAATGGCTGTCTTTGTGTAAGACGAGCTCATGAGTGGCCCTGGGTCCTATAGGATGGTACAGTACAGTATCGCAGCCACACACACACACACACACACACACACCCCAACCCAGTACAGCATCTTGGCCTGGTGCTTCTAGTTAAAGGGGAGTTAAACTAGGGGAATGTCAAAATACTACGCACAGCAGAACACCCAACATGCCCAACTGTTTCCACACACACACACACACACACACACACACACACACACACACACACACACACACACACACACAAACTGCATCCTCTGAGATTTTGAGGCTGCACACACACACACACACACACACACACACACACACAAACACACACACCAACTCTGGACTCCGTCATGTCAGATTCTTGGGCCGAGGGTAGCACCAGGAGGCTAATATCCTGTGCGCTAAAAGCCAGATTATCCACGAGTGATTATGCACAAAAATGGTGCTTGTATTTAACTATCCATTAGCCAGCTTACCAAGGATTTGTACAGTGTGGAAAAACTGTGTGTGGAGCAGCAGTCAATCTTCACCAAAGTCAGCGTCATGTTAAATACCCGTGTCGTGCTAAAGATCAGCAACATGCTAAACATTACGGCTGCTCCCTGTTCAATGGCACCCTGATAACAATGTTTCGTTTGTGTGCAGAATTACAGAAGTCTTTCCGAAGCGTTTCTGCAGCCCAGGGGATGTGTGAAACCACCCCTGCACACACACACACACACACACACACACACACAAACACACTACACAGTTGCTTGCTGTTATGTTACTTATGCAGACTGCTTACAGCAGCAGGGTACAACACTGATAAAACTAGTAAAGCTCCTTTACTGCTGCTTATTACACACACACACATACATACACACACACACACACACACCGATGCTAGATGTGGACAACGGCATAACACACTGTCGGCCCACACCAACTCTACAGAACTGTTGTCAAGGAAATGTTCAGAAATAGCTGAGAACAAATTGGAGGAGAGAGAGAGAGAGAGAGAGAGAGAGAGAGAGAGAGAGAGAGACAGACAGAGACAGAGAGAGAGGAACAGTTGAAGAGAGGCATTGAGAGAAGGAGAGAGAGGAATACTTAAAGTAAGGGAAAGAGACAAGAAGATGAATATTAAGATTAGTGGAGGACAGGAAAGCAGGATATTGGGTCTGCAGGAGAGTCTCCTGAGTGAGTTTAGTCTGGGGTCAGAGAGAGAGAGAGAGAGAGAGAGAGAGAGAGATGAAGAGGGGGGAGGGAGAGAGAAAGAGAAAGAGAGAGAGAGAGAGACAGATGAAGACGGGAGAGTGAGAGAGAAAGAGAGGGAGAAAGATAAAAAAAGAGAGAGGAAGATAGAAAGAGGGGAGAGAGAGAGAGAGAGAGATGAAGAGGGGAGAGAGAAAGAGAGGTAGAGAGAGAGAGTATAAGAGAGAGAGAGGAGAAGATAGAAAGAGGGGAGAGAGCGAGAGAAAGAGAGGGAGGGAGAGAGAGAAGCACAGAGCGACAGAGGAGCCCAGGGGAATAGAAGGACTGAATGAAAGAGATCGTTTGAAGTGAAGCAGTAGGAAATTACAGTGGACACACAGCCTCAACAACAACCCTAGCACACACACACACACACACACACACTGCCTCAACAACAACCCTAGCACACACACACACACACACACACTGCCTCAACAACAACCCTAGCACACACACACACACACACACACACACTGCCTCAACAACAACCCTAGCACACACACACACACACACACACTGCCTCAACAACAACCCTAGCACGCACACACACACACAGCCTCAACAACAACCCTAGCACACACACACACACACTGCCTCAACAACAACCCTAGCACCACACACCACACACACACACACAGCCTCAACAACAACCCTAGCACGCACACACACACACAGCCTCAACAACAACCCTAGCACACACACACACACACACTGCCTCAACAACAACCCTAGCACACACACACACACACACACACTGCCTCAACAACAACCCTAGCACACACACACACACACACACTGCCTCAACAACAACCCTAGCACACACACACACACACACTGCCTCAACAACAACCCTAGCACACACACACACACACTGCCTCAACAACAACCCTAGCACACACACACACCACACACTGCCTCAACAACAACCCTAGCACACACACACACACACTGCCTCAACAACAACCCTAGCACACACACACACACACTGCCTCAACAACAACCCTAGCACACACACACACACTGCCTCAACAACAACCCTAGCACGCACACACACACACTGCCTCAACAACACCCTAGCACACACACACACACACACACACCACACTGCCTCAACAACAACCCTAGCACACACACACACACACACACACACACTGCCTCAACAACAACCCTAGCACACACACACACACACACACACACAGCCTCAACAACAACCCTAGCACGCACACACACACACTGCCTCAACAACAACCCTAGCACACGCACACACACACACAGCCTCAACAACAACCCTAGCACGCACACACACCACTGCCTCAACAACAACCCTAGCACACACACACACACACTCGCCTCAACAACTACCCTAGCACACACACACACACACTGCCTCAACAACTACCCTAGCACACACACACACACTGCCTCAACAACTACCCTAGCACACACACACACACACTCCCTCAACAACACCCTAGCACACACACACACACACTGCCTCAACAACAACCCTAGCACGCACACACACACACTGCCTCAACAACAACCCTAGCACACACACACACACACACACACTGCCTCAACAACAACCCTAGCACACACACACACACACACACACAGCCTCAACAACAACCCTAGCACACACACACACACACTGCCTCAACAACAACCCTAGCACACACACACACACACTGCCTCAACAACAACCCTAGCACACACACACACACACTGCCTCAACAACAACCCTAGCACACACACACACACACCCGTCAACAACAACCCTAGCACACACACACACACACACACAGCCTCAACAACAACCCTAGCACGCACACACACACACTGCCTCAACAACAACCCTAGCACACACACACACACACTGCCTCAACAACAACCCTAGCACACACACACACACACACTGCCTCAACAACAACCCTAGCACACACACACACACACACACACAGCCTCAACAACAACCCTAGCACACACACACACACACTGCCTCAACCAACAACCCTAGCACACACACACACACACTGCCTCAACAACAACCCTAGCACACACACACACACACTGCCTCAACAACAACCCTAGCACGCACACACACACACTGCCTCAACAACAACCCTAGCACGCACACACACACACTGCCTCAACAACAACCCTAGCACGCACACACACACACTGCCTCAACAACAACCCTAGCACACACACACACACACACAGCCTCAACAACAACCCTAGCACGCACACACACACAGCCTCAACAACAACCCTAGCACACACACACACACACTGCCTCAACAACAACCCTAGCACACACACACACACACAGCCTCAACAACAACCCTAGCACACACACACACAGCCTCAACAACAACCCTAGCACACACACACACACACTGCCTCAACAACAACCCTAGCACACACACACACACACAGCCTCAACAACAACCCTAGCACGCACACACACACACTGCCTCAACAACAACCCTAGCACACACACACACACACTGCCTCAACAACAACCCTAGCACGCACACACACACACTGCCTCAACAACAACCCTAGCACACACACACACACACACAGCCTCAACAA
>CM050211.1:30391149-30396149 GCA_027475355.1 Coilia nasus
TCTTTCTCTCTCCCTCTCATTTCTCTCTCTCTCATGTCTCTCTCTGTCCATTCTCACAAAACCCTCATCCCCCTCTCTTTCTCTCTCTCTCTCTGTTTTACTCCATTCTTTCTCTCACTCTCTTTCTCTCTCCCTCTCATTTCTCTCTCTCTCATGTCTCTCTCCGTCCACTCACAAAACCCTCATCCCCCTCTCTTTCTCTGTTTTTCTCTCTCCTATCTCTCTCTCCCTCATTTCTCTCTCTCTCTCTCTCTCTCTGTCATCTCTCTTTCCCTCCATTCTCACAAAACCCTCATCACCCTCTCTTTCTTTTTTTCTCTCTCCTATCACTTTCCCTCTCTATCACTCCCTCTCTTTCGCTCTTCTTCACTCTTCCAGAAAAACATCCATTAAGCAGAAACACAAGCCTGCTCTTGCAGGAAATCTCCACAGAATTCTTTTTTTCTCCAACTACAAGTGCTCGGCTTGCAACACTCGACAAGGCCTCAGTGCTCTGCTTTTGGGACACACACTCTTATCGCCAGTCACAAAGGCATTCCAGACACACACACACACATACACACACACACACACACACACACACACACACACACACACACACACATTCACACACACACACACACACACACACACACACACCTGTAGCACTCTACAAATGCAACATTTGCCTCAAGATGTCTATGAGTATAACAGACTGTCGAACTCTGTGGCCACGCCCCCTGCAGATTCCACACAGGTCATGGCTCTCAGGTGGGCTGTGAAGTGTGTGTGTGTGTGTGTATGGGAGAAAGAGAGTGTGTGTGTGTATGTGTGTGGTAGTATTGGAGAAACAGCATGTGCATGTGTGAGAGAGAGAGAGTGCACGTGTGTGTGTGTGTGTGTGTGTGTGTGTGAGAAAGAGCATGTGTGTGTGTGTGTTTTGGTGTGAGAGCAAATGAGAGAGAGCATGTGTGTGCCTATATGGATTTGTGTGTGTCCCTGAGAGAATGT
Source organism: Coilia nasus (assembly GCA_027475355.1). Classification (NCBI taxonomy): domain Eukaryota; kingdom Metazoa; phylum Chordata; class Actinopteri; order Clupeiformes; family Engraulidae; genus Coilia; species Coilia nasus. The sequence continues at coordinate 30,392,140 of CM050211.1, forward strand.
GCGTGTTTGCACGCATGCCTGTACGGGCTTGTGTGTGTGTGTGTGTGTGTGTGTGTGTGTGTGTGTGTGTGTGTGTGTGTGTGTGTGTGTGTGTGTGTGTGTGTGTGTGTGTGTGTGTGTGTACAGAGTCCTACAGTAGTGGTGGTGGGGTCCAGGAATGTGTCAGCCATGGAGGATGCCACGCCAAATTGACACTGACGGATGGCTCTCTAATCCTCTCTCTCTCTTACACACACACACACACACACACACATACACACAGGACTGCAGTTACACATTACCCCTCTGAGTTCTGATAAGGGCCAACACAAAGCCTCTCAAAATAAAGCCTCTACTTCAGGACAGCCATGAGAAACACACACACACACACACACACACACACACACAAGCCCGTACAGGCATGCGTGCAAACACGCACATTCTCTCAGGGACACACACAAATCCATATAGGCACACACATGCTCTCTCTCATTTGCTCTCACACCAAAACACACACACACACTCTCTTTCTCCCATACACACACACACACACACTTCAAAGACAGCCCACCTGAGAGCCATGACCTGTGTGGAATCTGCAGGGGGCGTGGCCTTGCTCCCATTAGCCAATTAGAGGAGCAACATCTGGCCATGACTGTGCCTGGGAACGAGTCTCGCAACCTTTGACCCCTCGGCTGCCTCACCGTCCTCTTCCTCTGATCTCCCGCGCCTCTCTCTGTCAGACCCACAAATCTCCCTGCTCCCCACTGACATGCTGCCCAGCAGGATTACACACACACACACACACACACACACACACACACATACACACACGCATGCACATAAGCCCTACACAAATGTACACACAAATGCACACACACACACGCACGCAAGCCCTACACACATGCATAAATACACATACACACACACAATCACACACACGAAGGCCCCTTACACACATGTGCACACAAAGCCACCTAGTCCATAGCCAATCCAGTAGATCCACTCCAAATCTCTGTCAGAAACATCTGAACTCACCCTGACATGACACACACACACACACACACACACACACACACACACACACACTCACACACACACACACAGGGACAGAGAAGGGGAGGGAGGTAGAGAAGGAGAGAGACAGGGAGACAGAGAGAGAGAAAGAGAAAGAGAGAGAGACTGAGGGACAGATGGAGAAAGGGAGAGAGAGGGAGCGAGAGAGGGAGAAAGAAAGGGAGAGAGAGAGAGATAAAGGGAGAGAGAGGGAGCGAGAGAGGGAGAAAGAAAGGGAGAGAGAGATAAATGGAGGGAGTATGGGAGAAAGACACAGAGAAAGAGGAAGAATGGGAGAGAGGGAGTGAGAGAGAGAGGGAGAAAGGGAGAGCGAGAGATAGAGGAAGGAAGAGAGGGAGATAGAGGGAGCGAAAGAGAGAGGGAGAAAAGGAGAGAGGGAGATAGAGGGAGCGAGAGAGAGAGGGAGAAAAGGAGAGACAGAGATAGAGGAAGGGAGAGAGAGGGAGAAAAGGAGAGAGAGAGATAGAGGAAGGGAGAGAGGGAGATAGAGGGAGCGAGAGAGAGGGAGAAAAGGAGAGAGAGAGATAGAGGAAGTGAGAGAGGGAGCGGGAAAGACAGAAATAGGGAGGCAGAGAGAGAGTGGCGGTGGAGAGAGAGAGAGAGAAAAAGAAGAAAGGGCTAAAGCAGACTTAATAGAGGATAAATGACTGCTTAATTGGCTTGCAAAAAGCTCTCAACATGGAGGAAAGGGAAGCAATCGACTTCATCAGATGATGCACACACACACACACACACACACACACACACACACACACCTCTGCCTGACTGGAACGGTAGGTTGGATTGAGATCATACATTACTACAGCAGACAGGCACAATTCTCTAGAGCCCACACTGTTTAGGTGACACACACCCACACACACACACACAGAAACACACACACAAAGGAGTGGGCATGGCTGTGTGTGTGTGTGTGTGTGTGTGTGTGTGTGTGTGTGTGTTTGCGATGCCAGCTCATGCATCATATCATCAGACAAATCCAATCCATAAATGGAGCATATTATACTGGCGGAACAGCATCACTGGGGACAAAGCGTGTGTGCTGCGCAAAGTATGTGTCTGTGTGTGTGTAGTGTATGTGTGTGTGTGTGTGTCTACTCTATCTGTGTGTGTGTGTGTGTGTGCGTACTGTATGTGTGTGTGTGTGGTCTGCTGCAGCCTGTCTGACTCAGCGCCTCATCTGGTGTGTGATGTCTGAGTGCGCCACTCTCTGTCTCGTTCTCTCTCTCTCTCACACACACACACACACACACACACACACACACACACACACACACACACACAGGTCAGCGGTGGCTGTAATGAATTGATTGTCAGACAGGAGATTAATTGAGCTGAACACACACACACACATCGATGCAGCCATTTCCATCTCGCCCAATATTACTGCTGATGCAGCACACCAGCCTGGTTAATGCAGATGGAAGTGTGTCTGTGTGTGTGTGTGTGTGTGTGTGTGTGTGTGTGTGAGAGAGTGTGTGTGTGTGTGTGCGCTTGTGCGTGGGTGCAGTAATAGTTATGGATAGGTATGTGTGCCCATATAAACAGTGAGTGTGTGTAATCTACAAGTGTGTGTGTGTGTGTGTGTTTGCCATCTTAGTTCCTCATTGGTGTGTCTGGCCTATGGGGTGCAGGAACCGAGGGAGGAGAAAGAAAGGAGGATTACACACACACACACACACACACACACACACACACACACACACATCCACATCCACACACACACACTCACCTGGTCAGCCATCTGCTGCCCATTATGTCCTCCTTGATTACTACACTGATAACAGAGAGAGAGAGAGAGTAGGAAAGAAGGGGGGAGAGAAAGCGACAAAGAGAAAAAGAGAGGGATAGAGAGAAAGAGATGAAGAGAAAGAGAAAGGGATAGAGAGAAACCGATGAGAATGAGAGAGGGATAGATAGAAAAAGAAAGAGAGAGACACTAGGACACTAGACAGTGAGAGACAGGATTAGAAAGAGATAGATAGACAGACAGGTGCTTTATTCATCCCAAAAGAAAATGAAGAAGCATACATTTGCCCGTGTGCCTCCTCAGGACTGTTGTGCTACTGTGTCTGTTGTCCTGCTGCATCTGTGATATATGACCACTGTAGAGGCTACTGCTGAGAGCACAGCTGCACTAGTGTCATTTAAGCCATTCTTCTTCATAGCAGAGACCGCCATCTTCTCTCCATGCAGCTCTGGCCCTTCAGTCATCTAAAGCGCACCTCAGACTACCCACATGCAGCCCACATACCTAGATGTAGCTCAGGCTAGTCTATGTAGCTCTGGCTAGTTAATGTAGGCTAGCTCTGGCTTCTTAAAGTAGCTCTGGCTAGTTAATGTAGGCCAGCTCTGGCTTGTTAAAGTAGCTCTGGCTAGGATAGGAGGCTAGCTCTAGCGCTCATGTAGGCTAGCTCTAGCTAGTTAATGGAGCTCTGGCTAGTTCATGTAGGCTAACTCTGGCTAGTTAATGTATGCTAGCTCAGGGTAGTTAATGGAGCTCTGGCTAGTTGATGCAGCTCTATCCTGGTGCTAATTCTGTCACCCTTTCTTAGTTTTAGTCTTGTATCAAATGCCCATATTAGGTTTTCTTATTATTATAGTGATTCCATTTTCCATCATACCATTTTTGTCAGTCAAGGTTTAGTCAACTAAAAGTCTGAAACTTTTAGTCTAATTTTAGTCAACGTAAATAGCCGTTGAACAAATGTAATCTCGTATTATCTGACAAAATGAACACTACTCTATCCACCTACACACACTACCGTCTCCACAGCTAACCACATGCAGTTTCTCAGATCTAAACCCAGCTCAGTATATCTAAATGCATCTCTGCATACTCAAATGCAGCTATGCCTAGACATGAACCTTGCCCTGTGTACATAAATGTTGTCTTATCTGAAGGCATCTTGGTCTGTCTAAATGCAGCTTATATATGCCTCTTGGCCTCTGCA
>CM050211.1:30401149-30421149 GCA_027475355.1 Coilia nasus
CAGCAAAAGAGAAATGAGTGTGTGTGATGTACAGACATGTCCACCATTGCACAACACACTGCAATGACAAGGAAAGTACTGTGTGAACACACACACACACACACACACATACACACACTGCAGCGAGGAGGAGAGTAGTCTGCAAACACACACACACTGTGTGATGTAGTTCACCGGAACCTCTGTCTTGTACACAAGACAAAAGGAACAATGGATTCAAAATGCCTTTAACACAGAAAAGCCTTGTTGGTTAAAGGGTAGTAACCACAGACACATCACAGCTCTTTGTTGTATGCACATACACACACAAACACACACACACACACACGCACTTACACACACACGCACACACACGCACACGCACACACACACCCTTACAGCAAGAGTTCCATTTATCATTACCACCCCCCAAGTGTCTTACTGACCCACTTCACATCCTCAGTGCTCGCTCTCTCTCTCCCTCACACACACACACGCACACACACACACACACACGTCAAAGCGCTAGCTCGCGATGGCTGTTCCCTCTCTGATCAAAGACATATCAGCTCATAGTGAGGCATCACACACACACACATTACAAACTTGCACACACATGCGCGCACACACACGCGCACAAGGGCAAACAGATACACACACTCTTCTCTGTATTGTCAGGCCGGCGGTCCACAACTGCACCAGGTATATTAAACACACACACACACACACACACACACACACACAGTCCACCCCGGACAGTCTGTCTGGTGGCCTTAGTCTGGATACAGTTTATTTCTTCACTGGTTTCCAAGACCTCCTTGGCATGTGAGCGAGAGAGAAACAAAAAGACAGAGAGAGAGAGAGAGAGAGAGAGAGAGAGAGAGAGAGAGAGAGAGAGAGAGAGAGAGAGAAAGAAACAGGTTGAGATGGTGTGTATCGGCCATTAAAGTTCCATTTCCCTCCCACACTAGCTTACCTCTCATCATCAGGGGACTACTAGTGAAAGACCAGGGGCCTCATGTACAAAGCTTGCGTACGCACAAAAAAGCTCCGTACGCCACTTCTCACGCCAGAGTTCGGATGTACAGAGACTGACTTGACGTGAAAAAGTACGGGCTCCACGCAAACTTCATGGCTGGCGTACGCACGTTTCTAGTGCATTTGATCAGTTGACGGCACATAGAGGCAATGCAGCGCAATAACTTCAGGTGTACTCACTCACGAGTCATGACATAATATTGCAATTTGCGGCTAGATAAAGGTGGCTTTAAACGTCAGGATGCATGATTTTAAACGCACTTCAATCATGGGTTATTGTTTACACGCATAATGTGACACTGTTGGGTTAACTTTAACAGATACATAAAACTATAATAGCTATACTGGAATCAAGGAAATCGGAAGCCGCGGTAAAATCATATTCAGGGATGACTGCTTATTAAACATTGCATATTTTCAGGACTGTGGATGTCATTCATGCTAATAGATCTCCCATGGGATGTTTGTCGCTCAATTCTTGACAGTAGTATAATGAGACTAGAGTTGTTGGTGTTGCGTGGAGTAACCATAAGCCATATTTACTTGAAGTCAATCAATCAAACATTAAAGCGGAATTTGCAGCGATAGCCGGTTTTCCAAATGTAATCGTAGCGATCAACTGCACACATATTTATAAAGGCGCCATCTGAGGGGAAATATGCGTATGTGAACAGGAAACATTTCCATTCAATAAACGTACAAATAATATGTGATGCCCAAATGCGCCTTACAAATATCGTAGCAAGGTGGCCTGGGGCAACCCATGACTCCTTCATCGGGAATAACAGCGTGGTTGGGAATAGGCTGGAAGCTGGCAGAGTGCATAATGGGTGGCTACTTGGTAAGAAATTTAACACCTAAAGTGAATGTACTGGAAAATATACACATGATAAATAGTTTATCCTGTAATTATTCTAATCAGTCATAGGAGACAGCGACTTTCTTTTTTACATCCACTTTTATGTCGGACCATTTTTTTTTACATCGTGTTTCTGACCTTACCGCACTTACTGCCTTTGCCACATTTGTCCAGGCAGGTTTTTTTGTTTTGGTGCTGATTGAACCAGAACCAAACAAGATTTTGTGTCTGGCCTCCACCTCCGAAATCAGCACATTCACCTCGCATGCCGAAAAGTTATTTTTCCTTCCTTTCTCCATATCCATTCTCTCAACGGGAGCACTACTACAGGCCTATTTATACTAATTAGCATATTCAATGTGGGGTACTTGAGGGAGGAGACAAGGCGGAGAGTCGGGCTCGTGCATGTGCACTGGATTTCACATGTACAAAGAGAATGTGCGTGGAAACCTGCTTACGCACGGATTGATACATCTGAAATTTTTTGTGCGTATGCATCTTTCCAGATTTTTCGCGTACGCACAGATTTAGTAGGAAATCCACGCAAGTGTTAGTACATGAGGCCCCAGATCCTCAAATCTCCCCTTAAATACACACACACACACACACACACACGACAGTCGGGGAAAGAAGGTTTCTAAGATGGTGGGAAATTCCTTCCATCGAGCTGTTGGACTGGACAACATCTAATCTCGTTGACTAAGGCTGGGCTTTCACAAATCAATACCTGCAGAAGCCCATCACACACACACACACACACATACACACACACACCTTTACACTGCCAAAGACTGCATCACAGGGGAATCCATATACCACCCCCTACATAAACACACTAATACTAATGCGCACACACACACACACAGTAATCGTAAAGCAAAGATGGCCCCATTACTCTTGTGGGTGCCTAACTGCATAAGCTAAATTGGAATCTGTCACACTGCATGAAATTAGTTTACCATTTGTGTGTGTGTGTGTGTGTGTGTGTGTGTGTGTGTGTGTGTGTGTGTGTTAGCCTCACAGGTCTGCTGGTGCTGCACTAACGGGGATCTAGTGCCACACATTCATCAGGTGGAGAGACGCACACGGCGCCCCAGAGGAGTGTGTGTGTGTGTGTGCGTGTGTGTGTGTGTGTGTGGAGGAGACGGAGGACTCTGTGTGTGTGACTTCAGTCCAGATTAAAGTCAACAGATGCCCATTCATCTCCTGCCTGTGGCCCCCTCAGCAGCCTGGAGATGAGACCTGCGTCTCCATCATCCATCCAGACCCCAAGAGAGAGAGAAAGAAAGAGGGGAGGAGAAAGAGAGAGAGACGGAGGGAGAGAGAGACTGAGAGGGAGGGAGAGGGGGGTGGAGAGAGAGAGAGAAAGAGAGGAAGAAAAACAGTGAGCAAAAGAGAGAGAGACAAAAAGAGAGAAAAAGAGAGAGAGAGGGAGGGAGAAGGGGGTGAAGAGAGGTAGAGATGAGGGGGAGAGATGTGGAGAGACAGGAAGAGAGAGAGAAAAGAGAAAAAGACAGAGAGATGGAGAGAGAAAGCAGGAGAGAGAGAGAGGGAGAGGAGGGTGAAGAGAGATAGAGATGAGGTGGCGAGAGAGAAAGAAAGACAAAGAGAGAGATGGAGAGAGATCGAAAGAGAGAGAGAAAGAAAGAAAAAGAGAGAGATGGATGGAGTCAAGCAGAGAAATCTGGGTGAGAGAAGGCTCCGTTAAATCTGTGATCTTTCTGTTCTGGATGGATAGTCTGGAGGAGATTGGGGGGTTACAAGTGGAGTATTGCTGCGATACTCCTGCAAGCGATGCGCTCAGTTAAGCACAACAGAAACACACTGCCAAACATCAGCGGGCCATTAAAATCTCCACAGCATCGTATGTGTGTGTGTGTGTGTGTGTGTGTGTGTGTGTGTGTGTGTGTGTGTGTGTGTGTGTGTGTTACAGATCTGCTATGACAGACTTGCAGGTCTTTGCTGGAGATCCAGCACATTCCAGAGAAATGGTTGATGTCACGGCAGGGCAGTCTTCCAGTGTGCCCTAGGACGAGACCCGGCACATGTTATTCTTTCTTTCTTTCTTTCTTTCTTTCTTTCTTTCTCTTTCTGCGTTTCTTTCTTTCTTTCTTTCTTTCTTTCGTCTCTTGCCTTCTTTCACAGATCTGCAGATAGCAGCCAAAGAGTCTGCAAGCACTTATTTCTCCATCCAGAGTGCAAACACACAGGAGCAGACCAAGGCAGGAGTCAGATTCAGTGTGTGTGTGTGTGTGTATATGTGTGTGTGTGTGTGTGTATACAAACTGTAAGCATTTATATTCTGATCTCCAGTGCAGGCGTACAGGGGCAATGGGCCCACGGGGTAGCATGAGTGTGACTGTGTGTGTGTGTGTGTCCGTGTGTGTGAGTGTGTGAGTGTGTGTGTGAATGGAAGTGTAGCAATCTTAGCACAGAAAAAAAGTTACCATCAAAAAGTAGGTTAATGATCTTTCTTAGAAATGAAGTATTTAATCCCTCTGCGGAGCAAGCCAAACACTGATTGCCTTCATGAGAACAGCATGAAGGCAATCAGGCTATGTATGACATGGGGCAAACACCCCACTGCAAGGTTAATAGCCTATGTCACACTGTAATGTAGTTAGCCTACGTCACACTGTAATGTAGTTAGCCTACGTCACACTGTACGGTAGTTAGCCTACATCACACTGTAAGGTAGTTAGCCTATGTCACACTGTACGGTAGTTAGCCTATGTCACACTGTAATGTAGTTAGCCTACGTCACACTGTAATGTAGTTAGCCTACGTCACACTGTACGGTAGTTAGCCTACATCACACTGTAAGGTAGTTAGCCTATGTCACACTGTACGGTAGTTAGCCTATGTCACACTGTACGGTAGTTAGCCTATGTCACACTGTAAGTTAGCCTACGTCACACTGTAAGGTAGTTAGCCTACATCACACTGTAAGGTAGTTAGCCTACATCACACTGTAAGGTAGTTAGCCTATGTCACACTGTACGGTAGTTAGCCTATGTCACACTGTATGGTAGTTAGCCTATGTCACACTGTAAGTTAGCCTACGTCACACTGTACGGTAGTTAGCCTACATCACACTGTAAGGTAGTTAGCCTACATCACACTGTAAGGTAGTTAGCCTATGTCACACTGTACGGTAGTTAGCCTATGTCACACTGTACGGTAAATAGCCTTCGTCACACTGTAAGTTAGCCTACGTCACACTGTAAGGTAGTTAGCCTACGTCACACTGTAAGTTAGCCTACGTCACAATGTAAGGTAGTTAGCCTACGTCACACTGGACGGTAGCTTACGTCACACCACAAAGTAGCCCATACCACTCCAGAGGAACACACCACTTTGTTCTAGACCACAGGGCATGAAGTTGTCCCACATACACACACACACCATGGTGTCCTATCTGGCCCAGCAGGACTGTGTGTGTGTATGTGTGTGGTGCAGGTGTATGTCAGATGCATGAGGCCTGTTTGTGTGTGTGTGTGCATGGTGCAGGTGTGTGTCAGACGCATGAGACCTGTGTGTGTGTGTGTGTGTGTGTGTATGTGTGTGTATGTGTGGTGAAGGTGTGTGTCAGCTGCATGAGGCCTGTGTGTGTTTGTGGTGCAGGTGTTTGTGCATGTGTGTATGATGCAGGTGTGTGTCAGACATTAGGCCCTTGTTTGTGTGTGTGTGTGTGTGAGTGAGTGTGTGTGTGTGTGATGCAGGTGGGTGTCAGACACATGATGTAAGGAGTCACCCCTTACACACCTGTGTTGCTCTGACAAATAAGCTTCCCTATCGCTTTAGTTGGGTTTTTTTAAGTTCAAAAAATATATATATATCTTTTGAGAAATCAGCTGAGAGGCTCTCCTTCAAGCGTGTGGATAGCCACAAACTTCACACACACCTGAGCTACTGGCATACATGGACGTCACACACACCTACCGGAATACGTGGGTGGCACACACAGACCTACCAAAATACGTGGACGTCACACACCTACTGGCATGTACATAGACATCACACACACCTACTGGCGTATACACAGACATCACACACACCTACCGGCATGTACATGGATATCACACACACCTACTGGCGTGTACATGGACGTCACACACACCTACCGGCATGTACATGGACATCACACACACCTACCGGCATGTACATGGACATCACACACACCTACTGGCGTGTAAATGGACGTCACACACACCTACCAGTGTGTAAATGGACATCACACACACCTACCGGCATGTACATGGACATCACACACGTACTGGCGTGTAAATGGACGTCACACACACACCTACTGGCTTGTACATGGACGTCACACACACCTACCAGTGTGTAAATGGACATCACACACACGTACCAGCGCGTAAATGGACATCACACACACCTACTGAGCCACTGCTACGGTGCACAGGGCAGCAGATGAAGGTGTCAGCGGGGAAGCGTTGAGCAGAACTGGCTGCCATCTACCCCTTTCTTATAATGAAAGGCCTTCTGCTCTGCCAAACCCTTTGGTGTGTGTGTGTGTGTGTGTGTGTGTGTGTGTGTCTGAGGTTCACACGCTGATAAGTGATTAGATGGATCTGTTAAAAGTCATCTGTAAACCTCACACTGCACGCAGGGGAGCGCAGAGATAAAGAAGATGTGAGGGAGTTAGAGGCAGAGAGAAAGTGTGTGTGTGTGTGTGTGTGTGTGTGTGTGTGTGTGTGTGTGTGTGTGTGTGTGTGTGTGTGTGTGTGTGTAGGAGAGAGAGAGAGAGAGAGAGATGGAAAGGAAGACAGAATGTGTGTGTGTGAGAGAGAGAGAGAGAGAGAGAGAGAGAGAGAGAGAGAGAGAGGGAGCGAAAGAGTGTGTGTAAAAGAGTCTGAGTAAGAGTGAAAGAGAGAGAAAGAGAGGAGGCAAGATGAGAGAAGAAGCACAGAGAGACATGAGGAGAGAGAGAGAGAGAGAGAGAGAGAGAGAGAGAGAGAGAGAGAGAGGTGGAGGTAGAGAAAGAGAGATGGAGACCGAAAGGGAGTTGAGAAGACAAAAGAGAGTCAGGCGATGTGAACTCTGGGAGAGAGATGAGAGGATAGAGAGAAGAGGAGAGAGAGAGGGATGAGAAGAGAGGAGAGGAGACAGATGAGAAGACAGAAAGTGCGGCGATGTAGACTCTAGAAGAAAGTCAGGTGACGTGGACTCAGAGAGAGAGGGACTCTGGGATCTGCTGCTGCAGCGCTGAGACAGACTGACCCCCGTTTCACCCCCCCATGTCTGGCCAGCGATGACACAGCCCCCCCACCTCAGGCGCCAAGACCGACCCGTCCCCCCACCACACACACACACACACACACTGCCCCGCACCTCAGGCGGCGAGACTGAACTGTTGCCCACACACACACACACACACACACACAGCCAGGCACCTCAGGAGCCAAGACCCCCCCACACACACACACACAAACGCACACACACACACTGCACCACGCCACTCCATGCAACTGTCAAACAGCATCACATAACACTCCAGTCCCACCCCATACATGTGTGTGTGTGTGTGTGTGTGTGTGTGGGCTGTCATCGTCCACCTCTGCACTCACTGTGGGCATGGCTCTCCAGCCACAGACCACTGTAAACTCAGTGACTGGTGTGTCCTTACTGGTGTCTCCCTACTGGTCTCCCAATGACACATATAAACTCAGTGACTGGTGTCTCTCTACTCGTCTCCCAATGACACATATAAACTCCGTGACTGGTGTCTCCCTACTGGTCTCCCAATGACACATATAAACTCAGTGACTGGTGTGTCCTTACTGGTGTCTCTCTACTGGTCTCCCAATGACACATATAAACTCAGTGACTGGTGTCCCTCTACCCGTCTCCCAATGACAGCAGTGCGCTCGGCCATCTTGCTACCGAACTATCCACCCACCTCCCCTCGTCCCAACTACGTCTACACTGCACCAAGATGGGCCGCGGAACCGCAAGCACATAGCTGCTGGCTCTTGGCTCTGCCCAAAGCGTGCCACAGCCAGGCCAGAAGCACACCAGATCCTGGCCAGATCCTCAGGGCTCAGCACCCTGTAGCCTACTGTCGAGACACAGTTTCATTCAGAGATGTTTACACAATAGTGAAGGCACTGGACAACTATCTCAGGTGGATGGACTAACAATAGACCCAATTATTTAATTTATATTTTAGGCCACGTTTCTGCAGTTCTGCATTTAATAAAGGCTGGCGTTGGATCATTCAAAGTCAAAGTGAAAAAAAGCTCACTGATACAATGTAATACACTGACTTCCAATGAAACTGCGCCAGCGCATTTAAAACTTATACAATAGGGTTGCGCAGCCTGCCGGGATGTGAGCCTGTGCCTTCGCGCGCTCGAACATCTGGGTGCACACGAGGGGGAAAGGGGTATTGTTCCACCAGCTCCCGTCATCTCCCCGTGCTCCTCCGAAAGGTCAGGCTATTTCATTTCCAATCCAAACAAAACCCCCGTTCGCACAGGCTACCGGCGGCAGGACAAGGCAGCTTGTGAGCTCGTGTTTATCTTGGAAAATAACTGATTAGGGGTGATACGAGCCGCTTTGTGGAGCCCTCACTGAATGTACCCCACCCTTCTACCCCCATGAAAAGCCTCTCTCGCGTGCCAAGACCCTGCTTGTCCTTCAGTGTACTCGTCGACACTCGCAAAAACCCCAGTTACGCACTTAACGCAAGCGCCTACTTTATTCTGATTAAAAGAGAAATCACCTTTCTTCACATGTTTCTCGCTATTGCGAATCGTAAATGGTTTGAAAGCTGACAAATAACACTGAAGGCTACGCGCGAAGTCGGTAAGCTTTCAAACAGCTCCGCGCCAGCTCAAATGAAGCCATGCAGCGCAAAGAAAACGCCCAGTTATTCCAGCAATGTACATGTCAAAAACACACGATGTCGATGAAGAAAAAAAAACTGTCTCTGCTAACATAACAATGGGTCCAACGAATAGCACTCTCATATAATTACAATACCTTCACCCACACATATATAGCTATAGTTGATCCATCCAGGGTGGTAAAATAAAGAGAACGATGAGGTTCTCAGATTCTTCATTCTCTCTCTCTCTTGATAATTTCGCAGATGAACCGTATTCATGTGAAGGGAATAAATGTTATTGTGTTGACTGAATGTGCTGTATTTATTAACTGTGGGCTACATGCACAATGTAACAATGCAGTTGCCACTGCAACAGCCAACCCCACCATACTTCAAAGTGATGACTTGGAATGGGCTACTTACCTTTAACTTGAGTCTCATATTCGGCAATAATCTCCTTGTCCTTTCGAAATTTCGCAGGAGACGTCATCTCTGTCAGATTAGGGCTATCCTCTGGCTATAATCTTTCCTTGGAAATGTAGTCGCAATAAAGAAAAGACGGATGTTTTGCTCGGCACCAGAGCTTGGTAAATCCAGCAATAGATTCTTGCAACACAGGCAGTCCAGTGAGTATTATTGTTTCCTGACGCTGTTCAATCTGTCCGCATTATGAGTTGGGGCAGCCGTGTGCTTCTTCTTCAAGTGGCTTTTTGTCTGAATGTGTTCCTGGAACCGGTAGTACAAAAAGCCGGAGGAGACTCTCATTCCCCTCTGTGCTGAGTTGGACGGCGATGTCTGGTGTGGGGGGCTCAAAAAGTTTCTCAGAGCAACGTGCAGTCACAGGCTACCACGACGGCCACTACGTCGCTCAGAGGGTGTCTTCCGTCTAGAATGCACACAGGGACAAACTGGTTTCACAATGCGCAATTACACACATAGACACGCACACACCTGGATGTTTACACTGCAGCAATCTCCTGTCAAATGAACACAAATGAAGTGACATGATATCAAGTGCCGAAATGTTGGCTAGATAGTAGAATATATGATCTCTGATATGATACGATGTGATGGTTCTTGTAGTTTGGCTTGTACATTCTGGCATTTGGGTAAGATTTGTAAGTCTTAGGGTTAGGGTTAGGCGATGACGCGCTATTACACTGTCAAAAAGAGAACATTTGCTCTTGAATATAATTACAAACAAATGAGTTACTCGGAACAGTAAAAAGGAGTCGAAATGACATTCCAGACATGTAGGCAAACGTGATCATAGCCCACATTCCTGGTTGTGAGTTATAGTCGTGGGCGAAAAGAATGGCTTAACAATGCTTACAAACCCAAGTCAACAACTATACAGACATCAATAAACTGGTTTATAAACTACATAGGTCCATATATTACACGTTCATACAAATCCATTAGGGTCAGCTTTAAGTTTACAAATCTGCTGTTTAACTCAACAAAATATTTCGATAGCTCGCAGTTACGATGTGAGTAGTAGGGATCTCATTCGTCTCTGCCAAACGAGATGGAATAGGTGGCGTATGGATAAGAACGCGACATGGAACTTGATAATTTGGGAGGACAAAATGAAAAGGTTGAATCTGAGGAGATATTCTTTTATCCTGTTAACCTACCAAAGACAATATCTACAGAACAAAACGACGTGTGATTTTAAATCTGCCTTGCAGAGAAAAGACCTGCTCTAACGGCAACGTTAACCCACTTTCTTAGGGTATCTTAGCAGGAATGCTATGCCTCTTCCCTTTGGGGAACTTCTTTGCCCAAAGCTCATGGAAGTTACGGAAATCTGGACTTAACTCCGCGTTTCGCTGTAGGCTACATAAAACATAAACCATCCCAACGCTCGGTTACGCTTAGTTAGGTTGATATTTTCACCAGATTACCTTGATTGCTGTATTCCATTAGAATCTTTAAAATCGTGAAAATCCGTTTCTGTTCTCCTCATTCCAGCAACTTTGTAATATATTTCTCTTGAGATTCACAAAAATGAGCCCGCCTATTTTCATGGAAAGGCTGGGTTGATTGGCCTGCTTGGAGAACACTGACACAAAATCCTCGAATCGCTAGAAAAGTAGGCGGTATCTTTTCTCCATGCCCTCCACATCAGCCAATACATTTGCTCATTGTAGTAAATTATGGCTAAGGGCGGGGAAATGATTTTCAAGTGTCAATGATGAAATCTGAACAGGTATGTTTTGGACACAGTAAATATACTGCAACACTGAAGTAAATTGCTGTCGATCTGATATAGTTAATGTCACTCAAAGCCAGCAAAGTAACGTTGGATTTAAATACGAGAAACAAAGCGATGACGTTCCTTTCAAACCAATCACATGTCAGAATTTGTCATCTATAAGAAGTGTAACCAATGGGATCCTGCGATAGATTTTTAAAGCGCAGAGTTCTTAACCAATCCAAATGTCAAATGGAGCAGTTTGAAGTGTTTCAGGAAGTTTACAGGAAGGTGTCAACAAAAAGCACGGCTGAGCATCTTGCTCATGAATCCATGTCGCTGAGGGGAAATTGTTTTTTTTTGTCGACAAGAAAGATAACCTGGAATTATTTATGTCACGTAGGTTACCGCTACCTCTTAACCAAATCCACAGCTGCTGCGGCAGGGCTTAGCTCGATGTCTTATGTCAGCTAACTTGGCTAACGTTAGCTGTTGTATGGCAAGCGACCCAAACAACCGTTAACGTGGAGAAATAGACCATTTCCCTTTGTGACTTTTTGGGTTAACGTGAGCGACCAGCTCAGTATATAAAGGGACGTGCTGCTAGTCATTTCAGGTTGACTGGGTAAAGCTTCATTGATTACAAAAACCATTGGAGTGGACAGCTAACCCAGCTGAAAGAAACATACAGCTAGGTCACTGTAGAATTAGCTTGCTAGCTATCAGAGTAAACTGCACCTTGGTGACCTGAGATCATAGCAGTAGCAACGTCCCATCATGTCCACTTCAAACTTCAAGAACAAATGTGTTACTCAGTTAAACTGCATATATTGCGATAGTCTTCTTTGTACACGCGGAATGAAAGCTGTGCTCTTGGCAGACACGGAAATAGAGCTGTTTTCAACGGACATCCCACCAAACAGGTAAGCGAGAGCTAGCCAGCTAATGGTCCAGCTAGCAGGTGTCTTTGTTTGAGATGTCTTCTGGTAAATTACTAGTGTCTTGTTAATTTGTCGTATTAAAATGTATGAGGCTGCATCAGGCATTTAGATTATGCATTATGACCATAAATATACATTTTCAGTTCATGTGTTTTGTTTTTGTGTCACACAGAACTGTCGACTTTGTTGCCAGCTGCTACTCCACAGACAGTTGCAAGTGCAAACTTAGAGATATAGCCTGCTTAAAATGGTAATGTATTCTATGTTAGTAATGCTTCTTTTAAATTGTCTATGCATTATAAAAATTGTCATTTCATACACACCATTTTAAGTTTAAAATCAAGTGAAATGAAGTGAACCTACTCCGTTAAATTTACAGGTCCCTCAAGGTGCCTATTCCTTCCTAAATAGCTGATTTAACATGATTTCCTTTCCATTGTTGACGTAACATGTTTGTCAACCGGTTTCTGGCTCTTTCCCTCTGCTTAGTGGGAATGTTGTTGGCTATCACGTGGTGGCCCCATGCAAACCCTGCCTGCTGTCCTGTAACAATGGACACTTCTGGATGTTCAACAGCGAGGCGGTGTCCACCGTCAACAGGCTAGATGCTACAGGTTTGACCCTTCCCTCTCCACCAGCCGCCTCAAGCTGAACCCACTGAACATCAGTGAGGGTGGCATTACATTGCTTACACTGAGGAGTGATTCGGTTACTGATAATATCCACAAAAACATCCACATTACTAGAGAGTCTGTACACAGATATTTTATTATTTTATTCAAAGTGACATATTTATTTCACTTTGAAGTACTGTCAGCTGCTGTACACTTTATATATGTTGGGCAAAGAGATTAGTTTCCCACTGTATGTACTTTTGTAATGTTCCTTTTGAAAAAAAAGATTTTGTGCTTGTGTATGTGTCTATGCAGGACTGAACTTGCTGCTTTGGGGGGATCTTCCAGAGCTGGAGGGCAGTGAAGATGAGAGTCCAGACTGTGGCCCAGAGGAGGGCTATATTAGATAGATAAACACACACACACACACACACACACACACACACACCAGACTTCAGCACAGAGGACTAGGGGACCACTGCACTCCAAAGAAGGACTACATTACATAAACCCCCCCACCCCATCTTGGACCAGAGGAGCAGACAGAACATGGCGGGGCAGATACAGCCCCTGCATAGAAGACTGGGGTGGGTCGGGGTGGGTTGGGGTAGATACAACCCCCACAGCCCTTCCCTTCCCCTACAGCACAGTGAGTCTGCCACTGCTTCATTGTCCACCATTCCACACACACACATACACACACACACTCCTCTCTTAACACCCAGACAACGCCAGCCTGTCATCCTCTACCACGAGCTCTATTAAGAAGCACACAACATACACCTCCAGCTTTGCACCAGGACATTATTATTATTATTATTATTATTATTATTATTATTATTATTATTATGTTACCACCATTCAGAAAGGCCAAATGTTATTATGGAGATGGATATTGATTTGAAAATTTGGTTTGCTATTTAATCAATGGCATGGCCCATTGTTTTTTCTGAGTGTAAGTGTGTGTGAGAGTGTGTGAGTGTGTGCACCAGGTGTTCCCACTGAGCTGAGTGACCCATTTGCAATCCATATGGAAGGTGTGTTTCCCTGATTTTCCGTTTAATGGCAGATCTGTCATGTGGCACAGGTAGCCAGGGGCACAGTGGCATTGAGAATGCCTGTCAGCTGTTTTTGTGTTAGCAGGTGTTGCGTTTGACTCAGTCGCCCCAGCTAAGGCGCTGTACAGGAAGTCTTTCCTGAATGAGATCAGGAAGTGCCAGAGTCAGAACCACCGTAGCACAGCCAGCCATAGCAGTCACCGACAATAGAGACCCAGACCCATAGCAGTCACAGACACCAGAGATCTATAGCAGTCACAGACAACAGAGACGCATAACAGTCACAGACAACAGCCACCCAGGGCCACAACAGACAACGATACAGCGACCACCAACA
Source organism: Coilia nasus (assembly GCA_027475355.1). Lineage (NCBI taxonomy): Eukaryota > Metazoa > Chordata > Actinopteri > Clupeiformes > Engraulidae > Coilia > Coilia nasus. The sequence goes on from CM050211.1 coordinate 30,415,026, forward strand.
ACATAGACCCATAGACAGCAGCCACCCATAGCAGTCAAAGACAAGAGACCCATACCTCCTCTCGTCAGCCTACCTGTCCATGCTGAACATGTCACTCATGTACAACTCTTGACTACCTGTTATTTCTGTGTGTGTGTGGGAGAGTCTGTAATGACTATTATAGTTCTGAAAACTACCTAAGCAGATGACTAGCTGCTGGAGTGGTTGTGGTTTTGATTTTGAGCGGGTCGGTACCAGCTTAGAGATAGTATCCATAGTGCCCAGTACCAGGGCAGTGCCTGATCTGAAAGGGTTGGTACTGGGTGAGGGAGGAATCCAGGGGTTTCTGTACAAAGCATAGGGGGTATGTTTGGGGTGCATAGGAGGTCTATTTGGGCATCCAGTACAATTGATACTACACATCCAGAGCTACTCTAAGCAGGCAGCTCTCAGTGAGAGTTCAGTGGGCATCTGTGTGTGTGTGTGTGTGTGTGTGTGTGTGTGAGTGAGAGAGAGAGAGAGAGAGACTGCGCGAGCAGAATGCCTTACCTGCAGCCCTGGGCCACGCAGCAGTGTGTGTTTCCTCAAAAGCGTTCTTGAACACCAACCACTGTCACTAAGTGATGCACCTCTCATTGTTACCAGGCTGCTTGTTCATGAGCGCTTCAGGTCACACACCTGAGTCTAAAATGCTTCAGGTCACACTGCCTGAGTCTGTCTGTTTAATAGCAGAACTAACTCCAGCCTTCCTCATGGCCAGACCCATTGCTTATTATTGATGTTATTGTTTGTTTTATAGCATAACCGGAGCCTTTTTTCATGGCCAGTGTGCACTTTGCTAGTTCCAGTGGGGTTTCCATGCATTTCAGCCAATCTAACCATGATGATCTGAGATGCTGTTGGCAGAACTTACGCATTCCTCTCCTGCACAAAACTCTCATGTTTAGCAATCGTGTTTGAAAGTGACTTAAGCGGACTGTCCCAGTGATTATGTTTATAGCCGCATAGCAGGTGACTGTCCCAATAACCCTGTTTAATGGCGACTTAAGGTGACAGTCCCAATGATCATGTTTATGGCAGTGTAGCAGGTGACTGTCCAATGATCATGTGTAGTAGTGACTTAAGGTGACTGTCCCAAATGACCTGTGCCTGCTCGTCAGAGACTCATTGGAGATGTGTCTTATAGCCTTATGACGCCTCCCACTCATGACAAACACAGGAGCACAGCACATGGGCCTCTATGGGAAGCACTCACACAGGATCTCAATGGGCACTGAAGGGTTATCTCACTGCCCAGCTTTCAATTTGGCACCCACACTGGCAGAAGTGGTAGGACAGGATCAATTAATTCATTTTACTGATTGATAAGAAGATATGTATGTAGCTGTACTTCAATGGTGCACACCACACATTTGCAATAGTTGAATTTGTACAGGCTTTGAATTAGTAGCACAAAACGGTACAATCAAAACATGTTACGGAGACTGAAATAATGGGTAAAATATTTTAAGTGTTATTTATTTCAAGATGTAGATTGTTTTTGACAACAAGAATTTATCTTTTGACATTTTGTACATTTCTCCAGGTCAACCGAGTGTAAGCGTTTCATTGTTGACTTTCACATAATTCACACAATTCAGTTGTTATTTTGATTGGATTTGCTTGTGACTTCCAAGAATAGACTTAATATACTGTAAATCCTTCTTTTGAGTTTCACAGAAAATACCAAGAAAAGACCAAACCAGGACTTCTGGAAAAAGAACATTATTTTGTAACTTGAAATAATATAAGAAAGAAATATGTGTGGTTTAATTTATCAGAAGTCTGAATGTATGTATTTATGAACGAACGCGATACTGTATTTATACTTGTGTTATGTGTGTGAGTGTGTGCCAGGAGTGTGATTTGTATGTTTGAAGATTGCACTGAAACTGTTTTAGATTGAACTTCAAGTTTGTTTTGAATGCTCACTGTATGGCTGACATTAAACCTTTGGGTTTTTTTGCTAACTGTGTCTGTTTTATTTTTGTCATACACCCAGGTTTTATAGAAATCTCATATCATAGACAGAAGCAGTTTGATATGTCTTACTTGACCTAAAGCAAAAAGAATATGCAAAGTAAAACAAAAAAGGGTGCCTAGTGAAAGACGGTTGATTTAAGTGGGGTGCTGTTGACTAGCCTGGTAAACCATCCCTTCCAACTTCATTTCATTTTGTACAGAGGGTCTGGCGTTTCTGCCGTTGATATCATGTATTCGGACCAAGAGAATCCTTGCCAATCAGCGAACTAAGGGAGTGTTCGTGAGCCATGAGGTTGACTTTGTGTGCTACATTTGAATTGTAGTGCGTAGGTAGGCTAATTGCATACATGACGACCAGACTTTAGTCAATTGGGTAAGGGGAGAGCCACTTGTTTTGAACTTCAGCAGAGTCCACACCCCCAGCAAGAAATCATTTCGCAATGCAGCAAGACCACACCCTCTGTACAAAATGAAATGAGGTAGGAGGAGCTGGATTAGCAGGCTAGCTGTTGACCTCCCTAAGTTTCTGCCATTGTAGTGAAGGGCTGCTGAAGCTGAAGCATCACTGAAACTTGGTCTCAGTCTCAGGCTCATCGTCTGGAAAGATTCCCATTCATCCAGGTCATGGTAGTCAAGGCAGCTAAGGTAATACTAGCCAAGGCAGCTAAGTTGTAGTAACTGGACGTCTTCAAGCTCCGAAAATGAGGTCCAGTTGCTACAACAGCTACTTTGACTCAGGCCTCATCCACAGCCAAGGCCAAATTATCTCACAGTTTAGTCTTAGGCTTCATCCACAGCAGGCCAAATTATCTCACAGGTCCCCGCATAGAAATGCTTCAGATGAGCTCATAGCTCCTCTGCCAATAAATATGAGTGAGATGACATCAGTGCCGCAGTGCGCCGCACTAAGACTAACACACACCAGGACAGCCCAGAGACTAACACACACCAGGACAGCCCAGAGACTAACACACACCAGGGGAAATACAGCGCCCAACACACACCAGGACAGTCCAGAGACAACACACTCCTGAGCACACACACAGGACAGTCCAGAGATAACACACTCCTGAGCATACACCAGGTCAGTCCAGAATAAACCCAGTGCCGAACACACACACACATACACACACACACAGGACAGTCCAGAGACAACACACTCCTGAGCACACACACCAGGACAGTCCAGAGATAACACACTCCTGAACACATACCAGGACAGTCCAGGAGAAACACAGTGCCGAACACACACACAGGACAGTCCAGAGATAACACACTCCTGAACACACACAGGACAGTCCAGAGGCAACACACTCCTGAGCACACACACCAGAACAGTCCAGAGATAACACACACACAGGACAGTCCAGAGATAACACACTCCTGAACACACACACCAGAACAGTCCAGAGATAACACACTCCTGAGCACACACACAGGACAGTCCAGAGGCAACACACTCCTGAGCACACACACCAGAACAGTCCAGAGATAACACACACAGAAGGGAGTATGAAAGCTGAGCTGCACATGCAGTAACACAATGCTCAACCAGTGAGTCATGAAATGTTGGGTTTGGGACATGGGGAAGTATTTACTCACTCACACACACAGCAAGCTTTGAGGGTCAAAGGGCACTTAAAGGTTAAGTGGTGGTTTTATTTGAGACACATAAATTCTTTGAGTTTCTTGCAATTGTCTTCCAATCTGACAAGCATTACAAGCTTTGTTGTAACCAGTAGTGCCAAAAGAAATCCATCAGGGTGCGGTGAAAAGCTTCCTTTCCTGAAAGATATAAATAAAAACATATCAATAGTTTTCCTAGTTTGCATGACTCATGAAACAGAAGCCAATTGCCAGTAATACAGTAATAACAGTAACAACAACAACAATAATAATAATAATAATAATAATAATAATAATAAACTTGTATAGCACATTCCACATTTCAAGGATGTAACTCAAAGTGCTTCAACATTTTGGCAAAGGAACACAGCAAGCAAATGCAAAAGGACACACGCAACACAGGCCTCTGCTCAGAGGTCCCTGTCAGGTGGTGGGTGGGAGGGTTAGTAGGCTACTGTGTCTATAGCCATGCTGTGGTGCTGCTGGCTTAATAGGCTATTGTGCCTTTGACCATGTCTGTCACCATTGGGTGATGCTGAATCACTCAGTGTGTCCACAAAGGTGGACTAGTGCTAAGGAAAAGAAAGCATACACTTGTGTGTGTGTGTGTGTGTGTGTGTGTGTGTGCGTGAGTGTGTGTGCGCATGTGAGAGAGACACACACACAGAGACACAGAGAAAGTGTATGCATGTGTGTGTAGGTGGGTGTGTAAGGGTGAGGGAAACTAAATGGGTGTTTGTGGTGGGCAAGAGAGAAAGAGGGTATCTGTGTGTGTGTGTGTGTGTGTGTGTGAGAGAGAGAGAGAGACACACACACACACAGACACAGAGAAAGTGTATGCCTGTATGCATGTGTGTGTAGATGGGTGTGTAAGGGTGAGGGAAACTGAATGGGTGTTTGTGGTGGGCAAGAGAGAAAGAGGGTATCTGTGTGTGTGTGTGTGTGTGTGTGTGTGTGTGTGTGTGTGTGTGTGTGTGTGTGTGTGTGTGTGTGTGTGTGTGTGTGTGATTGTTTCTCTGTGAAAGAGCTGACCTCAGAGGGTCTTTTCTGTGATGGCGAAGCGAGTAGAGCGTAACCAGAGGGAGGTGTGTGATTCAGTGTGTGTGTGTGTGTGTGTGTGTGAGTGGCACTGGCCCACATGGCCGTCACCACCAGCCTGACCCATAATGCCCTCTGTTGTTTTCCACCGAGCCTGAGAATGACACAATGTGGACAGCACACATACACACGCACGCACACACACAAACACAGAGACACACACAAACACACACACACACACATATACAATAGGAATGCCAGACAGCTCAGCGTAGTGTATTGTTCTCTGTGTCGCTGCTTGTGTATTTGTGTGTGTGTGTGTGTGTGTGTGTGTGTGTGTGTGTGTGAGAGAGAGAGTGTGTGTGTGCGTGCATGCGCGAGTGTTGAGCTTTTCAGGGTAGAACACAATAATGAAGGTTTTGGGTTGTTTGTGACACTGGCACTCGTGTATAATCAACATTGTTTGAAGGCTGTGTGTGTGTGTGTGTGTGTGTGTGTGTGTGTGTGTGTGTGTGTGTGTGCCTTTTATGTCACACCCAGCCAGCGATCTGTGAAGAAAAGTGGCGTAGTTCCAAGCTGAGCAAAGTACCGGCGGAGCAGCATAGCATCTCTAGTCACGACACTGATCTCTGCTTTCGTTTGTTTGTCTGTGTATCTGTTTGTGTGTGTGTGTGTGTGTGTGTGTGTGTGTGTGTGTGTGTATGTGTATGTGTGTATCCAAGCTGAGTGAAGTACCGGCGGAGCAGCATGTTTGTCTGTTTATCTGTTTGTGTGTGTGTGTGTGTGTGTGTGTGTGTGTGTGTGTGTGTGTGTGTGTGAGTATGTGTGTATGTGTATGTGTGTGTCCAAGCTGAGTGAAGTACCGGCGGAGCAGCATAGCTCATCTCCAGTCACGACACTGATCTCTGCTTACATTTGTTTGTCTGTTTATCTGTTTGTGTGTTTGTTTGTGTGTGTGTGTGCTTGAAGGCAGGCAGGGGTTGGGAGGTTGGCGGTGGGGGGTTGGGGGGTGGTGTGTGTGTGTGTGTGTGTGTGTGTGTGAGCCAAGTACCAGAGGAGTAGCATAGCATCTCTGGATACACCGGTCTTTGCTTTCATTTCTTTGTTTGTTTGTCTGTTTGTTTGTTGGGGTTTGTGTTTTAAGGCCAGCAAGGGGGTGGGGGGGGGGGGGGGGGTGGGGGGGGGGGTGGTGTTGGGGGTGTGTGGGGTGGTGTGTGTAAGCCCAATTAGGAATTCCAAAGCCATGAGTTTCACATGCCTCCTTACACCTGCAGAGAGGAAAGCCACCAGGGCTAACACATACACACACACACACACACACACACACACACACACACACACAAACACACACACAAACACACACACACATGCATTCACATATTTCTAACACACACACACATGCATGCATGCATTTCTAACACACACACTCGCTGTCTCTCACACACACACGCTCCCATAC
>CM050211.1:30433649-30441149 GCA_027475355.1 Coilia nasus
GGCAAACCATCTAATTGCGTTATTTAAAAGGCAGTTTTAATAACTGATGGCTGGGTTGGGCTGCTCGGAGTAACGTGGTCTGAATGCCGCGAGGTTAGAAACAGTTCTTGAACTATTCATTACCTTGGAGACCCACATTCCACACAATAGCTCAGTCATGTAGCTCTTTGTCTCACTTCGAATCTCTTCTGTTTTGTTGAAGAGAAACTAGCCGCTGAGATGTAGTTGGCACATTCGGGCTGAAAGAAATTTCTGGAGAGCAAAGTCAAACACTGAAAGGTTTTTCATATGTTGCTGCATATGATACGGTTTACACAAATCAAAGGTTTCCTCTGTTCAGGCTTGGTCAGGAGCACAACCGGAGAGCAGTTGTCCAATTATCAAAGCCCTTAACACCACTGTCTGTGCAAATAATACAAAAATATATGCAATTGCTTTATACATTTTTAAAGTTCATACATAACATTAAATTACATTTTTTGCTGCCGCATTATTTGTTAAACAGACGGATTGTTTTTTAGTAATTGTGGCAAGTCAAATTATTTGCTCCGAATATTTTCAGTAATCTCGGAAGCAGTCTTGAAAGCAACTGCGGATTTATGCCGATGAATTGTTCTTCTTACTGCTATAAAACTAGACGTATTACGCCAATAATATAGCCTACACTCATTACACTTTACATTACATTCCAATTAATTTTCCTAACAAAAAAAAATATATAGTATAACATCAGCAACAGTAGCACGTATAAATATATTCAACCCGTAACATTTTGAAACTTGTCTGCGAACTGCAGACTTGGAAGCCTGGAACAAGTTGTATAATGCCCCTAACCAAAGGCACAACCTCCCTTGAAGTCCCAACTCCCACCCGTCTCTTTATTGAGTAAAACAAATCTTTCCGGTAAATGTCTGCGAACATGGCCACTTTTAATGTGTTCTTAATAAGGTCAGATTCATTTATTTTCAACTTTTAAATGCGCCAGAACGCCACATTAATTTTGGATCCATGCCAAAATGGAGGCTTTCGGAAATAATATGGCGTTTTCTAGCCCCAAAAAAATGTCCGAGCGGTTCGAAGTGTATAAGGTGGAGAGGAGGTATTCGATCGACCACGTGTTATTTCACCTATTTTTCATCTGTTAAAATCAAAGTAGCCTTCACGGCTCCGCTGAAATCTAATGTAGCCCAAGAATAAGACATCGGGCGAGGAGAATTCCCCTATCCGGTTGACACCGCAAGATGGCATGATATTTGCCCGAGGCGGGAATACAGTTTCAGCACACTATTGTCCACTTAAAATAAAATTACCCTCGAAATCCACACCGCCGGACCTAAAGGCAGACCAAGAATCCTTGGCGTGGTTCCGAAAAATATATGTGTGGCGTTCGTTTAGTCTGAGTTGGTTGGACAGGTACAACATTAAAACACGTGAAGACAGAAAATATCTTTCAACTCCAATTTCCGCGCTTTTTTAACAGACGTTTAAATTATGTAAAAAAAAAAAAGAATCACATGTTGGTACATTCAGTCATATTTGCTAAGGAGCGAAAATGAATCGGAAACAGAGGTAGAAACAGAACCGTATGAAATGTATGTAAAACGTGGGCTATAATTGAAATCCCCATACAATCCTGCAATTAAATATATTTTGACCATTTGCGAAATTTCGCTTGTCCATGACAATTAGGCCTATAGCAAAAATGCAAATGCCATGCATATCAGAGTCCCGACAGGTGACAGAATCAATTAAATTCTAATTATTTTTGGTAAAATTATAAAGGAAGATTTGGCCTTATTATGCATGTGGGTTTAATGTCATATAAATGACTATTTAGTTTCAGTGAAGAAAGATGGCTTCAGCTGTCACCCTCGCTGTCCTCTCCTTCATCGCAGATGGAAACGCAATTCTTTTCTTTCCATTTTCCGCCTGACAAAGAGGCCCTGCATTTTTGTTGTTTAATTACTCTACCTTTATCTGAACTGTCTTTGCATAAAGGGGTGATGTGTGTGTATGTAAAAGTGTGTGTGTGTGTGTGTGTGTGTGTGTGTGTGTGAGAGGGGGAGTGGGGTGGGGGTGGGGGGGGGCTGTGGACAGTATTCTAATTAAGGGGCGGGGGTGGTCGGTAGGGGAGGGGCCGTCTAATCATGTGTGTGCATTTAAATGTGCAACTCATGAATATGCATCAGCTAACCTGCAGCATCGGGGGCTCTCTGTCGGTCAGCTTTCTCTTCTGACACACACACGCACACACACACACACACACACACACACACGCACACACGTCCTGTCAATAACAGTGTTCATGATGTGAAACCCCTCATCATCCTCTTCATTCTTTTCATCTCTTCATTCTTTTCATGCTCCCTTTCTATACCCCCTTCCCTCTCTCTCTCTCTCTCTCTCTCTCTCTCTCTCTCTCTCTCTCTCTCTTCCTCTCTCTCTCTATCTTTCTTTCTTTCTCTTCTCAGTCTCTCTCTTACAGTCACTTTCACTTCGTCTCTCTCATTCTCTCTCTCTCTCTCTCTCTCTCTCTCTCCTCTTCTCCCTCTCTCTGACATGGGTTCACACCCTGTGATAATGTAGCCAGTTCTGATCAGCGGTGACAGGTGACAGGTGACAGACCTTTGTCACATATTGTGGGGACACACATGTGCCATGTGGTGGGTGCATCTCTCCTTATTCCCTCTCTCTTTCTTTCATCCCTCTCTCACCCCCCCCCCCCCCTTTCTCTCTTTCATTTTTAAATAATGAATTTGACACTAATTAGAGAAGTGGTCATTCTGCAGTTAGGCGTGCTATGGGACTATCCTTGCCTGCCAGTCACCCCTCTTTGCTCTTGCTACTAAACAAATATACTCCTCTCTGTTTGTGGAACATGCCATTTGCATGCGCAGTGCTCTCACATAAGTCACATAAACTACCAAATCAAACCTTTCAAAATTAGTGGCTGATGTGCATTCAAAATATATTATAGAAATATACTACACAGATGTCCATAATGTGGTTCACATAGCACATTTCTTGTGGTATTTTTTCTGCACTTTATTTTTTTGTTCTTTAGTTGTCTGATCTACCAGAGCAAAGCGTCCAATAGAGGAAGAGAGAGAAAGAGCGAGAGAGCGAGAGAGAAGGATAGAGAGAGAGGGAAAGAAGGAGTGTGTGAGAGACTCGTCTGAGAATGGAGAAGGAGAGAAAGAGGCAAGACTAGGAAAGAGAGAGAAAAGGGGTGTGTGTGAGAGAGAGAGAACGAGAGGCAGAAAATGGAGAATAAGGGACAGAGAGAGAGCAAGAAGGACAGAGAAAAAAAGAAAGAGAGGGTCGGAGACAAATAGTGAGAGAGAGAAAAAGACAGACAGAGAGGTGGTGAGAGAGAAAAAAAATAAAGACGGACAGAGACAAAGAGAGGGAGCGAGAGAGAGAGAGAAAGAGAGAAAGAGGCACAGCAGGAGGAGGTGAGGCGGTGACAGACAGAAAAAGAGGGACAGAGAAAAGGAAGAGAGGGTACGAGAGAGGGACAGAAAGAGGGATAGAGAGAGGGATAGAGAGAGAGGGTAGAGAGAGGGATAGAGAGAGGGATAGAGAGAGAGGGTAAGAGAGAGAGTAATAAAGAGGGATAGAGAGATAGAGTAAGAGAGAGAGGGTAAGGCAGAGGGACAGAGGGACAGAGAGAGAGAGGGATAGAGAGAGAAGGATAGAGAGAGAGGGTAAGAGAGAGAGCAATAGAGAGGGATAGAGAGAGAGGGTAGAGAGAGGAACAGAGAGAGAGGGTAGAGAGAGGGATAGAGAGAGAGGGTAGAGAGAGGGATAGAGAGAGAGGGTAAGAGAGAGAGTAATAAAGAGGGATAGAGAGATAGGGTAAGACAGAGAGGGTAAGGCAGAGGGACAGAGGGACAGAGAGAGAGAGGGATAGAGAGAGAAGGATAGAGAGAGAGGGTAAGAGAGAGAGCAATAGAGAGGGATAGAGAGAGAGGGTAAGAGAGAGAGGGTAAGGCAGAGTGACAGAGGGACAGAGAGAGAGGGATAGAGAGAGAAGGATAGAGAGCAAGTAAGACAGAGAGCTAGAGAGTGGGGGAGAGAGGTGTGTGTCAGTGTGGGGTTGCACCTGGCCAGCAGGTAAAGGGCAGCTCTGCTTGGTAGGCCGCACGCCCCACACCTCCAGCGCCCAGGTTACATTTATGCCACAGACACTCCCACTGCCACTACCACTGCCACTCACCATCGTCACCGCTGCTGCCATCGCCCACCACCAGCCCCACACCTCCAGCGCCCAGGTTACATTTATGCCACAGACACTCCCACTGCCACTGCCACTCACCATCGTCACCGCTGCTGCCATCGCCCACCACACGCCCCACACCTCCAGCGCCCAGGTTACATTTATGCCACAGACACTCCCACTGCCACTACCACTGCCACTCACCATCGTCACCGCTGCTGCCATCGCCCACCACCAGCCCCACACCTCCAGCGCCCAGGTTACATTTATGCCACAGACACTCCCACTGCCACTGCCACTGCCACTCACCATCGTCACCGCTGCTGCCATCGCCCACTGCCATCGCACGCCCCACACCTCCAGCGCCCAGGTTACATTTACGCCACAGACACTCCCACTGCCACTGCAACTGTCACTGCCACTGCCACTCACCATCGTCACCACCGCTGCCATTGCCCACCACCAGCCCCACACCTCCAGCGCCCAGGTTACATTTACACCACAAACACTCCCACTGCCATCGCCATCGTCACCGCCATCGCAGGCCCCACACCTCCAGCGCCCAGGTTACATTTACGCCACTGCCACTCCCACTGCCATCGCCATCGCCATCGTCATCGCAGCCCCACACCTCCAGCGCCCAGGTTACATTTACGCCACTGCCACTGCCACTCACCATCATCACCGCCGCTGCTATTGCCCACTGCCATCGCCCACCACCATCGCAGCCCCACACCTCCAGTGCCCAGATTAGATTTAGGCCACAGACACTCCCACTGCCACCGCCATCGCCATCGTCATCGCCATCGCCCACCACCATCGCAGCCCCACACCTCCAGCGCCCAGATTAGATTTACGCCAACAACACCGCCATCGCCATTCGCCATCGTCACCGCGACTGCCACTGCCACCGTCACTGTCCCCACACCTCAAGCACTCAGATTAGATATACACCACCGACACCACCATCGCCACTTCCCATCGTCACGGCCACTGCCACCGTCACTGGCTCGGCACTGGCCCCACGCCTCCAGCACTCAGATTAGATATACACCACCGACACCACCATCGCCACATGCCATTGTCACCAGCACTGCCATCGTCACGGCCACTGCCACCGTCACTGGCTCAGCGCTGCCACTCCTTCTTCCTTTCTCCACGCGCTGGGCTCGGCGGTAACTCCTGGCTATCTCACTAAATCTCCATTTTGCTTCAGTCTCTTCAGCCTTTTGTCCATTTAGCACAGAGCCCATTCAGCCTGCTCTCGCTCTCCGCTCTCGCTCTCCGCTACGCTTTCAATTTCCTGAGCTTCTCGTGTGTGTGTGTGTGTGTGTGTGTGGGTGTGTGTGTCTGTGTGTGTGTGTGTGTGTGTCTGCGCGTGTGTCCGTGTGTGTCTGCGCGTGTGTCCGTGTGTGGGTGTGTAGGCTGTGTGTGTATGTGCATGTGTGTGGGTGGGTGTGTAGGTGTGCGTGTAAGTGCATGGGTGTGTGTATGTGTGCACGTGTGTGTGTGTGTGTTTGTGTGTGTGTGTGTGTGTGTGTGTGTCACATGTGCCTGCAAGCCAGGCCTGTAATACGCATGGCTCCCATTATGCTGCTAACGCGTCAGGAGTCTTTATGTGCGCCTGCCCTGCCAGCCTCCACTGCCGGTGCCTGCCGCGACTCAGCCGCTTGTGGGCCATATCCGTGCCTTCTGTGAGCTGTGTGTGTCCTGTGTCTCTGCCTTCTGTGTGTGTGTGTGTGTGTGTGTGTGTGAGTGTGTGTGTGTGTTTGTGTGTGTGCTGTGTCCATGCCTTCTGTGTGTGTGTGTGTGTGTGTGTGTGTGTGTGTGTGTGTGTGTGCTGTGTCTATCCCCTGTGTGAGCCATGTATGTGCTGTGTGTGAGCCGTATCTGTGCCAAGTCTGTGCCATGTGTGAAGTGTGTGTGTGTGAAGTGTGTGTGTGTGACGTGAGTGTGCCACACTGCACTGCACTGGTGGTGAAATAACTGGAGTGGTGTGAGAATGATGCACCATAACCACTCTGGTCTCTCCATGTGTGTGAGTGTGCGAAAATGTGTGTGTGTGTGTGTGTGTGTGTGTGTGTGCGTGTGTGTGAGTGTGTGTGTAAGAGAGACAGAAGCAGAGAGAGAGAGAGAGAGAAAGAGTGGGCATGTGTGTTTGTGTGCCAAATGTGTGTGTGCGAGACAGAGAGAGAGTGTGCATGTGTGTGTGAGACAAAACAATGTGTGTGTGTGTGTGTCAGTGAATGTGTGTGTGTGTGCATGGGCACAACTTAACTGAAGGACGTGGAAGAGCGTTTAGCCTTTTTCTTGTGCAGCTTAAAGAGAGCGGCTCTTTGTGATGCTAATGAAGCAGAGACAAGACGCCTTCTCCGCCGGCCCTCTCAGCAAACAAAATGTGTACACCACACACACACACACACACACACACACACACACAGCTGCCCAAATGTAGCACACATTCAAAACTTTTTCGCTTTGTAGGATGAAAAATCCGTCCAGCACACTCTTTAAAAGTCATAAATAAATTTGATGAAGTCATTCACAGGAAAAAAATAATTTTGTGAAGTTTTGAGGTGTTCACTCAGTGTCAGTTGTTTTGGAGTTTTGCTATCTCACTTTGAATGATTAGAAAACGTACAATTATTTATTTATTTATTTATTTATTTATTTATTTATTTATTTATTTATTTATTTATTAACGCCCTGCCTTTCTTTCTTGTCATCTGTCATTGTTCCTGTTGTTAATGAATGAATTTGTGTATTTATGAAGTCTTTTGTAGTGCTGTGGCTGGGCAGGCTTGCAGATGGCGATTGGCCATTTGCGCACCCCCACTCGCCCCCCTCAGATCTGTTCTGCTGTGTGCTGTGCTGTGCTGTGCTGTGTTGTGCTGTGCTGTGCTGTGCTGTGCTGTGTTGTGCTGTGCTGTGCTGTGCTGTGCTGTGCTGTGCTGTGCTGTGCTGTGCTGTGCTGTGCTGTGCTGTGCTGTGCTGTGCTGTGCTTAGTGTTGCCACCTGTCCCGGTTTTACCTGATTGTCCCGGTTTTTGAGAGTCTGTCCCAGGGAAAAAAATATTCTCCCGGGACACTGACACCCGGGTCGCTGCTTATAAGCAAAAAGATTGATTGGGTTGCCGAAATGTCCCGTTTTTTTTGTCAGACATTGGTGGCAACCCTAGCTGTTCTGTGCAGTGCTGTGCAGTGCTGTGCTGTGCTGTGCTGTGCTGTGTGAGGGGCTGCTCTTCTCTTCTCTACTTTACTCTACTCTACTATACTATACTC
>CM050211.1:30471149-30486149 GCA_027475355.1 Coilia nasus
GTGTGTGTGTGTGTGGAGGCACCGTTGACCTCTCTGACAGCTGTGCTGGCCTCTTATGGTATTGTGTACGCTGGAACAGACCACTTTATTATCCTTCATGGCCCAATGCCTTACATGGATGCCCACACACACATACACGCACATAGACATACAAACACACACACACACACACACACACACACACGGATGAGGTGTGTTTGGAGAAGTGTGAGTCGTGAGCATGTCATAGGTGGGGGCTGCATGAGAGGGTTTTGCGTGTTGGGTGGGGGGGGTCATGGCTTAGCCCTAGGGGGAGAGAGCAGGTTTGGAATAATGTGCCAGCATGGTTTACACACACACACACACACACACACACACACACACACACACACACACACACACACACACGCACACGCACACAGACACACATACACACACACACACATAGATTCCATGCTATCAATCCACTTAAGGCATAATAAACACATTCTGACTGAATACTTGCCCCATAAGACAGGCACTGCTGGTGTGTGTGTGGTGTGTGTGTGTGTGTTCCTGCCCTGTCAGGCAGAGGCCAAGAGGAACAAAGACACTAAAGCCTGAAAGGTGACACGCATGTGTGTGTAATTTTCCCCTCTGTAAAACACACACACACTTACATACACACTCAAACACACACACGCAAACACACACTCCCCATGGAGGACCTCAGGTGGGGTTTCACCTATTGTTTTATGACTTCTTCTTTCCCTCTTCTTTCTTTTCTTTCTTTCTTTCTTTCTTTCTTTCTTTCTTTCTTTCTTTCTTTCTCTCTCTCTCTCTCTCTCTCTCTCTCTCTCTCTCTCTCTCACTCTCTTCATGGCACCTCTCTTTTTCTCTGATGCCCTCTCAGCTGTGTGTACCTGCGTAGGTTACATACATGCCACCCACCACAGCCAGGTGTGTGTGTGTGTGTGTGTGTGTGTGTGTGTGTGTGTGTGTGTGTCTGTGTCAAACACAAAGTGCCACCCAGTGCCACCCGGCATACATGGAAAAATGACAGGAAAACTACAGAGACAAAGAAATGAGAAAAAATCGTCCTCCTTTGTGATCACTATCCACTCCATTTTCTCTGTCTCTATCTCTCTGTCTCTATCTCTTTTTTCTCCCTCTCTCTTTCCGTCTCTATGCCTTTCTCCCCCCTTCTCTGCGCTCTCTATCTATATCTCTCTATCTTTTCTCTGCCTCTTTTGTATGTTTGACACAGTTTATTAAGGCAGAATGATGGTGTTTAAAGACGCAATTATTTTGCCTTTTTTGTCGCACTGAGGGTATTAGCAATTTATAGTGCCACTAACCCATTAACCTAACTAGGCTAGCTAAGGACAGTTAGCGCCAAAAACCCAGTAACCCAGCTAAGCTAGCTAGACTAGCTAAGCAGAATTGCTTCTATGAAATCATAATTTGCTTGCTAACCTAATGAGGTGAAGTTACTGTTGTGTTTAATGTTGGATTAATTAAGGCTGACTCTGGGAGCTGCTGAAAATGTTGTGTTAATTTATTGGCTTGGACTATTACCATCCATCCGAATACCCTTACTAGCTGCCTGCGTAGTAGGCAAAAATGGGGAGGCTACGATCTAGAACACTCGAATACCTAGTAGGCTTTCAGTAGTAGGAGAAAGCCGGGCAATGGTACCTGGATGGTTTGCTGTTTCCGCTAGTATTTTGCAGTGTGTAAACAAACTATACTTTACTCGAGGTGATTCTGGAGGAAGGCCCCTCTTCTCTCCCTGCCTGCCCTATCCCTTCCTCTCTCTTTCTCTCATCTCTGTCTCTGCACTCCTTCTCTTTCTTTCTTTCTTTCTTTATTCTGTCCCTCTCTCTTGCTCTCCTTTTCTGTCTGTGCACTCCCTCTCTCTCTCTCTCTTTCTTTCTTTCTTTGTATTCCCCCCTTTCTTTCTCCCTCTCTTTCACTCTGCACACTCCCTCCCTCCTTCTTTCCTCTCTTCATTTGCCTGCTCTTTCTATCTCTCTTTATTTCTGTTCTGTCTTCCCTCACTCTTTCCCCCTTTCTCTCTTTTTCTCTTCCTCTTCCTTCTCTACCCCCCCCTTCTTTCCCCAATCCCCCAGTGACACTTTTCCTCAGACTTGCTTTCGCTCCCTGCTCCACCTCTCCCTTTCTCTCTCTCTCTCCCTCCCTCTGTCTGTCTCTCTCTCTCCCCCTCTTTAGCCCTCTCTCCTCCCTCTCTCTCTCCAACTCTCCCCCTTCTCTCTCTCCTCCCCTCCCTCCCTCTGTCTGTCTCTCTCTCCCCCTTTTGCCCCTATGCCTTTCTACCTAACCCTCCTTTCTCTCTCCCTCACTTTCTCTCTCCTCTCTCTCTCTCACCCCTTTCTCTCCCTCTCTCTCTGTACCCCCCCTTTCTCTATTTCCTTCTCTCCCCCTCTCTCCCTCTCACACATCTCTCCATCTCCTTCTCTTCCTCTCTCTCCCTCCCTTTCCCCTGCTCTTTCTCTCCATCTCCCTCTCTCTACCTGACCCTGCTCTCTTCTCTCTCTCTCTCTCTCCCCCCCCCCCCTCTCTCTCCCCCCCCCCCCCTCTCTCTCTCTCTCTCCCCCCCTCTCTCTCTCTCTCCCCCTCTCCCTCTCTCTCTCTCTCTCTCTCTCTCTCTCCCCCTCTCTCTCTCTCTCTCTCCCCCTCTCTCTCTCTCTCTCTCTCTCCCCCCCCCCCCCCTCTCTCACTCTCTCTCTCTCTCTCCCCCTCTCTCCCCCCTGTAATCCCGTGTGCGGGGCTGTTTGGAGGACTGTGTCCTGTGCGTGTGTTGTTTGCACAATGCATTCCTGCCGGCCTCTATTTATGCCCGCCTCCTTTTGATCCGCATTGGGTTACACACTCCGCTCCTGCCAGTGAAAGAAGCCACCTGTGAGCCAAAGGGGCCAGCGGGGGTCGGGTGTGTGTGTGTGTGTGTGTGTGGAGGTATAGGTGGTGGGGGGATGAGGTGTATGGTGTGTGTGTGTGTGTGTGTGTGTGTGTGTGTGTGTGTGTGTGTGTGGAGGTATAGGTGGGGATGTGGTGTGTGTGTGTGTGTGTGTGAGTGGAGGTATAGGTGGGGGAGGGATAAGGTGTGTATATATGTGTGTGTGTGCGTGTGTGTGTGTGTGTGTGTGTGTGTGTGTGTGTACGTACGTGTGGAGGTATAGGTGGGGGGAGGGATGAGCTGTGTGTGTGTGTGAGTATGTGTGAGTGTGAGTCTATACATAGTGATGTTGGGGTTTTTTTTTGCCTGGCGGGGGCCGACCGGCAGGAATTCTTGGGAAAGTTGACCGTCAATTAATATGGCTAAATGATGTCTTCACATGGTAAACTACTTATGTAAGCCGATCCCCCCGCTCGCCGGCCAGGGCCCGGACATCTGGCTCCGATATTCCCACACAGATGGCCCCTACCTGCCTCCACACTCCTTTTTTTCTCTCCCTCCCTTTCTTCCTCCCTTTCTCCTCCCTCACTTCTTTTTTTTTTGTCCTTCATTGGGCAGAGGCGGAGGGCGTGGGGACGGCGGCTGGATGGGAGCAATAACAGCAGCACGGTGTGTGTGTGAGAGTGTGTGTGTGTGTGTGTGTGTGACAGAGAATGTGAGTGTGTGTGTGTGTGTGTGGTGTGTGTGTGTGTGTGTGTGTGTGTGTGTGAGAGAGAGAGAGAGAGAGAGTGTGTGAGAGTGTGTGTGAGTGTGTGTGTGTGTGTGTGTGTGTGTGTGGTGTGTGTGTGTGTGTGTGTGTGCCAGTTAGGGGAAGAGACTGCTGACCTGGCCTCTGCTCATGAAGGCGCTAGACACAACACAATGTGGCATAGAGCCACACACACACACACACACACACAGACCGACACACATGTGCACAGACATGCAAAGACAAAACATGCACAAAAGACACACACACACACACTCTGCTGCATTCATTGACACACAACTGCACAGATACTCAGACATGTACCCACAGAGGAACACACACAGACACATGTTTCACACATATAGTTTTGATCATTTCAATTACATACAGTTATAAAAAATAAATTTTGTATATCTCATAGGATGTACACTACTTGGCCAAACTGTTTCACGGGGTTTTAGGATAATGTACCCAGTATAGACCATAGACCATACGTTACCTCTCTAAAGCATGTAAATGTTAGCATATACGCCTAGACTGAGCTTTACTGAAGTAATGCTGCCTCTGTTTTTATCTTGTGTGTTTTTTGTAGTTTCCTATTGTTTGTAGTGTCTTTCTGTTGCTGTTAGTAAAGTGCTGCCTTTCTTGGCCAGGGCTCACTTGCAGGTCTCATTGTGGCTACCCTGCTAAAACAAAGGATAAATAAATAAATAAATAAAATAATAAATTTATTAATTAAATAAAATAAAATAAGGGTTAATGTTAGCACAGAATGTGAGTTACTGTAGCAATGTTAACCTCATCTAAAGTGGTCTACAGATCTCTCAGGAGAGGCTATGTCAGGATAGCAAGTAGTTATCCATTTATTCCTGGAAGACCTCAATTTCTTTTAAAGTTTTGTTCCCCTTGCAGTCAACCCAAATAAAAAGAGTGACTTCAAAGTCTTTTGTTGTTTGTGAGAAAAAAAAGAAAAAAAAGGGAAAAAAAACGTCTTGAGATTTGGGTTTCTTTTTTGAGGAGCTGTTAATGCATGTTGATTAGCCTACCCATTTTTGGGCTGTCTTCCACCCCTCCCTCCCTCTCTCTCCCTCCCTCCCTCCTTCTCTCTTTCCCCCTTGCTTCTCTCTTTCCCTCTGTCTTTTTTATCTCTTTCTCTCTCTTTCCCCTGCTTCGGTCTCTTTCTTTGTCTTTTTCTCTCTCTTTCTCTTTGTCGTCTGCCTTTCTCTCTTTCTCTTTCTCTCTTTCTCTCCACTGCTTCTCTCTCCCTTTTTCTATATTGCTTGCTTTTCCCCTGCCTCTCTTCCTCTCTCTTCCTCACTCTCTCCACTGCTCCTGTCTATCTCTCTACCCCCCCCCCTCCCCCTCTCTCTCTCTCCCTCATCTCTCTGGTCAGCTAGTCTTATATTATGGTGTCTCCACAGAGAGGCTTATAAATACGCCGACCTGCTTCTCCCCCTAGCCCCTTGCCGCTACTGTACGCCTAGCCCCTCGCCACTCTGCTGCGCTGCACCCACCACTACGCTACGCTATCCCCAGCCCCTCGCCATTACGCCAGGCCTAGCCCCTCTCCGTTCCAGCCCCCCTAGCCCCACACTACTCCACTACGCTACCCCCTAGCCTCTCTCCTCTATGCTATGCTACACCCACCACTACGCTACGCTACCCCTAGCCCCTCGCCATTACGCCACGCCAGGCCTAGCCCCTCTCCGTTCCAGCCCCCCCTAGCCCCACACTACTCCACTACGCTACCCCCTAGCCTCTCTCCTCTATGCTATGCTACACCCACCACTACGCTACGCTATCCCCAGCCCCTCGCCATTACGCCACGCCAGGCCTAGCACCTCTCCGCTCCAGTCCCACTAGCCCCACACCACTCCACTACGCCAGCCCCTCTCAGCTACACTCCCTCCCCCTAACCCTTCGCCGCTATGCTCCCCCTAGCGCCTGTCCGCTATGCTATGCTAGCCCCTCTCGGCTACACTGCCTCCCTCTAACCCTTCACCGCTATGCTCCCCCTAGCCTCTCTCCCCTACGATTCGCTAGCCCCTTGCCTTTTTGCTATGCCTTGGCCCTCGTCGCTACGCTACACACAGCATCACGCTGTGCCAGCTAGCCCCTCAAAGCTACTCACAGCATCAGGCCACACCACACGCCTGTGTCTTATCACCCCCCGGCTCTGCCTTTGCCATGGCTCATGGTGAGACTCAGGGTGTGACCACATTCTCATCCCCCACCCCACACCACCCCACTGTACCCCCCATCATCCCTCACTGTAACTACCCCACACACACACCCACACACACATCCTTACCCCCCCCCCACACACACACCCCACACACACTCCTCAGCCGCTGTGCCCAAATAATTAATCCAAAGCAATTACTCACCGTTTTCATCCCACTGTCTGTCGTTCTGCCAACAAAACATTGCTACACATGTCCTCATCAGCGTCCGCTAATTACACACACACATCACACTTATCAGCAGTCCACTAATGACACACACACACACACACACGCACACACACACACTGCTACACAGGACGGATGGTGGGAAAGAATACTCCTCTTTTTATTTTAAACTAGTTTTTGATCCAAAAAACAAAGAAAGCTTTGTAGAGACGCAATGAAAATTGAGATAAAGGTTTTAGTTTTTATATATATATTTATTTTTGGGCTGGAAAAAATGGAAGTGCTACACAAACTGGGGTTGGTATTCGTGAGAAAACAGACGTGAAACAAAGACTGTGGCAAATTCAGCTAACACATCCAAACCAAATTCAAAAAATTAAACTAAGAGCACCCAACCCAATTTCAGTTTGAATGTAAACATTTAATCCAGATCCAAACTAAACAAGTTGAAAGTTGTCTTGTCCGGCCCCCAGATGTTTGCACCAGTTTCAGGATGGTCTTTAGCATGTCCTTCAATCAGAGGATTGGATGGACTATATACAAGACAGACACACACTTATTCACACACACACACACACACTCTCTCTCTCTCTCTCTCTCTCTCTCTCTCTCACATACACACACACACCCCTCTCTCTCTCTCTTTCCCTCTCTCTCTCCCTCTCACACACACACACACACACTCACTCAGTCTCACATACTCTCTCTCAACACACATACTCACACTGACTCACTCATTCACTAGATCAGTTCTATATCAGTTCTGCTATGTAAAATCACTAAGAAACACATACCTACAGACACACTTAAACACACACACACCACAGATGGGTAGTGGGCTATTATAATAAAAAAAATCCTTCCTCAGTTCACGTTTGTCAGTGTGTGGGTATGTTGACATTATAAAATGATGATCTATGAAGTAACATTGCTTCACAATGGCAGGTTCTGTGTGAATGACGGAGTGTGTGTTTTTTCTGTGTGTGTGTGTGTGTGTGTGTGTGTGTGTGTGTGCAGTGGTTTGGGGTAGTGAGAGAAGATCTCATGTAGTGTGTAAATTGATGCAGTGTAAGCCTTCAATCATGCTCTTTTCCCATAACATAGCCAGTTCAACCGCAAAGGAACAAGATCGGGAGTGTGTGTGCATGTATATTTGTATGTGTGTGTGTGTGTGTGTACATCTGTCTGTGAGTTATGGGAGGGTGAGATGTTTTTTCAGTATAGAATTAAAGGGCTCCTCTGTGATTTTCATTAAAAGTGTGTGTGTATATAGATATACTGTATGTGTGTTTTTGCCAGTATCGATTTTGGGCGGTCATCCGTGACTAACCTTGGCTCCGCATATGTGTGTCTGAGAGAGTGAGTTTGTGTGTGTGTGTGTGTGCATGTGTGTACATGTGTGTGTGTGTTCTGGCATGTGTATGTGCGTGTGTGTGTCTGCATGTACTGGTATGTGTGTGTGTGTGTGTGTGGGTATGCATGTGTGTGAGGGGGGTTCTGCTGCTGTGTAAATTGTTGCCACACATGAGGGGCGCTGCTGGCAAGGGTCAGCTGCTCCTGGTGCCCCCCCGTCAGCCCAGATTAGTTATGGGGGGCCGCCGCCCCATTTCCTTAGTGTGTGTGTGTGTGGGGGGTGGGCAGAGCCCCCAAGACTTAACGAGGAGGAAGCTGTAATTGGCCCGAGTTGTTGATTGCCATAATTGCAACTGTCTGTGCGAGGTAGCTGGGCCCACTGTGAGCTGGCTTATGCCAGAGTATGACAGCTGGCAACAGGGCACACACACACACACACACACACACACACACACACACACACACACACAGCTAACACACAGGCACACACACTGTTGTGGGTAACGACCTGAAGCACTTTGAGTTGTTGTGTGTACAGTAAGGAGGTGTGTGTGTTTGTGTGTGTGTGTGTGTGTGTGTGTGTGTGTGTGTGTGTGTGTGTGATCCAGGGGGTGATTAGTAGAGCCACCCCTCCCCCCTTACCTATCCCCTATTTCCCTGTGTGTGTGTGTGTGTGTGTGTGGTGTGTGTGTGTGTGTGTGTGTGTGTGTGTGAGATCCAGGGGGTGATTAGTAGAGCCCCCGCACCCCTTACCTGTCCCCTATTTCCCTGCAGTGCTCTCTAGGACCCAGCAGTCGACCCACATGACCCCGTGACCTTGTGACCTTGTGACCCCTGACCTGAGCTGACCCCCCATTCTTTGCTCCCGTCTGGCAAGCAGGACCACGCAGCACACTTCCTTTCGCATTAGTTTCTCCTCTCAGTGGAGCTCTCTCTCTCTCCTCTCGCTCTCTCTCCTCTCTCTCTCGCTCGTCTCTCTCTCTCTTTTGCTCTCTGACTCTCTCGCTCCCTTTCTCTCTCTCCCTTTCTCTCTCTCTATCTCTCTCTCTTTTTTTGCTCTCTGCCTCTTTCTCTCTGTCTCTCCCTTTCTCTCTCTCTCTTCTCCTCTCTGCCTATGTATGTGTGCATGTGTTTGTGTGTAGATGTGTGTATAGGTATAGGTTGTGTGTATAGGTATAGGTGTGTGTGTGTTCATAATAGCAGGTCCTGATGAAGTTCCCGCCCTCCTCTCTGGGTCTAGTCTCTGCCATGAAAAAAGAACTTTCATTACCACCTCACTTACACACACACACACACACACACACACACACACACACACACACACACACACACACACAAACACACACACACACACACACACACACGCACACACACACCACGCACACACAAAACACACACACCATCACTCCAGATCAATAAACATGAAAGCCAAGGGGAGGGCGTACTTCTTAACTCATCGTAATCACACACCACCCCGTCCTCCAGACAAATGAGATAAATACTTATTCAATCAGAACAACACAACGCACACACACACACACACAACACACACACACACACACACACACACACACACACATGCACACACACACACTAATATTACTGTTCCCGTCTGCCACGCAGTGCTAATCTCTGGTAGAATATCAAGAGGGGACGCCATCCTCGTTATCAGGCGGCAGATTTGCAGCCATTGTGTGTGTGTGTGTGTGTGTGTGTGTGTGTGTGTGTGTGTGTGTGTGTGTGTGTGTGTGTGTGTGTGTGTGTGTGGTGAGTGTTGTGGATTAGTATCAGACTTGTAACTTCTTGTTTTTCATTGTTTGGAGCAAACCATCAGAATTGATGAAGAGGATGAGGATGAGGATGCTGGTGAGGATGGTGATGGTACCCAGACCATGAGAGTGGAACAGGGAGGGATACAGACAGAGAGAGGGATAGAGAGAGGGATAGAGAGAGGGACAGAGAGAGGGATAGAGAGAGGGATAGAGAGAGGGAGAGAGAGAGGGATAGAGAGAGGGACAGAGAGGGGGATAGAGAGAGGGATAGAGAGAGGGATAGAGAGAGGGATAGAGAGAGGGATAGAGAGAGGGATAGAGAGAGGGATAGAGAGAGGGATAGAGAGAGGGAGAGAGACAGAGAGAGGGATAGAGAGAGGGATAGAGAGAGGGATAGAGGGGGGGAGAGGAGGGGGGGGAGAGAGGGATAGAGAGAGGGATAGAGAGAGGGATAGAGAGAGGGAGAGAGAGGGGGGGGAGAGAGACAGGGGGGGGGGGGGTAGATAGAGAGAGGGGGGGGAAATACAAAGAGAGGGCAGAGAGCCAGAGAGAAAGAGGGAGAGCCAGAGAAGGGGTTGGGGGGGGGGGGTAGAGAGAGAGTGAGAAAGAAAGAGAGAGAAAGGGGGATAGAGAGAGGGATAGATATAGAGAGGGGGGAATAGAGAGAGAGAAAGGGGGGATGGAGAGAGAGTGAGACATACAGAGACAGAGAGACAGACAGAGAGGGAAAGAGAGAAAGAGACAGATAGAGGGACAGAGAGTCAGATAGAGAGAGGGATAGAGAGAGAGAGAGAGAGAGAGTTGTCAATATAATTCTCTCCACCTCTTGTCTGAGCCCCTTATTAGAGTCAGGTGTCTCACTTCATCAGATTGAGGAGTGTCTTCATTCTCCAGCTCCCTCTCTCCCTCTCCTATCCCTCTCTCTCTCTACTCTCTCTCTCTCTTTCTCTCTCTCTCTCCCTCTCCCTCTCCTATCTCTCTCTCTCTCTTTTCCTCCTGCACTCTCTCCTTATTTTCTTTTACTTCCCCCTCATCCCTCCCCTCTTCTTTCCCTCCCTCGCTCCTGCTGTTCTCTCTCTATCTTTCTTTTGTTCTCTCCCTCTCTCTCTTTTTACCTTTGTCTCTCTCTTTCTCTCTCTCTCTCTCTCTCTCTCTCTCTCTTTCTCTCGTTCTGTGTGTGTGTGTCACTTTGTTCCACTCTGTCTGCGGCTGTTTTTTCCGTCTCATGAGAGCAGAAGGTCACGCCGGAAAGTCTGGTTGCCACGGAGAGACAAAGGAGCAAAGTTAAGACCTTATTTTCCTCTCACACACCAACCACAGGCAGCAGTGTGTATCGGAGGCTGCAGTGTGTATCTGATGCAGGAGTGTGTATTTGACGCAGGAGTGTGCGTCTGATTCAAGAGTGTGTATCTGATTCAGGAGTATGTATCTGATTTAGGTGTGTGTATGACGCAGGGTGTGTGTATCTGATTCAGGAGGTGTGTTTATGATTCAAGAGTGTGTATCTGATTCAGGAGTGTGTATCTTATTCAAGAGTGTGTGTCTGATTCAAGAGTGTGTATCTGATTCAGGAGTGTGTATCTGATGACCTGGTGCCCGCATGCCCCAACCTCTTCCAAACAAACACACTCTTCCAGTGCCAACTCTCCAGTGCTCAAGTGGCGCTTACACACACAACACACACACACACACACACTCAGCTGGGAAGAGGAAAGACTGACATACAGGGGGTGACACACCCACACACACACCCCACACATTCACAGACACACACAGACACACACACAGACAAACCCACACTGCTGGGAAAGTGGAGAGATTGACGTCTGGGGCCCCGCATTTCCTGCCGAAGAATTAATGTAATCTTTTAATGAAAGTGAAATCATAACAACAAGAAGAGAAGAAGAGAAACAGGGGCGATTATTATTGTTATTATTGTTGCACGTAGACAAGCAGGCGAGTAGCAACCGCAACTCCACCTCGCTACAAGACTCCCCCGGGTGCTTCGCCCGCATCGCTCCTCTCCAGGCACACTCTTCCTGTCCTAATTGCTAGTGTTTGTCAGTTTTTCCCCATTCCATTTGTGTGTGTGTGTATGTGTGCGTGTGTGTGTGTTTGTGTGTGTGTGTGTGTGCGAGGGTGCTGCATGTCGCGGTACGGCAGCTAACAATGCGCAGCTACAAAGCAGGCACAGCAGAGGGGTTAACGCATCACACACACACAAACACACACACACACACACACACACACACACACACCCTGGAAGTGGGATTTGGGGGTTTAGTCCCCCGCTGAGAGGGAATAATGAGTATATGTTTCTAATCTGAGCCCCGAGGAGCTCACAACTCCCTTGTCTTCTCTTCTCTTCTCTTCTCTTCTCTTCTCTTCTCTTCTCTTCTCTTCTCTTCTCTTCTCTTCTCTTCTCTTCTCTTCTCTTCTCTTCTCCTCTCTTCTCCTCTCTTCTCTTCTCTTCTCGTCCCTTCTCTTCTCTGCTCACACATGGGTGTAAAACCGTCAGCCTTTCCCATTCTACTCTGCTCACTGGAACACCCCCCCCCCCCAAACCCCGCAAACACACACACACACACACACACACACACACACACACACACACACGCCACGCACGCACGCACGCACGCACACAGAGGCTAATTTTGAGGCGTCTTTGATGCTTTCTCCACTGAGGTTCTGTTTCAAATATCCAAATGTGCAGATTAGTGTGTGTGTATGTGTGTGTGTGTGTGTGTGGATTAGTGGCTTTTGTGGCGTAAAGCCCAATTTATCCTGTTTTCTCTTCCTGTAGCATTGCCATCCCTACGACCCTGCCAACCACCAAACACACGCAGCCTAGCAGCACACGCATTCTTACTATTTCTGTGTGTGTGTGTGTGTGTGTGTGTGTGTGTGTGTGTGTGTGTGTGTGTGTGTGTGTGTATACGGTGGTTGGGTATGAATAGCAACACTTCCTAGACTGCTGTGTATGTGTGTATGAGTGTGTGTGTGTGTGTGTGTGTGTGCGTGTGCAGCTGAGGGAGTGTGTCTGTGTATGTGTGTGCGTGATTGTGGGTAAGTGTGACTATGTGAATGTGCGTGTGTAGTGTGTGTATGTGCCTGTTGGTAAGTGTGTGTGTGTGTGTGTGTGTGTGTGTGTGTACATGTGCATTGGGGATACGCATATGCTCTGGTGAACTGGATATGCTCAGAGGTGGCGTCCAGAGTTAAGATTCATTAGCTGGAGTAAAGTGCGGTAATAAGGAAGAAGGAAGACACACACACACACACACACACACACACACACACACACACACACACAGCTTGCTATCAGGGGGCATTGAGACTCCTCCACAGAGCGCATCACAGACCAGAT
The DNA here is from genome assembly GCA_027475355.1 of Coilia nasus. Classification (NCBI taxonomy): domain Eukaryota; kingdom Metazoa; phylum Chordata; class Actinopteri; order Clupeiformes; family Engraulidae; genus Coilia; species Coilia nasus. Next base: position 30,483,676 of record CM050211.1, read on the forward strand.
TAATCGCTGAAGAGTCAGTATCAATTATTCTGGCCTGGATCACACACACACACACACACACACACACACACACACACAAAGATGGAGGAGAGAAAGAGAAGCTTTGTTTTTTTCTTCTGCTTTTCTGTGGCTTTCCCTCTCTCCCCTCCCCCTCCCCCTCCCCCTCCCCCCTCCATGTTTTGTCCCCACGGTGATTGAGCCTGACCTTTGACCTCTGCACCAGCTCGCTGGAATTCCCAACATGGTGTGTCCACGACCCCGCCTGACTCCTACATGCCTGACTAGCCAGGCCTGTTGTTGTTCTCATGCCACTGATGTTTGTGTGTGTGTGTGTGTGTGTGTGTGCGTGTGTGTGTGTGTGTGTGTGTGCAAGAATGCATGCATGTATATGTGCTTGCATGCATGGGGGTTTGTTTGTATGTACATTTATGGTGGTGAGTCTCTGCTTGCAAGGCTGTGTGTGTTTGTGTGTGTGTGTGTGTGTGTGTGTGTGTGTGTGTGTGTGTGTGTGTGTGTGTGAGTGAATCAGACAAGGTCAAAGAGTCGCGTCGAGGGAAAATAAGGCAGTGGAGTGGCAGTTCCCTCTTTTCTGCACAAAAACAATGTCGCCATTCTCTACAGCAACACACACACACACACACACACACACACACACACACACACACACACACACACACACACACACACACACACACACCTGCTGGCTCCACTCACAGGGGTCCCAGAGGTCTCCTGGCTCCCATTATGGACGGCAGGGTCTGAAATGGTAAACAAGATGGAAAAGAAGCTGAGCTAACAGACAGACATGGACACACACACACACACACACACACACACACACACACACACACACACACACAAGCTTACAGACAGAGAAAGCACAGGGGGCAGGTCACGATAGAGGACTAAAGGCATATTACACACATACACACACACACACACACACATACACACAGCAAACACCACAAACTAACAAACCTAACATAATCCAATGACGCTACATGTAAAAAGAAACTATAAAAATGTAAAAAAAAAACATTTGAAATGCAGAACTAATTTCTTCCAGTTCAGTTTAAAGTAAAGTTTTTATATTCTCTTTGATTTTTTCATCGGTGTGATACCTTCTGTATTTGTGTGAAGATTGTTAAAGACGTTTGTGTACTTCATTAAGCTAGTTTTGTATAGTTCTGGTTTCCAAGTTCACCTAGCTTCTCATTGCTGCAATTGATTTAGTTATAGTTTTTCGTTTGTGTAATTTATTTAGCTTCACTGGTGTGGCTAGCTCACCTTAGCCTTGTGTGTGTGTGTGTGTGTGTGTGTGTGTGTGTGGTGTGAGAGAGAGAGAGTGAAGACTCACCCGAGGCCACTTCTAGAAGTTTCTCTCTCGGCTCTCTAACTCCTCACAGTTGGACGTCTACCCCTCCAACGTCTGAACCTGTCTGAGGTGTGTGTGTGTGTGTGTGTGTGTGTGTGTGTGTGTGTGTGTGACACGCCTAGCAGGTGTGTGATGAGTCTGAAGTGTTTTTACCCTCTGAGCTTTGAGGATGAAGTTGTGTGTCTGATGTGTGTGTGTGTCAGACTTTGGTATGTCACAGGATGATGGCTGTACTCACCTCTGCCTGCTTGATCAAGGCGCCCAGCCTTCACACACAGTGAGCCCCATTGCTCTCCATGTCAGCCTTCACACACACACACACACACACACACACACACACGCACACACAATATTCACATACTCAACGGTCTATGGCAGCCTTCACATGCATGCGCACACACACACGTCCATGTATGCATGCTTACACACACACACACACACACACACACTCCACTCCATGGCTTTCAGTGGCACATGAATGGGTCAGCATGACAGACGAGCTCTACTCTCCTCTTAGTTCACCTTTACTTACACTGTAGTAGAGAGGATGACAGCTCAGAGATGGTGTGTGTGTGTGTGTGTGTGTGTGTGTGTGTGTGTGTGTGTGTGTGTGTGTGAAAGCCCATAGGACTAACAGGTGAGGTGTCAATATGAACTAGGAGGTAAAGAGAAGACTTTGCAAGACCAGATATTTTCCATTTGCTTTTGGGTCCACGCATACACTGGACTGTTAGCCTGTGTTGGACTTGTGTTTGTGCATCTAAACAGTGCATTAGCATACTGGAACATTGGCTAGCATTGGTGTGTTTGTGTCCTTAAAAAGTGCATTAGCAGATAGACTGGAGCGTTGCCTAGCATTGGTGTGTTTGTACCCTTAAACATTGTGTTAGCATACTGGAGCGTTGGCTAGCATTGGTGTGTTTGTAAACTTAAACAGTGCATTAGTGCACTGGAGTGTTAGGTAGCATTGGTGTGTTTGTACCCTTAAAGGTGTACTTCCATCGTGTTTTCATTAATTTTGCGGTGGTCTCTAGTAGTAATGAATGCCCTGTGAGCCGGTATTGGTGAAAAAAAAAATGCTTTAGTGCTTCTGTTTCAG
>CM050211.1:30491149-30493649 GCA_027475355.1 Coilia nasus
TTTCAGTAACACAGATTAGATCTTTTGGCAGTTGCATATTACATTGCTGGAACAGACCTTCAGCCAGAAAGACTCAGGGAAAACGATTTAATACGATAGAATTTAACAATTGAACATTCAGCAGGGGATTTGATATTCCTTGGCATAGGTCCAGTGATCACCCCAGGGTCTTGCATCGGTAGAGCCGGATGATTCTGCCATTGCCGTATGGTAGGGACCGGAGTTACCCCCAGGCAGAAAGACAGGGACCAAACTGGTGGTGGTGGGAAAGGAGGAGGAAGCATCGGCACATCGGCACCTGAAGCAGCGGAAAAGGTAAGTTGGTCAAGTCATTATAAAGCAGGTGGCGTGTTCTTTATGGAGACCGATATATATATGTTAGTATATGTTCTTTAGGGAGAGTGAGGCAGGTGTATATGTGGTTGAATGAGACAGGTGTATGTGTACCCTAGTTAGGGTGAGACAGGTATATATGTGGTTGAGTGAGAGTGAGACAGGTGAATATCTGCCCTAGTAAGGGTGAGACAGGTATATATGTGGTTGAGTGAGAGTGAGACAGGCGTATATCTGCCCTAGTGAGGGTGAGACAGGTATATATGTGGTTAAGTGACAGTGAGACAGGAATATGTGGTTGAGTGAGAGTGAGACAGGCATATATGTGGTTCAGTGAGAGTAAAACAGGTATATATGTGGATCAGTGAGTGTGAGACCGGTATATATGTGGGTCAGTGAGAGTGAGCAAGTATATATGTGGATCAGTGAGTGTGAGACAGGCATATATGTGGGTCTGTGAGAGTGAGACAGGCATATATGTGCTTGAGTGAGAGTGAGACAGGCATATATGTGGGTCTGTGAGTGTGAGACAGGCATATATGTGGGTCTGTGAGAGTGAGACAGGTATATATGTGCTTGAGTGAGAGTGAGACAGGCATATATGTGGGTCTGTGAGAGTAAAACAGGTATATATGTGGATCAGTGAGTGTGAGACAGGCATATATGTGGGTCTGTGAGAGTGAGACAGGTATATATGTGCTTGAGTGAGAGTGAGACAGGCATATATGTGGGTCTGCGAGTGTGAGACAGGCATATATGTGGGTCTGTGAGAGTGAGACAGGTATATATGTGCTTGAGTGAGAGTGAGACAGGTATATATGTGCTTGAGTGAGAGTGAGACAGGTATATATGTGCTTGAGTAAGAGTGAGACAGGTATATATGTGCTTGAGTGAGAGTGAGACAGGTGTATAAGACCTGCAGTGGTATACACAGGTAGCTATATCCACTATGTGTGCTGCAGCAGGCCAGTCAGGGTTGTGCAGAGTTGACTTGTACAAGGAGCCTCTGTTGAACACCTGTACAACACTAATCCTGGCCCGAGGGCTCAAGGGTTTGAGCTGCCACACACACACACACACACACACACACACACACACACACACACACACACACACACACAGGGCTCTAAGCTGCCTTACGCTGGCAGTACATAAATAAGCTTTTGATATGACATGGCAGGCAAACATCCGACCCACCCTTGCACCACTGCGCAGACACACACGCGCACACACACAAACACACACTACAACACACACACACACACATAAACACACATATATGCACACACACACACACACACAGGTATGCTTTCAAACTGTGATCAACAGTGTCAAACATGCTTTCAGCATGCATGCACATACAGAAAGACACATACGAACAATGCAGTATTAATGCAATGCCACATTTTCTTTTAAAAAGACCACACAGACAACCACCCCCTCCCCACACACACAGACACACACACACACAGAAACCATTTGCATCTGACATCCACTGCTTTACTTGACATCAGTCATTTTTTTGCTGCAAATTCCCTCCCTTACACACACATGTACACACACACACACACACACACACTCACACACACACACACACACACACACACACACACACACACACACACACACACACACACACACACACACACACACACTGTGTTGTGTGATTGTTTATTTCTCTCCATCTCTGGCGTTTGGCCCCAGGTCAGACCTCAATATGACTGCTGTCAGATGTGTTTGTGTGTGACAGAGAGGGAGGGAGTGAGTGTGTGTGTGTGTGTGTGTGTGTGTGTGTGTGTGTGTTTGTGTGTGTGTGTGAGAGAGTGAGTGAGCGTATGTGTGTGTGAGAGAGAGAGGGCGTAAATGAGTGTGTGTGTGAGTCTGTGTTTATGTGTGTGAGAGAGAGAGTGTGTGTGTGTCTGTGTTGTGTGTGAGGGGGTGCGCGAGTGAGTGTGTGTCGATGTTTGTGTGGGAGAGTGAGAAGGCATGAGTGAGTGTGTCTATGTTTGTGTGTGAGAGGGAGAGAGGGAGTGAGTGATTGTGTGTCTGTGTTTGTGTGTAAGAGATAGAGGGCATGTGTAAGTGTGTGTCTGTGTGTGTGAGAGAGAGGGGGAGTGAGTGTGTGTCAGTGTTTGTGTGTGAGAGAGAGAGGGAGTCACTCAATTCA
>CM050211.1:30516149-30521149 GCA_027475355.1 Coilia nasus
GCTGAAATGCCCTTGAGCAAGGCATCTAACCCCCACACTGCTCCAAGGACTGAAACTGAAACCCTGTAAATAAATGTAAGTCGCTCTGGATAAGAGCGTCAGCAAAATGTAATGTAATGCCTCAAGTAGCCTATCTCTAATTACATTAACAGGAGATGGAAACGGCTGCTGATGCACATTTTGAATGATTACACATTCGTATTACAGATTCGGAGGAGAAGCAGAAATATGCAATCACTCCTAGAGGAAGACGATAAGAAATATCTGATCGACTCAGCAATGCTTCTTCTGCTTTTAACTGTGTGCGTGCGTGCGTGCGTGCGTGCGTGCGTGCGTGCGTGCGTGCGTGCGTGCGTGCGTGCGTGCGTGCGTGCGTGTGTGTGTGTGTGTGTGTGTGTGTGAATGTCACTTCTAGTGTAGAGGAAGTGAAATAGAAATATTGGATTGCTCCTACCAATGCAATAGAAATATCGGCTACATTCTAACAGAAGGGAAGTCCAAATATGGGATGATTTCTACAGGAAGGGGAGTACAAACATGGGATCATTTCTACAGGTAGGAGAATAGAAATATGAGTGATTTCTACAGTAAGGCCAGTAGAAATATGGGATGATGATTTCTACAGTACCGTCCTTCTTGTTCTTTTGTCCACAAAGGCCGCCTGTGTCCTGGTGTGACGGTGATGAGTTATTCTGTCTCCTCTGTTGCCGTGGGAACCAATCTAATCACCGAGAGCTCAGGGGGGTTGTGTGTGAGCATGCCCCCACTTTATAAAGGTGCTGAGAAACGCGCACACACACACACACACACACACACACACACACACACACACACACACACACAGACACACACAGATCTTAATGAGAGTGTTTGGGTGTGAGTACAAGGCTGTGATCCTGGTGTTGTTTTGTAGATGTGAGAAGCGATGATGTGTATGTGATGCATGTATTTCTGTGTGTGTGTGTGTGTGTGTGTGTGTGTGTGTGTGATATTTCCATTTGAAGTACTCAGGAGGCCGCATGTTTACTGAAGCATCCATCCAGATGCGCTGCTGTCATCTTCACAGACACACATACACACACTCACACACACACACACAGACACACACACACACACACACACACACACACACACACACTGTAGGCAGCAGGGTGCTTACACTCCTTAAGTAGATCACTAGGGAAGCCTCTAACTCTCTGATCTCTCTGTCTGTGTGTTTCTCTCCGCTCTTCTCCTCTGCTTTCAACTGTGTGTGTGTGTGTGTGTGTGTGTGTGTGTTTGTGTTGTGCTTTATTTATTTGGGGAAATGTGTTTCACACTAGGAGCTGTGTGTTTGAGATATGAGGTTTATGTGTGTGTATGTGTGTGTGTGTTTGTTTGAGATATGACCAGAGGTTTTAGTGTGTGTGTGTGTGTGTGTGTGTGTGTGTGTGTGTGTGTGTGTGTGTGTGTGTGTGTGTGTGTGTGTGTGTGTGTGTGTGTGTGTGTGTGTGTGTGTGTGTGAAATGTGACCAGAGGTTTGGCCAGCAGCCGAGAGGAGAAGAGGACCTTATGAGTGTTTAAAGCTCTAGTTAGCTGCGGGAACTGCCTTTGCTGTGTGTGTGTGTGTGTGTGTGTGTGTGTGTGTGTGTCCCCGAATGTCTTCCTCAGGAGGAATGAGAAGATATTTGATGTTACCCAAACCGGTTGGTGTGGACATCTAAGTGTGTTCCATCATGCTAGTTAGCATTAGGGCAGTGTGTGTGTGTGTGTGTGTGTTTGTGCGTGTGCATGTGTGCGCGCGCGTGTGTGTGTGTGTGTGTGTTGATAAAATATGTGCCAGTGTGTGTGTATATTGTATGTACCAGTGTGTGTTTGTGTGTGTGTGTGTTGTGTTGATATGATATGTGCCTGTGTGTGTGTGTGTGTTGATATGGTATGCGTCAGTGTGTGTGTGTGTGGGTGTTGATATGATGTGTGCCTGTGTGTGTGTGTGTGTGTGTGGGTAATGTGTTAATAAGCATCCAACATCACTATGTATAGCTAGCTTGCCATCAACCTCCTCTAGAGATTCAACTCCTAAACGCAGTGGATATCTACCAGACCCTTTTGTCATTCCAAAGTTCCCAACAGACATTGAGTTGAGACTCCAGCGTGGCAATGAGGCGTATTACAGAGATGGCTCGCTTTTGGATGTGCCCAGGTCCATACGTAGTGACATCCTTGATACTTTGGCAGAGGCACTGTTTCAAATCAAGACCCACCCTACCAATGGAGAGTGTTCCATTGTTGCGAAAGCCTTGGTGGACAAGTTTCCATGCTTGAAAGAAGCTGGCTCAAGAGATGGGTGGTATGCGTGGAAATATAGCATACACTACAAAATGGGCAATTTCAGGCAGCAGTTGCGCATTGCTGGGTCAGTGGAGCTTTCTGTGCACAAAAGATCAGCGTCCGGGGATTCCAAAAGACCAAAGAAAGCCTGGAGGTCAGAGGTGAATTTTCTGCCAGAACACCCTCCGAATAAAACTATGGAAATGCTTGAACAAGACAGAAGCAATTTACAGAGCGAAATGACGAAAAAGAATGTTGACTGGAAGAAAGTCGATGCCCTTATGGACAGCACCTTTTCTCTGAGGAGGAAGGAGATCATCAAGGAGGAGCCTTTGGTCAAAGATCTCCAAGCCAGATGGTCAGCGTTATTCACAGAGAGGCAGGTTGGTGCCATATTTCTTTATTGTACATCCTTTGGTCATAAGTTATGTTAATATTGAGTGTGACAAAGTAAAGTCCACTCCTGTTTATGGGACCACTGATCTTAAGTATACTGAATAAGAATAGATGTAACGTTTTTTTCTCATGTACTTTCAAGATATCAGTGCTTAGGTGTCATTGAGCCTACCAGAAAAAGGCATAATTTGGGCTCTCTTGTGTATGTCTGTTCTTGTTTTTATGCAGATTGACGCCGAATTCACACGGATTGTCTCCAAGAACCTGAAACAGTCCTTTTTTCATGGCCTGGATGAGTTGGTCCCAAGATTTCTGCGTCTGTACAGACACAGAGAGACTGTGAAGGAACTTCCAGCTTTTCTTGCTTCTCTAGATGCTGATGTAAGTAAGCAGAATATTTGGCAAGGTGGAAACTTTGGATTTGTCATGTGCTGTATATTCGAGAAGCCTTCCTAGATAGACATTGTGTTACAATACATGAAGGATACACCATGACCATTAACACTATTATTTTTTAAAATATTATCACCCTACTACAACTAAAACACGTGGAATTCATTTAGAAATACTTGTAGTCTGACATACATAAGTGTTGCCCTAAACTATTCCTTTTTGGTATATTTGCAGTTTGACTTGTATTTCAATAGAAAACATCAAATTTCAAATTGACCTCTCATTTTTTAAAAGGTAGTTATTTGTGCAGGACTGATTTCCTTTCTGTTCTGGGTTCCTTTTCTGTTTTACAGAACTCGAATCAACAGAAGAGAGCGGTTGTTCTCCTTGCCCTACCCCATTTCCTTAAGGAGGACCCTTCCCATTTCTTCAAAATCTGCAAGGTATGTGAGGGAAAATCACTTGCTGATCTCTCTTTTTCATACACAAGAAAACCATTACCCATTGTTATTGGATTTGTGTTAAATGCACACTCCTGAACAAGATCTTAAGACCAGTTGAAAGATTGCATGAATTTGCTGTCTAAGTGTAACCTGGTGCCACCAGGTGGCTGAGGGGCTGGGATACACTCCCAATCGGGGGGTGTCTCCGATTCATTGAGCTTATCAGAGCACGGGGTGATCGTTGCTAACATAGACTGGTTGAATGGCCATGAACACGGGGCTAAATGCTTATTGATAGTGATTGCCGAGACAGTGGTGGTGGTGGTGGTGGTAGTGGTTACCTGTAACCTGAAGTGGCACCAGGTTAGCATCGATCACCACGTGAACACTGCCATCTGGTGGCACCAGGTTAGTCTAAATGTGCAAACTCATTTCTTCTGCTTCCCTCGAAGTAACTTAATTCCTTGCTCTATTAACCTTATTTAGTATTCCTTTTCTTCCTTAAAGGTATAGTGTTATTTCCTGAATTCATGCCACCCATTCAGAAATGTTACCTGTTTCATGAATAATTGCCACCACCATCAAATTGTATGTATTCATTATGAAAATTACACTTTTTGTACATGAGAAGTGGGGTCTTCTCCATTGTCCACCATTTTAAATTTCCAGAAACTGGCATTTTTAGTTGGAAATTTTGGTCATGCTAGTAAATATTAGTTTATTATTTGATAAATATCGATGAAAAGATCAAATTTGGCAATAGGCAGCACAGTTTCAATCAGTAGTTGCAATACATACTTTGTCCACAATCTTACACACTGCACCTTTAAATGTGCACTGTGTAGGATGGTGGCTACTGTAGGTATTGTAACTATGCTCCCCACTGTGCTGCCTATTCCCTAATTGATTTATTTGTGCAAGTATTTGTGAAAAAGGTTACATTTGTGAATGAATGAGGAGTATGAATGTTTTGAATGAACTAGTATTACACAGTGCATCTGTTACCATTGTTTTTTATCAGATATTTTTATACCCATTTAGAAATGCATCTTTTATACCCATGTTTGCTGTGTATCTTGAATGTTCATGTGTTGAGGCCAATTGTTACTTTGCTCTTTCACCAGCCAAATGAAGACACTGAAGCTATCAAGGGAATGGATGTGGGAATCCTGATCGTTACAGAGGACGCCGAACGCCCTGTCCCCAAGGAAGTGGTTGATGTTGTTCTTGCAGTGGAGGAGAGTGTCGTTCTTCGGAAACTGAAAGATGTGCCTCACGCATTTGCACTGCTGATGGGTCTGCTTTATGTTCTCAACATCCAGTACCCAAAAGGGCTCAGGTACATGTTTGAGGTCATACAGAAGGTGATAATGAAGATTGGCGAAAACACTTGCTCCTCTAGAGTTAATGGTGTCAGGAACAAGCTCATGTCCACTAACATGTGATTCCGGAGAAAAT
>CM050211.1:30526149-30528649 GCA_027475355.1 Coilia nasus
AGCACTAACACGCTACTAATAAGTGCTGGCGGGCAGATCAGGGGTAGAGAAAATGCAACTCAAGTACACCCGTCCCGCACTGCTTACCATTTCACTCTCGCAATTTCGCTTTTGCGTTTGCAAATTGTTACAAATTGTGACAATAGCCAAATAACCAAAAGGTTTGAAAAGACATTTGAAATTCACTAGCACTATCATAGCCTGATTACTGCTTATCAAAGACCTTATACTACAGTATATGTAGACAAGTGTAAGGATTTTGAAAGATTAATATTCATGCATGTTTACATAAAGACACACATCACAGAGCTACATAAAGAGACATAGCACAGTCATACAGGAGGAAACATGCCATGTGTGAAGTACCAAGTGTGATGTGAACATGGCAAGTGTGAAGTACCCCTCCATAATGAGGCGGTAATAACTTTTACATTTTACATTAAGTACATTTATATGTCAATACCCCCCAACCCCATGGGGGTACTGGATCTTGATTAGCGGGTACCGTACCTCTTAGTACCCCTTAGTACCCCCACAGTACCCCCTGTAATTGGAACTATGATGTCACAGTGCCTTACCTGATGCACTATTACTGATCTCCCCATTCTGAACCGGGACGTGGAGTGGAGTCATTCTGGAGCCAGGCGGAGTGGAGTCATTCTGGATTGGGGTGGAGTGGAGTCATTCTGGATTGGGGCGGAGTGGAGTCATTCTGGAGCCAGGCGGAGTGGAGTCATTCTGGATTGGGGTGGAGTGGAGTCATTCTGGAGCCAGGTGGAGTGGAGTCATTCTGGAGCGCAGTAGAGTCATTCTGGAATGAAGCGGGTCATAGTGTGGGCCATTCTGAAGTGGGGCGGAATGGAGTCATTCTGGAGCAGAACAGAGTGAAGTCATTCTGGAGTAGAGCGGAGTAGTGGAGTGGATTAGCTGCATTTGCGCTTGTGTTTGATGGCTCTGGACTTGTTTGTGCTGTGACGCCTTGCTTGACCCTGTGTTCTGTGACACGATTATTGGGTCTGTTTTTAGCTCTTTATTTACCATCTATGAGAAGGAGAGAAGGAAAGAGAGAGACAAAGAGAGAGAGCAGAATAAAGAAAGAGATACAGAGAGGGCAAGAAAGTGAGAGATCAAGGGAGAGAGGCAAGAAGAGAATGAAGGAGAGGAAAAGAACGGAGAAAAGAAAGAAAGAGAAAGCCAGAAGTGTAATGTGATGTTTGTGCCTCATTAGTTCTTTTTGTGGATTGCTGACCTCATTATTTGGCTGTGACTCTGTCCCACAGTAGGTGGGACCCTGGACTGTAGTATGGTGTGTGTGTGTATGTGTGTTCCTGTGATTGTGGTGTGTGTGTGTGTGTGTGTGTGTGTGTGTGTGTGTCTCTCTGTAGGTGGGACCCTGGACTCTAGTCTGGTCTGACATGGCTGGTTTGCACTGGTTCGGTGGAGTGTGTGTGTGTGTGTGTGTGTGTGTGTGTGTGTGTGTGTGTGTGTGTGTGTGTGCAGTGTGCTGTAGTGTGCTGTGCTGAAGGTTTATTGTGCAGGCTGGAGATGGCGAGTTCATTGCTAATGTCCCTCGTGAGGCGTCATCTGGACACGCTTCGAGAGCACGCAGAGGGCATGACACCACAACACAACAACACAGCTACTAACACAGTACAGTAGGGAACAACACAAACACACACACACACACACACACACACACACACACATACACACACTCACACACACACACACACAACCACACAACACTACGATACAGTTACAAATACAATAAGGAACAACACAACCACACACACACACACACACACACACACACACACACACATACTCACACACACACACTCACACACACAACCACACAACACAGCAATACAGTTAGAAACACAAATACTGTAGGGAGCAACACAACACAACCACACACACACATGCACATACACACACATGCACATACACACACACACACTCACACACAGAACCACACAACACAGCAATACAGTTAGAGACACAAACACAGTAGGGAACAACACAAGCACACACCTCACACCACCACAACATGACACAACCACACACACACACACTCACACACAACACCACACAACACAGCAATACAGTTAGAGACACAAATACAGTAGAAAACAACACAACACAAGCACACACCTCACGCCACCACAACATGACACAACTGAACAACACAATACGCAACAACCAGACGCAACACAAGCAAAGCACAGCACAACACAAGCTCACAATAAACCACAGTATTAACACACTATCACAATATAACACAACAAAGCAGGATTTACTGAGGGGACACACACACAACCCAACAACCCAATACCACAAGACAATAACACAAACAATGCAAGAACACAAGACAAGAACAGACTAGCACCACAACAATGAATAATCCAGGGCCCCCACCCCCACCGCCACCGCTCCCCCCACCCCACCCCCAAACCCCACTAACCCCCCCGGCTTCATGTGGCGTCTTTATGAGGTAAAC
>CM050211.1:30546149-30548649 GCA_027475355.1 Coilia nasus
AGGCAGTAAGGCCTGGGCTGAGGAGTGTGTTGGAGGTGACGGGTTAAACTGGGTCATCGGGAGAGCAAAGCCCACAGCCCCAGAGCACGTTCACACACTCACACAGCTGCAGACTAAGACACCAGTGTCCTGACCCGACACACACACACACACACACACACACACACACACACACACACACACACACACACACACACACACACACACACACAGTCCTGACCTGACACAGTTCTGATCTGACACAGTCCTCCCTTGCTACACTTCTCCCCCTGGTTCAGTTCTCACCTGACTCAGTTCTGCTCAGTTCAAATTAGGGCCAGATCCTTTCAGTACCGGGTCCATTGGGTCAAATAGGGTCTGATTAGGTCATATAGGGTGTGATAGGTCAGATAGGGTCAAATAGCATCTGATTAGGTCATATAGGGTCTGATAGGTCTGATTAAGTCAGATATGGTCAAATATGGTGTAATTAGGGTATATAGAGTGTCATGGGTCTGATTAAGTCAGATATGGTCAAATAGGGGTCTAATGAGTAAAATGGGGTCTTATAAGATCTGATAGGGTATAAATAGGATCACATACTGTAGGATCACATAGTCTGATAAGGTCATATAGGGTCAAATAGTGTCTGATTAGGTCATATAGACAAATAGGGTCAGATAGGGTCTGGTATGATCTGATAGGGTCAAATAGAATGTGGTATGGTCTGATAGGGAGTGATTAGGTTAAATATGGTCACATAGGGCCAGGTAGGGTCATATAGGGGTGTGATAAGGTCAAATAGGGTCTGATAGGGTTAGATAGTAAAATAGGTCCTGATAGGGTCTTATTAGGTCAGATAGGGTTGAATAAGATCTTAACAGAGTCAAGTAGGGTCTGATAAAGTCTGATAGGGTTAGATACTTAAATAGGTCCTGATAGGGTCTTATTACGTCAGATAGGGTTGAATAAGATCTTAACAGAGTCAAGTAGGGTCTGATAGGGGTTGATAGGGTGTGTTTAGGTCTGATAGGGTCAAAGAGGGTCAAGGGATAAAAGTGATTCCCATTTGTCATTGTGATCACACAGCACACCACACAACACAGTTTAACCTCTGCATTTAACCCGTTACACATGTGAGCAGCGTGTGGGGACGGTGCCATGCTCAGATACGGTTTGATAATCGTTGACAATCATTGGTCTGATGGATTAACCATAGGTTACTGTACATTGGTCCATATGGCCAGAGACTGAGAAAAGGAGAGAAGGAGGGAGAGGGTGAGAGAGAGAGAGAGAGAGAGAGAGAGAGAGAGAAAGAGAGAGAGATAATGCTTGACAGATGAGCCATATGGCCCCTCTAGATGTAAATTTCAGGTCTTAAACTGGGTCCCAGTGGAAAGTGTCACAGACAAAAGAAAATGAGCTAAAGGTGTGTTAGCATTCCTGCACGTGTGTTAGCCTTCCTCCTGGTCCACCTCCTCCCTGTCTGATGTCTGTGTTGAACCCCCCCCCCAACACATACACACACACATACACAAAGATATAATCACACACACACTCCTGAAACACACTCCCAGCACTGCTTATAAAATCAATAGGGACAGAGCACTGCTTTGTCATTAGGTGTGTCTGTGTGTGTGTGCGTCTGTGTGTGTGCGTCTGTGTGTGTGTGTGTGTGTGCGCGTATCGAGCTGGTGCCATGCCGTGGCCCGTTGGACTCTGCTACACTGTTATCGGCTCCACGGGGCTGTGTGTCATTAGCATCCGCGGATCGTTTGTTGGTTTTTCCGAGCGCTCCGGAACGCCGACGCTCCTATCAGCGCTCCGCTGCGCTCGGCTCCGCTCCTCCTCTCCCCCGCCCACCGGCACCATGAAATATTGACCAGCTGCTCCGGGATCCGCCGCGATCGATCCCAACTTATCCCGCTGTTTATATCTGAACTTAAGGTTTAACTCCCATTGATTCCTGCGCCGCTGCGCTGGCTCCGGCAGTTAGCCTGTGTGTGTGTGTGTGTGTGTTGTGTGTGTGTGTTAGCGGTGGTTAGCCTGCGCTTCCGGGCTAATTGGCCCAAACGAGGGAGGGCCGCTCGCGATTAATGGCCAAGAAACCGCTCCCTCACCGTAGCAGACACTCTGTGGAGATGGCTCCTTGTACACACACACACACACACACACACACGCACACACACAGACATAGGCTCCTCGCTCCTCCTCTTCTCATCATATATAATGGGCCACAAACACAGACACACATACACACACACGCACACACACAAACACACACACACACACACACACACACACACACACACACACACACACACACAGGCTCCTCGCTCCCCTCCCTCCCTCCAAGCCTGGCCGCTTGCTCAGGCTCCAGGCTCCTTCTCATCTCTGCTGTAAATTTCCTCCAAATTTCCGCAATCTGAGCAGAACACGGAACCCATCGGACTCCCGTTTGTTTTGTAAATGTACCGAAGTATGTTATTCACTGGACCAATTCTGTCAAAATGAAGTTTTT
>CM050211.1:30573649-30576149 GCA_027475355.1 Coilia nasus
TGTGTGTGTGTGTGTGTGTGTGTGTGTGTGCGTGCGTGCGTGTGTGTGTACGCCTGCCAAAGCTATTCTGTTTGGCACTCTTCTGGAGGTGTGTAAAGGCTGTTGAACAAGTCCCCTAAGGGTGTGTGTGTGTGTGTGTCTGTGTGTGTGTGGTTGTTGAACATGTCGCCTAAGGGTGTCCCACTCTCCCTCATGCTCTGGCCAATTAGCATAATTAATTAGCATAATTAATTACACCTGCTCAGCTCAGCTCCCCCTCAACCAGAGAGCAGCCTCAAATGTGTAATGTGTGTGTACAGTATGTTCTTTTAGGCCAGACCTGTACAGGCAGCCTGTATCATTTCTGTCATTGTCATCTTTATCATCACCACCATCATCATCATCATCATCATCATCATCACCATCTCCACCATTATAATTATCATCATTAATATTTATTGCTATTATCATCTAACACTACACAAACAGTCACATATGCATGTACAGCCCTAATTCAGATGAAGTTGGGACTTTGTGTTGTAAATGTAAATAAAAAAATAAATGCTATAATTCTCAAATCATCCAAGCAATATATGTGTGTTTGAGAATAGTCCAAGGGCAACACATCAGTTATTTTTTGTTTTATGGGATATTTGTGGTCATTTTAAATTTTAGGCCAGCAACCTGTCTCAAAAAAGTTGGGGGCAGTGTCAATAAAAGGCAAGAAAAGTTGACTAAGACAAAAAAAAAAAAAAAACAACGGAGGACACTTCACAGTCAATTATGTTAACTGACAAGATGATTTTGCTTTCTTTCTTGTCCTTGACATGATTTCAGCAGTCCAACTGGTAGGTGTCTTCTTCATCATGTTTTCCTTTTTATTATGCTTAAAATGCAACAGATCTGGACAGCACGCCGGCCATTTCAGCATCTGGTGGTAGCCTTATAAAGGAGCCACACTTTTGGAATTTTGTATAGAATGCAGTTTGACCTCATTATCTGGTAATATTTAAGGTCTACCCTCAAAATATAATGTGTGAGTGCCATCTTGTACTGTTCAAAACTTCTGCTGTCTTTTGAACTTACCAGTTAAACAAGAGGGATGATTTGTCTCCTCTGTAGCTTGGAAGACTCAATTATTTCAAAATAAATGACAATTTTTCAACTTTTGTCATTTGAGATGTACCCAGAAGACATGGAAAACTGTCCTGTGTTACAAATTTGTCATTCATGCTAATTGAGGTGTGCTAATGGAGATAATTGAGAAAGTCAGCATCTGGATTAGTGCACTCAGCATATGGATTAGCGGAGTGGGCAATTTAGCATCTAGATTAGCAGCACAGTGACAGCACCTGGGTAAGCACAGTGGCTAACACGGTGCGTGGATTAGTGCAGTGTAGTAGCTAGATTATCACAGCAGCTCTCAGCATGTAAGGGGCAGAGAAGTTACTAGCGCTGCCTTGTCCCAGCGGAACTCTTATGTTACCAACAGGAAGCAGGAAGGTGGCCAGCCACCTTACGAGATGCTGGTACAGATGCGTGTCAAGGCTTTTGGTCTTGGTCTTGGTCTTGGTCTTGCAGAAGTGCCCTTAGCACAGCTCTGGTTGTGGTACAACATGTGACAGTGAGCTGTGTGTGTGTGTGTGGTGTGTGTATATCTGTCTGTGCTTGTGCGCATTGTTTTGTGCGTGGCTGTGAGTTTTGTCTGAGTGTGTGTGGTTTGTGTATGTGTGTCTGTTTGTGTGCATTGTTTTGCAAGTTTGTGTGTGTGTGTTTGTTAGCAGAAGCTGCAGTGGGTAATTGGTAACCACTGTGTCAGATAGCTAATATGGATGTACTGCAGGGGTGTGTGTGTATGTGGGTGTGTTTATGTGGGAGTGTGTGTGTCTCTCTCTCTCAACACTGCCCCTTTTCCTCTTAACACACACACACACACACACACACACGCGCATACACACACACAAACACACAGTCATACACATGCATAGATGCACAGACACACACACAAACACCCATAGGCATGCATGTGGCCACACACGCGCGCACACACACACACACACACACACACACAAGCACAAACACATACTTAGGAATGCATGCACAGACACACCTATACACACATGCACATACACATATAGGCATGCATGTGCACATACACATACCTGGGCATGTACGAGTGCACAGAAACACACACACACACACACACACACACACACACACACACACACACACACACACACACACACCTTTCTGTTCCTTTCCCCCAGGGCCAAGCTCTAAATAAGAGTAATTACAAGCAACTCACACTCGTTCACAAATGTATGTGTGTGTGTGTGTGTGTGTGTGTTTATGTGTGTGGGAACCAACATGTATGAGTTTGACAGGAAGGGCAAAGAGGGGACAGTGAAAATGATAGAGAAAGGGTGTGTGTGTGTGTGTGTGTGTGTGTGTGTGTGTGTGTGTGTGTGTGTGTGTGTGTGGGTGGGTGGAGTGGTTTGTGTGGGCATGCCAGAGTCTTTGA
>CM050211.1:30588649-30603649 GCA_027475355.1 Coilia nasus
ACTATAAAAATAGTAACCTCGTTCTTGTCATTCAGTGTTTCCTATTTGGTTAAATAAATCTAACGTCAGTAAGCCACTGGGCAAAGTTGAGGTCCATACGTCACTACATTTAATAAATACATTTATTTATCCGAGGTAGGAAAAAGTGGCTGTTGCCAAAGAGGCAGACTTTATCATAACTTTATGGAAGGGGTTAAAAATAAGTTCGCTTTTTTGTACCGGGAGTGAATAAAGGCTTTGACAACAATCAGCCTACGTACATGATTTAGAACAATGTCAAATATTCCCTTCGTCTTATCGAAGTGCCAAGTTGTAGGCTACTATTTGTGCAGATATGCTTTCTGAACCACGTTTAACATAAGGAAATAAAACCAGAGAAACACATATTGTGTTTACTAAAGTGAAAGATAGGGAAACATGGCTATGTGCACTTAAAGACATTGGCCAAGTACATTTAAAGAGGGGGTTGGCAGCTGAATTCCCGCTCACGCGCTGAATACGCAGAGATGGCCGGTGGAAATGGTCATACGCTCAGAATACGGCCACGCGCTGAACACGGCTACGCGCTGAACACGGTCAAGGCGGTGGAAATGAGCCCTTACACACACACACACACACACACACAGACACTCAGACACACACACACTTCTCCATCCACTCATACTTATTACACATGAACAATGCAGAGCAAATCCAAGCGTCTGAGAGTGTGAGAGTGGCGTATTCTTTAATTTGTGCTAATCTGATTAGGGGATATATTTTAATCCGTGCTGCACTTATATGTGGCCTTCAGCAGGCTTGTAAAGGAGACCACAGGAGGGGGAGAAAGGAATAAGCAAAGAAAGGATATGTGGAGAGTGGACAATAGATTTCAAAAAGACAAATAAATTGAGAGTAAAAAAAACAGGGTAAGGAAAAAGAAAGGATATAAAAAAGAAAAGAAAGATGTGATGACGTGCTTGAGATGACAGAGAGAGAGCGAAAAGGGAGAATGCAGTAATAAACACACACACACACACACACACACGCACGCACACACGCATATTCGCACAGAGGGAGTAAGCGAGAGATAGAGAGATTAATACATGAATGATACATATACATTGCTAACATATGTAAGCAATCATTCTGTCTTGCTCACACACATACATGCAGAATATCTACATTCTTACTGCCTCCCTCCCTCACACACACAGAAACACACACACACACACACACACACACACACACACACACACACACACACACACACACAGTAGACAGCTCTGTGAGCCTGTTTGGCCTTACAGGCAGGAGCATCACTAAAACCCCCATTGGGAAAGGCCATCAGAGGCATTTGGAGGAAATCACAGACACACACACACACTCTCTCTCTCGCTCTCTCTGCCTGCCTGAGTAAAGTCCAGTGGGAGGGGACATCAGAGGCGTTTAAGTGGAAGTTGAGGGACCCTGTGTGTGTGTGTGTGAGTGTGTGTGTGTGTGTGCCTGTGTGTGTGCCTGTGTGCGTGTGTGTGTGGAGGCACCCTGTCATTTTTGGCCCTCACACACACACCAAACATCTCAATGGAGTCAACACAGCACAGGGATGGCACGTGTATGTGTGTGTGTGTGTGTGTGTGCGCACGTGTGTATTTATGTATGTGCGTGCGTGTGTGTGGGCATGTGTGTGTGTGTGTAAGCTGACAAAGAAAGGTGTATAAATATTAATCTGTGTCTGTAATAGAATGCTGCTGCCGCTGCTGGACTGGGGGCTCTGGTCCAAAACCACAATGATGTACAGAGGAGAGGAGAGGAGAAGAGGATGGAAGAGAAGAGGAGGGTAGAAAGAAAGAGGAGCGGGAGGACAGAGGAAGAGAGGAGAGAAGAATGTGGGGGAGGAGAAAAGAGGAGAGGAGGAGGGAAAAGGATAGGAGAGGAGAAAGGGAGGGAAGGGAGAGGAGAGCATAGGAGATAAGAGGAGAGGACAGGAGAGGACAGGAGAGGAGAGGAGAGGAGAGGAGAGGAGAGGAGAGGAGAGGAGAGGAGGAGGGAAAAGGATAGGAGAGGAGAAAGGGAGGGAAGGAAGAGGAAAGGAGAGGAGAGGAGAGGAGAGCAGAGGAGATAAGAGGAGATGAGAGGAGAGGACAGGAGAGGAGATGAAAGGAGAGGACAGGAGAGAGGAGAGGAGAGGAGAGGAGAGGAGAGGAGAGGAGAGGAGAGGAGAGGAGAGGAGAGCAGAGGAGATAAGAGGAGATGAGAGGAGAGGACAGGAGAGGAGAGGAGAGGAGAGGAGAGGAGATGAAAGGAGAGGACAGGAGAGAGGAGAGGAGAGCAGAGCAGAGGAGATGAGAGGAAAGGAGCGGGGAGGAGAGCAGAGGAGATAAGAGGAGAGAGAAGAAGGAAGAAAGAGGAGGAGGGATGAGGAGAGGAGACAGGCTATGTCTTAGCATAGACAGAGATGGGGGTTAGAAAAGAGAGAAGCAGAAAGAGAGAGAGAGAAGTACAGAGAGGTGGGAGAGAAAAGAAGAGAGGGATAAATGGGAGGAAAGAGAGAAAGAGGGGGAGGGAAGGAAAAAGAAGGGAGATAGAGAGGTATGAAAGGGAGGAGAGGGAGAGAGAGAAAGAGGGGGAGTGAGGGAGGGCAAAAGAGGGTCAGTGGGGATTGGGCCCCCCTCTACACTAATGAACATGAGGTGGTCAGTGGGGATTGGGCCCCCCTCTACACTAATGAACATGAGGTGGTCAGTGGGGATTGGGCCCCCCTCTACACTAATGAACATGAGGTGGTCAGTGGGGATTGGGCCCCCCCTCTACACTAATGAACATGAGGTGGTCAGTGGGGATTGGGCCCCCCCTCTACACTAATGAACATGAGGTGGTCAGTGGGGATTGGGCCCCCCCTTCTACACTAATGAACGTGAGGTGGTTAGTGGGGATTGGGCCCCCCCTCTACACTAATGAACATGAGGTGGTCAGTGGGGATTGGGCCCCCCCTCTACACTAATGAACATGAGGTGGTCAGTGGGGATTGGGCCCCCCCTCTACACTAATGAACATGAGGTGGTCAGTGGGGATTGGGCCCCCCCTCTACACTAATGAACATGAGGTGGTCAGTGGGGATTGGGCCCCCCCTTCTACACTAATGAACGTGAGGTGGTTAGTGGGGATTGGGCCCCCCCTCTACACTAATGAACGTGAGGTGGTCAGTGGGTATTGCCCCCCCCCCCCTCTATGGTAATGAACATGAGGTGGTCAGTGGGGATTGGGCCCAATGGCAGCGTTGCTTTGGGGACAAGGGGAGGAGGAGAGGAAGAATGTGTGAGAGAAAGGTGTGCGTGTGTTTGTTTGTGATTGTGTGTGTGTGTGTGTGTGTGTGTGTGTGTGTGTGTGTGTGTGTGGTGGGGTTGTTATGGCTCCCATCAGGGCAGTGGTCTCCAGTGTCTTTCTCAGGACAGAGTGGCAGAGACAAGCATTATTCACACACTCTCGTTAGTCACACACTGTCGTTAGTCACACGCTCTTGGTGGTGTAAAAGGACAACTGCACCATAGAATTTATTATAAGGAGGACAAGCTGCTCTGAGTCTCTCTCTCTCTCTCTCTCTCTCTCTCTCTCTCTCTCTCTCTCTCTCTCTCTCTTTCTCTCCCTCTCTTACTCCCCCTCCAGCAATCTCTCATTCTTCCCTCTCTCTTCCTATCTCTTGCTTTCTCGCTTTTTTTACCTGTCTCTGCTTCGGCCTGCTTAGTGCAATCCCTACCCACCCAATGCCTTCTTCTTGTTGAGCTGATAGAGGGGTTTAACTCCTCTCCTCTGGAGTGCAGCTCACCGCCAGGAGTTTGCCTTAGCCGCTAATGCTATGGCTAGCGCTAGCGCTACCGCTGCTGCAGTCCTTGGCAAAGGAGATAGAGAGGGAAATTCAGGGCTAGTACGAGTGCGAGTACAGGTGTTAGCATGAGTAGTGGGGGCTCAGGCCATAATGTTATTCTGATCTGAAGGACGGGAGTTAGCGCGGTGAGTGGAGATTGGGTGTTAGCGTGACTAGCTCGCTAGTGTAGGATGGGTGTTATCATGACTAGCCAGGGCTCAGGCCATAATGCTGATCTGAAGGAGGACTGCTAGGTGTGGATCACAGAGAGGGGGAAAAGGGTGGGGGTGGGGGCTGGTTGGTGTGTGTTTGGTGGGGAGGGGCGGGGGCAGGTTCCCACTGTGTTCCTCTGATCACGTCTCGTAGGGAAAGAGATCAAAGCCGCATCCCACCATCACATCCAGTGTATCCACCAGATCAGGATATGGGCTGTGTTTCGGCCAGTTACCCTCAGGGGTGTTTGAGGGTATTTGGATAGCCTAAATAGTGTGTAAGAGGGTATTTGGATGGCCTAAATAGTGTGTCAGAGGTATTTGGATGGCCTGCAGTGCATGTGAGAGGTATCTGGATAGTGTACGTAAATAGTGTGTAAGAGGTATTGGATGGCCTACAAAGTGTGTGAGGGTATTTGCATGGTCTAAATAGTGTATATAAGGTATTTGGATGGTCTGCACTGTGTGTGAGGGGGGTGTAAGGGTATTTGGATGGTCTAAATAGTGTGTGCAGGTATTAAAGATGGTCTAAATAGTGTGTGTAAGAGGTATTTGGGTGGTCTGCAGTGTGTGTGTGTGTGTGTGGGGGGGGGGGGGTGGTATTTAGGTGGTCTGAGGTGGTTGTAAAGGTATTTAAAGGATCTGTAGAGGTATTCAAGGTATTGCTGTTTCTGGGGTATTTGCTTCTAATAACCATCACATGCAATTAGACTGACGTGCTTTAGATGAAATGCTATTTAGTCAACAAATTATAATTAAATCTAATCAGCTAATATAGCATGCTTTGATGATATGAATTATTTCCCATATTTAATATCATTAGTATAACCATCATACACATGTCTGTGGAATTACAGGTAACTATGTCTGGCCGTGTTGAAAAAAAAAAATACAGGCAGTGATATTTGAGACAACAGCTGAAGTGGACAGGCTCCTAATTGCTTAGTGAGTGGGGGGTGGGAGGGGTTGGGGTGTGATTGCTTCAACCTGGGAGCCGCTGGGGAAGGGAAGGGAAGGGAGGGAGGGAGGATTGTGGGGCGGTGTGGTGTCTGGGGCTAATTTAGTGGGAAGGGAGGGGGGACTGCATGGCGGTGTTTTGCGTTCTGTTGTCCAGGGCTAATTTGGGGGGGACAGTGGCACTCCGGGAGTCCAGTAGAGGAGGGGAGATCGCGTGGCGGTCTGTCCGGGACAAGAAGGGACAACGGTGGCAGTGGTGTGTGTGTGTGTGTGTATGTAAGGGGCAACGTTGGGGGGTGGGGTTTAGGGTTAGAGTGTGTGTGAGGGGCATTGTGTGGCACTGTGTCCGGGAGAGGAGGGGGCATTGTGTGTGTGTGTGTGAGGGAAGAATGGTGTGTGTGAAGGGGGCAATGCGTGGCGCTGTATGTGTGTGTGAGGGGGGTATGGTGGCGGTGTGTGTGTGAGGGGGGATTGTGTGGCACTGTGTATGTGGGGAGGGGGGATTGTGTGATGCCGGTGTGTGTGTATGTGTCTGTGTGTGTGTGTGTGTGGCTAATTTAGCGCGTGGACGTGCAAACAGGCCTCTGGTGGGAGACGTCCCCTCTGGAGAGGTGTGGGCGGGTTAACTGCCGGCCCTGGATAAAGACCACTGGTAATAGCCTGTGTGTGTGCGCGCGTGAGTGTGTGTGTATGCGTGTGTGCCCGTCTGTGTGTGTGTCTGTATGTGAGTGTGTGTGTGTGTGTGTGGGGGTGCCAATGCCCATGTGTCTGCATGTGAGTGTGTGTGTGCGTGTATGTGTGTGTGCATGTGTGTGTTTGTGTATGTATAAGAGCGCTGGTAATAGCCCGCATTTGTAAATAATCTGGCCTGTCATGCCGGTAAATAGGCAGTTTATTTAACCAGAACAGATGCCAGGCGCAGCCCACCTCAGAGAGAACAAGAGAAAAGAGGGAGGGAGGGAGGGAGGGAGGGAGAGAGAGAGAGGGAGGGAGAGAGGGAGGGAGGGAGGAAAAAAGAGACTTTCATTTTTCATGTGCGCTGCTATTCTCCACTCCAGGGACGTCTAAGCGGGAGAAAATAATAAACAGCGGCGGAGATAACCACCACGACAGCGAGGAGGAGGAGGAGGAGGAGGAGGAGGAGAGCGCAGGCGTCTGTGGAGTCCGCACGCCGCTCAGCAGCTTTGTAGCGCTTAACCGCACGCAGAGAGAGAGTGTGTGTGTGTGTGTGTGTGTGTGTGTGTGCACGTACATGCAGAGAGGGAAGGGGTGTGTGGGTGTGTGTGTGTGTGTGTGGTGG
Organism: Coilia nasus; assembly: GCA_027475355.1. Lineage (NCBI taxonomy): Eukaryota > Metazoa > Chordata > Actinopteri > Clupeiformes > Engraulidae > Coilia > Coilia nasus. The sequence continues at coordinate 30,594,963 of CM050211.1, forward strand.
GGGGGACATTATTTTTGCATGATATTAAACACTTGAAAGCAGCCGGCGACAGAGGACAGGGAAGAAGTTCTCGGAGTTGAAGGCGGCATAAAAGCCTGAGCGAGCGAGGAATAACGGAGAGGGCGGCGAAGGGAGGGTGAGGTGGTGTGTGTGTGTGTGTGTCTGTGTGTGTGGGGCGAGAGAATGTAAACAGACGGATGCTAAGTTGTCGGGCTAAGCGCTGTCAGGCCGCCCATTGTTTAGGGAAGTGATAAAAGCCAATTCCTCGCTTCCTCTGTCACACGACACACACACACACACACACACACACACACACACACAGTGACACCCCACACATGCACACAGGCGACACACGCACGCTGCGCTTAATTTGAGGGCCATTTTTCTGTGACAATGTTGACAGTCTACATATCTCAGTGCCTTTCTTCTGCGGGCGCTCTGTTTTGCTGCGCGACAAAGCCGCAAGTTGTATTCATAGCGAGCGCTATTTATTAGCCCGTAGTCCTCTTGTGCTGCGCGCGTGTTCGTCTGTGCGCTGCGACAATGCCTGCCTCGCTGCTGTTAATACCTGTCAGCCACGCCGACAACAGCCCGCTCGCCTTCACATCCACAGTCCCTGTTGGGAGGAAAAAAGATTTGTTTTCTTTCTTTTATTTTTTTCCATCCTCTCCCCTTCCCCTCCTCTGCCTTCCCCTCTCTCCCTCTCTCCTCCTCTCTTCCCCTCTCTCTGTCTGTCCCACGTTCTCTCTCTCCCTCGCTCTCTCCCTCTCTGCCTTAATCTTCTGCTCGAGACGCTGTTGTGCCTCAATTTGAGGTGACAGAAAATATGGCTTATCAGCGGTGGCGCGGGCAGATCCCATTAGGCCCCTGTGTGTGTGGTGTGTGTTTGTGTGTGTGTGGTGTGTGTTTGTGTGTGTGTGTGTGTGTGTGTGTGCTGCTTTCAAGCGCCCGTGTAAATAGTTCGCCGGGATCAGGACGCCATAATTGACACGGATGCACTCTCAAAGAGCCGCATCGCTCCCGAGGCTCTTTCTCACACACACATGTACACACACACACGTATACACACACACACACACCCCCTCGGAGCGCCGTGATGCTGCCAAGCCTTCGTGTAATGCCTTTTTACGCCTGCAAATAAACTCCACTCTCTCAGTGCCTGAGACAGACAGCATGCTGTCAAACCAAAGGCCTCCCCACACACATACACACACACACACACACAGAGCTGGCACAGGGAAGCTGTTGGCGATGTGTAAATCTGTTGACATTATTGGCGTGTTGCCTTATAGCAAGATTGTTACATAACATAACATAGCATAATATTACATAATGTAACATATAGCATGCAATGCAACAAACATAGCAGGCAGCTTTTTTGACACCCCGGTGTTTATGAGTGCTGATATCATACATGGACACACACACACGTGTGCACGCACACACACACACACGCAAACACACAGGCACATACACACGTTTCACTGCTGTATGTTTGTAGAGCTGCTGCATTCATAGACTGCATTGAGGGTGATCTCCTGCCTGTAAAAAACCTGCTGGCGACTCAGGCATATCAAGGTCAACCTGCACAGCAAACTCTTAGGCGCTTACACACACACACACACACACACAGAACCACTTGATATGCCTGGGCTTTGAATGAGACACACACACAAACACACACACACACACACACAGTAGCACTTGATAAGCTTAGGCTTCGAATGAGACCCCCACACACACAAACAGGAGCACTTCATAGGCTTAGGCTTTGAATGGGAGACAGGGAGGGCCTTTCTATCTGCATGTAGCGCTTTACATCTGAACTTCTTTTAGTGTACAAATGCACAAAGGCAGCACTGCTTCAGGGTAAAGACACACACACACACAGACACAAACACACTTGTGCCACTTATACAGGAAGCAAAACAAAGTAGCCAGCTTCACTGTAGAGGGCTACACACCTCCTTGAGAGCGGCTTTACACACACACACACACACACACACACACATACATACATAAGCCTCAAGGTGTGTGTGTACCTCCTATACAGCAGCAACAAAGCCTGCAGTCCAAATGAACTTTTTAAACTGTAATCTCCAAGCAGGCGAGCAGACAGAATAAAGAGCCTGGTTCCTAACTCCTCTTCCTGCTATCTGGCCTCGCTTACTTCCTGTCTGGCTCTTAAAGGCACGAGCCTGTTTATTTACTGGCCTATTGTGTGTGTCCGCGGTGGCACTCATCAGCATTGTTCCATACAGGTACCATTGTGTGATCAACGCTAACGCTGATGCGCTATCGCTAACGCTCTAACACTGAGTGGCTTAAAGAGGCATGTACACACACACACACACACTCAAACACACACACAATGCATTGTTTCGTACAGGTACCATTGTGTGATCAGAGCTAGTGCTAAGGCACTATCGTTAACGCGCTAACACCGCTTGGCTCAGACAGTGCCCATGCGTCACACACTGGCTTATAGAGGCACATACGTACACACACACACACACACACACTCAAACACACACACAATGCATTGTTTCGTACAGGTACCATTAGCGGGGTTCCCATTACCGGGCCAAACCCGAGCCGACACGGGTGTACCGGTGCTAAGTGGTTTCACACCTTCAGGGGGAGGTGCTAACACGGGCCTACAGGGGCTGTCCTGGGTGCTAGTAGCCCGTGATTTCTGGCCCAACTAAAACGATGGTCCTACAGGGGCTAAAGGGGGTCTAGAGGCGGTGTCAAGGTCGGGGCGGCGTCAACATTTGGAAGCAAAATAAATCGAAGATGGCATGAGTATTATCTGCACCTGTATTACCGTTGTTACTGAAGAATATGAAAAAGATGGATCACCAGTTCTGGTCAGCTGAATATATCCGTGCTCTCTCCGTGGTCTGGGCAGAAGACGACATGAATAAAAAAAAAAACGACGAGGTTTGCAGAAACGAGGAAGTTGGACATTCAGCGAACAACAGCCCGGCAAATTCGCGAGAAGCATAAAAAACTACGGATATAAAAACATGGTATAACAAACCAATCCCCCTTCCCCACATAAAATAAATCTGAATTGCTTTTACTCAAGCGAGCTTAATCCTACATTCTATATGTCTCGTGGCTGGTGGTGAATGCTTGGCTGGTAACATTTCAATTGCCCACCGTGATGCGGTGGATTAAATGACTCCTTGTCAAATTAATTGGAGGAAACAAATGACTAGGCATATAACATTGCCTTGTGTCATTTTAGGCTACTTTTTAAATGCAGTTTCGCAGTGCTGAAGTGTGCAGCTGCCGACATAAGATCCCAACTTGCCAGTGTCTCTCCTTTATGCCTTGTGCATGGTAACGTGGTTCTCCGCGGTGACTTCGCAGTTAACTGTTCTAAACGTGTGTGTCAAGCCAATACGTCAAAATCACTTGTTTTTCTGTTAAATTGATATATATTTGCCATTTCCGACCGTTTGGGCTGACGGTAGTGGTACCGTTGGTTTAAAACAAGATTTTTCTTCCTTTAGCAACCGTTGCCATCAGTAAATAAAAGTAATAGTCTACAATAGCCTATAGATGACCTAGCTCATATTTGGCTGATAAAAATTGCAAGTTGTTGATCTAATTAGTATTAAAATTAACTGTTTCGGTCATTGTTATACCTTAAAGTAGCAGTAAATTGTGTAATTTGGCTACGTTTAGTTGGCAGCACTGTGTGGAAATATCCGAATGTGAGACGCATTCCCTAAGCATTTGACGCTCTGTGGCCGTCGGTCTTGTTCCATTAAAACATGGAGGAAACAAATGACTAGGCCTATAACATTATTCGTACAGGTACCATTGTGTGATCAGGACTAGTGCTAAGGCACTATCGTTAACGCGCTAACACCGCTTGGATCAGACAGTGCCCATGCGTCACACACTGCTTTATAGAGGCACATACGTACACACACACACACACACACACAATGAGGCGGGCGGCCATGGATGAAGCTGCACACAGATTGAGTTATCAGTCAGACAGGCCAGAGAATCAGCCAGTGCTAACGCAGAAGGTGCCGCTAGCCATTAATGCTCTTACTGCTACGTCTGTCTAGAGCCACCTCCGTCTCCAGCACACACACACACACACACACACTTTATCTCTTTCTCTCTCACTCTTTTTATTTGTTTCCTGTCTTTTTACTTAATCCTTCTCTTTTCTATTCTTTGACTTTGCTTTTCTAATCTACAGTAGTCTCTGACACAACTCACTCTCTCACACACACCCACACACACACACACACTCTCTCTCTTTCTCTCTTTTTTCTATTCTTTGACTTCGCTTCTCTAATCTAGTCTCTGACACAACTCTTTCACTCACACACACGCACAATCTTTTTTTTGTCTATTTAAACTGTGTCTGTCTTTGTCATTTGGGTTTTATATTTCTTTTACTCTCTCTCTGTCTCTCTCTTTTTTAACTTTGTCTTCCTTCTCTCTTTTTTCTCGTCTTTTTTCTTTTTGCGGGCGAGTGTGTTGATTTTAACACACCTCAGATATTCGGAACACACACACACACACACAGCTGTGTACAGAAGGAAATGAGCTGGTTGTTATGACTAACTGAATAATGTTAGCCAGCTTCATCAGTGAGCGGCTGCTTCATCAAACAGCCCAAGCCTTGTGAGAATATTTAATCATCAAATGCCAAAGTGCTACGCTACATTTAGGTGTAATTTTCATCCATGCAAAGGTAATTTGTTTCAGTATTACAAATTAATTAAAGACTAACAATGATGGAGAATGCTGTGGAATATGTAATTGAGAGCTGTGTGAAGGCACAGATGGATGTTCTACAGTCGGCACGCCTGCCACTGTGTCTCTACTGTGCGTCTACGGCCATCTTGTCCCGCCTTGTATCCAGCCTGTGTGTGTGTGTGTGTGTGTGTGTGTGTGCGTGCCATCTTCTCTCGCCTGGCATCCTGTCTGTTTGTGTGTGTGCCATCTTGTGTCTGCCATCTTGTCTCTGCTGTGTCTTCTCTCCTGTGTCTCTGCCATCTTGCCTCTCTCCGCTGGTCTCTCCTGTGTGTTTCTGTGTCAGCTGCCATCTTCTCTCTCCTGTGTGTGTTTCTGTGTCTCTGCTGTCTTCTCTCTCCTGTGTGTGTTTCTGTGTCTCTGCTGTCTTGTCTGTCCTCGCTTTGTCTCTCCTGTGTGTCTGCCATCTTCTCCCTCCTCACTCGTCTCTTCAGCATCTCTGCAGTGTATCTCTTCTCTACCTCCTGTGTGTCTCTATGTCTGCTGGCCTTGTCTGTCTCCTGTGTCTCCTGTGTGTCTCTATGTCTGCTGGCCTTGTCTGTCTCCTGTGTCTCCTGTGTGTCTCTATGTCTGTGAGTCTCTATGTCTGTGTGTCTCTATGTCTGCTGGCCTTGTCTGTCTCCTGTGTCTCCTGTGAGTCTCTATGTCTGTGTGTCTCTATGTCTGCTGGCCTTGTCTGTCTCCTGTATCTCCTGTGAGTCTCTATGTCTGTGTGTCTGTGTGTCTCTATGTCTGCTGGCCTTGTCTGTCTCCTGTATCTCCTGTGTGTCTCTATGTCTGTGAGTCTCTATGTCTGTGTGTCTCTATGTCTGCTGGCCTTGTCTGTCTCCTGTGTCTCCTGTGTGTCTCTATGTCTGTGAGTCTCTATGTCTGTGTGTCTCTATGTCTGTGAGTCTCTATGTCTGTATGTCTGTGTGTCTGTGTGTCTGTGTGTCTCTATGTCTGCTGGCCTTGTCTGTCTCCTGTACCTCCTGTGTGTCTCTATGTCTGCTGGCCCTGTCTGTCTCCTGTGTCTCCTGTGTGTCTCTATGTCTGTGAGTCTCTATGTGTGTGTCTCTATGTCTGTGAGTCTCTATCTCCTGTGTGTCTCTATGTCTGTGAGTCTCTATAGTCCTTTTTCCATCAACAAGATGATTCGCTTTATTGTGATGCGCATCAAGAAGTTAGTGCGATACATGTGATGGAAAAGCGATTATATCGCTCTAACTCCTGTTTTGTCGCACAAAGTTAGTTCGCTCGAAACAGGTGGTCTAGGGCTAAGTTGTATCGCTACAGACGTGATGGAAAAGCTTAATGCGATACAGTCTAGCCACGCAGGCGCAGATGGCATTAAACGCAGCGGTGGACTGTGGTGATACTAACACCAAATTTGCCCGCCACCACCCTGTACTCACAACAGCTGGCCAACTTGTAAATGGCAATAGCGACTCTCTGTTGGTGAGGTACTGGCGGCCTACGGCTGGATGGGTCCGGTTGAAGTGATGGCAACATGTTACAAAGGCGCTCAAATGTCTGCCTTGTCATTCGAAATGAAGTCAACCACTCACGGTCTTTAAAATTTCCCAAAACGTCATTTTCCCACCATAAACTCGATCTAGGTCGCTGCCATGTTTGTGGTGAGGCTCGGTAAGGTGTGTCAAGGTCCTGAATGAGCATAATTAGCTCCAGCCGTCTTCTCGCCCTCACCCTTCTTCTCAAAGTGATGACAGCTGTTATCAGCTGACAAAGCACGATCAACATGTTCAATATATGATCCATACTTCCGTAAATAAAATCAAACGCGGTGAATAAAACTCGGTAGCAAGTGACAAAGTTAATGTCACCTTACTATTCCGAGAAGCTGCCAACAGCGCGAGCTCAATTAAGTTCCCGCTAATGAACGTTTTAATTCGCTACTTTTTGTTATGGAAAATCATCTGTCGAGTCAAAATAATGTGCATCAGCACGTTTATTGTGATGTCATTTTATTTCGCTAGAATCGTCTTGTTTGATGGAAAACCAAGCGAACGCATCTTATATCGCTACAAAATAATGTGATATAACTTTTAATTCGCTACAGAATCTGATGGAAAAAGGACTTATGTCTGCTGGCCTTGCCTGTGTCCTGTGTCTCCTGTGTGTCTCTATGTCTGCTGGCCTTGTCAGTCTCCTGTACCTCCTGTGTGTCTGTGTGTCTGTGTGTCTCTATGTCTGCTGGCCTTGTCTGTCTCCTGTGTCTCCTGTGTGTCTGTGTGTCTGTGTGTCTCTATGTCTGCTGGCCTTGTCTGTCTCCTGTGTCTCCTGTGTGTCTCTATGTCTGTGTCTGTGAGTCTCTATGTCTGTGAGTCTCTATGTCTGTATGTCTGTGTGTCTGTGTGTCTCTATGTCTGCTGGCCTTGTCTGTCTCCTGTGTCTCCTGTGTGTCTCTATGTCTGTGAGTCTCTATGTCTGTGTGTCTCTATGTCTGTGAGTCTCTATGTCTGTGTGTCTCTATGTCTGCTGGTCTTGTCTGTCTCCTGTGTGGCTCTTTGTGTCTTTGTCCTTGTCTCTGTCCATGCTTGTCTCTCCTCCTGTGTGCCTCTGTCTCTGTGGCCATCTGGTCTCCCTGAGCTGGTCTCTTGTGTCATCTTCTTGCTGCCACCTTCTCTCTCCAAGCTCGTCTCTCTTGCATTTCTCTGCCATGATCTCTGTTCTGGTGAGTGAGTGAGTGAGTGAGTGTGTGTGTGTGTGTGTGTGTGTGTGTGTGTGTGTGTGTGTGTGTGTGTGTGTGTGTGTGTGTGTGTGTGTGTGTGAGAGAGAGAGAGAGACAGGAGTGGGGTGGAGTGGATGATGGTCATTCCCGCTGTATGGGACATGTGACACAGGGTGGCTTCCAGGAGGGCAGGTGAGTGACACGGGCAGGTAATTCCCTCACACCTCCTGGGGGGCCGCGCCCTCACGCCAACACCAATATGGCTCGTGTAAATTACATCATCACTCAGCGCCACCTTTTATATGCGCCTCAGACAGACAGAAGATCCTCATCACCATTCTCTTTCTCTCTCTGTCTCTCTCTGTATCTCTATCTCTCTATCTTCTCTCTCTCTCTTGGTCTCTCTTTCTCTCTCTCTGTCTCTCACACACAGACACACAGACAGACATGCACACACACACACACACACACACACACACACACACACACACACACAGAGAAACTAGTAATATGACTGTGTCTCATTTATGCAGCATTTATAATATATCTTTCACCCTTCCACATTATTTGTGCTGACCTCATATACAGAAATAAGAAATAAATAGTTTTGATAGTTGTGCTGATGAAGTATTGGTGAAGTAGACTTCTAAATGTGGCAGTTCTTTTCCTCACTCAACTCATAAATCTGGCATTTGTCGGGGAAAAAAAGTATATCTGAAATTGTTATGCTGTGTGTGTGTGTGTGTGTGTGTGTGTGCGCGTGTGTGTGTGGAAAGCACATGTCTCATATCTCAAATTATAATGAATTGCCCACAAAGCACCTCTCCAACTGCTCAAAGAAATGATCTTCCACTGCGAAGCTGTACTGTGTGAGATTAATGGCGGAATGCCTAATGAAGTATGTGTGTGTGTGTGTGTAGGGGTGTATGTGTGTGTGCATGCAAGAGAGAGAGTGAGTGTGTGTGTGTGCGCTTGTGTGTATGTGTGTGTTTTTTTAAATGTCATGGATATTGTAACTTCTAGCTTTCCAAAATGGCACCTTGACAACTGTGTGTGTGTGTGTGTGTGTGTGTGTGTGTGTGTGTGTGTGTGTGTGTGTGTGTGCACATATGTGTTTCTGGCTGTGCATGAGTGTGTGTTTGTGTCTGTGCACGTGTGTGTTTGTGTCTTTGTATGTGTGTGTTTCGGAATGCTTTAATCACGACGAGACCTGTAGAACTTGCGT
>CM050211.1:30621149-30623649 GCA_027475355.1 Coilia nasus
GCAACCATACCGCAACGTTGTTACAACCAGTGCAGGTGGTGCCACGTGTGTTCCTCCTAATGTCATGTGAGCTGGATGTTGGCTCTGATGTCTGGATTACGCTTGTGTGTGGAAATGTTTGCGCTTGTGATGTTACAACGTTTGCACAATCAATGCTTAAAAAGCAGAATCTCATTCTTCCTACAACCTGATAAGGAGAATGAATAACATCAAGATACCGACATTAAGTAAACACTTTATCTTTTTTTTTAACTGTGAAGATAACACTGGAGAGCGACAGGCCTGTAAAACATTCTTTGTTGTTCCAGCTCTGCGGTCGTGTCTGTTGCTGTTTTCGTCTTTTTCGTCTTCAGCTGAATTACAATCATAAATCTGATTTCATCATTGCTGGAATGTTCCATTCCCTGGGTGCAAACCAAAACAAACAGTGACGCTGATAGGCGAGAAGTGCCAGGCCCATAACTCACTTCCCCCTCTCATTTCAAGATTCAAGTTCATATTCACCCACTCATTTCAAGAGCCTCACACTAGCGCTCATATTCACCCTCTCACTTCAGAAGCTGTACACTAGCGCTCATATTCACTCTCTCACTTCAGGAGCCTCACACTAGCGCTCATATTCACTCTCTCACTTCAGGAGCCTAACACTAGCGCTCATATTCACCCTCTCACTTCAGGAGCCTCACACTAGCGCTCATATTCACCCTCTCACTTCAGAAGCTGTACACTAGCGCTCATATTCACTCTCTCACTTCAAGAGCCTCACACTAGCGTTCATATTCACCCTCTCACTTCAGAAGCTGTACACCAGCGTTCATATTCACCCCCTCACTTCAGGAGCTGTACACTAGCGTTCATATTCACCCTCTCACCTAAAGAGTCTCACACTAGCATTCATATTCGCTCTCTCTCTTCAGGAGCCTTACACTAGAGTTCGTATGTGCCATATCCCTTCAAGAGTTTCACACTCATGTTCGTATCCGCCCTCTCATTTCAGGAGCTGTACACTAGCATTCCTATTCACCCTCTCTCTTCAAGAGCCTCACACAGGCGTTTGTGTTCACCTTCTTGCCTTAAAAGCCTCACACTCACGTTCGTATCCGCCCTCTCACTTGAAGAGCTACACACTACAGTTTGTATTCGCCTTCTCTCTTCAAGAGCCTGACACTAGCGTTCCTATTTGCCTTTTTGCCTAAGGAGTCTCACACTAGCGTGCATATTCATCCCCTCACTTCAGGAGCCTCAGACTAGAGTTCGTAGCCGCCCTCTCACTTCAGGAGCTGTACACTAGCATTTGTACTCGCATTCTCCCTTCAAAAGCCTCACACTAGCATTCATATTCGCCTTCTTGCCTCAAGAGCCTCACAATAACGTTTGTATCCATCCTCTCATTCCAGGAGCCTCACACTAGCATTCATGTTCACCTTCTTCCTTCACAAACCTCACACTAGCGTTCATATTCACCCTTTCACCTCAACAGTCTCACATTAGCATTCGTATTCGCCTTTTCTCTTCAGGAGAACCTCACTAGTGTTTGTATTCGCCTTCTTCCCTCCCTCTTGAAAAGCCTTGTTAGTTTTGATCATATTAGGTCAACATGGTCATGTTTTTTCAAGTCAGGTTTTAGTTAGTCTGAGCATTTCCAGACAGAGTTTTCTTTGTCAAGGAAAACCGGAAGCATTTTACTTTATGAAAACTGTTGATAATTTAACCTTACTCTGGATCATACTTAATATTTCAGTCTATGTAGTCTTCCCAAAAACAATATTTCCCATTGCAGTGAGACTTGCACATCATGTAGTAAGTTGGCTGTTTGTTGGTTTTAGACTGAATGTTGCTACTGCTGTTTTAAATAAACTAATCTAGCTGAAAGGACATACTAGACTTGCCAACACTAACCACACTGGTTAGCTAGTTTATTAATTAAAGTATTCTGGTGATTATAGTTTTAGGCTAGCCGCCATGATGTAAAAGCTAGCTTTAGGATTTTGATTATTATAGAAATTAGCTACCCAAAACATACACATAAGCTGCAGATACATTACTGTTGCCCTTACTAAATGTTATGTTGCTGTTGTCTTTACTACGTTACATTGCTTACTGTAAATCACCTCATGTCTCTGCTGAGGGATACGTTACTGTTGTGTTTACTTGACGTTACATTGGTGTTGTCTTTAATAAACGTTACTCTGCTTACTGTAAATTCAGCTTATGCTGTTGTCTTTACTCAATGTTACATTGTTTGCTATAAATCAGAAATGTTGTCTTTACTGAATGTAACATTAGTTATTGTACAACAGAATCGCTCTTTTTACTGGATGTAATGTTGCTTACTGTCAATCAGAGACGTTGTCTTCACTGAACATAATGTTGCTTATTGTAAGTCAGAGATGTTGTCATTACTGAGCGTTATGTTGCTTACTGGGCATCCTGACGGAGCAGAGGGAGAGAACATTTTTATGAATCATCCACATTTTAATTTCAACAACATGGCATGCTA
>CM050211.1:30631149-30633649 GCA_027475355.1 Coilia nasus
CAGGGGCAGATTTGATTATTATTATTATTATTATTATTATTATTATTATTATTATTAGTATTATTGTTGTTGTTGTGGTTATTAATATTATTTGATGGTACAGTCATAAATGATCATAGATACAGCTTATGAATAGTCCAGGATATGTGTCTTTTTATGTTTTTCTCTCTCTCTCTCTCTCTCTCTCTCTCTCTCTCTCTCTCTCTCTCTCTCTCTCTCTCTCTCTCCCCCTCACATACACACACACACACACACACACACACACACACTAAGAGCTGTGGTGAGGCTGTCATACCATCATATCATCTCATGACAGAGAGAAAGAGGGAGAGATAGATAGAGAGGGTGAGGAGAAGAAAGGAAAACAATTAGACATTTAAAATTACACATTTTTATTTATTATTTATTTACTTATTTATAATCTTTTATTTCAAACTGTTCATATGACATATGACAGCTATAATACATTTAAATATGTATTTGTGCATTTAAGGCAAAAACTACATCCCTACATCTAGAGATAAAATATATATCTGCATACATAGACATTTCTAGAATTCTTAATATCATTTTCGCCACTGCTTTCTAACGTTATTCTCTTTTGTTTTGTAATAAAAACAATAATTGTGAACCGTCTTTGCTTCCTCATCAGTAATTTTCGACATACTATAAATAATCAACCGGAAAAATGTATTTCCTCAAAATAAAATAAAATAATTCTTATCGTATTACATTATTAATGCCTTAACAACGTGCTGGCTTCGACAAATGCGGTGCGTGATCCTTCTCATGTTAATAATTATGCTGTTTCAGTTCAATTAAATTGAGACGCACGCAGACTAAGAAAGAGAGAGAGAGAGAGAGAATGAGAGAGAGAATCACTTGGCTGGAGGCTTTGTGTAGTATGTATGTATGTAACAGGGAGGAGGGGAGGGGAGGAGGGGAGGGGAGGAGGAGGGGGAGGAGGGGAAAGGGGAGGAGGAGGAGGAGAGGAGAAAAGGGAGGAGGGTAAGGAGGGGAGAGGTGGAGGTGGAGAAACGGGAGGAGGGTAAGGAGGGGAGAGGTGGAGGTGGGGGTGGCTGGCGTTAGTAACATAATGGCTTTGATGCTGCAGGGACTTGCAGGTTCATGCGGAGCGTGAGGGGGGGGGGGGGTGCGGGAGCAAGACAACGGAGGCTTATTGAGGCCTCCTCACCTGTCCCTTCTTCCTGGGGGTGGGGGCATATCTGCAGTCCTGTCCCTTCTTCCTGGGGGGTGGGGGCATATCTGCAGTCCTGTCCCTTCTTCCTGGGGGGGGGGGGGGGGCGTATCTGCAGTCCTTTACACATTTTTACTGCTATTATTGTTGTTATTGTTTGCCAGTGAGTTAGGCAGCGCTCCAGCAGGGGGGGATTAGCATTGTGCCGACCGAGAGAACAGCGTGTGTGTGGTGTGTGTGTGTGTGTGTGTGTGTGTGTATGTGTGTGTGTGTGTGTGTGTGTAAAGCGTCTGACTTCACACTGAGACGGCAGAATGACAATTAAATCCAGCAGGGCATGCAGGTGCACACCACCTCATGCTCACAAGGATCCCCGTTGTTTACCCCGTTGTGTGTGTGTGTGTGTGTGTGTGTGTGTGTGTGTGTGTGTGCATAACTCTGTCAGGTCTCTAATATTGCTCATGATGTAACTACGGTGCCCACATTTGCCAATGTGCAAATGACATTTATTAATCGCTTCCGTGGTAACCACGGAACCACAGAGTGATGCGCAGTTAGAAAGTCTCTTTGTGACACACAGTCACACAAACAAACACACTCTCGCATCCTGCAAGTCAGTGGTCTAGACTTCTGGACGATAAGTTTCCGAGCGAAGCCTTTCAGGCTAAATGGAACGGGCGGGTATTCTGTTCACAGCATCTGCAGTCCTGTGCCCTTAGCCTCCTGTCTTCCGCATTACAGAGATGAAAGCCATCTGCTCCCTCAACTGCTCAGGCCACAATACATGACTGTTACGCATACGACGATAGTGATATTCACTGCAATATATTAAACACGACGATAGTGATATTCACTGCAATATATTAAACACGACGATAGTGATATTCACTGCAAGACATTAAATATGAAGAGGAATGTATGTCCTGCTGGAAACTGCATGAGCAGGCCAATCTTTGGAGGGAGCGAGGGGCAGAGAGAGAGAGAGAGAGAGAGAGAGAGAGAGAGGGAGGGAGAGAGAGAGAGGGAGAGAAACAGAGAGGGAGAGAGAGAGAGGGAGAGAGAGAGAGAGAGAGAAGAATGAAAGGACAAATATTGTTTGGAGAGGAGAGTGAGAGGGAAGAAGAAGCTAAATGAAAAAAGGAGAAAAAGAGATTAGTGCAGATAGCTAAAAAAAAGAGAGATGGGAGAGAAAAGGCTTAGAGAGAGGGATGGAATTAAGGAGAAATAAAGAGAGGAGTGCAATAGAGAGGGGGACAGAGAGAGAGAGAGAGAGAGAGAAAGGGACAGAAAGAGTAAAAAAAC
>CM050211.1:30638649-30643649 GCA_027475355.1 Coilia nasus
ACATGAATCTTTGTAGGCATGTAGCCCTAGAACTTTTTGAGCGACTAGAAGCTTTTGGTCCCCAAGGGCCACCCCCCCGCTTTGCCAGGGTCCGTCAAAGAGGGGGAGACCGGCAAAAGTTTTTGCTGAATAACTCAATGAACGTTTCACCCAATGACATGAAATTTTTGTGATATGTCGGTGTTACAGAGACGTATCGACTCAGCCCATAAACACTCATTTAAAGCATAGCGCCACCTAGTGATATGGGTAAATGCAAAAAATGCTATTTTGAGTTGCTAATATCTTGGACCAAGAAGATGGGAACTGCACAAAATACGTCATGCATGATCACCACAAAGACCTCTAACATCACAGCACATGCCATACAATTTGGTCCATAGGGGGCGCTGTAATTGTAGAAAATGTAATTTTGCCTATTATCTAGAGAATGCTAATGTTTACAACAACTTTTTTTTTTATCATGAAATCTATTGACCCTCACGCATTGAAAGCACTGGTCGACGCCCACTTCCAATGAAAACAATTTCCGTGAAATTTTAACATTGTGAAAACGAATTTGAACAAACTCGTCATAGGCCGTTCATGTGAATCTCACCAAATTTGGTATGTGTCATCTACAGACAATGCTGACAAAAAGTTATCAAAGGATTTATCTTGAGATAAACCGTTTCGAAGTTACACGTCAATGAACATTTAACACGTAGCTTAAAATTCTTCAAAAGTCCATATCTTGGCTTTTAATTGCTCAAATTTGGTCAACGTTGACCTGCCATCTCTAAACAGCTTTCATGTGTACTAAATTTTGTGACATTTCATCATAGGAGGCGATGTTTATTGGCAAAGCTAGGTGTCAAAAAACAGTTTTTGTTAAATAATTCATCAACAATTTTGCCCAAGACAACGATTTTGTGTTAGTATGTCGGTGTTACAGAGACATATCGACCCAGCCCATAAACACTCACTTGAAGAATAGTGCCACCTAGTGATATGGGTAAATGCAAAAATTGGGATTTTGAATTGCCAATATTTTGGACTAAGAAGGTAGGAACTGCATAAAATATCTCATGCACGATCAACACAAAGACCTCTAAAAGCACAGCACATGCCATAAAATTGGGCCTATAGCAGCCGCTGTAATTGTACAAAATCTCATTTTGCCTATTCCTTTCAGAAATCACTCCTACACACTATACAAACATACACAATGTCATGCATTCAAACACACATTCATGCCCACTTCCAAGAAATCATTTCCACATAAATTCTCACCTCCCAACACTGCTCTTCCACACACTCATCATACCAACAGTTCCCACATTTCAATACACTGCGGCGGTCATACCATGTACCGCTATGCGGTACATCTAGTTATAGCTATGTGTAAGCTTACTCCTTTGGGCTAGGCTAACTTACTGTATGTGTAGGTAAGTCTGTGTGTGTGTAGGTAAGTCTGAGTGTGTAGGTAGGAGAGTGTGTCTAGGTAGGTCTGAGTGTGTGTAGGTAAGTCTGAGTGTGTGTATGTAAGTCTGAGTGTGTGTAGGTAAGTCTGAGTGGGTGTATGTAAGTCTGAGTGTGTGTAGGTAAGTCTGAGTGGGTGTATGTAAGTCTGAGTGTGTGTATGTAAGTCTGAGTGGGTGTATGTAAGTCTGAGTGTGTGTAGGTAAGTCTGAGTGTGTGTAGGTAAGTCTGTGTGTGTATAGGTAGGTCTGAGTGTGTATAGGTAGGTCTGTGTGTGTATAGGTAGGTCTGTGTGTGTATGCAAGTCTGAGTGTTTAGGTAGGTGAGTGTGTGTAGGTAAGTCTGAGTGTGTGTAGGTAAGTCTGAGTGTGTGTAGGTAAGTCTGAGTGTGTGTATGTAAGTCTGAGTGTGTGTATGTAGGTCTGAGTGTGTGTAGGTAAGTCTGAGTGTGTGTAGGTAAGTCTGAGTGTGTGTATGTAAGTCTGAGTGTGTGTATGTAGGTCTGAGTGTGTGTAGGTAAGTCTGAGTGTGTGAAGGTAAGTCTGAGTGTGTGGATGTAAGTCTGAGTGTGTGTATGTAAGTCTGTGTGTGTATAGGTAGACTTGAGTGTGTAGGTAAGTCTGAGTGTGTGTATGTAAGTCTGAGTGTGTGAAGGTAGGTGAGTGTGTGTATGTAAGTCTGAGTGTGTGTAAGTAAGTCTGAGTGTGTGTAGGTAAGTCTGAGTGTGTGTAGGTAAGTCTGAGTGTGTGTATGTAAGTCTGAGTGTGTGTAAGTAAGTCTGAGTGTGTAGGTAAGTCTGAGTGTGTGTAGGTAGGTCTGAGTGTGTGTAGGTAAGTCTGAGTGTGTGTATGTAAGTCTGTGTGTGTATGTAGGTCTGAGTGTGTGTATGTAAGTCTAAGTGTGTGTATGTAAGTCTGAGTGTGTGAAGGTAAGTGAGTGTGTGTATGTAAGTCTGAGCGTGTGTATGTAAGTCTGAGTGTGTGTAGGTAGGTGAGTGTGTGTATGTAAGTCTGTGTGTGTATAGGTAGGTCTGAGTGTGTAGGTAAGTCTGAGTGTGTGTATGCAAGTCTGAGTGTGTGTAGTTAGTGAGTGTGTGTAGGTAAGTGTGATTGCGTGTATGTAAATCTGAGTGTGTAGGTAAGTGAGTGTGTGTTGGTAAGTCTGAGTGTGTGTAGGTAAGTCTGAGTGTGTGTATGTAAGTCTGAGTGTGTGTAGGTAAGTGAGTGTGTGTAGCAAGTCTGAGTGTGTGTAGGTAAGTCTGTGTGTGTATAGGTAGGTCTGAGTGTGTGTAGGTAGGTGAGTGTGTCTAGGTAAGTCTGAGTGTGTGTAGGTAAGTGAGTGTGTGTAGGTAAGCCTGAGTGTGTCGTAGTTAGCGAGGTAAAGTGTTAGATGGTCCACGCCTGTGCTGGCCATAATTATCGCTGACACACACACACATATATATACACACACACACACCACATCTCTCTATCACACGTTTCTCTAATCATGCATAAAGATTGTTCCTCCTCTGCTGCGGTGCTAATCTTCCTCAACCCCCCCCCCCCCCCCCCCAAACCACACACACACACACACACACACACACATGCTTAGACACTCTGCTCTGTATTCTCATTATGTAATTTCTCCCTTTCTATTCCCTTCTGTTTGATTCTGACAAATAGTGGGATTATGTCTGTGTGGGATTTTTAAATATCAGGCTAATGTGCTCTTTCATGCCGCTCCTTTAATCCCCAGAATATTTCAACGCTTCGCTCAAGGACACGCGGCAGCACAGAGGTCAGGTTTTCACACAGAGCGGAAGACAGAGAGGAGGAGAGGAAGAGACGAGAAAAATTAAGAATAGCATAGAATAGAAAAGAAAAGGAAAAAAAAAACGTAATTACTTTCCCCTCCATTTATATTCAAACTGGGATTAATAGTGGAATCAGGCGAATCGGCAGCATGAAAGGCAGGCGAACGTGGGGCTGGAGAGATTCTCCGGTGGGCGCGGAGGGACGCGTCCCCTCTATCTCTCCGGTGGTCATACAGGGACGCATGGCGCATTCACTCCATTATTGCCCCAAAATACGTCTGTTTGCTGTGGGCTACTCAGGGTAGCACTCCGGCCATCTGATTAGCAGAAAGGTGTGTAAGTGTGTCTTTTTGGTGTGTGGGTGTGTGAGTGTGTGCTCTTTGATGTGTGGGTGTGTGAGTGTGTGCTTTTTGGTGTGTGAGTGTGTGCTTTTTGGTGTGTGGGTATGTGCGTGTGTTTTTTGATGTGTTTTTAATATGTGTGTGTGAGTGTGTCTTTTTGGTGTAATGTGGTTAAGTGTATGGCAGATTGTGAGCATGTTTTTGTGTTTGGTGTGTGTGTGTAGGTGTCTGTGCATGTGTGAGTGTGTGTGTGTGTTTGTGTGTGGGTGTGTGTGTGTAGGTGTCTGTGCATGTGTGAGTGCCTGCATAGGTGTGTGTGAGTGTGTGTTTGTGTGTGGGTGTGTGTGTGTAGGTGTCTGTGCATGTGTGAGTGCCTGCATAGGTGTGTGTGAGTGTGTGTTTGTGTGTGGGTGTGTGTGTGTAGGTGTCTGTGCATGTGTGAGTGCCTGCATAGGTGTGTGTGAGTGTGAAGGTGGTCACTGAGAGTGCAGGTATTTGTGTGAGTGGCAGTGTAGATATTGGGGTGTGTGTGTGTGTGTGTGTGTGTGCATGCATCCGTGTGTGTGTGTGTGTGTGTGTGTGTGTGTGTGTTCCTGGGAGATAGAGGGATGCAGGGGATGAAAGAGTAGGACTCGTCCCTAACGGGCTGTTTCATTCTCTCCATTCCCTCGCATCAGCACTTTCTGCTATTCCACGCACACACACACACACACACACACACACGCACACACACACGCTCATCCCATTGGACCCAAGAACCTGACAGCAGGGGAGCTAGTCTCAGAGTAACACACATGCACACACACACACACACACACACACACACACACACACACACACATACACACAGACACACACACTGTCTGGGAGTTGCAGCTCACAGGAGGCTTCTATGTAGTCTAATGTGACTCTCACAGTCACCTACAGGCCCACCAGATAGGAAGGGACATGGCAATCTGCCCAAGCTACAAGACACACACAAACACACACACATACACACACATGCACACACGGATGCGCACACTCACACACACTCACACTCACTTTTTCAGACACACACCATATACAGTATATGCAGACCAACACACACACACACACACACACACACAGATTGCACATTTAGGCACATATATATTTACGCACACATACACACAGTGGTCATGGGTGATAGAGGTTTGTTTTACGTTATCATATAAGTCACTGGTGTTCTATAGCACTACTAATACACTACTACTACTACTACTACTACTACTACTAATAATAATAATAATAATAATAATAATAATAATAATAATAATCATTATAATAATAATAATATGAATCCATTATACCACAAATTAATACAGTAAGAAAATGTAGAGATCATGTGTCAAACTGTGTTAAAAAAAATCCTGGCACTATCA
>CM050211.1:30653649-30673649 GCA_027475355.1 Coilia nasus
AAATGTCAGTTTTGTCAAAATGCAACCCCTCTTCCTCTCTTTCTCTCTCTCTGTCTCTCTCTCTCTATTAGACACACACATTTTTCTGAATTGTCAATTTCCCCAATTTTAACACAAACTCACACTCTGAGTGTGTATCTGTGGATGTGTGTGTGTATGCCTGTGTGTGTGTCTGTATGTATTTCTTTGCGTCCATATGTGTTTGTTTGCATATGTGCATGTTTAAGTGTTTGTGCAAATGTCTGTTTTTTATCTGTGTGTATCTATGCATTTGTTTGCATTTACAGTATATGTGTGTTTGTGTGTGTATATATATATATATATATATATATATATATATATATATATATATATATATATATATATATATATATATATATATATATATATATATATATATATATATATATATATATATATATATCTGCTTGCATGCAGGTATGTCTGTCTCTGTATATATATATGTGTGTGTGTGTGTGTGTGTGTGTGTGAGAGAGACAGTGAGAACATCTAAAGTCTAGCGAGTGCTTTTAGGACATCTCAGGGAGATCGGCATACTTTTGTCCGTCTGTTGACCCCCCTGCGTTCAGGTCAACCCTGACCCCCCCCCCCCCCCCCACACACACACACACACCCCTTAAGGGCTATTGATTTCTCTAATTAATATCCTCTGATTTATGGCACTCGCTACCCATTGTCGAACAGACATTTGAGGAATGGCCGTCATTTTCTGATGCTAAAAGCTCAAAATGAATAAGTGGTAGATAAAATATATATTTTAAAAAATGATCTTGCCATGAGAGAAGTCTTAGCACCCCATAATTTATAGACTCTTACATATTTTCCCTTTTTGTGTCTGAATAATAAAACGTTTTATCACCCTTTTCACACTTTTTATCAAATAATCTATAAAGAAAGTTATTAAATTAAAAACCCTAGGCGGGATGGATGAATTTATCGCCGGACACTTCTGCTCTTAAAAAATTCTAAACACCTTACTATTGTAAAGCACTCATCATTGTGATTTCGACCTAAAGACGCCTGCTTGCTCCTGTTTCCCGGAGAAAGTAAGTTTGTTAACGGACACGGAGCTTTCTGACATCTGTTGCTGGTTGGCTGCCACAATGGCGAAGCGCGAGCGCGGCCGGGATGTGGGGCAGGTTAAAAGATCATTGCCTTGAAGCGGCAGCCGCGCATGCCACTCGCTCGCTCTGCCTACGCGCATTTGTTATTGTGCTGCAACTGGAGGCAGGCGAGGGGAGATGTGGACGCGCACCTGTTTTAGATGAATTACGGTAGCCCAAACTGTGCCCAGAACATAGACACAACCCGAGTAATTCAACACTGATTTCTCTCGTATGAGCAAGGGACAGACGGGATGCAAAAAACTCCACAGAGACTCATCTCTTGGACTCGCGGAAAGGTGACATTGTGAATAAACAAGACAAAGAAACAACAACACAAGCTGGGAAGAGGACGCGAAGAGGCACAAAAGCCGCGTGCTTTTTCTCCATCAACTTCCAAGAAGCGCGACCATGCAGCGCGTGAGCTAGTGCCGATTATTGTTTCGACTTATCACCAACTGAGTGATCAGTTTGAGAACGGAGGCCAATAAAACAGAAAGGAAGAACTAATAAAGACTCTTGTCGCTGAAAGTAATGGTCCTGCGATATCAATCTTAGATCAAGACTTTTTTTCTCTTTTCGTTGCTCATTTTTCAACGTTTTGGGACTCGCCCGGACATTTGACCAAACCTGGAAGCGAGCTATCCACATGGTCCAGCCCGTAGCGTGAAAGTTGAGTTCTTCAGAATTTCCGAACAGGTTGATTTACTACTTATTTACTGTTTCCACCTTTCCCTTCTTTCTTCCTGCACAATAATGTACCTGCTTTTAAAAATGTTTATGGGCACATCTAGAACTAGACTAGGCTACATTGTTGTTCATTTGTCTACCTTTGAACTGGAAGCTTTTGAAAACCTAGTTTTTACTAAGTGTGACTTGAGCGTGTTATTGTTATAGACAAATCAATTGTCCGAACTGAAATAATTATAACCAAATATCCAAATGATTATTTTGTAGTTGCAAGCACATTTATTTAAAAATAGGCTACGTTGTAGTGACGGCCAGTAGCCTAAATATTCAAATTTAAACACAGCAGATTGGAGGGTTACTGATTCAACCATTTCGACTTTCAAGCGAAATTTCCTCGTAAGGGATGGTAAGAACAGCCGGATCTACCTTCCATGTGCATATAGTCAAAATAATTTCATTTTCATTCTCGCCACGATGGAAATTAAACTTTGTGCAACGTGACTAGTAAAACTTGGTGAAAAGTTGAAAATGAGGTCAGTGACGGAGTTCTCCTCGTGCTCTCCCTCCTCAAAACTTGCTTCTGAAGTGGGTTTTATTTGTCCGGTCAGCGGTGAAAGGTGCCACTTTCGGTAGCTGAATACCCGATCACGACACACATTGTGTTCAATGGCAGACACTTTTTTAATGCTCAAACATGAACCGTGAAATAGTGATTGGCTGTCCACACATCGACAGCACTCTTTTGCTTCCTTCACATGCCTCATAATTTTGGACGGTGCAAGAAATCTTTTTTCCTCTATTCTTACACTTCATTTAGCTTTTTAAATAAACCTGCAGTCTAAAAGTCCCTTTCAAAGTTGCGGAACACTTGCACCCTATACGACTGAAAATGCACGCTGGCGACATGGCCTCATAATTTTAAAAACTAGTGAAAGAAAATTATTAATTTGACTTGCGCCCAAGAGCTTTTTGTAGGGCTTTGCATTGTGTTGTAGGCTACGCCATAGTGCCACATTTTCCAGGTGGTTAGGCTTTGATAAATAGGATTGATGAGTTTCAGTCGGGGTGAATCTAGGGCCTGAAATATTTGCTCGGATTGCGGGGATAATGACAGAAAGTCATTCTTGTGTGGATTTGATTTCACTTGAATTGTGCGTTTTAAAAAAAAAACGTATTTCCTAGATTCTTGACGCTGAAACTCGAGCACTTGCTACGTCATATGCTGCAATGCTTTCTCATTTCACAGCGGCCACGCGATAGCCTTCTTAATAACTGTGTCCCAGAACTTGAAAACGGTGCAGATTAAATAGATTTTGTTTAGATAGTCAAATTGTCTTGTGCTTATCCGTCAAATTTATTTTCACTGTAGTTTTGAAGAAAACAGATTTTTAAGATGTAATTTGACCCTGGGTAATTTTAAAAACTTAAATCAGTAGCCTAGATAAAGATTAAAATGGAGGTCAAGTTAAAAACATTAGCCGAATCATTCTAATCATGTTAAAATAAACAGATTGGATTTCATGTTCTTCGCAGTCAACATAAAGCTTCACATTACTGTTCTTCTGTTCATGAATATGCTTAAGATGTTTTTTGAACGTACCTCATGTTTGTTAGCCACAAGATGCGCACCCGTATACGGAGAAGGCATCTCCCCGTCACCCATTTTAAACTTTATTTGCGAACTCCTCTCATGCATTTTTTGGGAAAAATATAAATGTTATTACCATTGACAACTAATGATTAATTCACAAACTACAACAGAAACGTCACATTTTGTTAGACATTAAGCTTTACATAATTTTATTTGTAAAAACAATTAATGACGTTTTTACTAATATTTTAATAATTGTCGTGGTTGTCATGTTTTACTCATTTAACCCTGCAAGTACATTTGAACGTCGAATTGTCATTCTGATGATGGGACCAGGCATTGCAAATATATTCACCACCTGTAAATCACACGGGCCACTCTTTAGAGCGCAGAATGCAGCTCGTGAGCCGTGACGTCCTGTTCAGTGTCCCGCCGCTCCGCACAATTTAGAGATATTTGATTGACAATTAATCCATGTTTCCCTCGCCTATAGCCTATTTTATCCTGTCATGAAAAACATAAACACATGGCATGATGTTTGAGTCGGCTGTTATTATTGCGTGATTGATGCTGAATGGGTGCAGTTGGCTCAATTAATTGTATTTAGTGCTGGGTGTCTCTGGCTGTTTGCCTGTGCAAATGCCTGACAGGCCAGGAGGGAGCTGCGGGAGCTGGGTGCTACACGGTGCTGATGGCCCCGTCAGGCGTGACACTTTTAATTGAAACAGCTGACAAGAATTTAATAGAATACTGAGAGCAAATTATACTGTTAAATTTTATGGCTTATTGTTTTCAGGAGAGGGTTTTTCAGATCACAGGCGCACAGTGAGCTGAGGGCAGCGGTGTTGGGGAAAAGGTGGCTGTGCGCATTCTGTGTGTGTAGTAGTGTGTGCTGCTGATCTTCCCTCTGCTGGTGCGGAAAGGGTCAGAAAGGTGCCATTCGGCCCCAGTGCCTTTGTGTGTGACTAAGTGGAATTGTTGTCGTATTTTAAACAGTGTGTCTGATGGCTTCGGCATAAAGATGGGATTAATATCTGTGTAATCCCACAGTCTTGGGTTGCACAGCCATATCTCCAGTCGGTTGATTTAAAACGATCTATGCTGGTTTCAGGGATGCACCTTCTGCTGAGGGGCTTTTCAACTTTGTCATGTTTTTTCACCCAATGTGAAATTGGGCAGTTGTGTGCGTGAGTGTGTGTGTGTGTATATTTGTATGTGTTTATGTGTGGAAGTGTGAGGAGTGCATTCTTCGGCGGGGTGATTTTGGATTTGGATTTTGGACTTGAACAGCAAGGGGAAGAATGTGGCTCCGCAGTGTAAGGGCTCTGAGAGAGAGGGAGCGAGGGAGAGAGGGGCAGAGAGAGAGTTGAAGAGAGAGAGAGAGAGAGAGACAGAGGGAGAACCACATACACCACTGCCATCAAGATAAAAACAATTAACACGGTCATGAGGACTAGGGAATCCTGTCTTTAGTGTTGGAGTGTGTAACCAGCAAATGGCTTTTAGCAAACGATTCATTTTTTGTCATCGTGAGGAATTTACCCTCATTCAGACTTGAACCTGTGTGGTTTGTTTATTTGAAAAGTTAAAATCATGATGTTTTTTTTTTTAAATGAAAAAAATCTTTTAAAATTTTGATTTATTTTTGTAAATTGTTTTATATTAACATTTGTATCACCGTTGTTTCCAATAATTTATATTACTAAATAGTATTATTATTGTCATTATATCATTTATTTAGGATTAGTAATGAGGTTCATAGCAAGCATAGGAATGTGGTGTGTGTGTGTGTGCGCGCGCGCTGCGGCTATTTTGGATTTGCCTGAGGCGTTCTGCTCACCTGGTCTTCTCGGGGAGATGAGGCAAGTTTAGAACTTGTTTTAGTGTTTTTTTCCCCTTCATGAAATTTACATTTGCGATGACTGCCTTAACCTCTTCACCCCCCAACCCCCCCAACACACACACACACACACACAGTCTCCTCCTCCTCCCCGGGAAACACTTGAGTTAGTTGGCTTGGTGGGTGTGCGGTACGTGTTAACACAGATCTGTCTACAGTGCTCAAAAGTGTGTGTGTGTGTGTGTGTGTGTGTGTGGGGCTGTCCTCATTCGGAATTCGGAGGAATCCTGTTAAGTGTGTTGGACAAAAGCTTGAAGTTTTTAATCTCCATAGTGAACAGAAGGCGCAGACCTGTGTGTGTCTGGTTGAGGTGTGTGTGTGTCTGGTTGAGGTGTGTGTGTGTCTGGTTGAGGTGTGTGTGTCTGGTTGAGGTGTGTGTGTGTGTGCACTCCTCTCTCCCTTAAGGCTCTGTTGCTGGACCAGAAGCACAGTCAGAGAAACGGTGAGTGCATCTCCTAGATGAGGGTGAGTGTGTTTCAGCTCAGCGCATCTCTTAGACCAGAGTAGAGAGTATTTCAGCTCTGCGCATCTCCTAGACCTGAGTAGAGTGTGTTTCAGCTCTGCGCATCTCCAAACACGACAGTAGAGTGTGTTTGAGTTCTGCGCATCTCCTAGTTGAGAGTAGTGTGTGTTTCAGCTCTGCGCATCTCCTAGTTGAGAGTAGTGTGTGTTTCAGCTCTGCGCATCTCCTAGTTGAGAGTAGTGTGTGTTTCAGGCGTCAGAATGGGAAGTGCAAAGCAAGCCCATCATTGTAAGATTTCCCCCAGTATCCGTCGCCACACTCAAAAACACATTTCACGATATGCCCCGATAATAAATGAAATGAATAAAATGAATTTCTTTAAATACATGTGATTTTACAGTGAGAAGTAAAAAAAGGGATTATTTTAGGGGCGGCCTTGAATTTTTAATGGTCGTGTGTGTATGTGTGTGTGGGAGCGGGTGGGCCGTGCCGTTGACGGGTCGGGTCCGACCAGCGCGAAGAAGCAGGCCAGTGCTGATTACACATGTGTTTTTAATTGAACGTGTTATTCAGCGGAGCTGTGAGGCCTGTGCTCTGTGCGTGCGTGTGTGTGAGAGAGAGAGTGTGTGTGTGAATAATAAATTGGGCACGTTTTGAGACGCTGAGAAGTGTTTTTATGGCTGGTCGCGGAGCGGTGTCATTTTCTGCCGTGACTGTGGAGCTCGCAAAACAAATGAAAGAAAAGCGCAAAGCGCAAGGAAAGGCAGAAGAAGGCGAGAAAGGCAAGGGCACACACTTCTCTCCGCTTCAGCACTCTACCCATCTGTACATGAAAAACAGGGCGGAGGGAGGGAGAGAGAGAAGGCAGGGAGAGATAGAGGGAGGGAGGGAGGGAGGGAGAGAGGGTGGAAAAAGTGGAGAAAAAGAAGCAATGTTTTCCAGATGACAGAGTTGATGTGATTAGTGCAGGGCGATATTGAAGGGGCAGGGATGGAGAGAGAGAGAGAGAGAGGGGGGGGGGAGGGAGAGTGAGAGAAAGAGAGGGAGACAGAAAGAGAGGGAGGGAGAGAGGGAGGGAGAGATGGAGAGGTAGAAAATGAAGGCGGGAGAGGGATTGTTGACACTCGGTGGAAATCCTGCCCTCTTTCTTTTTCTCTGTCTCTGTCTCTGTCTCTCTCTCTCTCTCTCTCTCTCTCTCTCTCTCTCTCTCTCTCTCTCTCACACTCTTGGGTGAAGGGGCCACTGTGATGTCTTTAAAATTGCACCCCAACCCCTGTCACCACCCCAAACCTCGTCACTTCATGCATTCTGCCGTGCGGACACACACCTGTGTGTGTGTGTGTGTCTGGTGTCGGCCAGGACTGGCTGGTGTGCCCCCCCTGCTCCCCACCTCCAGTGCATGGTCCTAGTGCCCCCCCCTCCCTGATGGCCGCTCTGCTGGGTCTCTCGTCTTGTCTCGTCTCTCGCCTTGTCTCTCCTCTCGTCTCTCCTCTCGTCTCAGAAGACCAGGATGGCTTGCTCCACTGGACAGTGTTTGGTGTGTGTATGAGAGAGAGACTGTGTGTGTGTGTGTGTGTTCTGCTTTGGAGAGTGTTTGGGGTGTTAGGCGGTGTGTGTGTGTGTGTGCGTGCTCTGGAGAGTGTACGGGGTGTTAGTTGGTGATGAATGTGCCCAGGAATGACCCAGGCTGGGACTCCAGGCCGAGAGGGAAGGCCCATTTCCGATGGGGTGCAGAGGGACGGAGGTGTGTGTGTGTGTTTAGGGAGTGCGTTGTAGAAGGGATTGTAATGGCAGTATAAGAGAGGCAGGCGTTGGTCATTATTCCTCTCTTGCATTAGATCAGACTTGGGACACCACTGTGTGTGTGTGTGTGTGTGTGTGTGTGTGTCTCGAGGCTACAGAGGCAGCAACAGCTGCCTTGGCCATACCCAGGCTGGTCTGGCGTAGGTGAAGCAGGAGTGTGTGTGTGTGTGTGTGTGTGTGGTGTGTGGTGTGTTCGTGCATGCCCGCACGCATGACTGTGTATCTGTCTGTGTTGGAGAGAATTTGAAAGAGCAAGAGAGGGGGAATGCGTGTGTGAGTTTGAGACTGAGGGAGAGAATGTGTGAGCTGGAGAGAGAATGTGTGTGTGTGTGTGTGTGTGTTGGAGTGAATGAGAGAGAGCAAGAGCAAGGGAATGTGTGTGCTTGAGTTAGGCAGAGAGAGCGAGAGGGAAAAAAGAGAGAATGTGTGTGTGTGTGTGTGTGTGGACCACCTTCACTCTGAGCTTTGTTCTGAAAGCAGCTCCGCCTGTCTCAGGCCCTTTCAGCAGCTCTCATCCAAGCCTCCCCCCTACACACACACACACACACACTCACCAACACACTAACACACTCAGCTTTAGGGGCTCAGCCAGGGGAGGGGTCCGCAAAGCTGGTGTGTGTGTGTGTGTGTGTTTGTGTGTGTGTGTGTGTATTTGTGAATTTAGGTTTGTGTGTAAAAGGGTTGGGATGGTGGTCTGCCCATGGCGTGCTTTCCACAGTGCTTCTGTGTGTGTGTGTGTGTGTGTGTGTGTGTGTGTGTGTATGTCTGTGTGATTGAGCAGTGGTCTGGCTGTGCTGTGCTATTCTATGTGTGTATGTATGTTTGATAGCTGTTGTAGTCTGATCTGGAGCGGCACTGTGTGTGTGTGTGTGTGTGTGAACTTGGCGGCCCATTCCATCGCTCTGGTCACTACGACGGCTGCTGCTAACTTTGCATTCCAAATGACAGCTGTATTTATGTTATGGATTTTCTTTCAATCCCGGGGTCCCCCACCCCTCACACACACACACACACGCACTCACACACATTTAGACACACACACACACATACACACACACGCGCACACCGTGCTCTCCGACACTGTCTCTCCCTGGCGGCTTCTTAACTAAGCGTCTGGCGTATGTTTAAAAAAAAACTACACACACACACACACGTCTGGCGTATGTTTAAAAAAAAACTACACACACACACACACACACACGTCTGGCGTATGTTTAAAAAGAAAGATGGATGAGCCGTCAGGTCTGTCAGCGGCTGACGAGGAGACAGACGTGTATCAGTACAGCAGCGCTCAGAGAGAGGAGAGAAAATAAAGTTTCTTTCCCTCTTTCTCTCTCTCTCTCCCTTTTTCCCTCTTTCCCTCTTTCTTAATCTGTGGCGAGGGGTCAGGGGATGACGCGGGGGTGACAGCTGCGGAATGGCGCTTTTGTGGGTCGTTAATACATCGCCCAAACTCAGCGACGACGAGTGCCGTTTAACACGACTTAAAAAGCCACTTCAGTCCGTGTCACAGATGAAGAAATCCACAATGGCAACCTACGCGTGTGTGTCAAAGTGTGTGTGTGAGTGTGTATGGGGGGCTCCCATCCTGCTGATGATGGTGTCTGTGTGTGTGTGTGTGTGTGTGTGTGTGTGTGTGTGTGTGTGTGTGTGTAGGACTCTGCTTTCAGAACTTCTTGCTAAATATCTTAAAACTTCAGGGACAGATATGTATAATTTAAACTTAAGAGATATATTATTATTTATATATATATATATATATATATATATATATATATATATATATATATATATATATATATATATATATATATATATATATATATATATCTGTATGTATGTCTAATTTTAAAGCCTCTTTCTTAGTGTCGTTCCCACTGGAACAGCAGAGCACGCTACTCTCTCTCTCGGCTTACTTCCTTCTGTTTTGTAATACAGAGAAGAAATTTCTATCCGTGTGTCTAAAGAAGGTGGATTTAAAAAAAAAAAAAAACCTAATCCCTGCGCCCCTCCACCCCAGCACGAACACACACACACACACACACACACCACACCACACACCCACCCCCACCCCCATCCTCGCCCCCTAGCTGTGGAAAGGTGTGCTGCAGAACATTCCAGAAGAACTCTCGTCTGTGCTGCGCCACCCCCCCCCCCCCCCCCCCCCCCCCCCCCCCCCCCCCCCCCCCCCCCCCAACTGCACGGCCGCATATATATAATATCCACATAAATGCATCTAATTTTCATTTGCTAATCCGGCGCTAAGTCTCTGCGCTGCGCTGCGGTGCTGTGGTGTGGTGTAGTGTGGGTGCGCCGGTCCCTTTGTGGCATTAGTAATGGGGAACAAGCCATGCTACTTAAGCTATTAGCATGAGAATCAACCGCGGCCCGGCGATACACACGCCACTTCATCCGCGTACGACCGCAAAACATCAAATCACATCGCCCCGCTCCACTCTGCTCTACGCCTTCCGATTGAGGCTGAGCGGGCTGATTTAGCGTACCATATCTCATGGCTCACACACACACACACACACACACACACACACACTCCATGCTCTCACCCCTGACCTATCTGGGTGTGTTTTTGAGCGAGCCACCAGGAAAGTGTGTGTCCTCTGTGTGGCAAACAAACTCCACATGGCACATACATAATAACACACCTTGAGACGTGTCACACACATTTAGAATTTATTTTCTTGTGTGTTTGTTGGGGAGGCCCAGTGCTGGGTTGGACACCCCCCCCACACACACACCCCCATCCCTCCCCCCCTCACTCCCCCTCATTCCCCCTCATTCCCCCCTCCCTCCATGGTGGGGTCATGCGATGAAGTGGCTTTTCTCAGCGTGAGGCCACGAAACAAAGTCCGCTCTTCTGCAGTCCTTTAGTGACCCCCCCCCTTCTCTGTCACTCGTTCTCCCTCTTTCTTTCTCTCTTTTTCTCTCTCACTTTCTCTCTCCCCTTTTTTTTCTGTCTCGGGTCTGCTTACCCCCCCCCCCCAAACCGCACCACCCGCCTCGTCGCTTCTCTCATCCTTCAAAAGGAGGTGCGATGGCCGCTAGGGTCAGTGTTCCACATGTTAACACACACACACACAAACACACACACACACGCACACACACGCACACACACACACACGCACACACACAAACACACACACACACACACACACACACACACACACACACACACACACACACACACACAGGTATATTTGCTCTATCCATGCCAGTGGCAAACAAAAAAAAAAACGAATGATAAAAAAATGACTAGAAGAATGTATTTTTCCCATCGGTGGCTGAGGTGAGGCCGGAGCGATTGGCAGCATAGGCGCTGATGGCTCAGAGCGTGTAACACAGGACCAGCCCTTGTCATGTCATGTCAAGTCATTTGCACAGTGACATGTGACAGTATTCTCTTCTGGGTCCACCCTTCACAAGAGTGTGACCTTTTATTTTTGTGAAGCACGTTGAACTGCCTTTGTGTATGAAATGCGCTGTACAAATAAACTTGCCTTGCCTTGCCTTGCCTTGCCTTGCCTTGCCTTGCCTTGCCTTGCTTGCCTTGCCTTGCCTTGCCTTGCCTTGCCTTGCCTTGCCTTGCCTTGCCTTGCCTTGCCTTGCCTTGCCTTGCCTTGCCTTGCCTTGCCTTGCCTTGCCTTGCCTTGCCTTGCCTTGCCTTGAGGTGTGTACATAAGCAGTGCCCTCCCACCTGTTAACACTGGTAAAAAAAAAAGGGTAAAAAATTGCAAACATTCACAGTTCAATCAATTTAAATCTATAACATATAAATAACATATAAATTTATTCAATACATATACAAAAATTACATTTTTGTCATGGAGAAATGTAAGCAAATGTTTTGGTCACAAAATCACAAATGTCACACGTAGTTTGTACATCCACTAAAAGTATGGCATGTTTGATGGCCTTAAAAGTAGACTGTCTTTGCAAGGCTTGCCTTGTGGGAAAGACCTAAAGCCAGTGGTCTGTTGCGCATCTCAATTTGTGTGTGTTGAGGGTGTTTTAAACACACATTATGTGTGTGTTTTAATGTTTTTGTGTGTGTGTGTGTGTGTAATGGGTAGGGTGAGCTGCTGGTTCAGGTTGCCTTTTTGCCTCTTGCCTGTGGAGGGGTGAGGGGGGGGGGGGGGGGCGGGGTCAGGGGTTGGAGGAGAGGGGTGGTGGTGGAGGGGGGCGGCGGTGGTGTGTGTGGGGTGGGTGGGGGGCTGGTGGCGGTCGGGTTTGGGGCATTGTTGACGCAGGGACATCTGCCAGGAGATTAGCCCCAGCTGTTTTCAGAATAATTGTGTAATTCCTCCTTTCTCTCTTTTTCCTCCCTCTCACACACACACACTTTATTTCTCTCCTCTCTCTCTCTCTCTCTCTCTCTCTCTCTCTCTCTCTCTCTCTCTCTCTCTCTCTCTCTCTCTCTCTCTCTCTCTCTTTCTCTCACTCACTCACTTACTCTCACTCTCTCTCTCACACACACACACTCACTCACTCATCTACTCCCATCTTGTTCTGTCCATCCTGCCTGAGCTGGAAATGGAAGAGTCTCAGGTGGGCAGCGGTCAGTGTGTGTGTGTGTGTGTGTGTGTGTGTGCTGGCTGGTCCTGTGGTCAGTGTGGAGCGGCTGACATTTGTAGAGGATTTCACATGTGCGCTGCCCTTCTTGCCTGGGAAGCGGCCCAAGCCGTAAGCTCAGGGGATTACCCCGTCTGGGCCCCAGCCCCGCACACAGGAGGGCAGGCAGGCAGGCAGGCAGGCAGGCAGGCAGGCAGGCAGGCAGGCAGGCAGGCAGGCAGGCAGCCGCGCTCCTACTCTCTCCTACTCTCTCCTACGGGCTCCTGCGCACTCCTGCGCGCTCGTTTGCTTAGCTTTGCTCCGCTCCTCTGCCTTCTCCTCCGGGCACTCTCAGCTCCATGCTCCCCCCAACCCCAACCCTAACCCACTCCCCTCTGCCCACGGCTTTCAGCAGCCAGGGGGCTGAACTGCAGGTGAGAGAGAGAGACAGAGGGGGAGAGTCAGAGAGAGAGAAAAAGAGAGAGGGTGAGAGAGGGAGAGAGAAAAAGAGGGAGGGAGAGAGAGGGAGAGAAAAAGGGGGGTAGGCAGAGAGAGGGAGAGAGAGAGAGAGAGAAAGTGAGAGGGAGAGAGAGTGACAGAGAGTGACAGAGAAAAAGAGGGAGGGAGAGAGAGGGAAAGAAAAGGGGGTAGGCAGAGAGAGGGAGAGGGAGAGAGAGAGAGAGAAAGTGAGAGGGAGAGAGAGAGAGGGAAAGAAAAGGGGGTAGGCAGAGAGAGGGAGAGAGGGAGAGAGAGAGAGAGAGAGAGAGAGAGAGGGAAAGTGAGAGGGAAAGTGAGAGTGTGTGAGGTAGTTAAGTGTCTCCACATCCGTCTCCTATTGCTGTTGGTGCCAGTATGAGTGTGAGGTTGTTAATTCAGACCTCTTGTTATTAAATGACACGTTATTTTTTTATTTCCATTTTTATTTTCCATTTTCCATTTATTTTCCATTGTTTTTCCTCATAGCAAATAACCTTCTCCAGTGGCAGTGTGGTTTGTGTAATATGTCTGGCGTTGGGTTGCATCTGTAAGTAACGACATTTTAGCGTCTGACTGAAGTTGAAAAAGCGTGTGTGTGTGTGTGTGTGTGTGAGGGGGGGGGGCTGCTTACTGTAACTGACATGTTCTTCTGTTAGAAAAACAAAACGAGTGTGTGTGTGTGTGAAAAGGGTATTTTACACAGAGTGAGAAGTTTGTTGGTTGTGTATGTGTGTGTGAGAGAGGTTTGTTGGTTGTGTGTGTGTGTGTGTGAGTGAGTGGGGTGTGTGTGTGTGTCTGAGAGAGGGGGTTGGTTGGATTGCCACAGATTTTCACTTCCTCACTGGGCACCATAGCTTCCTCCCAGCACTTTTTCATCCTCTCTCTTCCCTTTCCCCCTCTCTCTCTCTCCTCTCTCCCCTCTCTCTCTCTCTCCTGCCACCTCTCTCTCTCTTCCTCTTTCTCTCTCCCTCTCCTTTTCTGTTTGTCTTTGCCCTTGCTCTCTCTCTCCCTCTCTCTCTCCCTCCCTCTCTCTCTCTCTCTGTCCTTTTCTGTTTCTCTTATGCTCTTTCCATCCCCCCTCTTGCGTCCTCCATTGCTCCGTCTCGCTACTTCTTACAAACTCTCACACTCCCTTACCAACTCCCCTCTTTTCTCTCTCTCTCTCTCTCTCTCTCTCTCTCTCTCTCCCGCTTTCTCTCTCTGCCTCCACTCCCCCCTCTCCTCTCTCTCCATCTCTCCCTCCCTTTCTCTCTCTTGCTCTCGCACTCCCTTACCAACTCGCCTGTTCTCTCTCTCTCTCTCTCTCTCTCTCTCTCTCCCAATCTCTCCCTCCTTTCTCTCTCACACTCCCTTACCAACTCGCCTGTTCTCTCTCTCTCTCTCTCTCTCTCTCCATCTCTCCCTCCCTTTCTCTCTCACACTCCCTTACCAACTCGCCTGTTCTCTCTCTCTCTCTCTCTCTCTCTCTCTCTCCCAATCTCTCCCTCCCTTTCTCTCTCACACTCCCTTACCAACTCGCCTGTTCTCTCTCTCTCTCTCTCTCTCTCCATCTCTCCTTTCTCTCTCTCTCTCTCTCTCTCTCCCCCGAGCCAGCCCTGTGAAATGGTGCCCAAACTGACAAGTCGTTTTCTGTGGGGCTCATTGAGAATATATTTTACAGTTTCTTAATGGTGTAGATTGAGAAAGCAGAGATGTGCGTGTGTGTGTGCGTGTGTGTGCATGTGCGTGTGTGTGTGTGTGTGTGCGCGTGTGTGTGTGTGTAATATTTTTATGTGCTCTTTTCCCTGCTTGCGGCATTAGAACAGAGAGCGACGGCAACTTAAACTGACAGAGACGTGTGTGTGTGTGTGTGTGAGAGAGAGAGAGAAAGAGGGAGAGAGAGAGAGAGAGAGAGATACTGAGAGAGCGCCTTCTTACTTTTTTCATTCTGATTTTCCCTCCTCTTTCTTCCTTTCTTTCTTTCTCTTTTTCATTTTGTGTGACGGCAGGCATTTGCGTGCCGACGCTTTACCTTTTCAAATTAATTATTCGTCTGCCATCTCGGAGCGCGTGTGGAGAAGGGATCGAACGCCTTAATTAAAAGAGGACTGACAACCAAATTCATGTCTTTTTTATGATTTCTCAACAGAGGAACACTTATTATTATTTTAACGACAGGAAATACAAGATGTGGTGTCGAAATAATGTGGCGCGCTCGCTCAAAGACGAGATTTCAGTCTCTATGCAAATGAGGCAGAGTGACACTTCTCATCAGCGCGCCACAGCAAAAGATCATTTCGGCGATATGAAGGGAATTAACATAACCACTAAATGTTTTGAAATTATTCTTTTTTTTTTTTTTTTTTTTGTAAAAGCTGGACAAAAGGCTGTGTAAAAACAAATCTTCTAGTTTCGTTGCGGTTAAATTTACACAGGTGGAAAAAAATAATCTGTACATTTTAAGTTCATTGGAAAAACATGAGTAAAATAATAAAAAAAAATACTGTGAAAGTTAAGCATGATGTGTGGTGTTGGTAATCACCTTGAGGTAAGTGTGTGTGCGCGTGTGAGTGTGTTTCTCCGTACGTTAAATAAGTGTGTGTGTGTGTGTTTGTGCGGACAGAAACGATTAGACTCTCAGGTGCGGAGACGAGACGGTCAGATGAAAACCCTTTAATATACATAGTGATGTTTCCCCTGTGTGGAGGGAGAGGAAGGTCTGGAGCAGGTCACTCCTTTAATAAAATTGATTGAGATTTTACTAAAGTTTTTCTGAAAGAATTTTTCAAAAAGAACTGTAGTGTGTGTGTGTGTGCGCGCGTTGCGAGTGTGCGCACCAGCGGGCTGTGTGAGATTGCTGTCTTTCCTGCTGCCCTCTCTTGTGCCTGAAGCACACTGCCAATACACACACACGCACACACACGTGCACGCACACACGCACATACCCTCAGCCCACCAACTCAAATTTACACCCCCCCCACCTCCCAACCCATCCCCTCTGCAGTTAAAGCCGCTGTCTGCTCCTAACTATGATCGCTACAGAGACCCCCCAACCCCAGTGGTGGCTATTATTATTGGCTGCGTGGGGGGGGGTGAGGGGAGTGGGATTGTTCTAGTGTAGCCAGCCTGAACCTGCCAGCACCGGGTCAAGATCAGACCTGAGGGATTCTCTCTCTATCTCTCTCTCTCTCTCTCTCTATCTCTCTATCTATCTCTATCCCTCGCTCTCTATCTCTCTATCTATCTCTATCCCCTCGCTCTCTATCCTCCATCTCTCTCTCAATCTGTGTCCTCTCTTTCTCTCTCTCTCTCTCTCTCTCACTCTCTCTCTCTCTCTCTCTCTCTCTCGCTCTCTCCTCTCTCTCTCTCTCTCTCCACATCTTGGCTTCATGGACTCACACATATTAGTGAGCTCAACATACACCACTGGGACAGTCAGGAGAGATGGACTGTGTGTGTGTGTGTGTGTGTGTGTGTGAGGGGGGGCGTGCCACAAATTTAAATTTTTCCTTTTGCGTCTCCCTCCCCCTGTGCCCCCTGCCCTCTCTCCACACACACACACACACACACACACACACACTCTGCTCTCCTCATAGGGTTAATGGCGGTGGAAATGGATAGTTCTCTCTGGTAATTGTGGCTTTTGAGACACGAGTCCCCACAGCGAGGGAGTACCCGCCACTCAACCTCCCCACGGAGGGACAGGCAGGGTGGGGGAGTGGCGGGAGAGAGAGAGGGAGAGAGAGAGGGAGGGGAGAGAGGAGGAGGAGTAGCTCAGACGGGAGGACAGGCAGGATGGGGGGGATGGCACAGAGAGAGAAGAGGAGGACAGGGAGAGGAAGAGGAGGAGAGGAGAGTGTAGTGGAGAGGAGAAGAGAGGAGGAGGAGAAGGAGGAGAGGAGTATCTCCATTGAGAGGGGAAGGAGTCACAGCAGGAGCTGGAGAGGGCCGTGATTGGCTAGGAGTCCTGATTATGGAGCAGCTGTGATTGGCTAGGAGGGTCTGATGAGGGAGCCCAGTTGTCCGCTAATCAATCATTCAATAACGCGGCCTAATCAGCCTGATTGACAAAGCTCCTCTCACATGTTGGCATGGCCGTCCCTTTCTTTGTGTGTGTGTGTGTGTGTGTGTGTGTGTGTGTCCATCTGTAAAAAGAGGTGACTGCCTTGCTTTTTTACATGAATGTATAAGAATAGACACTACCCCCCCCCCCCCCCCCCCCCCCCCACACACACACACACACACACAGCCACACACACATTGACATACAGAGACCTATTTGTATTATCACAGACAATATATCAATAGTTTTAAAGAGTAATACAGTTACAGACACCCCACCTACATGTCTCACTTTCTTTGAGTAATGGACTAAAAAACCGCACACACACACACAGACACACACACTCCCCTGAAGTCACTCTTGCCCAGATTCTCGAGGGTGTGTGCTTAAGTGTGTTAGGTGTGTGTGTGTATGCATGCATGCTAAAGTGGTAGGAGTGTGTGTGTGTGTGTTAAAGTAGAAGTGTGTCCGCTCTCTTAGAATGCAGCAGGACATTAGGGCCAAAGCTGGCCAGAAAAAAAGAAAAAGTTTGGGCTTTTGTCATTTCTGTGTGTGTGTGTGTGTGTGTGTGTGTGTCGCCCTGTTTCAAGTCCTCTGTTTAGTATTCATCAATTCAGCCCAAGGTTGTCTGGAAAAATCTTTCCAGCCTTGTGTGTGTGTGTGTGTGTGAGGCTGGGAGAGGGAATGAATGAGTGAGTGTGTGTGTGTTTTTGGCAGTGTGTGTGTCTTTCGCCCCTGCTCTTAAAGTAGCAGCTTATCTATCAGCTGTCTGTATCCTCACCGGAGACACTTTAAAATATTGATATTACACCTTTCACATTTATGGCCGTCAGACACAACCATCAGACTGGCGTTATGGATGGGCCTCTACCTCTCCTCTACCTCCTCTTCCTCTTCCTCTCCTCCTTTTTACTTTTCTTTCTGTGTGTGTGAATGAGTGTGTGTGTGTGAGAGAGAGAGGTAGAGTGTGTGTGTGGATCAGTGAGGGAGTGTGTGTGTGTGTGTGTGGGGGATCAGTGAGAGGGGTAGAAGTGTGTGTGTGGATCAGGGAAAGGGGTGCAAGTGTGTGTGTGTGTCGATCAGTGAGAGGTAAAAGTCTGTGTGTGTGTGTAGATCAGTGAGAAGGGTAAAAGTCTATGTGTGGATCTGTGTGTTTGTGTGTGTGTGTAGATCAGTGAGAGGGGGTACAAGTGTGTATGTGGATCAGTGAGAGGGGTAAGTGTGTGTGTGTGTGTGTGTGGATCAGCGTGTGTATGTGGATCAGTGAGAGGGGGTAAGTGTGTGTGTGTGTGTGTGGATCAGCGTGTGTATGTGGATCAGTGAGGGGGGTAAGTGTGTGTGTGTGTGTATGTGGATCAGTGAGGGGGGGCGAAAGGGGCTCAGAATCACTGCAGCACCGCTCTTGTTTGGCCTTTGTGCCATCATGCGTGCGTGTGTGCGTTTGTGTGTGTGTGTGTGCGTGTATGTGTTTTGTGGGTTTGGGGTATGTTGAATGTGGCTCAGGAGACTCCTCACACTTTGCTAACACACACTTTTGTCTCAATCTGAGAAATGCATTTGTGCCCGTGGCTATGCAACACACACTTCTGATTGGCACGGCAACACACGCACCGCACGCACGCACGCACGCCGCGCACAACACACACATCTGATAAGGACGTGCCTGTGCGGTGCTTGGCTTTCTTTGGTTTGGCTGGAGGTGCAGCTTTCACTGAAGTAAGTACGTACACACACCACATACATACGTGCATACACACACACACACACACACACACATACACACTCGTAGGGTGTCTCACCGTACAGCAGTGCACTTCACACACCTCACCAGTCAGTCCAGACAGCTCTAGTCCCCCGCCTCACCCACACACACACACACACACACACACCCTCTGGCTCCCACCCACCCCTGTTCTTTCCTTTCTTCTCTCACCTACCACCATCTCACCGCCCATCACCCCCCCCCCCCCACCCACCCCCACCTTGCAGTAATGAGAATGGAGGAAGTGGAGATCTTTTGGGCGTAGTACAATTTATCAGGAAGGCGTACGTTTTTGTGGTGGTGGTGGGGGTTGGGGTTTAAAAAAAAAAAAAAAAAAAAAACGAAAGAAAGAAAGAGCCCCTCAAAGAAATTCTATTCTTCTCGTTATTTTTACTGTTTGACGAGGCATTGAAAAGTTTCAGCGCGCGTGCAGCGAGAACAGAGGCGAGGAGCGCCCCTCTAATCACTCTTCACAGAGAAATGACTTTCCAAGTAGATTTAATTAACTGATAAAGTGTTCCTTCAAATTAATTTTTCAAGGATGTTAGATTTTTGATTAAGAAACTCCTAAAAGAAATAGACGAATAATCAATTTTTTAATCAACTTACTGAAATGGTAACTGGTTAATATGCTAATTCTGCCAATTAGGCCAAATATTGTCGTGCAGTACTTTTTCAATGCATCCTCTTAAAGGAATTATAGTATCTTTACATCTAATTATCATGCTTATTTCATTTTTTTTTTTTTGTGTGGCTACCTCTCAATTTCAGGGATCCATTTCTCTTCTCGTCTTTTCTTTTGCTGTTCTGCGTCGGGCGTTGTGTTCTAATGAGAAGACGGAACGCGTATTAAAGCCAGAGTTCTGCGCGCTCCACATGAATAGCGCCTTTCACCCATCCTAATCGCCAGGATATTTTTGGGGAAACTGTGGTGCGTGTGTGTGTGTGTGTGTGTGTGAGTGAGAGAGAGGGAGAGGGGGAGGGGGAGGGTGTGTGTGTGTGTTAAGTGTTAAATTCAATCTGTGAGTCGTTTACATTAAAGCAGAAATGACTTGTGGGATTTCTTAAGCAGCCACCCCAACCACACCCACACACACAACACACACTCTCTCTCTCTCTCTCTCACACACACACACACACACACACACACACACACACACACACACACACAATCTCACACACTCACAGCCATTAGGTTATTTGAATTGTAAGTGGTAAGAAGTTTTATTACTTTTTGGGTGTAGGCATTTCTGAGGGGTAGGCAGAAGGTATGAACGCATTTACCATCCGGCTGCAGAAAAGTTCTCTTATGCCACGTAATTGATTGGAACTTAAATGGTAATTGCTGTTTTTGAAGTCCGTGCATAGCCAATTGAACAGGAGGGTGTGTGTGCGCGTGTGTGTGTGTGTGTGTGTGTGGGTGTGTGTGCGCGTGGCCAATTGAAGTGTGCGAAGGTGTGCATAGCTTGCGCTTAATTGGATGTGTATTGTACTTGGGCCATAGGACTAGACCTGCTGGGGCTCTCTCTCTCTCACACGCACACGCACACACACACACACACACACACACACACACACCCTA
>CM050211.1:30693649-30696149 GCA_027475355.1 Coilia nasus
GATGTATATATTTTCCCAAACGGGCCAACCAGCATCTGAAGGGCTGTCCAGACACACACACACACACACACACACACACACACACACACATCTCCATCTCCCTGTGAGGGGCCATCCAGGCCTGTGCAGCTTGTTTTGTTTTGCCTTACAAACACACCATTAGGCCTTTCTTCTGCTCTCTGCACTGCTATTTGTGGACAGGTTATTTTAGCGCCAGGCATAAGCAGCAGGCCACCCGAGTGTGTGTGTGTGTGTGTTTGTGTGTGTGTGTGTTGGTGCACAGGCCCACATGTCAGACCCAATCCAGCATGGAACGTCTGATTTCCAAACGGTCCAATAATGCAGCACCCTGCACTGCCCAGGGCACCCCACACACACACACACACACACACACACACACACACACACGAAACCCCGGCTCCGTCACCCTGCGTGCAATGGGCAAACAATTCCCTCTTTTGTTTCCGTGCTCACACTGCTCACACACACTCGCAGGCGAGAAAAACTGGACTCATCGACGATAAAAAGCAACACGATTTAAAAAAAAAAAAAAAAAAGCACATCCATCTTATAAGACTTTGCAGTCATGAACTCCGAGAGAGAAAAAGAGAGGAGGGAGTACGTGAGAGAGAGAGAGAGAGAGAGAGAGAGAGAGAGAGAGAGAAGGAATGCAAGAAGGGGAAAAAAATGAAAGAAAGCACTAGAGGTGCCTCGGACAAAAGCGGTATTGTATCATTGAAATGACTTTTGAGCAGCGAGCTTTAAGGCTTCTCCTGGGACTCGCTGCCATAAAGCTGCAGACGGCGCACACACACACACACACACACACACACACACACACACACACACACACACGGTTTGGCAGAGCAGAGCACCAGGCTCACTGCTCTCTTCCTGGAAAAGGAGATGTAAAAATCAATTCACTGTGAAAAAGGTAAACAATCAGAAATGACAAATATGCAGATCTTTTTTTCCCTTCTTTCTCCCTCTCTCCCTCTCTCTCTCTCTCTCTCTCTCTCTCTCTCTCTCTCTCTCGCTCCCTCCCTCTCTTTCTCTTTGCTCCTCCCTCCTTTTCCCTCCTTCCCTGCATGCCCCCTACACACACACACACACACACTCCATTCCTCTGTTTTTAGGACACACACATACACACACACACACACACACACACACACACACACACACAGCGCACATATACACACACACTTCCTGCCTGTTTTTGACACATGGAGATACACAAGTGTGTACACACACACACACACACACACACACACACACACACACACACTCCCTCTCCGTGCCTCTGTTCTTGAAGTTATTATGAAAAGACTGATGAGGCTTAGAGGCTGGAGAAGTCAGGGGTCGGGCCTTACAGATACCAGACACAGACAGACACACACACACACACACACATACACACACACACACACACACACACACACACACACATACACACACACACACACACACACACACACACACACACAGTCGCACTCACCCACGCACTCTCTCACTCCCCGCGTGAAACCTGAAACTTTCAAGCTGTGCGTTTGTTTTTGTTGTGTCTGTATTGAGCTGGGCCCCATCAGGGCCTGTGTGTGTGTGTGTGTGTGTGTGTGTGTGTGTATGGGCCATCAGAGCTAAGCGCGTTTGGCTGCTTCTTTATTCCAAGAGCCCCGCGGTGGGGTTGCCAGGTCTCTGGTGGAGCCCTTCATGAGCGCGCGGCGGGGCCAAGCTGGGGGTTGCCAGAGCGCTCAGCAGACGCCTCCATTAGCTGCAGGCCCTCGGCCGCTACGAGTCACTTTAGCAGTGCTCCCCTCAGCACATCGACCCACACACACACAATTACACACACACACACACACACACACTGCCCTCAGCACATCGACCCACATCGCCACTTATTTATTTAGCCACATCGACGACTTATTGACATGCCTCTGTTTACATTCACATGCCCATGTTCTCACGCACGCACGCACACACACACACACACACACACACACACACACACACACACACACACACACACACACACACACACACACACACACACACACACACACACACACACACACGCATGCCCAGATAGCTGGTGTGGAGAAGGAGGAGAAAGTGAGAATGGGGTGTGAGATTTAGCGGTGGCATATTTTGGAAGCTTTAATCAGAGGCAGACCAGATGGAGGAGGGTGTTCATGTTCCATCCATACCACGCTCACAGGGAAAGTGTGGGGGCAACAGGTGTGTGTGTCTGTCTGTCTGTCTGTTTTAGTTTCTTTTAATATCTGTGTTAAAAGAATTTGAAAATGGTGACATTATTCCACTCCACTCAATCTTTCTTTCTTTTTTCTCTTTCTCTCTCTTTCTTTCTTTCTCTCTTTCTTTCTCTCTTTCTTTTCTTTCTCTCTTTCTTTCTTTCTTTCTTTCTTTCTTTCTCTCTTTCTTTCTC
The DNA here is from genome assembly GCA_027475355.1 of Coilia nasus. Classification (NCBI taxonomy): domain Eukaryota; kingdom Metazoa; phylum Chordata; class Actinopteri; order Clupeiformes; family Engraulidae; genus Coilia; species Coilia nasus. The sequence goes on from CM050211.1 coordinate 30,696,099, forward strand.
TCTTTCTTTCTCTCTCTCCTCTTTCTGTCATTTTCTTTCTGTGTCTGTCCA
>CM050211.1:30706149-30711149 GCA_027475355.1 Coilia nasus
CCCAGGTCTCCCCGTCTCTCTGTCTCTCTCTCTCTTTCTCTCTCTCTCTCTCTCTCTCTCTCTCTCTCTCTCTCTCTCTCTCTCTCTCTCTCTCTCTCTCTCTCTTCTCTCTATCTGTCTCTCTCTCTCTATCTGTCTCCTATACATAGTGATGTTTGTAGGTTTCTAGTACAAACGTTTACTTGTGTGTTGTTCTGGTTAAGATATAGGTTTGTAGTGTTGTGTGAACTGCTAGCAGGTTAAGGTTAAGGTTTCTAGTATAAATTATTTTTTATGTGTTGTGGAGGTTTGTAGTGTTGTGTGAATGGTTAGCAGGTTAAGATGTAGGTTTCTAGTATAAACGTCTAGTACAAACGGTTACTTGTGTGTTGTTCTGGTAAAGATGTAGGTTTCTAGTATAAACGTCTAGTACAAACGGTTACTTGTGTGTTGTTCTGGTAAAGATGGAGGTTTCTAGTATGAACGTCTAGTACAAACGGTTACTTGTGTGTTGTTCTGGTAAAGATGGAGGTTTCTAGTATGAATGTCTAGTACAAACGGTTACTTGTGTGTTGTTCTGGTTAAGATGGAGGTTTGTAGTGTTGTGTGAGCGGTTCCTTACACTCTCTGGTTTAGATGTAGGTTCCTAGGGTTCGTATGAGCGGGTAGCAGGTTATTTATGAAGTGTCTGGCTGCACTTGCTTCAGCTGCAGTGAATGACCAGCACTAAACTACCTGTTTCAGCACAGCGTCTTCAAACGAGCGAAAGTGTGTCGGTAGGTTTTAACGAGGGTTGCTCACACACGCTTTCACGTCATCACCAGCAGCACTCGCCATTTCCTACACACACACACACACACACACACACACGCACACACACATACTTTTTCACATCAACACTAGGAGCTCCAGGCAGTGCTGGCAGTCCTTCAGCAACACACCACACACGCACAAACACACACACACACACAAACACACACACACACCCCCAGCCACATACATACGCTCCTTCAGTGAGTGCAGTGCAGTGAGCTTCCGGAGTCCCCAGTGTCCTCCCTAACAGAGCAGCTGCTGACAGGCCCAGCCCTGGGTGACACACACACACACATACACGCACACACACACACAAACACACATATGTATGCACCTCATACTGAGAGAGGGCTCAGGAGAAGGGGAGAGGAAAAGAAGAGAGAGATAGACAGAGGGGGGACAGAACGACAGAGAGAGAAAAAAAGAGGTAGAAAGAGAGAGAGATAAGACAGAGAGAAAGAGAGGAAGAAAGGGAGGGGGAGAGAGTGGAGAGGAGAGGGGTTGGGGGGGGGGTAAGGAGGGGGGTGAGTGGGGGCTTGAGTGGGGAGGTGGAGTAGGAGAGTCCACAGAGGAGCTGGTCACACATGGGTGGGGGGGGTGAGTGTGTGGGGGGGGGTGAGGAGAGGGGTGAGTGGGGAGGTGGAGTAGGGGGGTGCACAGAAGACTGGTCACACATGGGTGGGGGGGGGGCTAAGGAGGGGGGTGAGTGGGGGGTGGGTGGGGGGGGCTAAGGAGAGGGGTGAGTGGGGGCTTGAGTGGGGAGGTGGAGTAGGGGGGTGCACAGAAGACTGGTCACACATGGGTGGGGGGGAGTGGGGGGGTAAGGAGAGGGGTGAGTGGGGGCTTGAGTGGGGAGGTGGAGTGGGGGGGTCCACAGAGGAGCTGGTCACACATGGGTGGGGGGGGGGTGAGTGTGTGTGGGGGGGGGCTAAGGAGAGGGGTGAGTGGGGGCTTGAGTGGGGAGGTGGAGTAGGGTGCGGGGGGCTCCACAGAGGAGCTGGTCATACATGGGTGCTTTTGTGCGGCTCCCTCAGTGAATGCTGGCTGATTCGGGATCATCGGAGGGAGAGAACAGGAACAAAGACACCCCTTTCTCTGCAGCGCCATTCAACCTGAAACAGGGATGAGGGGTGTGTGTGTGTGTGTGTATGTGTGTGTGTGTGTGTGTGTATGTGCCTGGGAGGGGGGGCTCAGCAAAGCTGCAGGGACAGCCTCTTCCTGAGACAGGGCCCCGATCCTCCACCACTTACACACACACACACACACACACACACACACACACACACACACACACACACACACACACACACACACACACACACAGACACACAAGCTGTGCAACTCTGCTTCCAAAAAACACCCTGAAAATAGCTCACTGGAACGAGACGCAGACGCTTACGTCTTTCCAGTTAAGTGATCAGGAGGAGAGGGGGAGCATATGGAGGAGAGGAGAGGAGAGGAGAGAGGAGGAGAAAAGAGGAGGAGAGGAGAGAAGAGAGGAGGAGAGGAGAGATAAGGAGAAAAGAGGAAAGGAGGGAAGGAAAGAAGAGAGGAGGAGAGGAGAGGAGAGTAGAGGAGGAGAGGAGAGGAAATGAGAGGAGGAGAGGAGAGAAGAGGAAAACATGAGAAGAGAAAAGAGGAGAGAGTGGAGAGGAGGGGAGAGGATAGGAGGGGAGAGCTGTGGGGAAAAAAAGAGAGGGAAAGAGAGGAAAAGAGAGGAAGGGAGAGGGAAAGAGAGGAGAGGTAACCCAAGCCAAACACTACAGTGTCAGTCATGCGAGGGCCTTGGCAACATAATCACACCTGCTTGTACAACAGCTTGTGCTGGGAGCAACAGTAGATGCCTACACACACACATACACACACACATACACACACACACACACACACACACACACACACACACACACACACACACACACAAAACAGCCTGTACTGGGAGCAACAGTAGATGCCTACACACGTACACACACACACACACACACACACAAAACAGCTTGTACTGGGAGCAACAGGAGATACCTACACATACACACACACACACACACACAAAACAGCTTGTACTGGGAGCAACAGGAGATACCTACACATACACACACACACCACCTTCTACTGGAAGCAACAGGAGATACCTTCACACACCCACACACACACACACAACAGCTTGTGGTGGGAGCAACAGGAGATACCCACCCTCCCACAGACACAAACACACACACACACACACACACACACAGGAGCTACCCAATCCGCCTGCGTCCCTGTCATCTCCTGCCAGCGCCCGCCTCACTGCTGACGAGGGTGACAGCTTGTGGGATTGCCCCTCACACACACACACACACACACACCACCAGGAGACAGCACGCAGGATTGCCCCTTCTCGGTGTAGCATACTTAAGTGAAGCGAGTCTCAGTAGCATCTCTCACACACACACACATACACACACACACCGCATGGCATACTTAAGTGAAGCATGGGTTTCAGTAGCGGTCTTGTGTAATGTGGCAAATGCATCACTGTCAGGAGCTACTGAAACCAAGTCACTCTCTCTCTCTCCCTTTCAAACCACCACACAACTGGCTACTGAGCACCACACACACACACACACACACATATGCGCACACACATACACACACACACACAAATACATGACTTAAATGACTTGTCTACGAAAAGTCCAAACACCACACACAGTGCAAACTTTGACGTGTCATCTTACACACCGAAGCTTAATAAAAAGCACCGACATTCCAAATGTCCATTCCACTACTCTTCTTTCATGTACACACTCCACGGCTAACACACACACACACAAACACACCGCCTGGTGTCTAACACACATGCCCCAGCAACTCACACACTCCCACGCACTGTGACGCGCGCACACACACAGCCCATGGTCTCACACACACAAAGCCCGGTGTCTCTCTCACACACACACACACACACACACACACACACACACACACACACACAGTCTGGCGTGTCCTCTGCACTGGTGCTAGAGGTGAGTAGTGGGTTTTTTTGTCCACACACACACACAACCCGGCACTCACACACACAAACAGCCTGGCGTCTCACTCACTCATTCACACACACACACACACACACACACAGCTGGCCACCAAAACCAGTGAAGTTGAGGGCAGTCCATTGCTAGGCCGGGTGGAGCACTCCGGGCCTGTTAGCAGCTGGGAGCCCCAGGTTGGGGGTGGGGGGGTGGGCGCCGTGTGCTGTTAAGGGGAGGTGGGGTGGGGGGGGGTGGGGGGGGGGGTGTGCTGTTAAGTGGAGGAGGGGTGGAGGGGCGGGTTGGGGTGTCACAGATCGGGTTCGGCCCAGCCAGTCAGCGCTGGACTCAGGCTCTGGCTCAGCCTCCGGTTCCGTCCCGGGCCAAAGTTTTACGGGTCCTGCGGCCTGTCCGCGTGACTCACGCCGGCCCCGACGCACACACACACACACACCACACACACACATATTACACACACGGCCCCAGCCTGCAGAGCCGGCCAATTTCACGGTGGGTTACAAATAAACTGCACTTTTGACCAGACCCACCCCCCCACACACACACACTCCTGCCTCACCCCCCCCCCCCCCCCACCCCCCAATCCCAACCCCATGCCAGAGCACCAGTGCTGGCTTTAATTTGCCATTTCCTGCTTCAGCATCCAGCTCCTGCCTGCCCAGCCTCGCCTCACACACACACACACACAAACACACACACACACACACACACACACACACACACACACACACACACACACACACATGCATACACACACACATACACACACACACACACATATTAGTTTTGCTTCGAAACTATTAAGCTGTTTAATCTCGGACCATCTCAGATTGGGAGGACAGAAAAGCAGCTAAGTGAAATTGGCCGACACGTGAGATTATTTCAGCAAAGCCGAGGAGGGGAGGGAAAAAAAGCTGAGCTGAAGCTGAAGGCCGTCTCTCCTCTGTGCCATTTAATGTAACGTTTCCGCTGCGTAAAGGCCCCGGCGAACCTTCAAACGCAAACGGCGAAAGCAGCCCCCCCCCCCTCCACCCCGTTCCCGGTACTCACCCCGCCCCCCCGGCCTCGCTGCGCCCATTAAAACCGAGAGCCACTGCGCTACAGCCAAGGCAATAAAAAATAAAACAGGGAAAAAAAAAAAACTTCAAAATATGCTGTAATGTTTGAAAAGCCGGGCCATCC
>CM050211.1:30713649-30726149 GCA_027475355.1 Coilia nasus
CACACACTACCTCGCAGCACACTAACAAGACACTCTCACACAACACATTTAGACACACACACACACACACTACCTCTAAACACACACACACACACCCCCACACAACCTCACAGCACACTTTCACTCACACACACACTACCTCATAACACACCAACATGCACTACCTCACAACACACTTAGACACACACACTGGAACCCACCTCAGGACGTAAACAGGGGAACTCACACACAATTACGCTTCGTTAAATCACTGTTTGCAGTTTTTAAATCGCCATTTCAAATGTTAAAGTTGACTTCATGTGGAATCCTGCAGAAATGAGGCAGGATCAACCTGCACATGTCAGACAAATAAACAAACATGTGGGTAAATACATAAACAAACATGTGGGTAAATACATAAACAAACATGTGGGTAAATACATAAACAAGTGGCAAGCTGGGATGACAGGCAAGGAGGAGGAGAGGTGTGTGTGAGTGTCTGTGTGTGTGGGGGTGTGTGTGTGTGTGTGTGTGTGTACAGGCAAGCAGAAGGTATGTGTGAGTATGTGTGTGTATGTGGGGACAAGCAAGGAGAAAGAGAAAGGAGGAGAAGGAGAGAGAGTGGTGTGTGTGTGTGTGTGTGTGTGTGTGTGTGCGCGTGTGCGCGTGTGTGCGTGTGCGCGTGTGTGCGTGTGTGCGTGTGTGCGTGTATGGGGACAGGCAAGAAGGAGTGGTGTGTGTGTGTGAGTGTGTGTGTATATGTGTGTGTCTGGGGGACAGGCAGGGAGAAGGACTGGTGTGTGTGAGTGTGTGTGTGTGTGTGTGTGTGTGTATGTGGGGAGGGGGGGGCAAGCAGGGAGAAGGCAAACAAGGCTGACTTGGCCTGCCAGACTGTGTGTGTGTGTGTGTGTGTGTGTGTGTGTGTGTGTGTGTGTGTGTGTGTGTGTGTGTGTGTGTGTGTGTGTCTGTGGGGTGTTTTGAAGGGGGGGGATTTCGGTGTGATTTAGGAGGGAATAAATTTGATTGGGCGGAAGTGGAGCTTTCACAGCCAGTGGTTTGGGGCCAGCTTTTTACGGCGCCGCTGCGAGTGGAGTTTCCACTGGGCCCAGCAAGCACACACACACACACACACACACACCATACACACACACACGCACACACACACCATACACACACACCAAACACACACACACCATACACACAAACACACACGACACACACACCACACACACACAACACCCCTCTCCAAATCCAAACAAACTTGCTGCACATTGAGAAGGACGTGCACGTTCACACACACTGACATAAACATGACGGGTCACAGGGGATAGAGTAGAGGGAGAAACACGCGCGCACACACACACACACACACACACACACACACACACACACACACACAGAGCGAGCATGCCAAGAGAAAGCCCTATCCTCTCCTCTGGTCCGGGTGTAGTGGGGAAAAGCCTCGCACACAAAACAGGCTGCATTTTAGCTTCTTCATCAATATTCAATTAGAGGGGCGGCATCAGCAATCTATATCAATCACACACAGCTGGCACAGAGGAGCCTTGGCAACACACACACACACACAGTGCTCTTCACTCTCAGACACACACACACAACATACATCCACACACACCCCACCAGGCAACACCGCACTCTTCACTTCTACACACACACACATACATCCACACACACCCCACCAGGCAACACCGCACTCTTCCCCTCCACAAACACACACACACACACACACACACACAGGCGCTATTAGGGAGAAGAAAGCGGGAAAGCGAGATCGGGGCTGCCGTCCCTGTTGACTCGCGGCGCTTTGTGAGGGGCAAACACAAAGCCGAGCGCTGGCAAGCTAATTAGCAACACTTAAAAAGGAATCGGCAGCCATTGTTTGGAGTCCCTTGGCCTAGCCCGTTTCCAGGGCAACTACTTTCGGAGTGCCACTGTGCACATTGCACTCTCTCTCTCTCTCTCTCTTCTCTCTCTCTCTCTCTCTCTCTCTCTCTCTCTCTCTCTCTCTCTCTCTCCTTTCTCTACTTTCTCTCACTTTTTCTGTCTTTTTAAATATATATTCCCCCCCCCCCCCCCCCCCCTGTATTCTCCTCACTGGGGTTCTTCTCTTCTTTCCCTTGAGGAGGAGAGAGAGAACAAAGAAGGGGAAAGAGGCTTGTGAGGGGAAGAAGGGTTGTGGGGGGGGGGGGGGGGGATTGCCTGGGGAGGGCAGCTGGGAGTTTCCAGAGGCTTTATTGTGTGCGCTCCACACAAGCTCTGCGGTGTTCATGCAGTCGGGCGGCCATCTTGGCCATGTTTGTGGGGTAGGGGCAGATTTGGCAACAACCCCCCACCCCCCCACCCCAACAACCCCTCACCCACCCACCCCCAACTAAGTTCCTCTTTTTTCCCGCCCCATTCACAGCCTGAGCTGAGGCAGCAGAAACACTCGCCAATTAGTGTTAATTATGCCACCCAATTAGTGTCAATTATGGCAGCCAATCAGTGTCAATTATGGCAGCCTTGTCCTGATGTGGCCAGCAGCCAGCGTCAATGCTCCCCGACCAAGCAGCAACCAGACCGGGAGAGTTTTTAAACTTTTTTTACCTCTCTTTCTCTGTCCCTCCATCTCTCCCCCCCCTCTCTCTTCTTCCATCTGTTCTTGTGTATCTGTCCTCGTATTTAAGGACTGACCCCTCCGCCTCTGACGTCAGAGTAGTAACACTAGTGCAAGGAGGGCCCTTCTTCCATTCTGTTGGCATCGAACAGACGTCCTTACACTCACCGCTTCCTTCTCTCTAACACACACACACACACACACAATTGCCAGTCCAACACAACTATTGGATAGGTTGTTTACTTAAATCACCACGGAGACTAGAAAGAAAGTGGTTGCTGGCCACTGAGCTGCTGGTCATTGTGTGTGGGTGTGTGTGTGTGTGCGCGTGTGTGTGGGTGAGTGTGTGTGTGTGTGTGTGTATAACTGTGTGAACACTCTGAAATGTGTGGGTGTGAACACGTGATTGTGCGTCTGGCTAAAGGCATGTCTGTGATGTCACCCAAGACACACACATACACTAGACTGAGCTCATAAAATGGTGAGAATATAATGAAGTGAACTGACTGGAGGGAGAGAGAGAGGGAGAAAGAAAAAGAGAGAGAGAGAGAGAGAGAAGGAGTGCAAGAAAAAGAGAGAGGAAGAGAGAAAGCAGGCAGTGGGAGAGAGGGAGAGAAAAAGAGAGGTTGATTGTTCGTCCCTTCAGACGACAGCAGTAATCTGTCCATGCTGTTTGACCTCTAGAAGTGGCATCACGACCTCTCCGATGACCTGTGCTCCCCCCAGCCCCCCCTAAAGGCCTCGGCTGCCACAGCAACGACCTCTGACCCTTCGCATTGTCCCTGCCCATCACAACTAGTACATGATTTATTCAGAGTGCAGGGCCGCTGTATTATAGTCAAAGGATACTATGAAGCATGAAAGCCCCATCAGTCCCGTGTGTGTGTGTGTGTGTGTGTGTGTGTGTGTGTGTGTGTGTGTGTGTGTGCTCCTTGACAGCTCTTCCGGGGAGGGCTATTACAGGCAACTACTGTATGTGTGCAGGATTATCACAGGTAGTTGTGGAATCATCAATAGTGTTATGATTGGTCTTAGTGACATCAATAATGTTATATAGGACAATACTGTTATTATTCAGATTACGACTAGTCTGAAGGGACGAAGAATCAACCTCTCTTTTCCTCTCTCTCTCCCTCTGCCTCTTTTTCTCTTTCTCTTCCTTTAACTCTCTCTCTCTCTCTTTCTTTCTCCCTCTCTCTCTCCCTTCAGTCATAGTGGTGACACAACCAATACTGTTATTACATGTAATAGTGATACCATCAATATTAATTATTAACTATTGTTTTGTATAATTGTATAATTATAATTATTTATAGACAAAATATAAACAATACGTTAATTACAGACAGTAGTGATATCAATATTGATATCACCAATGGTGTTACTGCAGGTAGTATTGACATCAGTGATGTTATTGCGTATATTGCGTATAGAGTTATAATCTATGTCGCTTGTGTGGATACTCTGAACACTGTAACTTTTAGACACCAGCTGCTTAAAGGGCAGCCATTATCAGACTGAACTGAGACAGTGATCCCATGCTGACACACACACAGACACACACACACACACACACACACGTGTGCAATGAGGCATTCGAAAGCAAGCATCTCGCCGCTCGCTCCTGCATCTGCTAATGTGCCTTAAATTACCAGCAGCGATCCTGCTGAAATTACACACACACACACACACACACACACACACACACACACACTGGACAGCCCTCTCAAAGGTTTCCCTGGAAAAATCCATAAATTAGTTTTATTATCCCCCATAAAGATGACATTCCCACATTCCAGAATTAGGCCTCGATGTGTGAAAAAATCATTAAAGGCAGAATATGGAATATCGGCGCACACATGTGAAAAACATCAGGTCTTCATGCGCACCGCTGCTTATGGGCCGAGGACATGTGCATCTAATCCAGACAGACCGAGTGTGTGTGTGTGTGTGTGTGTGTGTGTGCATGTGTGTGAGCGAGTGTGTGTGTGTGTATGTGTGTGTGTGAGCGAGTGTGTGTGTGTGCGCAAGTATGTGTGTGTGTACATGTGTGGTTGTGAGTGTGTTTGTGAGTGTGTGTCTGTGTGTGCATTCCTCCTCCTCACCTCTCTGCTCTGTCTGTAGGACGCTAACAGCCTTTCATCTCCCCCGTGTCGAGGTCGTCCACCATTCACACACAGCCTCTACTCAACTCAACGCACCTCAAAGAGGCCATCCACGTCCTCTACTCTACTCAATGCGTCTTAAAGAGGCTAACAGACCATCCACGGCCTCTACTCTACTCAATGCGTCTTAAAGAGGCTAAGTGGCCATCCACAGCCTCTACTCAACTCAACGCACCTCAAAGAGGCCATCCACAGCCTCTACTCTACTCAACACGCCTCAGAGACCATCCACAGCCTCTACTGTACTCAACACGCCTCAAAGAGGCTAACGGGACATTCACAGCCTCTACTCAACTCAACGCGCCTCAAAGAGACTATCCACAGCCTCTACTCTACTCAACGCGCCTCAAAGAGGCAAACGGGCCATCAACAGCCTCTACTCAACTCAAGGCTCCTCAAAGAGGCCATCCACAGCCTCTACTCAACACCAGCCAGCAGCATCAAAGAGGCTAACAGGCCATCCACAGGCCTCTACTTTACTCAACGCGCCTCAAAGAGGCTAACGGGCCATCCACAGCCTCTACTGAACTCAACGCGCCTCAAAGAGGCCATCCACAGTCTCTACTGAACGCGCCTCAAAGAGGCTAACGGGCCATTCACAGCCTCTACTCAACGCTCCTCAAAGAGGCTAATGGGCCATTCACAGCCTCTACTCAACGCTCCTCAAAGAGGCTAATGGGCCATTCACAGCCTCTACTCAACGCTCCTCAAAGAGGCCATCCACAGCCTCTACTCAACACCAGCCAGCAGCCTCAAAGAGGCAAACGGGCCATCCAGGTAACACACAAACCCATTACACACACATTTTCAAATACACACAAACATATTACACACCACACACATTTTCACATACACATAAACACACAGAAAAATACACACACACACACACACACAAAGGCGTCTTTCAACATTGTTCCCTGCACTCTAATTTGGTCTCCATTTTTTCCAAAGCATCTGAAGAGGCTGAGAGGAGTGGAGAGCAAGTAGCAGCCACTCCACACTCGTTTACACGTCACTCCCCTCCCCTCCACTCCACCCCTCTCTCTCTCCTACCTTTTTTTCACCTCTCATCTCTCCCTCCTGTCCTCACCCTCCCCCACTCTCCTGTCTCCTTTCCTTTCCTCTCCTCTCCTCCTCTCCTCGGACCCAGTAGAAGTGAAGCAACAGCTTGGCCAGAGACAAGAGCGAAAAGAAGGAGAGGAGAGAGGGAGGGAGAAGAGGCAGTGAATGAAAGAGAGAAAAAAAAAAGAGTCTTTTCAAGAGTGCTAGAGGAAATAGGCACCCTATAGGAGCTCCTTTTCAATCGTCATGGCGACAGCCGCTGGGAGTTCCATGGCAACACCACCCCCTCCCCTCCCCTCCCCCCGTACTCCATGTGCCCACGACCACCAGTAGAGCCCCGTGACCCCGCTTGACCTCCGACCCCCCGCGACCCCCCGCCACAATGTGGAGGGCGGCAATTAAAAGTGGCGGAATGCTTTTAAGAGCAGGTACCTCTCAGGCCAGCTGAGAGAGAGCGAGAAAGAGTGTGTGTGTGTGTGAGTGTGTCACAGACTCATCTACTGTAGGCCATTCCACTCCATTACTGCCCTGTGTGTGTGTGTGTGTGTGTGTGTGTGTGTGTGTGTGTCAGACTCATCTACTCTAGGCCATTCCACTCCATTACTGGCCTGCTCCATCACCTCTTTAGCACAACTGAAGACAGGAAATATCGCCCTTTAGCACCCCTCTGGTGACGTGTGTGTGTGTGTGTGTGTGTGTGTGTGTGTGTGTGTGTGTGTGTGTGTGTGTGTGTGTCCACACATTCTTTTTGAACTCATGTCCGGAAAGAAGACAGAAGGTGAAAAGAGAGCAGTGGAGGAGGGGAGGAGAGGAGGAAGACAGGAGGAGAGAGAGAGGAGGAGAGCAAGTGAGGTCGTGTTTAAAGAGGGAAGCCTTCAAGCTGCACTGACTGACAGTGTGGGGGGACCTTGTGACCGCTGGGCTCAGTGACACAGATCATCCTCAATGGGCCGAATGAGCCCGTTACCCCATTAGCACACGATTCGGCCATTACGGCTCTGCCACTGCCACACCGTGCGCCCATTACGGCTCTGCCACTAGCACACTGTACGGCCATTACGGCTCTGCCACTGCACGGCAGCGGTGGCCATTGCGTGTCCCTGCTAATGAGGCCACCAAGAGGGCAGCTGCAGACCAGACCAGACGAATGACGCCCCACGCCATACCACGCGCCGTGGCAACACCACCACACCCGTCCTAACTCTGCTCCACACTTTACTTTACCCCAACTACACCCTATTACACCATCTAGACTGCCAAGCATCTGCACCAGTACACACACACACACACGCACACACACACACACACACACACACGCTCTCACACACACACACACACATGCTCTCTCTCACACACACACACACACACACAAAAGGCTGCCATTATCTCACTCAAAACCCAAATCTATCAGCTAGGATATCACAGATTCATATCTGCTCTTATCTGGGTCCGCTCTCTCCAGCACACACACACACACACACACACACACACACACACACACACACACACACACACACACTATCTCTCTCTAAGGCACGGGGGCTTCAATTACACCCTTCATTAATTCCCATTGCTCAGCCAATTAAGAGCATCTCCACGCAGCCCTGCGGAGAACAGCAACAGCACAAACTGGAGCATCCTCTGCACTGAGGCACATGGGGATGACAAGGAGTCTAGAGAAGGAGAGATAGAGGAGTCTAGAGAAGGAGAGATGGAGGAGTCTAGAGAAGGAGAGATGGGGGAGTGATGGGGGAGTAGAGAAGGAGAGATAGAGGAGTCTAGAGAAGGAGAGATGGAGGAGTCTAGAGAAGGAGAGATAGAGGAGTCTAGAGAAGGAGAGATAGAGGAGTCTAGAGAAGGAGAGATGGAGGAGTCTAGAGAAGGAGAGATGGGGGAGTCTAGAGAAGGAGACATAGAGGAGTCTAGAGAAGGAGAGATAGAGGAGTCTAGAGAAGGAGAGATAGAGGAGTCTAGAGAAGGAGAGATGGGGGAGTGATGGGGGAGTAGAGAAGGAGAGATAGAGGAGTCTAGAGAAGGAGAGATGGAGGAGTCTAGAGAAGGAGAGATAGAGGAGTCTAGAGAAGGAGACATAGAGGAGTCTAGAGAAGGAGAGATGGGGGAGTCTAGAGAAGGAGAGATAGAGGAGTCTAGAGAAGGAGAGATAGAGGAGTCTAGAGAAGGAGAGATGGGGGAGTAGAGAAGGAGAGATAGAGGAGTCTAGAGAAGGAGAGATGGAGGAGTCTAGAGAAGGAGAGATGGAGGAGTCTAGAGAAGGAGAGATAGAGGAGTCTAGAGAAGGAGACATAGAGGAGTCTAGAGAAGGAGACATAGAGGAGTCTAGAGAAGGAGAGATAGAGGAGTCTAGAGAAGGAGAGATAGAGGAGTCTAGAGAAGGAGAGATGGAGGAGTCTAGAGAAGGAGAGATGGAGGAGTCTAGAGAAGGAGAGATGGAGGAGTCTGGAGAAGGAGAGATGGAGGAGTCTAGAGAAGGAGAGATGGAGGAGTCTAGAGAAGGAGAGATGGAGGAGTCTGGAGAAGGAGAGATAGGGGAGTGAGGAGAGATGGAGGAAAAAGGAGGAGAGGAGAGGAGAGGTGGAGGAGAGGAGAGGAGAGATGAAGGGAAAAGGAAGAGAGGAGAGGTGGAGGAGAGGAGAGATGGAGGAAAAAAGAGAGAGGAGGAGAGATGGAGGAGAGGAGAGATAGAGGGAAAATGGATGAGAGAGGAGAGATGAAGGAGTGAAGATAGATGAAGGAAAAAGGAGGAGAGGAGAGATGTAGAAGAGAAGGGATGGAGGAGAGAAGGGATGGAGGAGAGGAGGGACGACATGAAGAATCTAGGAAAGGAGAGATGAGTGAAGACAGGGGGGTGGAGGAGAGGAGAGATGGAGCAGAGGAGAGGGCAGATTGGGGAGTCAGGAGGGATGGTCTGCAGAAGGAGATGGAGGTGTTAGGAGCAAGACTGAGGAGAGGAGACAGGAAGGAGAGTACACCTTGTAGTGAAAGTGGATCACTTTTATACTGTTTCACCACCACCACTGTAAGGTGTGCATGCATGCATGCGTGTGTGTGTGTGTGTGTGTGTGTGTGAGTCAGTGTTTCGCAACCCCCATCGTCCTACCATTCTGTTGTTGTTCTACACTCTGCCCCAGCGAATGTCTCTCAACGCACAGGTAATTACAGAAGCAGCCTCAAGAAAACCCCAACAGAGAAGTGCTGAAATATCCAGATGAACACACACACACGAAAACACACACACACACACACACACACACACACACACATAGGGTGGAACATGGACAGATCAGGGATCCTGATTGAAATTAGCATAAAAACTGAAGCAGTTTCCTTCCACTCGCTAACTTTTTGTTTCCCTCTAGAACCTTCTGCCCCTCCCTTCCTCCCTCCATCTCTTTCTCTCTTTCTCCCTCCATCCCTCTCTTTATCCCCCCATCTCTCTGTCCCCCTTCCTTTCCTTTTATTCCTCCATCCTTCTTCCTCTCTTCCTCCATCTCCCTCTCTCTTCCTCCAGGCTCCATCCAGTGATGATGTCATTGTAACACCTGACTGTCAGCTAGAGGTGGAAGACCTGATGTCACCTGCGACTGATGCTGGTGTGACAAAGGAGGCAAAAGAGACAACACACACACACACACACAGGACCGGAGATGATAACGCACACACAGACAGACATACACACACACACACACACACTCACAGGACTAGAGATAACAATGAACACACACACAGGCAAAAAATGATGGGCCTCTTCAGAAGAGAAGAAGAGACAGACAGAAAGACACAAAGAGCGAGAGAGAAGGAGAGAGAGAGAGAGAGAGAGAGAGAGAGAGAGAGAAGGGGAGAGAGAGAGAGAGAGAGAGAGAGAGAGAGAAGGAGAGAGAGAGAGAGAGAGAAGGAGAGAGAGAGAGAGAGAGAGAGAGAGAGAGAGAGAGAGAAAGAGAGAGAGAGAGAGAAGGAGAGAGAGAGAGAGAGAGAGAGAGAAGGAGAGAGAGAGAGAGAGAGACACAGAGAGAGAGAGAGAGAGAGAGAGAGGAGAGAGAGAGAGAGAGAGAGACAGCTGACTAGTTAATCTTATCTTCGCAGCCCTTAATAAATGAAAAAATGGCTTCTGTTACTTTTGTTCCCAAACAGTTCCTGCCAGCTCCCCCATATTCAGCGCAACTCCCCCATATTCAGCACAGCTCCCCCATATTCAGCGCAGCTCCCCCATATTCAGCGCAGCTCCCCCATATTCAGCACAGCTCCCCCATATTCAGAGCAGCTCCTAGAATCCCCACCCCACACAAAAAATAATATAGACACATACTCACACACCAAAGTACATATGCACACACATATATATACGTACACACACATAAACACACCAACACACACACACACACACGCATAAACGCATACACACACACACACACACACACACACACACAGGGAGGGAAAAGCAAAGTGAGGGAGGAGAGCACCTGGTTCTCGTCAGATCCTCACACGCTGGCAGCGCCAGGCGGGGTTTTCTTTCTGTCATGCTTTTGTGTGTGTGTGTGTGTGTGTGTGTGTGTGTGTGTGTGTGTGTGTCTGTGTATATGTGTGTGTGTGAGAAAGAGAGAGAGAGAGTGACGCTATGCAGGACTCTGCAGGGCCAATGTTTGTAACCTGCCATGCACCATTTAAGAGCACATCCTGTCTGTAACACAGGCTTTGAAGCAAGACCACTGTTCACACACACACACACACACACACACACACACACAGCTACGTGCAAGCAGAGGAGAGAGGGAAAGACAAACAGAGCAAGGAAGGAAAGCACAGGTCACGAATGGAGAGGGGGAGAGGGGAGAGGGGGATAGAGGAGAGAGCAGGAGAGAGAGAGAGAGAGAGAGAGAGGGGTAGAGAAAGAAAGAAAGATAATGAGGAGAGTGCTAGAGAAGTAGAACGAGTGAGAGAGAGAAAGAGCTTTATCTATCTATATTTTTTTCTATGCTTTCCATGCTAGACCACAAGACTGCTTTCCTCTATGTGCCAATAACACACACTGAATAAAGTCAACGGAATTAAACAGAATTTACATGAAAAGTTAAGGACCAGAGAGAGAGAGGAGAGAGAGAGAGAGAGAGAGAGGGAGGAGGTAGAGAGAGGGAGGGAGGTACAGAGAGGTAGAGAGAGAGAGAGGAGAAACAGAGGGAGGACGAGAGTGGCAGAGAGACAGAGAGCGAGAGAAAAAGAGAGGGAGATAGACAGAGAGGGTAGAGACAGACAGAGGGAGGTCAAGAGAGAGATACAGAGAGAGATAGAGAAAGACAGAGGGAGGTAGAGAGAGAGACAGACAGAGAAATGTAGAGAGAGAGACAGGAAGGTAAAGAGAGATAAATTGTGAGAGGTAGAGAGAGACAGAGGGAGATAGAGGTACACAGAGACAGACAGAGGGCAGTAGAGAGAGAGAGAGAGAGAGAGAAAGAGAGAGAGAGAGAAAGAGAGAGAGAAAGAGAGTCAGCTCCCTGGTTGCCGTGGTGTCTGGAGCTCCCTGGTTGCCGTGGTGCTGCTCTGCTGGTCAGCGGTGAGGAGCGAGAGCATTTGAAGTGAAGGGCCCTCATCCCTCCCTCATCCCCCCCCCCCGCCCCCCTTCGCCTCCCTCCTGCCCCCCCTCCTGCCCCTCTCAAGGGGTACAAAAGCCCCCCTTGCCCCCTCCCACTGCTGAATTCCTCCTTTTTGTATGACAAGAGGATGAAATTCTATGAGAAGTCCACCAGTAAGCACTCTCTCTTTCTCTCTCTCTCTCTCTCTCTTTCTCTCTCTTCCTCTCCCCCAACCACCTCTCCTCCAGTGAGTCCTCTCTCCCTCCCTCTCTCCTCTCCACCAGCATCATGTCTTCCTCCCCTCTCTCCCCCGACTCTCTCTTTTCCTCTCTCCTCTCTCCCCTCATTCTCTCTTCTCTCTCCCTCTGCCACTCTCTCCACTAGCCAACAGGTTTCTTCCGCCCTCCTCTCTCCTTGCTGCTCCCTCTCTTTCACTCTTTCACGCCATCTCTCTTTCTTTCTCTCTTCCTGAAGCAAGGGACTGAGCAGGTCTCACCACTACTCCCTCTTTCCTTATCGTGCAATGCTGCTTGCTCTCTATCTCTCTGCACTGTGCTGGTCTCTTTCTGTCCATCTCTCTGCACTGTGCTGGTC
Organism: Coilia nasus; assembly: GCA_027475355.1. Lineage (NCBI taxonomy): Eukaryota > Metazoa > Chordata > Actinopteri > Clupeiformes > Engraulidae > Coilia > Coilia nasus. Next base: position 30,725,652 of record CM050211.1, read on the forward strand.
TCTTTCTTTCTCTCTCTCTGCACTGTGCTGGTCTCTCTGTCCATCTCTCTGCACTGTGCTGGTCTCTGTCCATCTCTCTGCACTGTGCTGGTCTCTGTCCATCTCTCTGCACTGTGCTGGTCTCTTTCTTTCTCTCTCTCTGCACTGTGCTGGTCTCTTTCTCTCTCTCTGCACTGTGCTGGTCTCTGTCCATCTCTCTGCACTATACATAGTGATGTTCTGCAGCAAGGTACACACACACATACATACACTCACTCACACACACACACACACACACAGACACACACACACACACACACACACACACACACACACACACACACACACACCCTGAACCTGCAGACACAAGGCCTGGTGGGCATCAAGCCTGGCAGAGTGCTGTTCCTATACACACACATGGGATTACAGCGGGACTGTGTGTCTACATACATGGTTCTTCAACAGATGCTTTTCCTGCCACAGACTCAACAGCTGTGTGGCAAAAATGCTTGTCTCCAT
>CM050211.1:30731149-30766149 GCA_027475355.1 Coilia nasus
TGTCAGGAGTGTGAAATCAACCCAGGCTGGATAGGGACACACACACACACACACACACACACACACACACACACACACACACACACACACACACACTATTGTCAGCCTCCTGTTTGATGCACTGTCCTTCTTTTGTTCCTCATCTGATCCCTCTGTCCTCGTCCTTGAGCACAAGCTGCCACAGAGCAGCACTGAGGGACACACACACTAGGAAAACACACACGCACACGAGCACACACACACACACACACACACACATTATGACTGAGGACACACACACTAGGAAAACACACACGCGCACACACACACACACATTATGACAGAGTACACACACACTAGGAGAACACAACATACACACATATTATGACAGGGCACACACACTAGGAAAACACAACACACACACACACCATTATGACAGAGTACACACAAACACACACACTGTGACAAGGTACATACAGACACACAACGTATTACGCACATGCATACAATATAACAGGGTACACACACACTAGGAGAAAACAACACATACACACACACCATTATGAAAGGTACACAAACACACAGACACACACACACACACACACACAAGGTCTCACACACAATATAACAGGGTACACACACAACAGCAACAGACTGAGAGGAAACTCACACAGACTGAGAGAGAACACACACACACACACACAACACACACTGAGATGGGAAACTTGTGTCCAGCATGCTGCCTAGGAGTGTGTTGGAGCAGGGAATTCTGGGAAGGGAAAAAGCCAGGCCGCAGAGATGGAGAGACGAGAGGAAATGCCAAGTCTGTGTGTGTGTTTGCTGTGTGTGTGTGTGTTTTGTGTGTGTGTGTGTGTGACGCAACGTGTGCCAGCTATCCAGTCTGTGTGTGTGTCTGCGTCTGCCCCGACATGCAGCGTGTACTGATTCTACCGTGTGTGGGGTGTGTGTGTGTGTGTGTATGCGTTAATGGAGCTTCCCTGTAGGTAAAGGCTACTTGGCCGAGGCCTCGGTCTGCAAGCCGCACGCTGTGGGATGGGAAGTTGCAGGAAGGCAGTTGAGCCAGTCTCAGACTCTTACACACACCAGAAAATCCCTGCCCTGTGTGTGTCTGAGTGTGTGTGTGTCTGTGTGTGGAAAACTGTGGGACAAGGCTGCAGGAGTGATGGACTGCCCTGCTGCTTTGTGTGTGTGTGTGGTGTGTGTGTGTGTGTGTGTGTGTGTGGTTGCCAAGCGGGGGAGTTTTGTTTTGGCGGGGTCTGGGACAGGAATGCCGGCAGAGCAGACATAATATTTGGGTGCTATTAAGGCACCGCCAGGAGAGATAGCGCTGTGTGTGTGTGTGTGTGTGTGTGTGTGTGTGTGTGTGTGTGAGTGTGAGTGTGAGTGTGAGAGAGGGAGATTTTTCAGCAGGCTGGAGCTTTTTGGGAACAGCTCAGATATGGGGGGTGGATTTAGATTTAACCTCCTCCCCTCATCCCTCTCTTTGTTTTTGCTCCTCTCTTCCCCTCCCTCTCTCCTCTTTTCTTCCCTCTCCCCTCTTTCCCTCCTTCTCCTCCTCCTCTTCTCCTTCTTTCTTCGCTCTCCTCTTCTCTACTTCCCTTTTCCCACTCTCTCCTCTCTTCTCCTTCGCCTCTCTCTTTCCCCCTTTCTCCCCTATTTGTCTTCCCTCTCTCTTGCCCTCCTCTCTCTCTCTCTCTCTCCCTCTCCCTCTCTGTCTCTCTGTCTCTCTGTCTCTTTCCCTTACACTCTTCTGTCCCTCTCTCTTGCCCCTCCTCTCTCTCTCTCTCTCTCCCCTCTCCCTCTCTGTCTCTCTGTCTCTTTCCCTCACACTCCTCTGTCCCTCTCTCTTGCCCACCTCTCCTCTCTCTTCCCCTCTCTCCCCTCTCCCTCTCTGTCTCTTTCTCTCTCTCTATCTCCCCCTCTCTGTCTCTCTGTCTCTTTCCTTTACACTTCTCCGTCCCTCTCTCTCTCTCTCTCTCTCTCTCTCTCTCTCTCTCTCTCTTCTCTTTCTCTCTCTCTCTCTCTCTCTCTCTCTTTTCTCTCCCCTTTACACTCCTCTGTCCTCACCCACCCTCTCTCTGTTTCTGTCCTCATTCTCTCCTTCTTTCCTCTCTCACTCTCTCTCTCTCTTCTCTCTTCTCCGCTGTCCTTACTGCCTTGCATCCCCCGTTCCTCATCTTGTGCTCATCTCTAATGGAGGGAATAGAGAGAGAGAGAGAGAGAGAGAGAGAGAGAAGGAGAGAGAGAGAGAGAGAGAGAGAGAGAGAGAGAGAGAGAGAGAGAGAGAGAGAGAGAGAGAGAGAGAGAGAGAGAGAGAGAGAGAGAGAGAGAGAGAAGAGGGGGGAATAAATGTGTAAATTGGACAATTGGAGGGGAAGAAGCCGTGCAGAGTCCCTGTGTCCCTGGCCACCATTAATATTCCTTGTGTGTGTGTGTGTGTATTTGTGTGTAGTGGGGTGTGTGTATTTGTGTGTGTGTGTGTGTGTGGTGCGCGCACATGCAGAGCGGTTCATATGTATTTGGTGTGCGTGTGTATTTATATGTGTGTGTGTGTGTGTGTGTGTGTGTGTGTGTGTGTGTGTGTGTGTGTGTGTGTGTGTCCAGTGACTAAAGGGAGCAGTACACTGAACAGGACAGCTATAATTACCAATAGAGGGGGCCCAAGGGAGGGCAGAGATGGGGAAGATACACACACAACACACACACACACACACACACCAGGGCTGAAATTAGCCCTTTGCTTTCTCCTGCTTCTGGATGCTCTCCCTCTCCTCTCCTTTCCCCCCTCGCAGCTTAAGCATGGCATGACGTGTGTGTGTGTGTGTGTGTGTGTGTGTGTGTGTGTGTGTGTGTGTGTGTGTGTGTGTGTGTGTGTGGTGGTTTACAGGTTGCCACATTAATGCTAACAGTGGCTGCCAAGCTTTATGATCCCTGGGGCGGGTGTGTCAGCGTGCCAACTGGCAGGGCTCCTGGAAGTGTGTGTGTGTCTCAGGGAAAGCAAGGACTGGGAAGTGTGTGTGTCAGGGAATGCAGGGGGGGTGAGGGGTGTGTGTGTATGGGTGTGTTGGGGGGGTGAGAAGTGTGTGTTATGGGTGTCAGGGGTGTGTTTCAGGAGGAGGGTACAGGCAGGAGATTTGGATATTATCCCACTTACTCATCTCTAACACACACACACACACACACACACACACATTCCCTAACTACTATTTCCACAAAATGACATACACTCACACGAGGACGAGCTGGAAGTCCACAAATAAAAGCTGTCTAGGTGTGTGAAGTTTACAGGCTGCTTGCACATGTATTTCAGCCCTGTGTGAAGAGAAGCATTTCCTCGAAAGCTGTGTGTTGTTATCCTCTGTTAACCTTTCATTACAGTTTTTCCCCTATTCTCCTTCTGTTTCTCCCTCTCTTCTTCTCTCTCTGTCCCTCTCTCTCTCTTACTCTCTCTCTGTCTCTTTTCTATCTTTCTTTTTCTATCTTTCTATTCTGCCACTCTTTTATGGTTTCGGGTAGTGGTTAGGGTAGCCTGGTAAACCAGCCCCTCACACTTCATTTCATTTAGTACAGACGGTCTGGCCTTGCTGCATTTGGAAACGATTTCTTCATGGAGGTGTGGACTCTGAGGTGCTGAAGTTTAAAACAAGGGGCTCTGCCTTCACCCACTCGCTAACATCTGGTTGTATGCAGTTAGCCTACCTTTGCACTACAATTGAAACGTAGCATACAAAGGCTATGTCATCGCTCACAAACACTCCCTCTGTTCGCTGATTGGCTTGGATTTCGCTTGGTCGAATACATGAATGTCACTGGCAGCAGGGCCACACCCTCTGTACAACATGAAGTGAAGCATGAGGGGCTGGTTTACCAGGCTAGGGGGGCAAGTTTATTGCTGCTGTCTTGATTTTGGAAACAGGTGGTCTATGTTTGCTGTCTGCATTGTGTTGTTGTATTGTGCTGTTTTATTGATGTATGATTGGTAGACTGTGCTCTAATAAAGCAGTTTTAAATCTCTCTCTCTCCCTCTCTCTCTCCTCTCTCTCTCTCTCTCTCTCCCTCTCTCTCTCTCTCTCTCCTCTCTCTCTCTCTCCCTCTCTCTCTCTCTCTCTCTCTTCTTCTTTCCCCCATAGCCATGTGCCCCCCGGAGCTGCAGCAGCTGTGGAAGGATGTGGCGGGGCGTGGGGTCAGGTGTGGGCGTGGGCGTAGGGGTGGGCGTGGGGGTGGGCGTGGGCGTGCCCAGCGCGGAGGAGCCCGTCAAACACGAGGGCCTGGACCTGAGCACCAACAGCTCCAACTCTACCTCATACTCCTCCTCCAAGGCCTCGCCCCACCTCACACACCACGCCCTGCCCAACGGACAGAACCCCCTACACACCCCAAAGAGAGACAGGTGAGCCTCGTGCACACACAGATACACACACACACACACCTCACACACCACGCCCCTGCCCAACGGACAGAACCCCCTACACACCCCAAAGAGAGACAGGTGAGCCTCGTGCACACACAGATACACACACACACACACCTCACACACCACGCCCTGCCCAACGGACAGAACCCCCTACACACCCCAAAGAGAGACAGGTCAGTCACACACACACACAGACACAAACAAAAGACATCACCTCAGATCGAGGTTTGAGATTAAGATCAAACTATTCACAACCACACTCAACAATCACACACTCAAGAGACACAGGGGTATTGATGCAACACGCGCACACACACACACACACACACACACACACATAATGCACCATGGTATACGCAAACAGCAACAAGGGTGATGCTTTGGCCAGTGGTCCAACACTGTGCTAATAAAAGCAGGTGTGTGTGGAGCAGCAGGAGGGGTGTAGCATGGTATGTGTGTGTGTGTGTGTGTGTGTGTAGGGGGCTGGCTGTAACATTGTGCCTGAAAGTGTTTGAAACAGCCTTGCTAAAATAGCACAGGCAGGTTAATGTCGCTGTGATCTGCCAATGGCTGTAGCCTCCTGTTTGCTTAGCATCGCCCCACCACTTAATCAGTGTGTGTGTGTGTGTGTCTGTGTGTGTGTGTGCACGTCTTTGCATGCTGGTTGTGTGGCTTGTTTTCGTTGAAGGCACCTTCTTGTTCCTCGCATTGTGTGTGCGTGTGTGTGTGTGTGTGTGTATGCTAGTATTTTGGGCATGGTAATTTGATATTTGGTGCTCACCGTGTGCTCCTGAATATAACATCTGGGTTATAATGCTGTCATCTCTGTGCCAGTTACACACACACACACAGAAAATGTGTCCCCAAGGACCACAAAACAGAAGTGTGTGCTTGGTGATTTAGGAGGGAGGGAGGGAGGGAGGGAGAGAGAGAGAGAGGTTTAATATTTCCGTTTTTTTGCATGCCAATGAGAGGACAGTGTGTGTACTCAGAAGCCTATGTTTAGACGCTCAGGTTGCATGGCATGGACTCGGCAGAAGTGTGTGTACGTGAGTGTGTGCGTGTGGGTTTGTGGGTCGGTGCATATGTGTGTGTGTGTGAGGTGCCCTCCCCACTCTGGGCTACTCACACAATCTCTCCGTTTCTAAAGAGCAAGACTCTTTGAGTGGATCTCGTCCTTCACCAAGGAAAGCAGCGACGAGCATCTCACACCTTACTCCAAAGGCTCATCTGCCCAGTGAGTACACACACACACACACACACACACACACACACACACACACACACACACACACATACACACACACACACAAGGGCATCTGAGCTTACTCCAAAGGCTCATCCGGCCTGTGAGTACACACACACACACACACACACACACGGGCATCTCACAGCTTATTCCAAAGGCTCATCCGCCCAGTGAGTATCCACACACACACACACACTCACAGACACACACACACACACTCACAGACAGACACACACACACACACACACACACACACACACACACACACACACACAAGGGCATCTCACACCTTATTCCAAGGGCTCATCTACCCAGTGAGTATACACACACACACACACTCACAGACACACACACACACACACGAGCATCTCACACCTTATTCCAAGGGCTCATCTACCCAATGAGTATACACACACACACACACACACACACACACACGAGCATCTCCACACCTTATTCCAAGGGCTCATGTACCCAGTGAGTACACACACACACACATACGTTTTCCTGTGTGTCTAGTCAGTACACACTTACTTTGAAGTTGCCTGCGCTGTTGGGACTCAATGAGATGTTGAATCACACACACACACAAACACACACAAGACTCCATGAAAAAGATGGAAGAAACCTCAGACTCTGTGCACATTGTGTGTGTGTGTGTGTGTGTGTGTGTGTTGTGGTCAGCAGTAGTTTGTAGTGTCTAGAAGCCACGCAGCTCCTGAGCGGAGTGGGATGGCTGTTGGCAACCAGACAGACAGAGATGGAGAGAGAAAGAGAGAGAGAGAGAGAGAGAGGATGGTGGGAGGGATGAGGGAGAGAGGGATGGAGGAAGGGAATGAGAGAGAGGGAATGAGTGAGTGAGAGAGGGAATGAGCAAGAGAGAGAGGGGAAAAGAGAGAGAATGAGGAAAGGAGAGTTGTGGAGAAGAACAGAGAGAGAGAGAGGGGGAGAAAGTCTAGGAGACACAGACCTCCATGTTGTCTACGCTGGGCTGGTTTGCATTAGGAAAGGCTATGATGTGGATTTGGGAAGAGCTCCCTAGACCCTCAACCCCCCATCCCATCCCCTCCACACACACACACACACACACGCACACACACACAAAATGCTTAGCAGCAATCAGGCACATGGCGAGGGTAGAGGCCTCTGCGGTCTTCTCTCGCTGGAAGATCCAACGCTACATGTCAGAGCATGGCACTGCGCCAGCAGCCTTGGTATTAACCACTAGCCACACACACACACACACACACACACACACACATACAGAGACACAAAGACACACATACTTGGTGTCTGTAGTGAATGCAACCACCACTGCCTCTACAGAAGCACATAGACAAAATGCAGAAAGGAAAAACACAGACAGACACACACACACACATACACACACACACACACACACGTGCAGTGATCCATCACTGGTCTTGGCGGGCGGTTCTGAGGGCGTTCAGACGGAGTTCTCTGTTCTGACCCACAGTGCTGGTGCAGCCACAACAAAGCACATGGCAGCGTCTCAAACACAACAGTGCTGCCTCCCCCGCACCCCCCTCCTCTCACACACACACACACACACCACACTGCTCGCACACACACACACTCTCACTCCTCAAACACACTCACTCCTCACACACACACACACACACTCACTCCTCACACACAGTGTCTCAAACACAACAATGCTGCCTCCCCGCACCCCCCCTCCTCACACACACACACACTGCTCGCACACACACACACACTCACACACTCCTTACACACACACACACTCCTCACAAACAGCGTCTCAAACACAACAATGTTGCTCCCCACCACCCCTCCTCACACACACAACACTGCTCGCGCACACACACACACTCCTCACACACACTCACTCTTCACACACACACACACACACTCTTCACACACAGCTTCTCAAACACAACAATGCTGCTCCTCGCGCACCACTCCTCACACACACACACTCTCACACACACTCACTCCTCACACACACTCACTCCTCACACACACACTCACTCCTCACACACAGCGTCTCAAACACAACAATGCTGCTTCCCGCCACCCCTCTTCACACACACACGCACTCCTCACACACAGCGTCTCAAACGCAACAATGCTGCTCTCCACGCCCTCCACTTCCTCTACACTCCTCCTCACACACACACACTCCTCACACACACACATTCCTCACACAGACACACACACTCCTAACAGCACCTGTGTGAGTGTCTGCTCCTAGTTACACTACTCCTGCTCTTCCTGCTCCTGTTCTTGCTCCTGTTCTCACTCCTCCTCATGCTGTTCCTGTTCTTGCTCCTGTTCCTGTTCTCACTCCTCCTCATGCTGCTCCTGATCTTACTCCTCCTCATGCTGTTCCTGATCTTATTCCTCCTGTTCCTGATCTTACTCCTCATCATCCTGTTCCTGATCTTACTCCTCCTCATGCTGTTCCTGATCTTACTCCTCATCATGCTGTTCCTGATCTTACTCCTCCTCATGCTGTTCCTGATCTTACTCCTCATCATGCTGGTCCTGATCTTACTCCTGTTCCTGATCTTACTCCTCATCATCCTGTTCCTGATCTTACTCCTCATCATCCTGTTCCTGATCTTACTCCTCATCATGCTGATCCTGATCTTACTCCTCATTATGCTGCTCCTGATCTTATTCCTCCTGCTCCTGATCTTACTCATCCTCATGCTGTTCCTGATCTTACTCATCCTCATGCTGTTCCTGATCTTACTCCTCATCATGCTGCTCCTGATCTTATTCATCCTGCTCCTGATCTTACTCCTCATCATCCTGTTCCTGATCTTACTCCTCATTATGCTGTTCCTGATCTTACTCCTCATTATGCTGCTCCTGATCTTACTCCTCATTATGCTGCTCCTGATCTTACTCCTCATCATGCTGATCCTGATCTTATTCCTCCTGCTCCTGATCTTACTCATCCTCATGCTGTTCCTGATCTTACTCCTCATCATGCTGATCCTGATCTTACTCCTCATCACATGCTGCTCTTGTTCCTGCTTTACTCCTTCTGCTGCTCCTGGCCCTGTCTCTGCTCTGCCTCTGTGTCTGCTGCTCTTCCTCCGTCTCCTCCTGCTCCTCATCTGCTTCTGTTCCTGCTCCTCCTCCTGCTCCTCCTGCCTCTGTGTCTGCTCCTCCTCCTCCTCATCCTGCTTCCTCTCCTGCTTCTCCACTCTCTCCTCCTGTTCCTGTTTGCTCCTCCTCTTCTTCTTCCTCCTCCTGCTCAGTTCCTGCCTCTGGCTCTGCTCCTGCTCATTATTCTGCTCCTCATGTTCCTGCTGCTCCTAACCATGTCCTGCTCAGTCCCTGCAGAGGCACCATGATTACCATTAGTTTCCTTAGAATCCACTCCAGGTTTTACTGAGCACTAGGCGCCATAATTACCATTAGTTTCCTTAGAATCCACTCCAGGTTTTACTGAGCTTTAGGTGCCATGATTAGCGTTAGTTCCTTTAGAATCCACTCCAGGTTTTACTGAGCTTTAGGTGCCATGATTAGCGTTAGTTCCTTTAGAATCCACTCCAGGTTTTACTGAGCTTTAGGCACCATAATTAGTGTTAGTTCCTTTAGAATCCACTCCAGGTTTTACTGAGCTTTAGGCGCCATGATTAGCGTTAGCGCCTTTAGAATCCACTCCAGGTGTTACTGAGCTTTAGGTGCCATGATTAGCGTTAGCCCCTTAGCTTAGCATAGCTTAACTAGCATAGTCTGTGCTGGAGAAAGAAAACACTTGGTAGGAGTTTCCACAGCAAGCAGGATCACAACAGCTAGACTACCGATAATGCATACAGACTACTGATGAGACTCACACACACACCTGCACACACACACACTATCGATAGCATACTCAGAGGGCAAGCAAGCTGCTGACTTTAAGTTGGACTTACAGATCTCACTCGCACAAAGTTTTGGATCATGTGTGTGTGTGTGTGTTTATGTATGTGTGTGGGTCTGTGGCTCAAGCTTTTGATGCTTTTCAACAAAGCCATGAGTGTGTGTGGTTCAGCCCTCAAACACTGAGGCCCTGAGCCTAGGTGAGTGTGTGTGTGTGTGTGTGTGTGTGTGTGTGTGTGGGGTGCAGGGATTAGAACCAGAGGGCCTCCTTCTCTGTAGTGTTGTCCGACGGGTGGGTTCTGATCCGGGGTCTTATATGGGCATGCTTTGGGCCCTTGTGTGTGTGTGTGTGTTTGAGGGTGTAGGGGGGATTTGAGAGAGGTCCGTGTGTGTGTGTGTTTGAGGGTGTAGGGGGGATTTGAGAGAGGTCCGTGTGTGTGTGTTTGAGAGGGGGGTGGGGGTGTAGGGGGGATTTGAGACGGTGCGGTGCGGTCCCGCTGGTCTCGCCGGTTCCGGCCTGCTGTCCTGTAAACAATTAGCTGATCAGTGAGGTGAGACTGAGCTGTTTACTTCTCGACCCAATCCGACCCCTCAGACACACACACACACACACACACACTTTGTCTTTTATAGACATTGCACACTTGCACATACACACACAAAAGCCTAGAGACCACATGACCTGAGTACTGTGTGTGTGTGCGTGTGTGTGCGCATGTGTGTGTGCGTGTGTGTGTGTGTGCCGGTGGGGTATGTGGTAGGACAGTTTGAAAGGTGTGTGTTGATCACTGAAGTGTGTGTTGGTCCTGTTTGAGATGAGAGGTGAGGTTGGGGACAGGATTTTGAGAGGAAGAGAAAAACACACACACACACACCTCCACTGGAGCGTGCTGCAGACACTGCTGGAAGACACACTGCCTTTACACACACACACACACACACACACACACACACACACACACGTAGGTCAAGCTAGCTTTAAAACAAAAAAAAAACTCAACACTTCTATGCTGTCTGTCTTCTCTCTTCCTCATTGTGTGTGTGGTGTGTGTGTGTGTGTGTGTGTGTGTGTGTGTGTGTGTGTGTGTGTGTGTGTAGCGCACCCCATGAGGAGCACTCCGGCACACACCCCCTCTATGGACATGGAGAGTGCAAGTGGCCCGGCTGTGAGGCACTTTGTGAGGACATGGGACAGTTCCTCAAGTAAGTACACACACACACCCACACACACACACACACACACACACACACACAGCGGATGCACGGAACAGTTCCTCAAGTAAGTACATACACACACACACACACTCATGCGCATGCCTGGGACAGTTCCTCAAGTACACACACATTCATGCCCTCGCGCGCGCACACACACACACACACACACACACACTGTATGTACAGAAACACAGACAAAATATGAGAAATATTTCTCGATTTGACCGTCTGCAGTGGTCCGGCGGCTGTGAATAAGTCTAGACTGTACAAGAGGAAAGAGAGAGAGTGCAGTGAACTAAGACAAGGCACATCAGAGAGAGAGAGAGAGAGAGAGACACAGAGACAGAGAGACAGAGACAGAGAGACAGAGAGACAGAGAGACAGAGACAGAGAGACAGAGAGAGAGAGACAGAGAGAGAGAGAGACAGAGAGAGAGAGAGACAGAGAGAGAGAGGTTGTGTGTGTGGGGGGGGGGGGGGGGGGGGGGGGGGGGGGTGTTAGAGAGACAGAGAGGGCAAGAATTCCTCACTGGGGTGGCATACTGAGAGATTATTGCCCCTGGAGAGAAGTGTGACATTTTCCATTTCTGTGATACACACACACACTCTCTCTCTCTCAAACATACACACACACACTTCTCTGAAGTGTGTCCACACACATCTCTTTGGACACCCCAAGGACACAGCCACATACACACACACACACACACACACACACACCATCAGGTTCTAAGTATGAAATGGAGTGGTGTCCATGAATGTCAGTCAGTACTGAGCCTCTGTGTTCTGACTGGGGCTAGGGACCCTACAAGGAGGCACAATACCAGCAACAACACACACACTTACACACCAACACAACACACACAAACACATTTACACACATTTAAACACATCTTTAAACATTTACACACACCCCAACACATATTTACACACATCTGTAGACAGTTCACATACACTCGGCACACACTGGGCCCTTAGGAGGAGACTCAAGGTTAGCAACAGTACACACTTACACACATCTATTACACACTTACACACATCTACACACATTAATAGACATTAACACATGCCAATATACCTTTACATATAACAACACACACACACTCGGTCCTATTATAATACACACTAACACACATTTACACACAGTAACACACACACTGGAGTCTGTCATACACCAGTAGGGCACACACACGCACGTCACAGTTTTATGCACACTTTATTTTTGCTTTTCTGTGTGTCTCTACTGTGAGAGGGAGAGGCTGTGGTCTAGTGTGTGTGTGGTGTATGTGTCTGTGCTGTTAATCTATTGTGTGTGTGTGTGTGTGTGTGTGTGTGTGTGTACGGTGCCTCTAATGCACTGTCAGTGAAAGCCATGTCCCGTGGTCATGCCCCACTGAGTTACCATGGCGATAGATCCCGTGAAACCCCTGTTTGTCTTCCTGTCTCCCCATCCCCTATATTGCTGTGTGCGTGTGTGTGTGTGAAGGCATTTGTGTGAGTGTTTGTGCTGTGTGTGTGTATGCTTGTCAGGTACCTGGCTGTAAGCTCTGTCACGGCCTGATTAGCAGTCTTCCCAAACTTCCTCTCCACCGTGTCTCTCTCTCTCTCCCCCCTTCTCTCTCTCTCTCTCTCTCTCTCTCTCTCTCTCTCTCTCTCTCTCTCTCTCTCTCTCTCTCTCTCGCTCCCCTCTCTCTCTCCTCTCTGTCTTCTGTGCTTCTGCAGTGCCCTGTCAGGCTAATTGTTTTCACGCAGCTAATTAGCTCATTTACAATTAGATCTCTTTGTTTCTCCGATGCTAGCAAAGACATCAAAAAGAAGCTCCCTCCTCCCCTGTGCCTCTCCCTCTTTCCATCTCTCCCTCTCCTCCCCATCTCCCTCTCCCTTTCTGAATCTCTCTCTCTCTGAATCTCTCTCTCTCTCTCACCTCTCTCTCTCTCTCTCCTCCCTATCTCCCTCTCCCTCTCTGATCTCTCTTTCTCTGAATCTCTCTCTCTCTCTCTCTCTCTGAATCTCTCCCTCTTTGTCTTTCTTTTCTTGTTTCCCTGTCGGTCTGTCTTTTCTTGTCTGTTTGCCAGTTTAGGGCCTGTGGGAGTGGAGTGGGTGAGGGATTGTGGGATGAGAGGAAGAGAGAGGTAGAGAAAGAGAGGGGGGATAAAGGCGAAAGAGATCTGAGCTTTGTGGAGAGATGTAAACAGCCCGTTGTCTTTGGTGTGTTAGAATAACCAGGCTTCAGAGTGGAAAAGGCTGACATGCCAGCCCCTTGTGTGTGTGTGTGTGTGTGTGTGCGCGTGTTTGTGTGTGTGTGAGTGTCTAAACAAGGAACTGTTCAGTAGACCCTGAACCACTTCTGTCGGCCTTGAACCCCTACGTTAAACCTATAGAACAGGAACCTTCACGCATTAGACCACACCTACAGACATTCTTGTAGAACAGGAACCTTTAGGCCCTGAACCACTGTTGTGCCCGCTGAGTCCTTACATTAGACCACTAACCCCTCTTATAGAACAGGAACCTTTGAACATTCATCCAGACCTACAGACACCCTTATAGGACAGGAACCTTTAGACCTGAACATTATTACAGGACAGGAACCCTAAACCCTGAACCAGTACTACAGGACAGGAACCTTTAGACCCTGAACCATTATTACAGGACAGGAACCCTAAATCCTGAACCAGTACTACAGGACAGGAACATCAGACCCTGAACCAGTACTACAGGACAGGAACCTTAGACCCTGAACCAATTCTACAGACACTTATAGAACAGGAATCGTAGTCAGTCACACACCACATAACTGACATGTTCAGCTGTGTGTATGTAAACACAGTAGTCTGTGGAAGTGCAGTGGAACCAAAGCAGCGGCCATGATGCTCTAAGAGCCTATGCAAGAGGGGGCTGCTCTCATTAGAGGAGTCATTACAATACTACAGGTGGTGTGTGTGTGTGTGAGGAGGTGGTGTGTGTGTGTGAGGAGGAGGTGGGTGTGTGTGTGAGAGGTGGAGGAGGATGTGCGCGTGTGTCTGTGCATGTGTGTGTGTGAGGAGAGGGAGGTGTGTATGAAAGAGGAGGAGGAGTGTGTTTGTTTACCCAGTGCTGGCATCTGGGTGCTAATGAGGGGTGTGGGGGGTGTCCCCAGCTGGATGCCGCGGGCGACGGCTTGGTTGACATGCCTCGGAGCGATGGTGTGGCCGCGGGTCCCTGGCGACGTTGCCCGGGGAGACGAAGGAGGGCGGGGGGGCCGGCCGGCTTGCGCAGGGCGGCGTTGCGTTGTGGGCTGTCGGCTGCTGACACGCAACATGAAAGCGCTGAGGAGTCTGGGAAAGTTTGAGGAGTAAAGCTGCTGTTTGGTGGCGTGGTGTTCATTTCACTTCGCCTCAGGGCACGCAGAGAAGAGAGAGGGAGAGAGAGAGAGGGAGAGAGAGGGAGAGAGAGAGAGAGGGAGAGGGATAGAAAGAAGGAGGGAGAGAAGGAGGGAGAGAGGGAGGGAGGGAGAGAGAGAGAGGGGGGGGAGGGAGAGAAGGGGGGGAGGGGAGAGAGGGAGGTAGAGAGAGAGAGGGAGGTAGAGAGAGAGGGAGGTAGAGAGAGAGGAGTACATAGTGATGTTAGGGAGAGGGGGAGAAAGAAGGAGGGAGAGAGGGAGGGAGAGAGGGAGGGAGAGAAGGGGGGAGAAGGAGAGAGAGGGAGGTAGAGAGAGAGGGAGAGAGAGGGAGGGAGAGAGAGAGGGAGAGGGGGAGAGAGGGAAAGGGAGAGAGAGAGAGAGGGAGGGAGGGAGAGAAGGGGGGGAGAAGGAGAGAGAGGGAGTAGTAGAGAGAGAGGGAGAGAAAGAAGGAGGGAGGGAGAGAGAGAGAGAGGGAGAGAGAGAGAGAGAGGAGGGAGGGTGAGGGAGAGGAAGAAGAGCGACAGGAGAGCCGGAGAGAGGGAGAGGCAGATGAGGGAAGAGGCAGAGAGAGAAAGGAAAGAAAGAAAGAAAAAGAAGGCGAAAATAAAAGCGCTGACAGATGATGCCATCAGTGCGGAGCTGCTGCCCTGCCAGCCTGCCTTAGTCACAGAGGGCAGCGAGAGGCAACGCATTCCTCTCCTCCTTTACACTCCTCCCTCTGTTTCTCTCTCTTCCTCTATCTCTCTCCCCTTACACTCCTCCCTCTGTTTCTCTCTGTCTCTCTCTCTCCCTCTAACTCTCTCCTTTACACTCCTCCCTCTGTTTCTCTCTTCCTCTATCTCTCTCTCCTTTACACTCCTCCCTCTGTTTGTCTCTCTCTCCCTCTATCTCTCTCTCCTTTACACTCCTCCCTCTGTTTGTCTCTCTCCCTCTATCTCTCTGTACACTCCTCTCTCTGTTTCTCTCTCTCTCTCCCTCTACCTCCTTCTCTCTCTACACTCTCCCTCCCTCTTTTTCTCTCTCTCTCTCTCTCCCTCTCTCTCCTTTACACCCATCCCTCTATCGCTCTCTCCCTTTCTCCTTCCCCACCCTTTTATTCCAAAGAGCTATTCACCTGTACTAGCTAGTAACCCCCCCCCACACACACACCACACACACACTTACACGTACACATACACAAATACACACACACACACACACACACAGACACACCGTTCACTTTGTGCTGTAGAGAATGGAGACCACTGCTGCCCTTTAAACCCTAAGACTTTCTTCTTTGTTTCCCATACTTCTGACACCCTTTCTCTCTTTCTCTCTCTCTTTTCTTCTGTTTTTCTGTCTCTTTCTTTCGGTCTTCATCCTTGTACCCCCCCCCCCCCCCCCCACACACACACACACACACACACTCACACACAACCCACACCACCACCAACCTCCCTGTCTATGTTGTGTGTGTTTGTGGTTGCGTGTGTGTGTGTGTATGTGTGTCCCTCGTGGCCCTGTCTGCTTTAATGATGTTCACTCCTCTCTGGCGTGGAGCGGCTACATGTGTTAGAACACTCAGGCTCTCTTCTCCGTGTGTGTGTGTGTCTGTGTGTGTGTGTGTGTGTGTGTGTGTGTGTCCGTGGCTGAAGCCTCGTCGGGTAAACACAGCCTCATTGTCGCTCCGCTGTAAAAAAAAACAAAAACACTGCTACCGTTTATTACCGGCCATAAAGCACTGTGGTTAGCCTTCTGTAGAGAGAGAGAGAGAAGGAGAGAGGGAGAGAAAGAAGGAGAGAGGGAGAGAGAAAGATAGACGAAGAGAGAGGTGGAGAGGGAGAGAGAAAGAAAGAGAGAAGGGGGCAAGACAGGAGGGCAAGAAAAGAGAGCGACAGCTATGGTGAGGAAGAGTGAGAGGGAGAGAGAGAAGGAGAGGGAGAGAGAGAAGGAGAGGGAGAGAGAGAGAGGGAGAGAGAAGGAAAGAAAGAGAGAAGGGGGATTAACAGGATGGTAAGAGAAGAGAGCGACAGCTATGGTGAGGAAGAGTGAGAGAGAGACAGAAAGAGGGAGGGAGAGAAAGAAGGAGAGGGAGAAAGGAGAGAGAGGAAGAGAGAGAGAAGGGGAGTGAGAGAAAGAAAGAGAGAAGGGAATCAGGAGGATAAGAGAAGAGAGGGATAGCTATGGTGAGGAAGAAAGAGAGAGAGACAGAAAGGGAGAGAGAGAGAGGGAGGAGAGGAAGAGAGAGAGGGAGGAGGAGGGGGAAAGGCTGGTGAGCTCATGTTTGTGTTATTATCGTACACTTGTGGAGAAACGAGTATCAGTGCTCGCCTGGATTACTGCGCCGGTGACATCATTGTTTTTGTTTAATGTTTCTTGGGCTCGGGGCTGCTTTTGGGCCAGAGGAACATTGTGTGTGTGTGTGTGTGTGTGTGGATGGGACACACACACACACACACCACCTCTCAGCTCATGCCTATTTAAAGCTGCATCAAGGGGGTGGGCATTGGGCACTAAAGCTGGCATCCATCACACACACACACACACACACACACACATATTGGGGGCCTGGCAGATAGCAGGACAGGGGCCACATACCAATCAGAGCCGACTACCCAGAGGCACTGTGTGTGTGTGTGTGTGTGTGTGTGTGTGTGTGTGTGTCTGGTGTTGTGTGTGTGTCGCCTTGTCCACCCACGGCCTGTGAGTGAAGCCCAAAAGAATGCGCATTCAGAATGCCCCACGGATAAGGGTGTCTGCTAAGTGAAAATCAAGAGGCTCCTGAGGCAAAGGAGTACACTGTGTGTGTGTGTGTGTGTGTGTGTGTGTGTGTGTGGTGAGGGGATTTCATGCGATTTGTTGCTCATCACACTGGAGGAAGTGACTCAGTAAGAGTTAGGGGTGGTGGAAGGGTCCGAGATGAAGTGTGTGTGTGTGTGTCTTTATGCGCATGTGTGTGCATCTAGCCCTGCTTTTTACTTGAGTGATGAATTGTCTGGTGTCAGATGTAGAGACGAAGCCAGAAGGCCCCATTTGTGAGAGTCTAAGCTGTGTATCTCTCTCACACACACATACACACATGCATACACACACACACACACACACACATGCATACACACACACACACACATGCACACGCAATGCAGATGTCACTTTTTGGCTCTCATTTCTCAGGAAGCTTCTTTCATCACCCTTTCCCTTACAAACACACACACACACACACACACACACACACACACACACACGTTTTCCTTCAAACATACCCACTCCAACTTTGCTTGTCTTTCTCAATCACACACACACGTACACACCCTAACTATTTTACATGCCCTTGTGACATACACATAACAAAATGTACTAAGCAAGTGCATGTGTGCACACCCAGAGATACACACACACACACGTGCGCGCGTACACGCACACACACACACACACAAACACTCTCTCACACATACACACACACACAGATGGAGGAAGCCTGAGGGTTTTGTTGTAACCTTTGACCTCCTGGATTATTGGGCCAGCCAGGTGTTCTGAAGCTTAAAGACACAGGAGACACACCTGGAGGGCGCACACACACACACACACACACACACAGATTGCTCTTTCATGAAAGCAGGCAAAATCTCCTTGAAAGATCAGAAAGGGGAATGCAGCAGCTGCGTGTGTGTGTGTGTGTGTATGCGCACGATGGATGCGGTGTCGAGTTTATTTGTATAGCGCATTTCATACACAGATGGAGTTCAAAAACAAAAACATAATGTAAATATACAAGAAATCATAAAAGATAAAATATGTGTAAAAGCATAAAAGTAAAAAAAATATGTGATGAATAAAAACATAAAAGCATAAGAAAACATAAAATAAGTATAAATGAGTAATTAAAGGTAAATCATTAGCAGTAGTCTGCTAATAAGCAGCATCTGAAAATATAAAGTAAATGTAAATGCTTAAAAGTATAAAAGTAAAATAGATATAAATCATTAGCAGAAAGAATCTGAGAAGAGTTTGGTCCTCAGTCTAGATTTGAAACTGCCAACAGCAAGTTGGTTCCAGAGCTGAACAGCATAGCAGCTGAAAACCGCTTCACCACATTTTGTTCTGACTGCAGGTTTTACCAACAGATTTTTCTGCTGTGATCTTAGAGACTTAGTTTGTGCATATAGCTGAAACATATCCGATAGGTAATTGGGTCCTATCCCATATAATGTTTTTAACACAAGAAGCAATGCCTTAAAGTCAGTTCTGTAACTTGCTGGGACCTTAAAATTGAAGTAATGCGATCAGATCTTTTTTGTTCTTGTAAGAATCCTTGCTGCTGCATTTTGGAAAAGTTGAATCTGTTTAGTGGTCATTTTAGGAAGGCCTGTGAAAAAGTGTGTGTGTGTTGGGTGACTGTACACATTGAAGGGGGCCTGTAGGCTGAGGGACTGTATGTGTGTGTGTGTGGGTTGGGAACTGTAGGCCGAGGGACTGTGTGTGTGTGTTGGGGACTGTAGGTCGAGGGACTGTGTGTGTGTGTGTGTGTGTGTGTGTGTGTTGAGAACTGTAGGCCGAGGGACTGTGTGTGTGTGTTGGGGACTGTAGGTCGAGGGACTGTGTGTGTGTGTGTGTGTGTGTGTGTGTGTGTGTGTGTGTTGAGAACTGTAGGCCGAGGGACTGTGTGTGTGTCTGTGTGTTGGGGACTGTAGGTCGAGGGACAACCCCAAACTCTAAATGACCCTAGCTCTGGTGCATGATGGGAAAGGTCGGGAGGTCAATCGTCTACCGCCATCACAGGAAACAAACATGTCCCCTGTCCAGATCCAAACACACACACACTGCTTTGTCTGCTCGCTGTGTTCCATCTTCCACCCACACACTCTTTGTTTCTCTCTCTCTCCCTCTTTTTCTCTCTGTCTGTCTCTCTCTCTCTCTCTCTGCATAGTTTAATTAGCTTTATTGACATACCTGTTAAAAAGTCTATGACCCATTTACCCCCTCCACACACATAAAATAAACTATAATGAAAAATATTGAAATAAATTAAAGATCTCTTCTTGTTTCTCAGCATATCCTGTTTCTCTCTTTCTCTCATCCTGTCTTTTTCTCCTCTCCTCTTTTCCTTCCTCTTTCCTCTTTTCTATCGCTCTCACACACCCCCATAATTCTTGTCAGCTGTCTGTTTTTCTTTTTGTCCCTTCTTCTCCTCACTTCATACTTCATTTCTCTCTCTCTCATTCTCTCTCCCCCTCTCTCGCTCTCCCTCTCTGTGTGTGTGTCTCTGTTTCTCTCTATCTCTCTTGCTCTCTCACTCACTGTGTCTCTCTGTTTCTCTCTCTCTCATTCTCTCTCTTGGTCTCTCTATCTCTCTCTTGCTCTCTCACTCACTGCCCCCCCCCCCCCCCCCCCCCCCAATTATTGTCTTAATTGCTCTGGCAGCTTTGTGTGTGTGTGTGTGTGTGTGTGTCATCTGTTTGTTTGGCTTAGGAAAGGTACACTCCTGGTCTATGAAGTAAAAACACAGCTCAAGTAACCCAAGGCGTAGTGTGTGTGTGTGTGTGTGTGTGTGTGTGTGTGTGTGTGTGTGTGTGTGTGTGTGTGTGTGTGTGTGTGTGAAACCGAAGGCATGGCTGTGAGATTCAGCCGTTCAAACTCGATGACTGCTCCCTCAAAACAAATGATATCATATCCAGGTGCTTTTCTCCCCACTTCTGTGTGTGTGTGTGTGTGTGTGTGTGTGTGTGTGTGTGTGTGTGTGTGTGTGTGTGTGTGTGTGTGTCTCCTCTCTCCCACTCAGAGTTCATGGCCTCTCTCCCGCCTGATGTTTTAGTGAAAACAAAACAATATTTTGCTGTGAAATTCTGTAATGGCTGCCTGTCCACTTTTCACACAGTCAGACCCTATCAGTCCATTATGTTACTCTCTCACACACACGTACACACACACAGACACACACACACACATACACAAACACACACACATACAGACGCACACACACACACACTGGCACTCAAACTTCTTTTAGCTGAAAAATTCAGGAAGAAAAACAAGTGAGACACTGACTGGCAAGATCATGCAGAAAGTGTGAAAACAAGTGTGTGTGTGTGTGTGTGTGTGTGTGTGTGTGTGTGTGTGTGTGTGTGTGTGTGTGTGTGTGTGTGTGTGTGTGTGTGAGAGAGAGAAAAAGAGAGAGAGGCGAGGGGAGTGTGTGTGGGAGAAGGGGAGACGGGAAAATAGAAAGCCTATGAGAAAGCTCAAGTGAGTGCGTGTGTGTGTGTGTGTGTGTGTATTAATTGCACTGGTTCCTGTATTGGTGTACTGTATGTGTGTGTGTCTGTGTGTGTTTGTGTCTGGCGTATGTGTAGTGTGTCCATGTCTGAGAGAGAGAGATAGAGAGACTGAGTGTGTATGTGTGCATGCATGTGTTAAGTTGCTTGTAGTGGGTTTTGTGTGTTTGTGGGTGAAAGAGTGTGTGTGTGTGTGAGTGAAAGAGAGTGTGTGTGTGTGTGAGTGAAAGAGTGTGTGTCTGTGAGTGAAAGAGTGTGTGTGTGTGTGTGAGTGAAAGAGTGTGTGTGTCTGTGAGTGAAAGAGTGTGTGTGGCTGTATTGGTGCTTATGTGTACAGGGCACATGAAGGTATTCTGACACACATAGTAAGACGTATGAAGAGCTGGGTGTGTGTAATGTTGTCTTGGCCTGCACAATGGTCTAGCACACAAATGTGTGTGTGTGTGTGTGTGTGTGTTTCCTCGCTGGCGGAAGCAGTGTGTCTGTGTCTGCAGTGGGGGTGCTGTGTGTAAATCCTGTGTGTGTATGAGTGTGTGTCTTGATCTGTATCAGCGGTAGCAGGGGCAGCACTATGTGTAAATCCTGTATTTGTGTGTAAATTGTGTGCGCGTGTGTGTGTGTGTGTGTGTGTGTATTGACGGTGGTAAGGGAAGGTCTGCATTGTGTGAAGTTAAGTGAGAGCCCCACAGGACGACAGATAAACACTAAACACTCCCTGTGGACAAGCAAGCAAACAAACAGGTGTGTGTGTGTGTGTGTGTGTGTGTGTACACGAACAAACGGCTGTGTGTGTGTATGTGCCGTCCTTGGATGTGGACATGTATTTATGTGAGGTCATCATTGGCTCACATCCATTCAATGAATTCTTCCTGATTCCAACTCCTTGTGTGTGTGTCTTTGTATACGGGTACCTATGTGTGTGTGTATCTGTACATTTAAGACTCAAAATGTGTGTGTACACAGTTTTGACGTGTGTGTGTGTGAATCATAATTCTCTCTCTCGTGTGTGTGTGTGTGTGTGTGTGTGTGTGTGCCCACACATTAATATGGCTGTTTTTGTACAGTATGCCCTTATGTGTGTGAAGGAATGTGCAAGGTTGTGCCTCTTTGTGTGTGTATGGATGTGACCGCATGTGGATATTTGTGTCATATGGATGTGGATATTTGTGTGTGTGTGTGTGTGTGTGTATGGATGTGACCGCATGTGGATATTTGTGTCATATGGATGTGGATATTTGTGTGTGTGTGTGTGTATGGATGTGACCGCATGTGGATATTTGTGTCATATGGATGTGGATATTTGTGTGTGTGTGTGTGTATGGATGTGACCGCATGTGGATATTTGTGTCATATGGATGTGGATATTTGTGTGTGTGTGTGTGTGTGTGTGTGGGAGCGAGTGTTTGTGTTTGGTGTTGTTAGGGAGCCATGGTTATGGTCTAATCCACTGGAGTGTGCTTAAAAGGCGGTCTCCATGCTCCCAGCCCTGCCAGTAGTCCCATGGAAACAGGTCTTAGTGTGACGGCACTGGAGTGTGTGTGTGTGTGTGTGTGTGTGTGTGTGTGCGTGCGTGCGCTGCAGCTGTGGTTGGATGAGCCACATGTCTCTCTCTGTTCTCTAATGGGACCTCTCCCTAAGGCCTTAATATAGAGTAATCTACACACACACACACACACACACACACACACACACACACACGCACACGGCACTGATGCAATGAGCTATACATACAAATCCTTATATTTGCAGACAGTCTGTTGCTCTCCATATAAAAGAACACACACACACAGAGTCTGTTGCTCTCCATAAAAAAGAACACACACAGACACACACACAGACACAGACACACACACAGACACACACACAGACACACACACACTACTGATGCAATGAGCTATACATACCAATCCTCATATTTGCAGACAGTCTGTTGCTCTCCATATAAAAGAACACACACACACACTACTGATGCAATGTGCTATACATACAAATCCTCATATTTGCAGACAGTCTGTTGCTCTCCATATAAAAGTCACGGCCCTGGCAGTTAATATTAAATATGTGTCTAATTCTGATTTTCTCTCTCTTGTTCTCTCTCTCCCTCCTTCTCTCCCTCCCTCTTTGTCTCTATCCCCCCTCTCTCTCTCCGTCTCTCCCTCTCCCTCTCTCTCTCCCTCTCTGCCCCTCCACCTCTCTCCCTCTCTCTCTATCCCTCCCTCTCTCTCCCTCCACCTCTCTCCCTCTCTCTCTATCCCCCTCTCTCTCCGTCTGCAGGCATCTGAACAGTGAGCATGCTCTGGATGACCGCAGCACCGCCCAGTGCCGAGTGCAGATGCAGGTGGTGCAGCAGCTGGAGATACAGGTAGGACACACACACACACACACACACACACACACACACACACATACACACACACGCATACACACACATACTCTCATACACACCCACACACACACACACACACACTCATACACACACTCATACACTAACTTTCATCTGTCTGTGTCTCACACACACACACACACACACTCATACACACACTCACACACAAGCATGCACACACATACACACACACAACTGGCACTATTTCTTACAGGCCTGAGATACATCACACTATCTTTTATATGTCGATGTGCGTCTCTCTCTCACACACACACGCACACACACAGGAACTACTCTCGTTACACTGCTGAGGGTAAGCGTATGGGAGTTCCTGGAGCTACAAACACACTGAGCGCATGGGAGTTAGTCGAGCCACACACACACACACTGAGCATATGGGAGGTAGTTCAGCTACACACACACACACACTGAGCGTATGGGAGGTAGTTCAGCTACACACACACACACACTGAGTGTATGGGAGTTAGTCGAGCCACACACACACACACTGAGCGTATGGGAGTTAGTAGAGCTACACACACACACACTGAGCACATGGGAGTTAGTCGAGCCACACACACACACACTGAGCGTATGGGAGTTAGTGGAGCTACACACACACACTGAGCGTATGGGAGTTAGTCGAGCCACACACACACACACTGAGCGTATGGGAGTTAGTGGAGCTACACACACACACTGAGCGTATGGGAGTAGAGCTACACACACACTGAGCGTATGGGAGTTAGTAGAGCTACACAGACACACACACACACACACACACACACACACTGAGTGTACAGGAGTTAGTGGAGCCTGTAATGTAAAGGGTCTCAGCAGTGGATGGCAGCCCCCAATTATAAACCTGCACAGCCCATTCCTACTGCAGAACACACACACACACCCTTAATGAGAACCGCTGTGTGTGTGTGTGCGTTAGATAGGGTGGTTGGCGTTCGCATATATGTCCCCAATCTTAATATTTCCCATCATGGTCCCTACCACACACACACGGACCCTTAAATGCCTGAGTAGTGAGGATAGCTGGTCTATGTCTCTCTCTCACACACACACACACACACACACACACACACACACAGTGTGTGCATGGCTGGTTGAGCTGACAGAGCCGATGAAAGTGTCTTCAGGCTGATGTCTGTAGTTTGGCGCCCCCATTCATTCCACACTGTGTGTGTTTGTATGCCTATGTGGCAGGGGTGTGTGTGTGTATATCTATAACATAGTGGTGTGTGTGTGTGTGTGTGTGTGTGTGTTCAAGCCTGGCTGTGCGTTAATGGTGTATATGTGTACGTGTGTGTGTGCCTTTGTGGGATAGTGGTCTGTGTGTGTGGATGTCTGTGTGTGTGTGTGTGTGTGTGTGTGTGTGTGTGTGTGTGTGTGTGTGTGTGTGTGTGTGTGTAAGAGGACGTGTGTGATTGGCGTTTAGGAATGTCAAATAGGGACGCCTGAAGCCTCAGGGCATGACTGTCGCAAGGCCACTCTTCAACGCACACTAGGAGTGTGTGTGTGTGTGTGTGTGTGTGTGTGTGTGTGTGTGTGTGTGTGTGTGTCTGAGCAAAACACCACCAAACAAATGACACAGTGTGAACATACCCCTGAGCTGACTGTTTGATGAAAAAAAAATATATAAAGTAACACACACTCATCACTCACACACAATCCATTTACCTTTCCCTCTCGCACACGCACGCACGCAGACACACACACACACACAAACACACACACACACACACAGAGCCCAATTGCCCATCTCGATTAGTAGTGAAAGTGCTCTCGTCACAGCTCCTCTAATATCTGTGACAGGTCTGCTTGACTGGGAGGCTCATCACAGCAAACCCACACTGACAGGAGAGTGTGTGTGTGTGTGTGTGTGTGAGTGTGCTTATGCATGTGTATGCCTGTGTGTATGTATGCACGCACGCCTATGTCTGTGTGGGATGCGTTTGCTCGTGCATACGTGTGTGCGTGTGTGTGTGGAGGATAGCTGGAAGCAGACGTGAGTGCCCATGGGACACTTAGTAAAAATGCTCTCTCAGGTTGTGTGTGTGTATGTGGGATATGTGTGTGTGGACAGTGTTCTCCAGTTTAATGGTATTGAAAACCTTGGCATTCCTCTGTCTTCTACAGTAAATGTGTCTTTTAATACTGAAGATGTCATGGCATTAATTTTCTCTGTTTTTGTCTGTGTGTGTGTGTGTGTGTGTGTGTGTGTGTGTGTTACAGCTGGCTAAGGAAAGTGAACGTCTGCAGGCAATGATGACCCACCTGCACATGCGCCCCTCAGAGCCAAAGCCTTTCAACCAACCTGTAAGTCAACTCATAGCTGTGTGTGTGTGTGTGTGTGCGTGTGTGTGTGCGTGTGTGTCTGTGTGTGTGTGTACTCCCTCTCTCTCTGCAAGTGTGATTCATGTGTAGTGATTTCCTGGAGTACACTCGAACATGTCTATGTTCTATAGCTTGTGTGTAGTTAGCTGAATGTGTGTGTGTGTGCATGCGTGCTGTTAATGGTGTGTGTGTGAGTGTGTGTGTGTGCCAGTGAACGTGTGTATGTCCCTGTGCAGCTTGTGTCTCGCCAGTGGGGCTCATGTTAGCTAATTACCTAGCGGCACACACTCAACCTGAGTAATTAGTCATTTAGGCTGCCACGCCTCTCTCCCACTGATTACACACTCATACACACACACACACACACACACACACACACACACATGTTTAGCAGCACACACACACATACACACATGTTTAGTAGCACACTCATACACACACACATAACCACACGCAAGCGTTTAGCAGCACATATGCACACAGTTTCAGCAGCAGCAAGGCACGCTCACACACACACACACACACATTTAGCTGCACACATACACACACGCAGATGCAGGCATACACTCAAACACCTGCGCAGACATTGTTGTACAGGTTCACAGATGTGTGTGATAAAGAAAGAGTACGTGTGTGCAGGTGTAGAGTGTGTATGTGTGCATTAAATGTCTCTGCACGTGTGTGTGTGTGTGTATTACACATTTTCAACTTAAATATGTCTATTAGTGCCTTCCTGTGTGTGTGTGTGTGTGTGTGTGTGTGTGTGTGTGTGTGTGTGTGTATTACACATTTTCAACTTAAATATGTCTATTAGTGCCTTCCTGTGTGTGTGTGTGTGTGTGTGTGTGTGTGTGTCATTCCTTCTGTCTGTCTGTTTTTGTTTTAAAAAAAAAAAAAAAAAAAAAAAAACATGTCTATCAGTATTGTCCTGCATGTGTGTGTGTGTGTGTGTGTGCAGGCGGGGTCTATATGTCTATATCTATTCATTCTCCATGTCTCTGAGCTGACACTGTATGTGTGTGTGTGTGTGTGTGTGTGTGTGGAGGGCCTATATATGTGTGTGTGTGTGTATATTCATTCCATGTCTGGGTGTGTTTGTGAGCAGCGATGCGCGGGGGCAATTATTATGTGTGTGTGTGCATATGTGTGTGTGTGTGTGTGTGTATTATTAGGCATCTGATGAATATTTCATGTGCAGATTGATGAGGAGACTATTAGAAGGATGAAGATGGGCAAATTAATTGTCAATTAGAAGTGAAGTGTCTTAATTTGAGGAGGATCCAAACGCCGTCAGACAGAGGGAGGGAGGGAGAGGGGGAAAGAGAGGGGACGGCGGAGAGATGGAAGCACAGGGGGAGCAGGAGGGGAGGGGTGGGCAGAAGAGAGGAGGGAGGAGAGAGAGAGAGAAACAAAGATCTGCAGAGAGATGTAGGAAAGGAGAGAGAGGCAAAGATGAAGGGATGACGACAGAGGTACAGAGGGAGAAGAGAGAGATAGAGAGAAGAGATGAAGGATAAGAGCGATGGAGAGAGTTAGATAACAGATAAAGATAAAGATAAAGATGGAAAAAAGAGAAAGAGGGCGAGAGGAGGGAGGGAAAGATGAAAAGAGAGAGAGAGAGGGAGGGAGAGAGAGGTGGTGAAATGGGGCGGAGGTGTGCGGCTTGTTTGAGGCCAAATGTAGTGGATCTGATCTCGGCCAATAGGAGGAGGCGGAGACGTTGCCCGTGGCGACGACAGGGGAAGAGAGGAGTGGGAGCCCTGGAGCCAGCTGTGTGTGTGTGTGTGTGTGTGCGTGTGTGTGTGTGTGTGTGTGTGTGTGTGTGTGTTGGCATCAGGGCGGAGCGAGTATAGAGGGGGTGCAGTGACTGTGGCCTCAATTAAAAGGGTGGGCAGGACCCTGTGTGTGTGTGTGTACAAGAGTGTGTGTGTGTGTGTGTACGTGAGTGTGTGTGTGTGTGTGTGTGGGCTGGCGTGCTGCCAGGGTTAATTAGGTAGCTGTTAAACAATTGTGGCCCTAATTACTGGAGATGGGCCAGGCTACCCTCGCCACCAACACACCACTCTCATCGCTTTGTACTGTAAGACTCGGCACACACACTACTGTACACACACACACACACACACGCATGCACAGCCATCCCGTCTTTAGAAATATATACCTCCCACAGTCACAAGTCTGCACTCTGAAATGAACACACACACACACACACAGCCTCCCTCCTGCACATACGGCATGGTTATGATTAGGGGGAAGTGTGTGTGTGTGTGTGTGTGTGTGTGTGTGTGTGTGTGTGTGTGTGTGTGTGAGAGTGTGGGCAGCATCTGGGCTCACGTCTGGGCTTCTGTTAGCAACACTTTGCACCGCCCACACTAATTGGCTAGACCCAAGGCCTGAAGGGGTGTGTGTGTGTGTGTGTGTGTGTGTGTGTGTGTGTGTGTGGGGGGGGGGGGGGGGTGTTCATGTGGAGGACAAAAGGTTTAAGGGGGGTGTTGCTCACTGTGACTATTTCTCGTCTCTATTTGTTATAGGACCTTTTTCCCCAATTTCTCTCTCTCTCCCTCCCTCTTTCTTTCTCTCTCTCTCTATCTCTGTCTCTCTCTCTCTCTCCCCCTCCCTGCCTCTTTCTTCTCTCTCTTTCTCCTCTTTCTTTCTCAATTCCTGTTTTCTTTTTATAGTTTTTCTATCAGCCTTTGTTGTGTCTTTACTAACTGTAGGACGGATCCCTACAGAATTGCACCCTGGCACATAGCTGTGTGTGTGTGTGTGTGTGTGTGTGTGTGTGTGTGTGTGTGTGTCCATTTTCATGATCATATGCGCATTGTCTGAAGTCTATCGTGCAAGTTGCTTTTGGGGGTGGTCTCGAGACATTTTGGCATTTTGACGACGGGAAAAGTGAACATTCAGTTACTTAATTAATCATAGGTGTGTTCGGGGCGCAACATGCAATAAGCCAATCAGAGTTTATACTCTCAATCTCTTAAAAAAAAACAACAGTCGCGCTTCGTCCATGGCGTGTTGCTATTATGATGGCGGATTTGACTGGACGTTTTTCTTTGGAGGAGACTGATCTGCTCGTGAGCGGTTAATCTTCGGGGGTAAAAGAAACCCATCAAAACCCTCATTTACTTATTTGTCTTTAGGTCTGTTTTTTCACTCACTTGTGTGAAACGCGTAATTTCCCTTTGGTTATGAACAATGTGTGTATGTTTACTTGAAAAAAGAAACAGATTGTTCAATAAATGTGCATTATTGCGAAATGTTTGCCAAGGTGTTTGTGTCTTAATAAGTCATTAGATTAGGCTACTGAAAAGAGCGAAGTTGTATGCAACTGGACATCTTTTTGGGGCTTGAAGGCATTTCACCTAGTCTATAGCTAGTGGATAGCCATCGTCCAGCCACTCATCAAGAGGGGGATCCCCCTCATTATATCCCAAAGCGTTATACGCCCATAAATCAGCTTTTCAGAAATGTGCGACTGACTACCGGCCAGGTTTTTCTTGGTCATTGGCGGAGTCGTTTTCTGCGACCATATATATTAGCATCTAGTGAGCTTTGTGCCAGACCACGTGAGATCACTTTTCTCTGACACACCATGTGGGCTCAGCGTATCTACGCAACGTGAATTTCTGCCGGAAAAAGGAACATTGCGCTCACACAGAATAATAATGACAGCATTCGCATGTCGCGAATGCACAGTGTGCCGTGGCATGATAGGGCTCATTGTGTGTTTTTGCATATTGTTATTTGTGTGTGTTTATAGTTGCATATGTATCAGCATTGTGTGTGTAAAGGAGTGCTGTAACAGCCTGAATATGTGTGTGTGTGTGCGTCTGTGTGTGTGTGTGTGTGTGTGTGTGTGTGTGTGTGTGTGTGTGTGCGCGCGCGCCAGCATGAAAGATAAAACTGCATATCACATGGATCCTGTGGAGGAGAGAAAGAGAGAGAGAATTATTTTAAAGCAAGAGTTAAAGCTAGCTCATCAAGTACAAAGCAGTCGTGTGTGTGTGTGTGTTTGTGAATGTGTTTGTGTGTGTGTGTGTGTGTGTGTGTGTGTGTGTGTGTGTGTATGTATTACATCACGACACGCAGGATTTATTCTCTGTCAGTCTTGTGTAATGCAAAGGATTATGGGGCAGATTTAAATTGGGTTACTGTAAGCTGCTGTAAAGAATGCCACTTAGGGTTGTGTGTGTGGGTGTTTATTTAAGTGTGTGTGTGTGTGTGTATGTATGTTATGTGTGTGTGTATTTAATTGTGTATGTGCGTGTGTGTGTGTGTTGTGTCTGGGGATGTGTGTAGACTAAGACTACGGGATGCGTGCCCGATGAGTGTGTATAATTCCTATTTGCTGTGTGTAATTCTAATATACTGTATGTGTGTGTTTGTGTGTGTGCATGTATGTGTGTGTGTGTTTGTTTGTGTGTTTGTTGTCTGTGTTTGTCCGTGTGTGTGTGTCTCAGCTGAACCTGGCCTCCAGTGCGTCCCTGCTGAAGCGGGACAGCGAGGCGTTCCCAGAGGGCTTACCTCACCCGCCCACCTCTGCGGCTGCTCCAATCACGCCGCTCCGCCAGGGCCCCTCCGTCATTAGCTCCTCCTCCCTGCACGGCCCCGTGGGGCCCATCCGCAGACGCAACTCCGACAAGTACTGCACCCCCATCGCCTCAGGTACTCACACACACATACACACACACACACACACTCACCCTAGACAAGTACTGCACCCCCATCGCCTCAGGTACTCACACACACACACACACACACACACACCCTAGACAAGTACTGCACCCCCATCACCTCAGGTACTCTCTCACACACACACACACACACACACAAACACACACACCTTAGACAAGTACTATACCCCCATCGCCTCAGGTACTCACACACACACACACACACACACCCTAGACAAGTACTGCACCCCCATCGCCTCAGGTACTCACACACACACACACACACACAAACACACACACACCTTAGACAAGTACTGCACCCCCATCGCCTCAGGTACTCATACACACACACACACACACACCCTAGACAAGTACTGCACCCCCATCGCCTCAGGTACTCACACACACACACACACACACACACACACACACACACACACACACACACACACACCTTAGACAAGTACTATACCCCCATCGCCTCAGGTACTCACACACACACACACACACACACACACACCCTAGGCAAGTACTGCACCCCCATCACCTCAGGTACATGCACATACAAACACATGCACACTTACACACACCTAAGACAAGTAATGCAGCCTGATTGCTTAAGATATACACACATACTCACAGACACACACACACCTTGGACAAGTAATGCCCTCCTATTGTTTATAATATATGTAATATAACACAGAAAAAAGCTACACCTCCATCAGTTGAAAAACACACACAAGTCCACAAGTTCATACTGTTCCCATAACTTCATACACACGCATGCAGATTCAGTTCCTATATTATGCATACACACACACACATGCACACACAGGCAACTCTGATCTGTGCCTTATTCACATCTTTGTAGTTGTACACACACACACACGTACCCATGCAATAGCCTTGAGACCTTTACCAGATATGTCATTTAATCTTGTACCTTGTCACCTGTTGCTGAGTTTGTACCTAATGTGGACACAACAGGTGTCATCTTTTGGAAACACTGATAACCATTGATAGTCTGGCGTTCTAAAGGCCAAACATCTAATCGAGTAATCAATAACATAATTGACAAGTTAATCACTAGTGAGAGTAATCTTTAGTTGCATCCCTCACACACATGCTTATCTTTGCAGTACCACACACAGGCCTATACACACTCACACACACACACACATGTGTAATAGCTTAGGAATGCAATTTATGTGTGTGTTTGTGTGGTCTGTGTGTGCGCGTGTGTGTGTGTACCTTCTTGTGTGTGTGTGTGTGTGTTACAGAGCTTGCGCAGAATTCTGAATTCTACAGGAATGCTAATGTCAGACCCCCATTCACCTATGCCTCTATGATACAGCATGTAAGTAAACCGTGAATGTGTGTGTGTGTGTGTTACAGAGCTTGCGCAGAATTGTGAATTCTACAAGAATGCTGATGTCAGACCCCCATTCACCTATGCCTCTCTGATACGGCATGTAAGTAAACGGTAAACGTGTGTGTGTGTGTCAGACCTCCGGTCAACTGTAACTCTCTGACACGGCATTTAAGTAAGTGTGTGTGTGAGAGTGTGTGTGGGGTGGATTTCTTGATGTATTTTGACCAGAGTGTGTTCCTGCTTCTTTCACTCTCTCGCTGTTTTACACATTTTCATGAATACTATGCCTCTATCTCTCTCACACACACACACACACACACACACACACACACACACACACACACACATGCACACACACACACACACACACACAATCTTACACAGAGACAAACAGACACCTCCCAACC
This sequence comes from Coilia nasus, assembly GCA_027475355.1. Classification (NCBI taxonomy): domain Eukaryota; kingdom Metazoa; phylum Chordata; class Actinopteri; order Clupeiformes; family Engraulidae; genus Coilia; species Coilia nasus. The sequence goes on from CM050211.1 coordinate 30,762,705, forward strand.
CTCTCCCTCTCTGCTGTTCACACACACACACAAACGCGCACACACATATAAACGCACACACTCCCTAATGGCTGCTGTGTGTTTGTCTTGTGTCGTGTAGGCCATCCTGGAATCCCCAGACCGACAGCTGACTCTCAACGAGATCTACAACTGGTTTACACGAATGTTCGCCTACTTCAGGAGAAACACGGCCACATGGAAGGTAGGAACACACACGCATGCGCACACACACACACACACACACACACACACACACACACCAAACATCTGAAGAAAATGGCTTGCAATTTCTGCCACTTAACTGCTGTCCTGCTACCATACACATAACATAAAGTGGCTATAAATTGTACACAGCTACACTGCTAATACACACACACACATACAAACACACACACACACAGATACAAATGCACACAAACACACACACACACCAACACACAAAACACACACACATGCACACATACACAGACACAAATGCACAAACACACACACACACCAACACACAAAACACACACACACCCCCCCAGGGGAGCACTTCAGTTCACCCAGAGCCACATGGAAAACCACAGCCAGCTGTGCTGATTAGCCTGTGTGCGACAATGAACCCCGGGGAGGTGTGTGGGTGTATGTGTGTGGGTGTGTGTGTGTGTGTGGCTGTGCATGTTTGTGCATGTGTGTGTGTTGTGTGGTTGATCACAGGCTGGGTTATTAATTAAAGCATCATGTATTTATTTGTTGATAAAAGACCAGTCTGGTATGGGCAGGCAGAGGTTTGACAGCTGTGTGTGTGTGTGTGTGTGTGTGTGTGTGTGTGTGTGTGTGTGTGTGTGTGTGTGTGTGTGTGTGTGTGTGTGTGTGTGTGTGTGTGTGTGTGGCTGCTCCTCTACGCTGGCGCCTCTGTGTGCCCAGATAAGCATGGTGCCGGCCCCTCTTTGCCACTGGCGGCTAATGGAGGCCATTGTTCTGCTGTCTGGAAAACAATCATAAATCTGCGTTTATGTCACACACACACTCTCACACTCACACACTCTCACACTCACACTCTCACACTCACACACTCACACACTCACACACTCACACTCACACTCTCACACTCACACTCATAAATCCTGCAGTCTAGCCAGGCATGGAGGGCAGAGACTATACAAGTGAACTGTCTCACTGTCCAGCTGTGCCTTCCTACACATACACACACCACACACACTCACACACCACAAACTCACACACACACACCCAACTCACTCATACACACACACACAAACATGTATGAAACCTTCTCTGAACACCTCAGCCAGCACACTCTATGCCTGTTGTTGTCTCTTTCTTTCTTTCACACACACACATGCACATACACACACACGTGCGTGCATACACACAAACACACATACACATATAGACACAGAGAGACACACACACACACATATACATAAGTAGCAATGTGCAATCCCCATTATCTGCATTACATGTACAGGATATGTAAGGTTAAATGTGTGCTAGACACACACACACACACACACACACACACAGACAGTAACCCTAATTCTGATCATATTTTCATAATCATCAGGAGCCCAGAATCCCTAGTATCTACATTACATGTAGAGGATGTCTAAGGTTGAGTGTGTGTTAGACACACACACACACACACACACACACACACACACACACAGACACAAATAAATTGCTCACTGGTTTAACACCACAAATGCCTAATTGCACTGATGTTATTCACTAAAGATGTACTCTGATGTATCACTTCTGTGCCAGGTAATGCATTAGTACAGTTACACACACACACACACACACACACACACACACACACACACACACACGCACACACACATTTAGCAAAGTAGATAAGTTCACCACTATGCAGAGCCAAATATGTAGTGTACTCCCACATCTCATTCCCACTCAGCTAAAGGGAAACAGATGTGTGTGTGTGTGTTTTGTTTGTGTGTGTGTGTGTGTGTGTGTGTGTGCATGCATGTGTGCATTCAGGCATGCTGTGTTGTTTTATCAGACCACAGGCATGTAGCCTTCATTTCTTTGCAATAAAGCAGTGGTCTTATCTTGGTGTGTGTGTGTGTGTGTGTGTGTGTGTGTGTGTGTGTGTGTGTGTGTGCGTTCGTGTGTATGGAGGGTAATAAAGGCAGCCTCTTATCTGCGTCTTTAATTTGCGCCTGTTGATTAACGAGCTCCCCACCGATTGGACTGCCCACTCATATCTGTGTGTGTGTGTGTGTGTGTGTGTGTGTGTGTGTGTATGTACGCGCCCCGCTGATCAGTCCACCCGCCCCCATCTCAGTGCCACATCGCTCCCTGCTGCCAGACACCGACACACACACACACGGTTGCATACACACACACACACACACACACACCTGCCCACCACCAGTGGATATACCTCCCTGTGGGCGATTAGCTGTGGGCTTTGATCTACCGATGCCCGAATCAGTTTTAGACATGTACAGAAACACACACACACCCACACACACACACACACACACACAAACACACACACACGTGCACACACACACATACAGGCACATCCTAAATAGAGCTGTCAGTTGTCCATCTGTAAGGATCTTTCTCTCCATTTTTTTTTTGCCCCTTTGTTCTCTCTCTCCCTCTCCTTCTCTCCCTCTTCCCTCTCTCTTTTCTCTCCCTCTCCTTCTCTCCATCTCTCTCTTCCGTCCCCTCTTTGTCCCTCTGCTTTTTCACTCTTGCTCCTTTCTGTTCTTTTCAGTGCACAGCTCTGCATTTTCTGTCTTTTGTCTCTTTTTCAAACACACACACATGCACATATGCATGCGTGCACACACACTCACACACTCACACACACACACAAACACACACACACATAGGCAAAGTGGTAAGAAAAACGGGTTGAAGAGGTGGGTGACCCACACATACTGTAGGCGTGCACACACACACACACACACACACACACACACACACAGACCTGCACACCACTGGGCGAAGAAAGCAAGGGATGGTAGGAGGAGAGAAGAGGAGGAGAGGAGAGGGGGAGAGGTGTTAATATCCTGGAGAGCACAGGGGATTTTGACAAGGTGTGTGTGGAAATGGACACCACTTAGTGCACAGGGCCCTGCTGATGGCCAGGTCCTCATTAGGCATTCACACACACCCCCACACACACACACATACACACACACACACACACACACACACACACACACACACACACACACACACACACACCTCCTCCCGGAACTGGCTTGGTGCTGACCCAGTTCTCCACCACCTTCCCGCTAATTTGTGTTTGAGAGTCTCTGGAGAGGAGGAGGGGGAGGAGAGAGGAGGGAAGGAGGGAAAGAGAGAGGGGGAGAGAAGGTAGGGAAAGAGGGATGTGGTAAAGAGAGAGAGAGAGAGAGAGACGGAGAGTGGGAGAAATGGAGATGTTCCCACACTTAGAGGAATA
>CM050211.1:30773649-30776149 GCA_027475355.1 Coilia nasus
GTCTTACTTTTGCTCCTTGGTTTGTCTGTGTATCTGTGTCATTACATCTCTGTCTGTCTCCCACTGTCAACTCTGCACCCATCCATCTCAGTACACGACAGCAGTCGCACACACACACACACACACTCACACACACACACAACCTAGCTAAACAAGGATCAGTCCACACAATCCCTCACACTGTGCTACATCCACACACACATACACAAACACACACATGTGGGCACACACACATACACACACACACACACACACACACACACACACAGAGCCCCAGTCTAGCCTGTCCCCCCCTGACTCGCCGTGCCATCGCTATGGAAATGGAGGCAGCCATGCAGAACAGGCCACACACAAACAAGTCTCGCTACAAAGGCAAACACACACACACATACGCACACACACACACAGATACAAACAAGCGTCTCGCTACAAAGGCAAACACACACACACATACGCACACACACACACAGATACAAACAAGCGTCTCGCTACAAAGGCAAACATACAGTGGCACCATCCCCAGCTACCAGCCTGCTCACTCAAGCATGCACGCAAACACACAAGTACACACACACACACACACACACACACACACACACACACACACACACACACACACACACAGTTTCTTAGTACTTTACAGTGGAATGTTCTGTTCTTTCTTGGAGGTTTTAACTGGAGAAAAACATTGTTACTGAATTTAAAGTGCATAAATATTATTCAGGAAATGCATAAATATTCTTTAGGAAAGACATGAATACACTTAAGGAAATATGTATATATGCTTCTGAAAATGCATAGAATATTCTTTCAGAAAAGCATAGATATTCTGTGGGTAATACATAGATTGTTTGTTGGAAATGTATAAACATTCTTTAGGAAGTTTATAGATATTCTTTAAAAATGATATTTTATATAAAAAGATATTTTTGGGAAAAGCGAAGATATTTGGTATGAGATGCATAAATATTTATTTGGAAATGTGTAAATATTATTTGCAAAAAACATAGATGCAATTTATTTCTTTACTTTATATTCTGTATTATGCAGAGATTGTATATATATTTTTAAGAAATGCCATTCTGTAGGATATGTGTAAATACACTTTTGGAAATGCATAGATATATGTCGGGAGTTGTGTAGATCTTGTATATGACATGTGTAGATTTCCTATGTGAGAATTATACAATATGTATATAATGTGGATAGATTATACAATATGTAGATAATATGGATAGATTATACAATATGTAGATAATATGGATAGATATTCTTTATGTTGAGGTGCTACACAGTAACAACCTCCAGCCTCTGTAGCCCTTTTGAACATCAGGTCAAAAACTAAAATTACAGGCCTAAAGCCATCATATAATAAGGTCGTATCTTGGTCACTCTCCACATAGGCGGGCACACACACACAGACACACACACACACACACACACGAGCACAGTAGTGGCCACTACTCCAGCCTAATTCAAACCACTAATTATATGCCTACCCTTTCAACCCTCGGCCAAAGAGGAGACCCACTGTAGATCAGAGACACAGCGAGGCACACACACACTCATACACACACACACACACACACACACGCTGGTGTGCTGCAGAGTGTAATTACATAGCAAATGTACTGTGTGTGAGTGTGTTCAGTTGCATAGACAGATTTTTGAAAACCTATTCCTCTTCTCTGTGCATGTGCCCCATTCATTTAATATGATTTAAATTTAAACTTGAGACTAGAGGGGCTAAACTCATTTAATATGATTTAAATTTAAACTTCAGACTAGAGGGGCTAAACTAATTTAATATGATTTAAATTTAAACTTAAGACTAGAGGGGCTAAACTAATTTAATATGATTTAAATTTAAACTTGAGACTAGAGTGGCTAAACTCATTTAATATGATTTAAATTTAAACTTGAGACTAGAGTGGCTAAACTAATTTAATATGATTTATATTTAAACTTGAGACTAGAGTGGCTAAACTCGTTTAATATGATTTACATTGAAACTTCAGACTAGACTGACTAAACTCATTTTATATGATTTAAATTTAAGCTTGAGATTGTAGTGGCTAAACCTTGAAAATGTTCTTTTGTACTCGTGTCTAATTTCACTTTTCTGTTAACTTCATATCAGTTTGGACTCAATTTGTAGAGAGTGACAATGTATCACACACACACACACACACACACACACGCCGTCTCACCCGCCTTCATATTTTAGGCTGCACATCTGTTGCAATTAACCCGCATTTGACCTAGGGTGAACAATGAGCAGTTCCTCCAGGGTTCAGTGTGTGTGTGTGTGTGTGTGTGTGTGTGTGTGTGTGTGTGTGGCAATCTTATTCCCATTTTCCGTCTGTCTTCGAGTCCCAACGTTTCAGTGTTTTACGGTCGTTTGCGTTGGCATGGGATGCCTATAAAATTCTCAGTTCCACTCCTCCACATGGGTATGGGTATGTGTGTGTGTGTGTGTGTGTGTGTGTGTGTGTGTGTG
>CM050211.1:30781149-30791149 GCA_027475355.1 Coilia nasus
CCCCCAAACTGGATCCCCCAACACAAGCTCTTTGTCACCGCAGACTCGGAGTGCCAGTAGCCAGGTGGCACCACGGAGACTGTTGTCACGGCATCCAGAGGGACTGTCCTTGTTGTCATGGCATCCAGAGGGACTGTCCTTGTTCAGTTGTTGTTCAGTGCTGGTGTTGCTTTGGAAGCAGAAAAAGCTCAATATACATGCAGGTGTGTGTGTGTGTGTGTGCCGGGCCTGCACATGAGGATGCAGGTGTGTGTGTGTGTGTGTGTGTGTGTGTTTGCCAGGCATGCACGTAGGGTTGTCCTCCTGAGTCCCCAAGACACTTGCATCTTTTTCTTTTCTTTCTGTTTTCATCAACTTGGGTTTTTTATTGTCCTTTAAGGGCTTTTATTTTGATAAGTCCTTGCTTCAAACACTGCTATTGGTTCTGGACGGGAGGAGAGCTGTGGCAGGATGACTGAAGGGCGTCACGTAAGAATGGCATCTCGTAAATCAGCGTGTTGTCACTCCCAACTGCGACGGGACCCCGAGGAGGGACGCTTGCAGGGGACACGAGGACAGTGCCAAGCCGGACGTCCCCCCTCTAAATCAGAGGGTGACAGGCAAGGACTCAAAACAAGTACGATGCCAACAAAGACTCCAAACGTCACATCCTCGTCTACCGGAGTCTCCTCAGTGTGTGTGTGTGTGTATATATGCGTGTGTGTGTGTGTGTGGAGAAGTCAGGTGGGCTACTGTCTGTCTGGGGGCGGGGCTAGCCCTGGACACCAGGCACAGACTGCTCACCCCAGAGAGAGAGAGAGAGAGAGAGGGAGTGAGAGAGAAAGAGAGAGAAAAAAGAGAGAGAAAAAAGCCCCCTGTCAAAGTCTGAGGGATCAGCACGCTCCAAGAAGCAGGAAGAATGTAGTGTGTTTTTTTTTTTTTGTTTCCCCCCCTTTCATCACCACTCTCTTGTCAAATAGAAAAGGACAAAGGACATAAAAATATCCCCCGACAAATTCCACACACACAACTAAATACATAAAGAATAAAATAAATAAATAATATTGAAATTAAATGGAAAAAATATTTGCGGAGGAGGTTGGTGTGGGGTTGCCCCCCTCCCTGTGTTGTGTGTCCCACTAGCACATCTGGGGGTGTGAGTGAGGTGGGCCTATCCTGGGGTGTCCTAGACAACCCCCCCCCCTCCCCCCAATCAGGTCTGAGAATACAGTATGGGGCCAGATCCCCTCCAGATGGGGTCAGATCCCCTCCAGTGTTGCTTTCCAAAAAGATTAAGATCTCTACCTTCTTTAGTTTTTGTTGTGTGGTTCACCAAATACCTCATGCCATAAGTTCCCCGCGGCCCCGGACTCTAGCCAGTGTTAAAGCAGAGTTGTGTGTGTGTATGTGCGTGTGTGTGTGTGTCGTCTGAGTGCCGTCAGTGGAAAGATGCTTTACTACGCTATTTGCTAGTCACTGTGTAGCTTTGGTGTGTCCACATAGCATGTGAGATTTTCTTTTCTTGTTTATTTACGATAAAAACACAAAAGCATACCACCATATCTGCAGTGCCCAACCAAAATCTAGCTTTTTTTTCTTTTTTTTAATTCTTTTTTATTATTTTACTTTCCCCATTATGCTTTCGTTACAGGTTACCAAAGAAATGTGTAGAAAACCAAAAACCCTTTCTTTTTTGTATTTTTTTTAATGAAATTAATTATTATAATTTTCCTCTAAAATGACTGGCCAAAACAACAAAGACTCATAGCTTAATTGGTTGCTATTCTCATAGTTTTTACAATTTAATTGTAATACCATTGTAATACCATTGTACCCATTTCTCCTCTCTCCGGACCAGAGCTTTCCAGATACCAAAGTGTAAAGTACTAAAGGAAATTAGATTGCTGAAACACTGTTGGAAACATGTTATTCATCGAGAAATTCACACCTACACTCACGTCGATGATGCCAGGCCAAAAATGCAGTTTAAACCGGCGTCTCGCAGCTCCGTTACTAAAGAGAAAAAAAAGAGCACTTAAAACTGTTCTTCTAAAAGAATAAATACTCTTCTCCTTAGCTCAGGCAGGACGTGTGTGTAGGACACACACAGAGCCTCATCCTCAAACCGCGCAAATACTTTTACTCTCAGAAAGGCACTTGAAGAATAACATTAAAAAGCGAGAGTGTATTGTATTAACTTTCATAGGACACGAGAAGCCAGCAGAACCCACTCTCAGTGTAAGCAGCATGTCTCCAGGAAGGCCGTTTGTTTGTGACATATCCGCTGATTAGACGTGCTCAGTAATACCACCAGTACCAAAAATAAAGAACAAGTGTTACCTAGGAACAAAATGACAGTATTTAACCTCATCATTTCCTCTTTGCCACTAGAAACGTGTGTGTGTGTGTGTGTGTGTTGTAAAAGTTGCTGATGAAACATTTCAAATGCTTATTAGAACACAAAGTGAACAGTGTGTACGTGCGTGTGTGTGTGTGTGTGTTCGTAGAGGGTGGAATGATTGACACACATTGTAATCTCTTCCCACCGCTGGGAGAGAAGCATTTTGCAGGAACATTATTTTTGTTTTTGTTTTTTCAAAGCACCTCAGCGCTCAACTCTTTGCACTTGAAAGGTTGCGTTTCTGATCAAGGAGGAGACGTTGCAAATGACTGACGCTGTCCCTCAGCCACTCTCTCTCTCTCCTCTTCACTCTCGGCAGGATGCGCCCAGACTAGATAAACGACCGTTAAAACGACACAACCAACACCTGGGACGTCTTGAACAACACAATAGAAAACCAAAAAAAAAGATCATGCTACCTCCTTTTGAAAAATGGTTCACACAATGTAAGACTCACGAGAGAGAGAGAGATAGAGAGTAAAAAAAAAAAATCCCGTATTCTAGCTATAGTGCTTTTGTGTTCATTTCTCCTAGCCAGATGAAAAGTACCAAATCCTAGTTAACCCTCACTTCAAAGAGACGAGAGGAGCCAAGCGGAGCGGGCGTGTGGAGCGAGGCTTTAGCAGTGACCAGGAAGAGCAGGCGTGTGGAGGAAGAGCAGGCACAGCAGCGGGTGGCACACATTACATTAAAAGATGACGACTACCTCTCCAAACAAAAAAAACATAAAAGACAGACAAACAGAAATATGCTGAGGCCCAATGAGCAGCAAGACATTAAGTGGTCAACATATTTAAAAGGTCTATTCCAAATTGCATATTCGCCATCTTTAAGTGTTCGATTAGCATCGAGGCTCTTCACAGGCTCCGGGGCGTGCGGACTTAATTGTGCGCTCTAATTGGGTGCGCATAATAATAGCCGGGGCTCGCTTTAAGCCAATGAGAGGCGGCGAGGTGGCGGCTCATTTGCATAGGCTCAATGGAGCCGTGTCAGAAGTGATGACGAGCGGAATGCATTAGCCAAGGGCTCCTAAATGGGCCACGCTTTCCAATTAATGCAATGTATGGCTTTTGTAATGGCTGTGAAAAAAAGAACAAAAACACACACACACACTCACACACACACACACACACACTGACACTTGTACATGGGCGCGTTGACAAAGAAAGAAGTCGTTGTGCGTATGGGTGGAGGGCGCAGTGGGTCTTGAAGTCGTTGTGCGTTTGGGCAAAGGGCGCGATGAGTCGGACAGCCAAAGCGAAGTGAGGAACATGGGCTCTGTGCAGGTGCACACCGCCTCAGACTCTGACTCTGCTTCACCACTGCCGTAAGGGGCAGCGAGCCCCATGTGTGTGCGTGTGTGTCGCTGGTTAAAAGGCCACGATCCTAATGCTCATCACACACACACACACAGACCTCCTGTGCACTGACTTTTTGGCTAGCTATACTTAGCTGCTCACACACACAAACACACACACACACACACACACACACACACACACACACACACACAAACTAAGCCAAGCTGGAGAGTGCCAACCAAACTATCCAAAGAGAAAGCAGAGCTTGAGCCCTTCCGCGGCAAGCCTCCTGTGTGAAAGCAGAATAATAATAATAATAGTCACGATGAAGATGAAGATGATGTTGACACTAAAGATGGTGGTGTATATGAAAGAGGAATTATACTGATTCATTGACGAGGAACTGCTGCATCCCCTTCAATGCTCTTCAATGTGCTTTAAGGTACACTTGTAAACAAAGTTGTTTTATAAGATGTAGATTGACATGCGTCGATGGTATTAGCGGTTACCATAACACTTGCGTTACTTCTACAAACTTGTTCTGATGTATTATTGTATATTGCAGCTTGGCTTGCTCTCAAGGGCATTTTCTTTCCCCTTTCTTTACTTTTAAATTGTTTTTATTTCAGTTTTTGTTGTTTTTATGTTGTTTTCTCTGCACCTGTTTAGCTATTGTAAAGCTTTGAGCTCAGAACTCCTATACTGTACTGCTTCTGCTGAAGTGTGTGTATTTATCATATCAAGTGCTGCAAGTATCATGGTAAAATAGTTTTTTTTCCTTTGTTTCATTTTCCTTCATAAAACGTCTGGGACGATGATTTTTTTAAATGTATTATCTCTAAAAAAAAGAATTAAAAGTTAGGTAAGCAGTTTAGGTAACACACCTGTTTGTATATTTATCTTAGCTAGGTATATTTTGATACTTTTTGTCTCTGTACTGCATTTATGCATTTTTAAGGAAAAAAAAAAAAAAAGAAAACAAACTAAAAAGTTGAACTCAATGTGTATCGATACCTCAGAGGGATTTTTCTCAAAGACAGGACCAAAACCTCAGAAAAAGAACACGAAAAAAAAAAAAAAATTAATGATATGTAGCCCTCTCCTGCTTTAAAGACAGAGCAAAATTCAAAGGTGTGCGTTTGGTGGAGGCATAGGTGCCAATGTGTGTGTAGAGTCCCTTTAATGGAACCATTCCTGCGCTGAGCGTCATGTACACACACACACACACGACACATTTCCAGGCAGGACGGCGACAGTGGAGGGGCGTGTCTCCCGAGTCGCCGTGGTAACCAATGTAAACACAGCCTCTGCCCCCTCCCGTGTGGCGGATAGAGAGAGCTGTGTAGTACAGTAGGACAAGCGAAAGAGAGAGGGGGAAAGAGGGAGAGAGACAGAGACAGAGACAGAGAACTGATCTCTGCTTTATCAAGCGAATTGTGTCCTCTGTTGCGGCACAGATCTCCCTGGCAGATCTGGCAAAGAGAGGAGGCCGTGTTGATTTCCCTCCAGACCTAAGACTAAGGACTCCACTCTCCCCTTGCTCTCTCCTGTTGACAGAGGGACACAAAGGCTTTACAGAAACACTATTAAATAGATTGTGTTTGTAATTTGGTTTTGTCATTAAGTGTTTGCAAAGTGTATTTCTCTCAGCAGCATACCAAATGAGTTGTTTTTTTTTCCCTTGTCTATTTTTTTAATGACTATTAGTTTTCATTTACAGTCTTGCAGAAAGTCATTCTTAATCTTTGCCCACTGAAGGGTGTTGTGGGGGGCCATTTTGTATCCCAAAACTGACTGACTTCACGGAGTCTCCCACGACTTGTAACCAAACCAATAAAATGGGTTAAAGGTAAAGGGGGATTGTGTTAGCGCCACAATACTGTTCCACTCTCGCACACCACTGTTAGCCCTGGTGCTAGCATCAGCGGAGACGAACAGTGATTGTGTTAGCGCTGCGATACTGCTCCACTTTTGCATACCACTGTTAGCGTTGTTTGCTAGCATTAGTGAAGGTGAGCGGTAATGGTGTCAGCGCTGCAATGCTGCTCTCCTCTCGCGTACCACTGTTAGCGTTAGCGAAGGTGAACGGGACTCGTCTCAGCGCTGCAATACTGCTCCACTCTCTGCATACCACTGTTAGCATTAGCATTAGCTTAGCATAGGCCTAGCAGAGGCTTGCGGCTCTCTGTGGCCGTTCGCCGGCCAGCTCGTAGCCCCACCGCCCTGTGACCGGTGGCCCAGAGGGGGCGCTCTAGAGTGGGGTGCAGTGCCCGTTCTCATAGTGCTGGCCTTATCGCCGACCCCACCCGATCCACCACCGCACCACAGCGCACCCCTCTGGTCGTTTCTTTACGAATGTTTGTACATTTCCAGCATCGGCGCAAACTCTTACGCTCTCCTTACTTCCTGTCGTATCGTTTACCTTTTTCTGTTGCTATTTTTTATCTTTAAAAAGAGACTTGTGGGAGAAAAAAAGGTGGTGGTTTTAAGTTGATATCAAAGAGAAAAAATACATAAAAACAAAAAAAGATACAAAAAAGGCAAGCTGCCATCCACCTTGTTTTCTGTTCTTTCCACCCTGGGCGGCCATGTTTTGACAGTCACTGCCGATCTTCATGCTGTATAAACCCTTATAGCTGTGTATTTGTAACCTCAATCTTCTTGTGTCTGTTCATGCAGACAATAAAAAAACTGTACAGTAGGTCTAGTTGCATGTAATCTGTACTAATTATTGACAATGGCATTATAAAATGCAATAAAATACTTATTACACTGTCCACTGCTGTGTTTGGATTTTTGTTTTCTTATTTGTGTATTCTGTTAACCTGTAGAAAAACAAGTGTGTAATCAAACACAATGATGTTACCGTAAATTACCGTATAATAGCCGAGTTCCAATTAACCACCGGGTTCCCTTTACATGCTGGGTGCAGGTGTATATTTTGATAAAAAAATGCCGGTTCCAAATAAATGCCGGGTGTAATTTATTAAAAACACACACATTTTGAGTACCATATTTTCCCAGTTTTGCTGAGCAAGATTTTTGTGAGGAAGGAATTAATCGCCTGTCCCAAATAGCCGCCTGGTCTATGAAGTGATTGAAACAAATAATAGCCCCGTCAACTATTTGGTATTTTACAGTATGTACAATAACTCACTGTAGGATTTCAGTGGAGCAACTTGGCATCACTAACCCTGTGCAAAGCAGAACACTTGATAAAGGATTAATACGTTATTAAAATATGTATTACTAACAGTATATTACAAACACTTTTAAAGTAATGGTTTTAAACTGCATCAGTTGCTAGGTGTCAACCACTCACAACATGCTCGACTGCACACTCGCTAAGCAGCCATAAGGTGACTGGAGGTGAATCTGGTGTTATAAATGGGAACTGCATAAAATCAAGATGTCCTAGTATTAAGACAGATTATAAGATTGTAAGATTGTATAAGCAGGTATGAGCTCATATCAGGAGAGTTTATCTGAAACTGTTGGACTGCTCATTAGAACTGCTGCAAGATCAATAAAAAGATATATTATAAATTCATCTCTCTCTCCATCTCTATCTCTCTCTCTGTCTGCCAATGTATCTATTTGTCTGCCTAGCCATCTAGGACACTACACCACACCAGGCAGAAATGATTTATCTGCTCTTATATTATAATACCTCCTACTGATCAATAAATAATGTGCCTATCCATCTCCCTGTCTGTTGCTTGTCTGTCTATGTATCTGGCTAGTTAGCTATTTGGCTCCTTATCTACCTGGATGGCTGCAGCAGGTTGTATGGGGTTGCCCCAGAGCATCATGGGTACTGCATCATTAGCCATGTCCCTGCTGTCCTGCTCACTGTGCAGTTTTAAAGTTTGACTCATAACTTTAGGATTGATACATTTTGGAAAAAGAAAAAAGAACACTCAGATCTTCTGGAGCTTGAGATAGACAGACAGACAGACAGACAGCTCTGGTGTATGTTTATAAAAGGAGACTGGAAAGGAGGCTATGACTGGAGTTGAGACACGGGTGTGTGTGTGTGTGTCTAGTGTGTGTGTTCTCTCAGGATGAAGTCTGAGGAAGAGTCAGCAGAAGTGGGGTCCCCTGCTGTCCCAAGGGCCTCTGCACACACACGCACACCACCACTGTCTGCTCTGAAGCCTGGTCCTAGCGCTGACAGCTGTGCTTGTTTAGTCAAGTTGTGTAACACTGGGCTGTGTGTGTGTGTGTGTGTGCGTGCGTGCGTGCGTGTGTGTGTGTGTGTGTGTGTGTGTGTGTGTGTGTGTGTGTGAGGCTGCGTTTAGCATAGCCACAGCTCCTGACGGGGTGCGCTTGAGAAGAGAGCATCCACAACCCGCCCGTTTCCATGGCGACAATGCCCACAGTCAGCTGGAGATACAACTAGCGACATGCTAACACTGCACACAAGCGTCTGACAGGGTTGACACACACACACCCGCCCATGTAGGCCCAACCCAACACACACACACCCGCCCATGTAGGCCCTACCCAACACACACACACACGCCCGTGTAGGCCCTACCCAACACACACACACTTGCCCAAGTAGACCCAATCCAGCACACACACATACACACCTGCCCAAGTAGGCCCGGTCCAACATACACACACACACACACACACATGCCCATATAGGCCCAATCCAGCACTTCCACCACCCCCATACCCCCAACCCCACCCCCTGGCCACAGAAAGAGCCCCATTGTGTGCGAGGCAAGACCGAAATGTGCTCCCAATTAAAGGAGTCTGGGAGGAGGCAGGAGAGAAAAGCAGAAAAAAGAGTAAAAATAGCATCATGACACTTGGCTGCAGAGGCCCTGGGGTGAGGGGGACTGGAGGTGAAAGGGGGGTGGCGCTCAGCTTTAGTGACTGGGGGTGGAATTGAGGGGGGGGGGCGTTGAGCTTTAGGGACTGGAGGTGAAATGGGGTGGGGGGAGAGCTCAGCTTTTGCGACTAAAGGAAAAATGGGGTGCGGGGGTTGCACTGGGTTGTAGTGACTGGATGGAGGTTGGGGCGCTCAGCTTTAGGGACTGGAGGTAAAATGGGGGGGTGGGGAGGCACTGGGTTGTAGTGACTGGAGGTTGGGGAGGCACTAGGTTGGAGTGACTGGAGGTTGGGGGGGGCACTGGGTTGTAGTGACTGGAGGTTGGGGAGGGGGGGGGGGGCACTGGGTTGTAGTGACTGGAGGTTGGGGAGGCACTGGGTTGTAGTGACTGGAGGTTGGGGGGGGGGGGCACTGGGTTGTAGTGACTGGAGGTTGGGGAGGGGGGGGGCACTGGGTTGTAGTGACTGGAGGTTGGGGAGGGGGGGGGCACTGGGTTGTAGTGACTGGAGGTTGGGGAGGCACTGGGTTGTAGTGACTGGAGGTTGGGGAGGGGGGGGGGGGCACTGGGTTGTAGTGACTGGAGGTTGGGGAGGCACTGGGTTGTAGTGACTGGAGGTTGGGGGGGGGGGGGGGGGGGGGGCACTGGGTTGTAGTGACTGGAGGTTGAATTTGGGGCGGGGGCTTTAAGGGCGGAGGAATTTCTGGGGTCCCCCACTTTGAGGTCTGTAAGTTGCTCCTGGAGGTGAGTGTGTGGGTTGGGGGTTGTTAAGAAAAGTGCTTGGGGAAACATCTGGAAAGAAAGGCTGGGAGGGATTACTCCATAATACAGACTTCTGCGCACACACACACACACACACACAGTGATGGGGCCTGTCCATTTAAAGAAGCACCCCCCCACCAACCCCCCCAAGGGTGCATTAGAGTAATGGGCTAATGTTTACAATTTGCCTCCTGTCTGATGCTATCACATTAATGACTCGCTCAGGATGTTTGCTTTCGCTCTCGCTTTCCATCCAGTCGCTCCATTCTCTCCACCCGTAGAAACTCCCTCTCGCCCCGTAGGTTCCCAATCACGCCCCAAAGGCTCCCAATCTTGCCCCACAGGTGCCCAATCTTGCCCCATAGGTGCACAATCTTGCCCCGTAGGTCCTTAATCTCACTCTCTAGTTCTTAATTTTGCACCGTAGGTTCCCAATCTTGCCCCATAGGTGTCCAATCTTGCCCGCAGGTTCTTAATCTCGCCCTCTAGGGGCCCAATCTTGCCCCGTATGTCCTTAATCTCACTCTCTAGTTCTTAATTTTGCCCCGTAGGTTCCCAATCTTGCCCCGTAGGTTCTTAATCTTGCCCCATAGGTGTCCAATCTGCCCCATAGGTTCCCCCTCTCTCTCTGATCTTAATTTGCCCTTAGGTTCCCCCTCTAATCCCATAGGTTCTCTCTCACCCCGTAGTTTCTTAATCTCCCTCGCCCATATTCT
>CM050211.1:30793649-30813649 GCA_027475355.1 Coilia nasus
CAGTTGTATTTGAGTGTGTTTTTGTAAAAGAGTTTATAATTAGTAAAACACTTGTAATGTTATATTTATTACAACTCTTAGTGGGTGTGATGTAATATTAAGTGTAGCTGTCATATTGCATGCATGTTACTGCATGTGCAAATACAGTATTGGATATGTGAGCACCTGTGCAGCCTCCACACCACTAGGCTCCGCTAGAGCGCAGCACAGATGTATTTCTGCTCTTTATGAGGGCTATTAAATGACTGTTGGATGACATGAATGTCTCATTTACACGTGTGTGTGTGTGTGTGAGAGAGAGAGCCTGGAGGCTTCATTTCCCGATGAGGAAATCCTTGTGTGTGTGAGTGTGTGTGTGTCTGTGTGTGTGTGTGTGTGCGCGCGCGTGTGTGTGTGTGTGTGTGAGCGAGCGAGCGAAGCCTGAGGCTGAGTTATTTGTTTGCCTGTGCTGCATCGTCTCTCCAGCAGGAGGAGTAAACAGGCCGGTTTGAGCACAGCGGCTCATCACACACACACACACACACACACACACACACACACACGCAGAGCACATCACCGTGTTAAACAAACAGCGGCACTGACTGCCGGCCGGGCTGGGCCTGAGAGAGTGTCTGACAGAGTCTGTGCGTGAGAAGGCGGTTTGGGTGCATGGGTGTGTGTGTGTGTGTGTGTGAGTGTGTGAGCAGCATGGCCCCAGACACCGCCTGCTGTGGGCAGAGAAGCCCATCTGGCCCAGATCAGGTAGCAGGGCCTACAACACACACACACACACACACATACTACCTGTCACACACACACACACACACACGAGCAGCACCACCGTTGGGTTTCTGTGCGGGTTGGAGTATGAGGTATGGCCTGAAAGCTTCTCTGTGACACACACACACATACACTCACACACACTGGCTGGGAGGCAGTAGAATAGTGGATAGCTACTGCACATCAGAGACTGGGGTGGGAAATGTGTGTTTGGAGAGTTGAACTCTTGATTTGATAAAAGGGGCAAGGAAGACAGAGAGAGAGAGAGCGAGAGAGCGAGAGAACAAATGCAACTGGCCCAGTTTCGTTGTTGCTAAGGCAGACAACACAGCTCCTTGATTTTCAGTGACATTTCTTCTGAGTTTGGGAAAGTCCCAACCACACACACACACACACATAAAGTAAGTAAAGCAACCACACCCTCAGGTGATCCAGGGTGAAAAAGCAAACACAGTTAATAGCACCCAAAGGCAAACAGGCCAGTGACTCCTGGCCAAGGAGGCCAGTTATGCCTAGTTAAAAATGCCAGACAGTGCTGGGCAAAGATGCTCGTTATTCCTGGGCAAAGATGCCTGTTATTCCTGGTTAAAGGTGGCAGCTATTCCTGGTTAAAGGTGCCAGTCTTGGTGCCTGCTGGCATTGTGGGAAGGCACAGCCTGGTCCTGGTTTAAAGTAATGGCCCTTCAGCAGTGCAATCTGTCCCCTTTCTGCTCCGCTCTCTCTGCCATTGTGTGAATTCAATGACCTGTTGATGCTGATGGGACACGTAGTCCATTTTTGTCAGCACTACTTGTGCAGCAGGGATGAAAAAACTACACACTCAAGGCTGTACTGATGAAGGGAAGGGTGTTGTAGGGAGTAGAACACACACACACACACACAATACAACTTTGGCTACAAGGTCAAAGCTGTGTGTGTGTGTATGTGTGTATGAATGTGTATGTGCATACATGTGCGTGTATGTGTGCTGGAGCATCTGCTGAAGAGCCTATTTGTGATTGACGGCCAGAGTGTGTTGTGTCTGTCCAGCTGAGACTCAGAGAAGAAAGCGAATCTCCAGGGTGAGAGACGGAGAGAGAGAGAGAGAGAGAGAGAGAGAGAGAATGAGAGAAAGAGATGGAGGGAGAGAGAGAGAAAGACACGGAGGGAGAAAGAGAGAAAGACAGAGGGAGAGAGAGAGAAAGAGACGGAGGGAGGGAAAGAGAAAGAGAGTGCAGGAAAGAGAGAGAAAGAGACGGATAGAAAGAGAGGGAGAGAGAGAACAAGTGTGCAGAGAGGGAGGAGAGGAAAGGACAGCGGTTTCTGCGTCCACTTGGTAATGACCTTAATTAAGCACGCTGCACAAGAAAAACAGCCCCACTCTCGTCTACTGCACCCAGGCGAAGGCCTCTGTGTGTATGTGTGTATGTGTGAGTGTGTGTGTGTGTGTGTGTGAGAGAGGGAGAGAGGGAGAGAGAGAGGCAGAACAAAAGCATCTTTGTGAGTGATTGGAACCACATTTTCGCCCACCTCCCTCTCTGCTGCGCCGTGCCAGACTGCCCCAACCCACTGCAGGCAATCAGCGTCACAAGTTTAAAATAATAATCTCAGAGTCCACCGCTAGATACCTGTGGAGTTTCTCTTTCTCTCTCTTTCTCTCTCTCTCTGTTGTCTCTCTCTCTATCGCTCTCTTACACACACACACACACACACACACACACAATAATGCACTTTCTTCCTCTCCCTCCCACACTTTTCCCTCATGCACCCTTTCTTTCTCTTTCTCTCTCTCTTTTTCTTTCTATCCCTCCAGTCATCCACCTACACTCCTTTTCTCACTCCTGTGATCCCTCCTTTAATGCCCTCTCCATCCTCACTCTTGTCCTCTCTCTCTCTCTCTCTCTCAGTATAGTTTCCTGTTTTTTCTTTCTTTCTTTCTTTCTTTCTTTCTTTCTTTCTTTCTTTCTTTCTTTCTTTCTTTCTTTCTGTCTTTCTTGCTCAGCTTAGTTTGGTTGGGTTGGGCTGATTTGGGTTCGGCAGACCCACTGACCTGTCAAGGGCTTTTTAATCAAACAGCAGCCTTGAGGTGCAGCGTGTAAAATCTCCACACACACACACACATATCCACACACAAACACACACACACACACACACACACGTCTCCAGCTTCTCATTTGCGGCTCAGCTCAACATGTCTGTGCCAAAAGTAACTTTGTGACCATCATGGGATGTATGCACGTTTGTGGTGTCATAGCAACAGGAGTGTGGGGTCCTCTGGCGGTTCTGATGAAGTAGCCAGAATAAAACAATGCTGTTCTGGCTGCTGAGTCTGACTGGGTCTTTTTCTGGGTGCCGGGTCGGGTTCTGGGTGCCGCGTTGTGTTCTTGGTGCTTGGTTCTGGTCTGACTGGGTCGGTTTCTGGGTGCTAGGTTGAGTTATTGGTGCTGCGTCGAATTCTGGGTGCTGGGTCGGGTTCTGGGTGCTGGTAGAGCCCAGTCTGAGGCTGCTGGGAGTAGAAACGCAACACAGAGTGTCACTCGGAACCAGGGAGACAACTAGAGCTGTTTGATTACAGAGGGAGACCAGTAGAGCTGTTTGAGTAGTAGAGAGACCAGCACAGCCGTTGGTTTGAGTAGGGAGAGATGATAGACTATACTGTTGTGGGTTTGAGAGAGAGAGACTAATAGAGATGTGGGTTTTAGTGAAGAGAGAGCAGCACAGCTGTGGGTTTGAGTACGAAGAGATGATAGACTATAGTGTTGTGGGTTTGAGAGAGAGAGAGACTAGTAGAAATGTGGGTTTCAGTAAAGAGAGAGACCAGCACAGCTGTGGATTTGAGTAGAGAGAGAGAAGCAAGTATAGTGCTGTACGTTTAAGTGAAGAAGGGAGACTATACATTGAAAGAGTACAGCTGTGTTTGACTACAGATTGAGAGACTACTACTGTTCCTGATCACATTCTCCACCCACCCAACCTACCCCACTCTCTTGCTGTCAGTGATATTAATACACAATCACAGTAAAAACGTTAGATGCTGTGGTAAATTGGAGTCATTAAGTTATTATCCTCGTATTAGTAATGACATGTGTTACTGCACAGAAACGCTGTTCATACTGACAGTAACAGAGACGTTGACAACCTCTTTCAGTTTTCACTTCTAGTGCCCCTTTCGCCAGAAACTACTCCATTCGTGTTAAATAGCTTTGCATGAGGAGGTGCACCTGAAAGTCATTTGCGGCGTGGTGCATGCCACTGTTCATCTTCAGAACTGGCCTAAACATAATCTTCCGAAACACCATGCCATTTTCCATGTCTACAAGCGTGTTTAAACTATCAGCGGTAAATGTTCTAGTCAGACCTTATCAAACATGAAAAGCTGCAGTGATGGCAGTTCAGAGTAACATGCGTTATAAGCATATTATAAATAGCCTGGACAATGTGTGTCAAGATGCAGAAAGCATCTATGTGTTAATCTCTGGGTTTGCTGTGGGCTAATTACAGATTAGAGTTAAACACATAGTCTACGTTTCTTGCCTGAAGGAAACACAGTAATCGCACTTGAATGCAATTTCCTGTCGAAGAATCCAAAGCTGTCTGCGCGCTGAGAGAGGTAGCGAGCAGCGAGGGGTTGGTTGGCTGCACGAGTTGGAGGATTCAGTTCTCAGATTTGCTTCTCCCACCCGGGGCTCGGACAACGTGTTTACAGACATGCGAGGATTTTAACAACACCGACAGCAAGCGACGTAAACGGACTTGGAGAGTGGTGGGCACGCGCTTTAACTGCTGTCAAGTCTTTCAAAGTTGTTGGCAAGTTCGGAGCAAGTATCTGAATCCGCCAGAAGAGTTCTTCCTTGCATTTCAAAATCCTTATAAGATCAGTGTTGACCACGTAAAGTTTCTGCTGTTGTAGTGGCATTTTGAAACTTCTTTTAAATGAAACCACATGTATAAAAGTTTACATGAAGAAGAAAAAGAGCTGTGTTAAACGGAACGAGAAAGTTTGAGACTGGTGAATCGCAGCCTTCTTCTGGGAAAAGGAAATTATGTATTACTGAAAGAGCCGCTCAAATCCCTGCAGTGTGACGGTAAGTGTACAAAAGTTTGTAAGTTTGTTGTTGTTCATTATGCCTTTGGTTCATTAGCGCTCGAGTACGAACACGTCCAACAAGTCCAACTCGTGGACGTGCAGGGACTCGTTAGGAAAGCGAGGCATGCATGTAATAAAAGGTAAACACTATCGAAGATGTACACTAACAAGTCTACAATTAATAGCTTGTTGTGTAAAATGTTAAATAGCGGAATATTTTCGTAAAGGCCAGAGAAGGCAGCATAGGGTAGCCTACCCGATGACTTATAAAAGACCCTTTACTAAGACTAAACAACACAACAGCATGAAGTGTTGTCCTGTCTACATCATTTGAGTGCTTTGTTTATAGCTCGACTACTAATTCTTGTGATACTAAAATCACGTGTAGAGATCTGTAAACTCTGAACCAAGGCAAGTAGCTGCTGACCTGCACTGAAAAGTTGTAGAAGTAACTGCAGCCCACTACCTGTCCAAAGAACCCGCTGTGCGTAAAAAGGATGGCAAATCGAAAATGAAATGCTCTCGGACAAAGTAAGAAAATAGCACATAAGTGTCATTGTTGCCCTGTTACATATTTTGAGAGAATACTCCGGACTGAGTGATGCTTCAACCAGAAGTGTGTTTTAGGAAGGTTCTAGACTAGACTAGAAAAGTCAGATCCAAACATTTGATTTTGGCCTCACATAGCAACGGATAAGCCAGCTCTGCTGCTTGGTTATGCATTTCTTTTCAAGGGAAAGGCAAGCTGCATGGTCTCTTCCCGAAGCGCATTGTCTGTGGATTGTGTGTGTGTGTGTGTGTGTGTGTGTGTGTGTGTGTGTGTGTGTGTAATTGGGCTCCCTCTGCCAGGCATTGTGTCCCAATCGCTCGCTGGAGGCCTGCCATGATCCACATGCATGCAAATGATAGCATGGAGAAGAGAGAGTTGGAAAGCCTTGACAGCTGTGTGTGTTTGTGGGTGTGTGTGTGGCATGTGTGTGTGTGAGAGAGAGGAAACAAGGTTTTGTGTATGTGTGTGTAAGAGACAGCAAAACACTGTGTGTGTGTGTGTGTGTGAGAGAGAGAGAGAGAGCAAAACATTGCATGTGTGTATGTGAGTGAGTTTCTCACTGCCTCTTGTGTCTCTTGCAGGCTAGTTTCTGCTCACCTGGAACCACCTCACACACACACACAGACACACACACCAATGTCGGAGGAGAACAGACACACTGCCAGCACGCCCAAACCCCCCGATGGGACCCCTCCAGCCTCCCCACCACCCCCCCAGGACCCGCCCACAGGGCCTGGCACAGGTAACCCCTTCCTGATCAAACACACACACACACACACACACACACACACACACACACACACACACACCAGGCACGCTGTGTGTGATACTCCAGCTAGGGCTATGGTTGTGGATGTATATAAGAGTATACATCCACATGTATATAAACATATTAAATGCTGTGGTTACATATACTGTATTATGCAAACATATTTCTGTGTGTGTGTGTGTGTGTGTGTGTGTGTGTGAGAGAGAGAGAGAGAGAGAGAGGTGATACAGCAGCTAAGATGTGTGTAAAGTCCATTTGTAGAACAGTGTGTTTTTACTCATGCTGATGTAGGGCAGAGCTGCCCTACACATGGTGTGTGTGTGTGTGTGTGTGTCTATTTTTATGTGTGTGGGCGAGTATTTGTGTGTGTCTGTATATGTGTGTGTTCATAAGTGTTTATGTTTGTTTGCGTTTATGTTTGTGTGCATGTGTCTGTATGTGTGTGTTTGTTGTTTGTGTTTGTGTGTGCGTGTGTGTGTGTCCATGTGTATGTGTATGTGTATTTGTGTGTTTGTTATTTGTGTTTAGTTGGGTCTTTGCTTGTGCTAGCACAGACACACTCTTTCAACACACACAAACACACACACACACACACACACACACACACACACACACACACACACACACTTCCAGCATGGCTTTACACCACATATGAGCTTCATTATCCAGAGAGGAGAAGACGCCTGCGTAACATGCCTTTACACAACCCTTTATCTCTGCACACACACACACACACACACACACAGACACACACACACACACACACACACAGGAAAGGGGCTTAGCAGTCAGTGCATTAACACATAATTACAAACAGATTGCTGGTATGTGTGTGTCTGTGCGTGTTTGTGTGTGTATGTGTGTGTGTGTGTGATGGCCCTCCACTGTCCTGTTTGCCCCAGGACACACTGGCTTTCTGTTGATGCACTTCAGCTTGCAATTATGCTGGTGTGTGTGTGTGTGTGTGTATGTCTGTGTGTGTGCATTTTTCAGCTAAGATGGTGTGTGTGTGTGTGTGTGTGTGTGTGTGTGTGTGTGTGTATGTGTATGTATGTGTGTGTGCAGTTTTGCAGTTAAGATGGTTTTTGTAGGTGTAACTGTTGTGGTCCCAAATTAGAACTCCAAGGAGACACTTCTCCACACACATCAAATACACATGTACTACACAAGTACACAGACTTGTACATACATGCATACACATACATACACACATACACACACTTTTTTTCTGTAGCACACATGAGTGGTGTGTGTGTCCAGAGAGTCTGTCGCTGCTGCGCTGGTCTGAAGGGGGTAGTCCATGCACACACACACACACACACACACACAGCCTGACACAGATCCTCTGGACACACACATCACCCATGTTTGCTACACACAAGTGTGTCAGTGTGTGTGTGTGTGTCGCTGCTGTGCTGGTCTGAAAGGGCCAGTCCACGTAGGAGGTTTCAGGATTCCACACATGGCCTGCAGACCCTCCAGAGCTGCCTGTGTGTGTGTGTGTGTGAGTGTGTGTGTGAGAGCGCTGGGCTTCATGGCTATCTCTGGCAGTGTGTCTGAGTGCCAGATTTGTCATGGGCAGTCAGAGCCTCCCAAAGCCCATCTGCATCTGGGGGAGTTTGGACTTTTTCTCTTCCAATGTGTGTGTGTGTGTATGTGTGTGTGCGCGTGCGTTTGTGTGTATATGTGTGTGTGTGTGTGTGGGTGGGTGGGAGGGTGCATGCGGATCTGTGTGTTTGTGTGTACAGTATGTGTGGGCATGCATGTTTGTGAGTGTGGGCATGGAACTCTCATTCCTCAGTTGATACGGTTGTGTATCTACAGCAAAGTGTTATAGTGTGTGTTAAAGTGTGTGTTAGTGTGCGTGTGTGTGAGTGTGTGCTGTTGTGTGGGGATGCGGCAAGTGAAAGCTCAGTCTTCAGTCATCAGCTTGTTTGTGTTAGTGTATGTTAGAGTGTGTGTGAGTGTGTGTTAGTTTGTGTGTGTGTGTGTGTTAGAGTATGTTAGAGTGTCTGTGTGAGTGTGTGTTAATGTGCATGTTAGTGTATGTTAGTGTGTGTGAGAGTGTGTGTTAGTGCGTGTGTTAGTGTGTGTGTTGTTGTGTGGGGATGTGGCAACCTCAGAGCTCAATCTCCATCATCAGGTTGCACAACAGAGAGGAGGAGGTGTGAAGAAAGGGGCAGTGAGGGGTAGAGAGGAGAGGAGGTGTATTTGGGGCAGTGAGGGGTAGAGAGGAGGTGTATTTGGGGCAGTGAGGGGTGGAGAGGAGGTGTATTTGGGGCAGTGAGGGGTAGAGAGGAGAGGAGGTGTATTTGGGGCAGTGAGGGGTAGAGAGGAGGTGTATTTGGGGCAGTGAGGGGTAGAGAGGAGAGGAGGTGTATTTGGGGCAGTGAGGGGTGGAGAGGAGGTGTATTTGGGGCAGTGAGGGGTAGAGAGGAGAGGAGGTGTATTTGGGGCAGTGAGGGGTGGAGAGGAGGTGTATTTGGGGCAGTGAGGGGTAGAGAGGAGGTGTATTTGGGGCAGTGAGGGGTGGAGAGGAGGTGTATTGGAGGGGAGGTGTAAGGAGAGGAGGTGTATTTGGGGCAGTGAGGGGTGGAGAGGAGGTGTATTTGGGGCAGTGAGGGGTAGAGAGGAGGTGTATTTGGGGCAGTGAGGGGTAGAGAGGAGGTGTATTTGGGGCAGTGAGGGGTAGAGAGGAGGTGTATATAGGAACAGAGTAGAGGGGAGATGAGTAGAAGAGGAGTATGTGTAGGGGAGGAGGTGGGTAGAGGGGTAGAAGAGGAGTATGTGTAGGGGAGGAGGTGGGGAGAGGGTAGAAGAGGAGGAGGGTGGGAGAGGGGTAGAGGAGGAGTATGTGTAGGGGAGGAGGTGGGGAGAGGGGTAGAAGAGGAGTATGTGTAGAGGAGTATGTGTAGGGGAGGAGGTGGGTAGAGGGGTAGAGGAGGAGTATGTGTAGGGGAGGAGGTGGGGAGAGGAGTAGAAGAGGAGTATGTAGGGGAGGAGGTGGGGAGAGGGATAGAAGAGGAGTATGTGTAGAGGAGTATGTGTAGGGGAGGAGGTGGGTAGAGGGGTAGAGGAGGAGTATGTGTAGGGGAGGAGGTGGGGAGAGGAGTAGAAGAGGAGTATGTGTAGGGGAGGAGGTGGGGAGAGGAGTAGAAGAGGAGTATGTGTAGGGGAGGAGGTGGGTAGAGGGGTAGAGGAGGAGTATGTGTAGGGGAGGAGGTGGGGAGAGGGGTAGAAGAGGAGTATGTGTAGGGGAGGAGGTGGGGAGAGGAGTAGAAGAGGAGTATGTGTAGGGGAGGAGGTGGGGAGAGGGGTAGAGGAGGAGTATGTGTAGGGGAGGAGGTGGGGAGAGGAGTAGAAGAGGAGTATGTGTAGGGGAGGAGGTGGGGAGAGGGGTAGAGGAGGAGTATGTAGGGGAGGAGGTGGGTAGAGGGGTAGAAGAGGAGTATGTGTAGGGGAGGAGGTGGGGAGAGGGGTAGAGGAGGAGTATGTAGGGGAGGAGGTGGGTAGAGGGGTAGAAGAGGAGTATGTGTAGGGGAGGAGGTGGGGAGAGGGGCAGCAGAGATGAGGTGTGTAGGGGAGGAGGTGGTTGGGGAGGTGTGGGTGTAGGGGAGTGGACATGTGGAGATGTGTAAAAGAGGAATGTGTGTAGGGGAGGAGGTGGGTAGAGGTGGTTGGGGAGGTGTGTGTGTAGGGAGAAGGTGGTTGGGGAGGTGTGTGTGTGTGTGTGTAGGGAGAAGGTGGTTGGGGAGGTGTGTGTGTGTGTGTGTAGGGAGAAGGTGGTTGGGGAGGTGTGTGTGTGTGTAGGGAGGAGGTGGATGGTGAGGTGTGTGTGTGTAGGGAGAAGGTGGTTGGGGAGGTGTGTGTGTGTGTGTGTAGGGAGGAGGTGTATGGGGAGGTGTGTGTGTAGGGAGGAGGTGGTTGGGGAGGTGTGTGTGTAGTGGAGGAGGTGTGTGTGTAGGAAGGAGGTGGTTGGGGAGGTGTGTGTGTGTGTAGGGAGGAGGTGGTTGGGGAGGTGTGTGTGTGTAGGGAGGAGGTGTGTGTGTGTGTGTGTGTGTGTGTGTGTAGGGAGGAGGTGTATGGGGAGGTGTGTGTGTGTGTAGGGAGGAGGTGGTTGGGGAGGTGTGTGTGTGTGTAGGGAGGAGGTGTATGGGGAGGTGTGTGTGTGTGTGTGTGTGTGTAGGGAGGAGGTGTATGGGGAGGTGTGTGTGTGTGTAGGGAGGAGGTGGATGGGGAGGTGTGTGTGTAGGGAGGAGGTGGATGGGGAGGTGTGTGTGTGTGTGTAGGGAGGAGGTGGATGGGGAGGTGTGTGTGTGTGTAGGGAGAAGGTGGATGGGGAGGTGTGTGTGTAGGGAGGAGGTGGATGGGGAGGTGTGTGTGTGTGTAGGGAGGAGGTGGTTGGGGAGGTGTGTGTGTGTGTGTAGGGAGGAGGTGTATGGGGAGGTGTGTGTGCGTGTGTGTGTAGGGAGGAGGTGTATGGGGAGGTGTGTGTGTGTGTAGGGAGAAGGTGGATGGGGAGGTGTGTGTGTAGGGAGGAGGTGGATGGGGAGGTGTGTGTGTGTGTAGGGAGGAGGTGGATGGGGAGGTGTGTGTGTGGGAGGAGGAGGAGAGCTGCATGTCAACTCCTGTGCTTCATCAGGATCAAACCGGCACAGACCAGACATAAAGCCACACACACACAGCCACACACACACACACATGCACACCGCCACACATATACACACACACAACACAGCCACACATACACAGACACACACACACCCGGCTGTGTTATCCCTTTAATTACACACGCGATGTCTCGGCAGTGAGAGGAGAAGAAGGCTGTTGCTTCAACTTGACTTTTGTTTATGTGTGTGTGTGTGTGTGTGTGTGTGTGTGTGTGCGTGTGCATGTGTGTGTGTGTGTGTGCGTGTGTGTTTGCCTTCCAGAAAAAACAAATTCCTCAGCTCCTTAGTTATTAGATACCTGACAAAGCGTATTCCTTCAATATTTATCAGATATTTGAGAAAACGTATTGGACGTGTGCAAGAAGAAAAACACGCGCACACACACACACGCACACACACACATACACACATGCACGGACGCACACACACACACACACTGGCAGCAAGCTGAGCATCCACAAGAGGCTGCTTTCATGGCCCAGGCCTCCAGGCGGGAGAGACGGCCTTCTGGCCAGCACTGAGCTGTGGCACACCTGACCTGGGACTGGGACTGGGACCGTGTGTGTGTGTGTGTGTGTGTGTGTGTGTGTGTGTTTGTCTGCATGCACAACTGTCAGTGTGTATGTGTGCATGGGAATGTAGGGGTGTGTGTGTGTGTGTGTGTGTCTGTGTATGTATGTGTGTGTGTGTGTCTGTGTGTGTGTGTGAGCATGCGGGCTCCTGTGTAAACTCTCTGGCAGCCATTACACACCGCTGCCTCTGGGTTAGGACTCGCTTGGGGGCACCCTGGTAGATAGGCATGCAGTGTGTGTTTGTGTGTGTGTGTGTGTAAGAGTATGGCCAGGGCTGGCGAATGAGACAGTCCCAACACTGGCTCCATTGATGTGACACACACACACACGCACACACACTCACACACACAGTACGACCTTCTCCATGCTGCAGGATTGCACTCTGCAACACATGAGCTAGTAACACACACACACACACTCACACACACACCCACACACACACAGTACGAGCTCCTCCATGCAGCAGTATGACAGGATGCTGGCAGCCAATGGGAATACACCAGTTACCAGCTACACTAGTACACCTTAGACTTCAAACCAGCTTAATGTGCTCAAGAGTGTATGTGTGTGAGTGTGTGTGTGTGTGTTTGTCAGACAACTCTGCTAAAAATCGCTGACATGATAGTCTGAGAGTATACAGTGCTAACTTATGCTGGGTATCTAAACAGCAGGCGTGTAACCAAGCCATGTGTGTGTGTGTGTGTGTGTGTGTGTGTGTGTGTGTGTGTGTGTGTGTGTGTGTGCAGCCAGTCCATGTCTTAGGGAGCCAACTGCAGTGTCTGAAGTGGCTTCGGGCAGGCTATAGTCTGGAAAGGATCAGGAAAGCGGAGTAATCACTTGCTGGCTTCTTCTGTGTGTGTGTGTTTGTTCGTGTGTGTGTGTGTGTGTGTGTGTGTCTGTGTGTGTGTTCGGTCGCTGGCTTCTTGAACACTGCATGTGAGTCAGATGTTGGTCCAGTGGCCCTTGCGGTCGAGTCCCAGCGTTGCCCTGGCAACCCTCGGGGGGGAGCATGAGTCCTTGGAGAGGGTTTGGGCTGAGATGAGATATGAGATGAGATATGAGATGAGATGAGATGAGATATGAGATGAGATATGAGATGAGATATGAGATGAGATGAGATGAGATATGAGATGAGATATGAGATGAGATGAGATGAGATATGAGATGAGATGAGATGAGATATGAGATGAGATGAGATATGAGATGAGATATGAAATGAGATGAGATGAGATGAGATATGAGATGAGATATGAGATGAGATATGAGATGAGATATGAGATGAGATGAGATATGAGATGAGATATGAGATGAGATATGAGATGAGATATGAGATGAGATATGAGATATGAGATGAGATATGAGATATGAGATGAGATGAGATATGAGATGAGATGAGATATGAGATGAGATGAGATATGAGATGAGATGAGATGAGATGAGATATGAGATGAGATATGAAATGAGATGAGATGAGATATGAGATGAGAGATGAGATATGAGATGAGATGAGATGAGATATGAGATGAGAGATGAGATGAGATATGAGATGAGATATGAGATGAGATATGAGATGAGATGAGATATGAGATATGAGATGAGATATGAGATGAGATGAGATATGAGATGAGATATGAGATGAGATGAGATGAGATATGAGATATGAGATGAGATATGAGATGAGATGAGATGAGATGAGATATGAGATGAGATGAGATATGAGATGAGATATGAGATGAGATATGAGATGAGATGAGATATGAGATATGAGATGAGATGAGATATGAGATGAGATATGAGATGAGATGAGATGAGATGAGATATGAGATGAGATGAGATATGAGATGAGATATGAAATGAGATGAGATGAGATATGAGATGAGATGAGATGAGATGAGATATGAGATGAGATATGAGATGAGATGAGATATGAGATGAGATATGAGATGAGATATGAGATGAGATGAGATGAGATGAGATATGAGATGAGATGAGATGAGATGAGATATGAAATGAGATGAGATATGAGATGAGCCTGATTTCTGGGCAGGCCTGTTTGGGCTGAAATACAGAGTTGTTGGGCTCATAGGTCACACAGGTTGGACTGAGGGAGTGTGTGTGTGTGTGTGTTACTGGCTCATGTGTTGTGGAGTGTACATATGTGTTACCCAGTGCATATCTAGAGGATGGGGGGGGGGCATCACCTGGGTATGACATGTTTGGGGTGTGAGTAAGTGTGTGTGTGTGTGTGGGGGGGGGGGGTATGACATGTTTGGGGTGTGAGTTAGTGTGTGTGTGTGTGGGGGGGGGGTATGACACGTTTGGGGTGTGAGTTAGTGTGGGGAAGACTTAGTCAGTGTACATCTTGGGTTGTTGGTGTAATTATCATGTCAGTAACATCTGTATTAGAACACACACACAGAAACAGACACACACACACACAAACACACATTGAATGGCTCTGTGGCTGGGCGTGTCCAAGGCTTAGTGCTGACAGGAGTGTGGGTCTCACTGGCTTGTGTGTGTGTGTGTGTGTGTGTGTGTGTGTGTGTGTGTGTGTGTGTGTGTGTGTGTGTGTGTGTGTGTGTGTGTGTGTGCTGACAGGAGTGTGGATCTCACTGGCGTATGTCTCTGTAAACAGCGTTCAGCTCTCACTCGCCCGTGAAGATGCAATCAGTGCGCTTGTTTACACACAGGAGACAGACAGAGAGACACTGATTGAGGGAGAGAGAGAGGGAGAGGGGGAAGAGAGACAGATTGAGGGAGAGATGAGGAGAGAGAGACATATTGAAGGAGAGAGGGAGAGCAAGAGACAGATTGAGGGAGAGAGAAGGAGGGAGAGACAGATTGAGGGAGAGAGAAGGAGAGAGAGACAGATTGAGGGAGAGAGAAAAGGACAGAGAGGCACAGATTGAGGAAGAGAGCTGTCAGTGTTTACTTGCTTTCATGCTTGAGAGAAAGAAAGAGAGGGAGAGAGAGACAGATTGAAGGAGAGATGGGGAGAGAGGGGTGAGAGACAAAAAGAGAGAAAAAGAGAGTGAGGGAGTCAGACAGAGAAAAATAGAAAGAGTGAGAGGGAAAGACAAAAAGACCTAGAGAGAGAAAGAGAGTAAGAGACAGAGCACAAGAGAGAGAGAAAGAGGGAGGGAGAGGGAGAGCACAAGAGAGAGAGAGAGAGCAGTAAGTGTTTGCTGATTTATGTAAAATTACTGTAGCAGTTTAGCGTGTGCTGACTCATGCGTTTTCTGTGTGTGTGTCTGTCTGTCTCTCTCTCTCTCTCTCTCTCTCTCTCTCTGTCTCTGTCTATACTTTTTCTCATTTCTCTCTTCGTTCATTTCTCTCTTTCATTCTTAAAAACATTCTTTTTTATAAGCTATTTTTGATCTTTCTGTCTCTCCCTCTCTCTTTCTCTCTCTCTCTTTATCTTCCGTTCTCCCACCCTTAAGTCCTGCTTCTCTGCGGCATGTTTCTGTGCAGTGGTGGCCTCTGCTGTAGCCACACACACGCACACACACACACACACACGCACACACACATGCACACACACACCACACACATACTGCACACACACACACACACACGCACACGCACACACACACACACACGCACACACACATGCACACACACACCACACACATACTGCACATACACACACACACGCACACGCACACACACACACACACGCACACACACATGCACACGCACACCACACACATACTGCACACACACGCACACACGCACACGCACACATGCACACGCACACCACACACATACTGCACACACACACACACACACACACATGCACACACACCACACACATACTGCACACACACACACACACACACACACACACACACACATAGACACACACTCAGGGCTGGGCGATATATTTTCCCACATTGTTCAATTCCAATGTGTTTTTTCTGATACTGCAATTGAGAGCATCTGGACTGAAACCTGAACATTTGGACATTTTAAGATTAACTGTGCATGCTTAGTTTGTGTGTGTATGTGTATGTATGTATGTGTGTGTGTGTGTGTGTGTGTGTGTGTGTGTGTGTGTGTGTATGTGTGTGTATGTGTGTGTGTATGTGTGTTGAACTTGCTCTGTAAGTCCCTGCAAGCTTCTGAGAGGAGGTCAGTGTGAGGCTGAGCTTGTTGGGATTATCCACACTTCCTTCCCACAGCAGGTGTGTGTGTGTGTGTGTGTGTGTGTGTGTGTGTGTGTGTGTGTGTGTGTGTCCAGATGAACCTCTTCATAAAAAGACCCATCACTTTTCTTCTATGCTAATGTCCAATAGAGCATGCGTCTATGTGCTGCGAAGGAACTGAAAGCATGAGGCAATTAAATAGCTCTTAACGTGCGTTAGACACAAGACTTGCTTTTCTCCTCTTAATGAGCTTACACGCTCTCATTCTCCACACTAAGTAATCTGTGGAGTTGGACAGATTCCAGCAGGCAGCTGCGTAGTGTGTTTGTGCTCTCCGTAAGTGTCTGCTTTCACTTCTGGCATCGTTACAAGTCTGATTAGAGCCATTGTCTAGAATACACACATACACACAGACAGGCGCGCACGCAGATACACACACACACACACACGTAAACACAGACGTGTGTGTCACACCGATTAGAGCCATTGTCTTAGTGGCATAGCTTAGTGAAGACGTTGGGCTTCGTATTATTAACTCATCCTCTGTGCACATCTGTCAAACCGCACACACACACAGAGAAACACACACGCACACACACACACACACAAACACACACACTCACACACAAATGTGTCAAACGAGGAGCGGTTCTTAATTATTTCTCCTGGTGCCTTAATTACGCCCCTGGGGT
Source organism: Coilia nasus (assembly GCA_027475355.1). Classification (NCBI taxonomy): domain Eukaryota; kingdom Metazoa; phylum Chordata; class Actinopteri; order Clupeiformes; family Engraulidae; genus Coilia; species Coilia nasus. The sequence goes on from CM050211.1 coordinate 30,809,876, forward strand.
GCCTGGCTGCCGTGACGACGCAGGATCCTGTCACGTCTGGATGGAGGGGAGGAGAGAGAGGAGGAGAGAGAGGAGGAGAAATGGGGAGGAGAGGAGAAGAAAGGGGGAGGACTGCAGGAGAGAGAGGAGGAGAGAGAGGAGGAGAAATGGAGAGGAGAGAAGTAGGAAAGGGGAGGACTGCAGGAGAGAGGAGAGAGGAGAAATGGGGAGGAGAGGAGGAGAACGGGGGAGGAGGGGAGGGGAAAGAGAGGAGGAGGAGAAAGGAGGTGCGAGGAGAAGAGGAGGAGAAATAGGTAGGAGAGGAGGAGAAAGGGGGAGGATGAGAGGAGAGGAGGAGAAAGGAGAGGTGGAGTGGCAGATGGTGTTAGAGGTGAATGGGCCAGCACCTAGAGGAGGACAGGAAAAGGAGGAGAGGAGAGAAGAGGGGGAGGAGAAAGGAGTGTGCCCTCTTCATCTGTCCAAAACATCTGCTTGGCCTGCCACCTGGCTCTCATATGGTCAGCCTCAGGGCTCATTTCCACCGCCTTGTTCAGCGCGTAGCCGTGTTCAGCGCGTAGCCGTGTTCAGCGCGTAGCCGTGTTCAGCGCATGGGCGTATACAATAGCCTTGTATAGGGACAGAATACACTCAGAACACGCTTGCGGTGGAAATGGTCTAATCTGTTAACGTGCATTCTAAACGAATACGGACAGAATACGGCCACGCGCTGAACACGCAGAGAGTGCGGTGGAAATGAGCCCTCAGGGTGGTAGTGTGTGTCTGTGCTTGTGTGTGTGTTCATGTTTGTGTGAAGGTGTGTGTTGGGAATTGTGACAAGTAAAAAAAGCAAGGTAGAGAACAGAAAGAAAACAAGAAAACAACAAGAACTATTGGAAATTTGAAAGTTGGCATTGAGGAGGAGAAAGAACAAGTGGTAAAGTAGTAAAGAAAGAGAGCGATTGAAAAAGAAAAAGAGAGGCATCGATTGAAAGAAAAAGAGAGAGAAAAAGTGGGATCGGGTCCTGGGAGAGAAAGAGAGAGAGAGCAACTGAAAGAGACAGAGAGAAAGAGAAAGAGGGATGGGGGCCTGAGTGCCTGTGAGCTGCTCTGACGTACTTCCTGCTGCTGCTGTGTGATCTCAGTGGAGCCATTCATCTACAGCACACACACACACACACACACACACACACACACACACACACACCTCTGCCCCCCCCTCACAAACACATCGCACACACACACATCTCTCTCTCTGACTGCCATCCCCTCTGCTCTCTTTCACTCTATCACATATTTCTCTAAATGCAGCTTTTGTGTTGAGAAATATAAAAGTGTCAGTGTCCCTGCCAGCAAGCCATAACTCACAATATACTGCATGAGAGTCGGTATCTACCACTATCTATCTACCACTATCTACTGTATACCACTGAAACTAACTCACTATTTACTGTATGAGACTGCTGATTCCTCCTCAAGGACGCATGAGCCAGTATGATGTGGTGGTGATGGCTGAACTAGTGTGAAGCTACAGCTCTGTATAGGGATGCTGATGATGGTGGTGACGATGATGAAGATGATGATGGTGATGAGGGTGATGATGATGACGGTGATGATGATGGTGATGACGATGATGATGGTGATGATGATGATGGTGGTGGTGATGGTGATGATGATGACGATGATGATGGTGATGATGATGGTGATGATGATGATGATGATGGTGATGATGATGACGACGACGATGATGATGATGGTGATGATGATAATGGTGATGATGATGGTGATGATGATGATGATGGTGATGATGATGTGATGATGATGATGATGGCGATGATAATGATGATGATGATGATGGTGGTGGTGATGATGGTGATGATGATGTGATGATGATGATGGCGATGATGATGATGACGGTGATAATGGTGATGATGATGATGGCGATGATGGTGATGATGATGATGGTGATGGTGAAGATGATCAAAGTCAAAGTGTACTGTCTTGTCAATTCACTATGTAGCAAGCATTACACAGAGGACTGACATTGCGTTTCAACAGACACCAAATGTGCAATTGAAACTAAAACACGCACACACGCACACAAACACACAGCTACACTTGTGGACATGAAGTGTATACAGACATCAACAATAAATAGACATAAGACATACAGGTAGACATATACTGTACGCTTCAAACAAGACGGAGGTCTGAGGTAGCTCTTCTTGGTAGCTGGTTAAGGTGAAATGTGACACGTGCAATGTGTAAGGTGCAATAAGTGAATGTGTAAGGTGCAATTTGTAAAGTGCAAGAGTGCTGAAAGCAGCATGGACATCAGTGTGTGTGAGATTGTTTTTGGATGTCAGTAACATGTTCATGGGAAATGTTCATGGAATTTCCTTCAGTGTGTTGATTAGCCTGATGGCTTGATGATGGTGGTGATGATGATGGTGTAGCACTTTTGATGGCTGAACTACAGCAAGGCTACAGCTCAGTATAGGGCCGATGATAATGGTGATGATTATGATGATGATGATGCTGATGATGGTGATGATGGCGGTGATGATATTCATGAGCGGATCGTCTTGGGACTGATGACAAATATAATAGTCGAGAGGGCAGCATTTGTGAAGTGGACGAACTATTGTAAGGCTACTTACAGCTCTTTATAAGGGTTGCTAATGGGAATGATGATGATGATGATGATGATGATGATGATGATGATGATGATGCCAGTGATGAAGATGTCGATTGTGTTGACACTGATGACAGGCACAATAGTAGTTGTGATGTTTTGTGATTGCGCTGATGGTGTGTGATTGTGGTGATGGTTTATGATTGTGATGATGGTTATGATGATCTATCATTTTTATGTCCATGTTACACAATAACTCCTCAAATCAATCCATTTTTCCTGTGCTGTTGATGCTGCTCATATGTCAGCCTTAAAACCGATGCGAGATGACCTGTTACCCTAGCGACAGTCTAACGATAGCCTAACAGTAGCCTAGCATTGATGCCATGACCCTGCACTCCTGTGCTGCAGCTGGGCACTCGATGCTGTGGGGATCAGCAGTGAAGCTGTGTGTGTGTGTGTGTGTGTGTGTGTGTGTGTGTGTGTGTGTGTGTGTGTGTGTGTGTGGAGCGAGAGCTGCAGCTGGGCTCTCAACGCTGTGGGAATCAGCAGTATAGCGGTGTGGTTGGTGGAGCGTCTCAGCAGCTCAAACAGTGCGGAGAGAAGCCTCACACACAAAAACACGCGCACACACACACACACACACACGCACGCACACACACCAGCACCAGCACACACACACACACAGAGAAGCCTCGTGCCAAATCAGGGACCTTCTCACCGAGCGCAGGCTAGCAAGCTAAAGCTAAAGCTCCTTAGTGTTGCAAGTGTGTGAAAGTTTTAGTTTCTCTCTCTGCGCTGCACTCTGGTGCCAAAGTCTCTTTTCATCTGATCCTCAGGGGCCAAGTCTCTTTTCATCTGATCCTCGGGGGCCCTGAGGCGCTAAAGTACCCCTAAGTCGCCTGTCAGGGTGTGTTTGCTTCGCTACGCTAAGAGACAGCGCATCTAAAGCACTGCTACCCTCTCACCCTCCGTCCTCCCTTCTCTCTCTCCCCCCTCTCCTCTCCTCTTTCTCTCCCCCTCTCACCCTTCTTCCTCTCTTCTCTCTCTTCTCTCTCTCTTCCCTCTCCTCTCCTCCCCTCCCCCTCTCCCCCCTCTCACTCTCTATCAATCTCACTCCCCTCTCCTTTCCTCTCCTCCTCCTCTCCCCCCTCTTACTCACT
>CM050211.1:30821149-30836149 GCA_027475355.1 Coilia nasus
GTACGCAGTGACTTAACACAGACATATAGTCCAGTATACAGTGACTTAACACAGACATATAGTCCAGTATACAGTGACTTAACACAGACATATAGTCCAGTATACAGTGACTTAACACAGACATATAGTCCTGTACGCAGTGCTATAACTTAGACATACACTCCTCTACGCAGTGACTTAACTCAGACATACACTCCTGTACACAGTGACTTAACTCAGACATATAGTCCTGTACGCAGCGACTTATCTCAGACATATAGTGACATATAGTGACTTAACCCAGTACACAATGACTTAAAGCAGATATAAAATCCTGTATGCAGTGACATATAGCACTGGACCCAGTGGCTTAACTCAGCAAGCACTGACTGCACATGCACTTACAGTAATATGTTTACATTAAAGCATAAAGGCAAACTTAACTATACATTCTGATTTAACTGAGCATGCCTTGGGTATTAATGTATTTGCATAAAGGAATATTGATTTGCGCTTAATGACTAGATTGCTAATGTGTTTACATGAGTGTAAATTGTTAATATGTTTACATAGTGGCATAGTTAACTGGCACATGTAAATGACTTAATGAAGCCTGCATGCATTGACTGAGTGTAGATTGGTAATGTGTTTACATAGCGGCATACTTAACTGTGATCACTGAAGTGTTCATTGGGTATTATGGGCTTGTGGTAGTTTCTATGCATGTATTTTACGTCTGAATGTATGTTGCTGATGTGTGTGTGTGTGTGTGTGTGGCTCCACACCACATGCCTGAATGTATGGTTCTGATGTGTGTGTGTGTGTGTGTGTGTGTGTGTGTGTGTGTGTGTGTGTCTGTGGTTATACACTACATGCTTAAATGCATGGTGCTGATGTCTGTGTGTGTGGATTAGTATGGGTTTGTGTGGTTGTACACTACATGACTGTGTGTGTGTGTGTGTGTGTGTGTGTGTGTGTGTGTGTGTCTATATGAGGTGTTTTGAGTGATTGTGAGGTAGGGCTGGGCGATAAAACGATAACGATATGTATCTCGATAGACACCTACTCGATAACAATAGAAAATGCGTTCGATAGATTGTTTCGATAGAATTTTTTTTTTTAAGAAAGTTTAGTCAGAGCCCTCTCTGATTTAGCGCTGCTTTAAATCTTTGTTACGAAGCAAGCTAGGTTGCATGAGCAAAGGCACTCGTCCTCTGTAGCCTAGCAACCAGTGGCGGCTGGTAGTCTTTCAAACAGGGGAGGCCGGTCAGTTAGGCACATAGAAAAAAATGTCAATTATGGCCCACATCAAAAATGACATGCTGACACTTTAGGACTCCACACACACACACACACACACACACACACACACACACACACACACACACACACACACACAGTGTAGGACTCCACAAAGAACAATTGTGCGTCAGTGCTACTCTTCTATTTCAGGACAGTGGCTTTGGCTTTGTGAGTGTGTGTGTGTGTGTGTGTGTGTTTGGGGGCGAGGGGGTGAGAATATGTGGATAAGCCCCTGCAGTCACAACAGGCTTGGCCGCGCTGTCTGTCTGAGTCCAAGTTTTATCCTTTCACTCTGAAAACATCCTCTCTTCCTGTCTGACACCCATCACCCTGAGCTGCCTTACACACACACACACACACACACACACACACACACACACACACACACACACACACTTCCTGTGCTGTGCCTCCTCGCCATGAAAACAAACACTTGCGGCTAAACACGCACACAGCTAAACACACACACAGCTAAACACACAGCTAAACTCAGAACTCTAAACTCACACACGCAGCTAAACACACACATGCAGCTAAACTTAAAACTCTAGCTAAACACGCACACAGCTAAACTTAACACAGAACTCTAAAATCTAAACTCTAAACACAGAACTCTAAACACTAAACACAGAACTCTAAACTCTAAACACAGAACTTTAAACTCTAAACACAGAAAACAATAGAAAATGCGTTCGATAGAATGTTTCGATAGAATTTTTTTTTTTAAGAAAACGGCGTAAGTTTAGTTAGAGCCCTCTCTGATTTAGCACTGCTTTAAATCTTTGTTACGAAGCAAGCTAGGTTGCATGAGCAAAGGCACTCGTCCTCTGTAGCCTAGCAACCAGTGGCGGCTGGTAGTCTTTCAAACAGGGGAGGCCGGTCAGTTAGGCACATAGAAAAAAATGTCAATTATGGCCCACACCCTTGCCTCTGAGTCGCCCCACTTTTGGCTGGGTCTCCAGTTCAGAAATGGCCCCCCACACATCTGAGTGTCACCTGTGTTCCTGGCCCACCTACTGTGAAATTACACATTGGTTCTTTTGGCCCAGTACTAAGTATTGGCCAACACACTGAAATTACTTATTGGTTCTATTGGCTCAGGACTGGCCCAGCAAGCCCACAAATTGTGAAGTGACTTATTATTTCTTTTGGCCCAGTAGCCTACTGGCCAATATACTGTGACAAAATTATTTAGTATATTTCTGTTAATATTTTGTATGTAGGATATATTTTAAACTGTTAATAATAAGGCCTATGTTGCTTTATGCAGAAGAACCACCACCACAGCAATATTATGTATAAGAAAATACTGCCCTCCTTTCTTTTTTTCTAAAAAATTGTCTGTTACAATGTCATACCAGCTGGACATCTTTTCTAGGGACTCTCGATGGCAAGTAGCTAAGTTAAGTTGCTAAGTTAGCTTTAGCCCATTGTGCTACAGCTGCACCTGCAGTTAGTCAGTTGACCTTGTCATACTAGGAGAGTTGAAAACAACGATGATTTCCCCCTACCTTTTTAACTAAATCAATGTTAGGCGGTCTGTCCCGCTGTTTAATTCAGATGTTCTCTTTGTAAGGAAGACTATCAAATTTGTTCGCTTAAATCAAATAAAAAATGCTACCCGCCATAATGCACAGCTTTCTTGCTAGCTGGCTAGTTTCCCCCCTCTACAGGCTATAATAAACGAACTTTTCAAACTGAAATGAAAACAGGTATCAAACCTAATAACACCATATTTACACTTTATTTACTAAATTATGTACAAAGACACTATTGAATGGTAGGCAAAACGAATGGAGATTTCTCACCACTTCCCTATTTATGGTACTGACTGACTGAGCAGCATGAAATCCACCGCTAGCTCCTGTCGATATTTTTTAAGAAGCTGTCAATGAATAAAAATCCTCCCGGTTTAACAGTTCCTCCAATCACCACACAGAGCCTCAGCCTCCTCTAGGAAACAGTTTAGCCCGCCCTCTCCATTCACTCCCAGTGAGTCTGAGCCTCCCTGGAAGTGACGAATTTTCAGCGTTTGTCCAATAAATGTCTAGGTTTTCGCACTGAAAGAGAGCATACTGCAAGTGCCATTGAAGTCCAGTGAGGCTGGACTGGATCACGTTGTCAAAAAAGAAAAGAAAAAACAGACGAACTGTGGAAACTAATTGCTGAACGATTTTGTCTTGAACATATTATACAATGCTGGAGATGAAATACCAATGTAAATACAGTATAGTAAATATAGTACAACATAGTAGTAGTACACTACTTTCTCCATGATTTTTAGAGGAGGCTGAGCCTCCCTTGTTGTCTTAGAGCAATCGCCTCTGCTAGCAACGTATGGGGAGTGACACACTAATAGCCAATCATGTCACAGTATCGTGTTTGGTTGCGCCATCTCTTGTCTCGTAGTCGTGTTTTTTTCCAGAAACAGCATGGTCACGAAAGGAAGATGAGTGCCACTGCGACGAGTGAGGAAAATGTGGATAAGAGCTCATTCACACCAACTTGAGCGTGTACAGCGCGTATCAGTATACAATGTGTTTGTATAGGGACAGAATATGCTCAGATCACGCGTGCGGTGTGAAGAGTCTGATTTGTTAACATGCATTCTAAACGAATACGGACAGAAAACGGCCACGCACTGAATACGCAGAGTGTTTGGTGTGAATGAGCTCTAAGAACAGAAAAGTCTGCTCACCAGTATGGGAGCTTTTTTGGAGTTTACAAATCTCATCATAGTCAGACAAATGTTGTCTGCAAATTATGCAGTAAAACTATATACATACATTACATTTTTTACATTACATTACATTACACTTAGCAGACGCTTTTATCCAAAGCGACTTACAAAAGGAGGACATAATAGCAAACAGATGTGTAGAGAACATTGAAGGTACCTATGTAAAGAGATGGTTAGTAGAATTTGGTTTTGTTAAGCAGTCTCGGAAAAGAAGGGTCTTCGCAAGCTTTTTGAAGGTCGAAAGTTTAGAGTGACCTCGCTTTGTCTTGGGAGAGGGTACGGCCAGGCGGTTCGTATTGGAGGATCACAGCATTCTGGACGGGATGTAAGCATTCAGTATGACGTTGAGATAGGTAGGGGCGGATCCAGAAGTGACTTTGTAGGCTAGAGTCAAAGCTTTGTGTTGAATTCTGGCAGCCACCGGGAGCCAATGCAGGTTGATGAAGAGAGGAGTGACATGCGACCTTTTGGGTTGATTGAAAACCAGTCATGCTGCTGCATTCTGAACCATTTGCAATGGTTTGATTGCACAAGCAGGAAGGCCAACCAGAAGGGCGTTGCAATAGTCGAGGCGAGAGATGACCATAGCCTGAACCAGAAGCTGAGTAGCATATTGGGTCAGGTACGGTCTGATTTTTCTAATGTTGTATAGCGCATAACGGCAGGCCGCGCTACGGAGGCAATGTGGTCAGAAAAAGATAGCCGGTCATCAATCACGACGCCGAGGTTTTTAGCAACCTTGTTCGGAGCAATCGTGACAGTGTCCATATTCAGGCTGATATCATGGTGGATTGACTCCTGGGCTGGGATCACCAGGAGTTCAGTCTTAGACAGATTGAGCTGGAGGTGGTGTTCCTTCATCCATGCGGAGAGTGCGGAGAGACAGGCAGAGATGCGTGCAGAGACTGTGGTGTCATCTGGTCGAAACGACAAGTACAGCTGTGTATCATCAGCATAGCAGTGATAGGAGAAGCCGTGTGAGCGGATGATGCGGCCCAGCGAGGTGGTGTAGATAGCGAAGAGAAGGGGGCCCAGCACCGACCCTTGGGGAACACCTGTGGAGAGAGTGTGAGTTGATGACAGTTGTCCTTGCCAAGACACTTCAAAGGAGCGTCCAGTGAGGTAGGATGTAAACCAGGAGTGTGCTATGCCTGTGATGCCTATGTGTGAGAGTGTAGTTAGCAGTATGCTGTGGTTGACTGTATCGAAGGCTGCCGATAAGTCGAGTAGGATAAGTACTGATGACTGACCTTCAGTTCTGGCTACTCTGAGGGCTTCTGTGACGGAAAGCAGTGCTGTTTCAGTGGAGTGGCCGCTTCTAAAGCCAGACTGCTTCGGGTCAAGTAGGTCATTCTGGGTGAGGAAATTAACTACCTGCTTAGAGACCGCTCTCTCGATGGCTTTCGAAAGGAAGGGAAGCAGTGAGACCGGCCGATAGTTCTCCACCTGGGCGGGGTTGAGTGTGGTCTTTTTGAGCAGTGGTGTGACCCTAGCCTGTTTGAAGGCGGCTGGTACTATACCTGATGATAGCGAAGCATTCATCACGGACGTGATCGATGGGACTACTGTTGGGGCGATGGCTTGCAGCAGATTCGAGGGGACGGGGTCTAGTGGGCAGGTGGTAGGACGGCTTCCAGTGATGAGTTTGAAGACGTCGCTTTCGGAGAGAGGGGTGAATGAGGAGAGTGTTGCATCGTAGATCGTGGGAGGTTGCAGGTTGAGGCCGGGTGGGTCGCAGAATTGATTGCTGATAGCCGCTACTTTTTCTGTAAAGAAGGAGGCAAAAGTATTAGCAGTTAGATTGGTGGCAGGAGGCGGGGGAGGGGGGTTGAGCAGCGATTTGAAGGCATACAGTATATGATAGTTCTTCTCAGGTATCAGGTTTCGCTATGTTCACATTTAACACTTTGCACATGTCTTTATAACACTTCAGCTTTGTTAAGCACTTTATTAGCTTATTGATAATTGTTCAGTTTTCATTGTGATCGTAACATTGAACGTGTGTTGACAGTCATTTTGCCTGAATGCTTATTTCCTGTCAGAGGAAGGTTAAGTTAAAAATAAAAATGTTTACATTTAGATTTTTTCCCTCCTGTTACTTATTTTAAATAGGTCACACAATGTTTCAATAATTATCGATATCGACAGATATGAAACACTTATATCGTGATACAGATTTCAGCCATATCGCCCAGCTCTATTGTGAGGTGCTTATGTGGTCTTCTGTAGATCACTGTGTGAATATGTGTGTGACTGTGTAGTGCTGATGTGTGTGTGTGTGTGTGTGTGTGTATGTGTGTGTGTGTGGTTCTGCACTATACATATGTATAAATGTATGGTGTTTGTGTGTCCACAGAGGCGGAGCATAAACATGAGGAGGAGGAGCCAGCACGGACACAAACAAATGCTGTCTCCGTGGAAACAACATCAGAAACGATAGGCGTCTCCGTGGAGACAACATCAGAAACAAAGGGTGTCACCATGGAGACAACATCGGAAACAAAGGGGGTGTCCATGGAGACAGCATCGTCCGGGGACAAGGAGGAGGGTGTGACCAACAACAACAACATCCTGTCCCAGCCCGACCTCAGCACCCCAAACAAGAGCATCACATGTGAGTACACCTGTCTGTGTGTCATAATCACCTGTGTGTGAGTACACCTGTGTGTGTGTCATAATCACCTGTGTGTGAGTACACCTGTGTGTGTGTGTCATAATGACCTGTGTGTGAGTACACCTGTGTGTGTGTCATAATCACCTGTGTGTGAGTACACCTGTGTGTGTGTCATAATCACCTGTGTGTGAGTACATCTGTGTGTGTGTCATAATCACCTGTGTGTGAGTACAGCTGTGTGTGTATCAGGTTTATCACCTGTGTGTGAGTACAGCTGTGTGTGTGTATCAGGTTTATCACCTGCAGTGTTGTATAGTAACGAAGTAATAATACTTCACTACTGTACTTAAGTACATTTTGGAAGAATTTGTACTTACTTGAGTTTTTAAAAATTTGATAACTTTTACTTCATCTTCACTATATTTACGAACCAAATTGCATACTTTTACTCCGATACATTTTCAATGTGCCGTTTAGTTACTCGTTACCAAAAAAAAAAAAAAAAACTGAATGCAATGAAGTCAGGACGTGCCTGTCTTGTTCGCAATTGCCACTTGCACATGACAACCAATAGGCTACACCTGTTGGCTTCACGCAGTAAGCTAGCTTTGCACTCAGTCCTGATAGAAGAGAAGACGGACACAGCAGTGTTTTATGATTTTTTTTCTTGATGGGGTGATGTACGCCTCATTTTCAGCACTGACTTAATCTTATTTTAAAAAACAAAGGTTTACGAAAAAAAAGGTTTCAAACTGTGGTCTCCATCTTCAGATGCCAGATAACATTCAATTTTCTCTCCACTTTTGTTTATAATGACAGCAATTGGTCATGCATGTGTATTTTCAGCAGTGTAATTGCTTGTCATTTAAGATTAACCATAGTTGCTAAATGACCTTCAAAGTTAACCAAAATATAAAAAAATATTACAAATTCAGACTGCCTTTGCCTGTTATTAACTTTTACTCTTTCTTTTAATTACATTACTTGAGTACATTTATTTTTACATTACTTGTCATACTTAAGTACTAGAAATTTCTGATACTTTAAGACTTTAACTCAAGTAACATTTCAGTTAGTGACTTGAAGGGGTACCTATACTTTTACTTGAGTGTGATTTTTCAGTACTTTATACAACACTGATCACCTGTGTGTGAGTACAGCTGTGTGTGTGACATAATCACCTGTGTAAATACACCTGTTTGTGTGTCATAATCACCTGTGTGTGAGTACAGCAGTGTGTGTGTCATAATCACCTGTGTGTGAGTACAGCTGTGTGTGTATCGGGTTTATCACCTGTGTGTGAGTACGTCTGTTTGTTTATTAGAATCACCTGTGTGTGTGGGAGTACACCTCAATGTGTATCAGAATTACCTGTGTATCAGAATCACCTGTTTGTGTGTGTGTGTGTGTGTGTGTGTGTGTGTGTGTGTATGTGTGTGTGTGTGTGTGTGTACACCTATGTGTGCATCAGAATCACCTGTGTATCAGCATCACCTGTGTGTGTATCAGGTTTATCATCTGTGTGTGAGTACACCTGTGTGTTAAAGCGCATGACGTGTGTGTTTATCCGAATCATGTGTGCGTACACCTGTGTGTTAATCACAGTTGAGTGAGTACACCTATGTGTTAAAGGGCATCACCTGTGTGAGTACAGCTGTGTGTTCATCAGCATCACTTGTGTGTTAATCAGCATCACTTGTGTGTTAATCAGCATCACTTGTGTGTTAATCAGTATCACGTGTGAGTACACCTGCATTACACACACACACACTCACACACACACGCACAGTGTAAAAATGTGAAAGGCTGCATGCACACACACATAGTGTAAAAATGTAAAGGCTAAAACCTGTGTTACCTACAACCCTTACAATTTCACAGAATATTTAATATTTTTAATTTTCTGAGCAATCGATGTACAGTTCAGAGAAAAACAACTTTAATTCAGGTGTGCACTGAGTTTATTTTCAACTAGTGTGCGGTACTATACATTTATTTTTACATTACTTGTCAGGTGATTACTATCTACTACAGCAAAGCACGTCAGCGACACGCCTATTTATGCAGCTCAGAACTGATCTCCACTTTACCACTACCTTGGCATATCTACCACCTTTGGTCCCGTAGATATGAACTAGCATGAAGTAACCTGCTCTGCCTATCTACCATCTTTAGTCCATTAACATGAACTAGCCTGAAATATCCTGCTCTATCTACCATCTTTAGTCCATTAACATGAACTAGCCTGAAGTATCTTGCTCTGCCATCTACCATCTTTAGTCCCATAGACATGATATAGCATGAAATATCCTGCTCTATCTACCATCTTTAGTCCCATTAACATGAACTAGCCTGAAGTATCTTGCTCTGCCATCTACCATCTTTAGTCCCATAGACATGAACTACGATGAAGTATCTTGCTCTGCCTATCTACCATCTTTAGTCCCATAGACATGAACTACGATGAAGTATCTTGCTCTGCCCATCTACCATCTTTAGTCCCATAGACATGAACTAGAATGAAATATCTTGCTCTGCCATCTACCACCTTCGACTGTATTTGCCTAAGCTAAGAGTGTGTGCTGTTTTTTCCTCCCAATTCATACACAAAATGCATAGCGAGAGAACCCATCACCACCCCCCTAAAAGGACAGCCAATACAAACACATACACACATTCAAGGCAGGGAAAAGTGTGTGAGTATGTGTGTGTGTGTGTGCTTTGTTTTAGTAAGAGGTGCTGTGTTGTTCGCTCCGTAGTTGAGTTGTGCTGAGTGTAGATGTTTGTGTGTGTGTATGTGTGTGTGTGTGTGTGTGCGCGCGCGTGTGCGCTGTATGTGTGTGTGCTATGTGTAGGGTCTGTGTTGTGTGAGTGTGTACTGTATGAGGTGTGTGATATGTGTAGGGTCTGTGTTGTGTGAGTGTGTACTGTATGAGGTGTGTGTGTGTGTGTGTGTGTGTGTGTGTGTGAGTGTGTACTGTATGAGGTGTGTGTGTGTGTGTGTTGTGTGAGTGTGTACTGTATGAGGTGTGTGTGTGTGTGTGTGTGAGTGTGTACTGTATGAGGTGTGTGGTTGACTAGCTGTCTGCCATGACCTGTGTGACTCAGAAAGTGGTGACTCACAGACACAGACGCAGACACACACACACACACACACACACACACAAACACACAGTCTGACTGAAGCGTGTTATTGAACTGGGCAGGCTGAGTCAGTGTGTGATGTTGCAGCCCTATGCGAACACACACCCCACCCACTCTTAGACAGAAATAGGTCGAAACAGACCTACATACACACACACACACACATACACACACACACACACACACACACACACACACACACGCAGTGCACTCATACACAACATAAGTGACTGAGTCGAACACATTTACCTTTTTACTGACTTAGGGCTTCTGTAACACACATACACACACAGAGCACAAAGCACATACACATTCACAAAGACACATGAAATGGTTTTCAACCAAACAGTTGCACACAAATGTACAACAGACTTAAACCCCCAGATTCCATGGCTCTTATCTCAGATTCAAAACTGAAATCTCTCTGTTTGTGTAAGACTGGCTTAATCCCCGAGAAAAGTGTTTAAGTGCTTCTACCAGTGCAAAGTCATAAACCTTTGGCTTGCTGTCTGTGAGTATGCTGATGGTTCTGTGTTGCGTTGAGAGTGGTTAATGCCTTTGAGAAGGTTAATGCCATTAGCCGTATCTCCCAGTTGGCCTCCTCTGTTGCACAGTGTGAGTGGAAAAGTAAATGCACCTTTATAAGAAGATCCGTTATAAACAGCATCCTGTTTTCTGTAGACTGTATCAGACTAAATATTGACAAGATGTTTACACATAAAAGTAAACTAATAAGTGCGGTTCATGCAGTCAAACATAAGTAAACAAATTATCAGGCAGTGATGAAGATGAAGTAAAGTTTTCAACCAAATAAATGACAACACTATTACACTCTTAGACCAAGACTATATCAGAGTTCTGCTCTTAGACTGAGACTGTATTATAGTTCTGATTACTGCTTTTCCCCTCTTACTCACCTTACTCAAACACACTAATGCACATGGGGCATGGGGGAGGGTGTGTGTGTGTGTGTGTGTGTGTGTGTGTGTGTGTGTGTGTGTGTGTGTGTTGGGGGGGGGGTTACCTGCTGGCTGGTCCTGATGCATGGTGGAGTTGTAGACTCAAGCTAACTAGTTTAAAGCTACCCAGTTGACTTCAGGTGTGTTACTATGTCATGTCACTGTATGACATGATTACATTTTATCTCCAAACAAACTGCTCTAAACAACCTACCAGCAAACCGTACCTCAGAGAGAGGCAGACTTCAAGTGTTACTGTGGATAAAAAATAAAGGTTGTTGTATGATGTTGCTATGGGTTTAGGATAATTATGTTTTACATTGTTGCTAAGGCTTTAGGATAACGATGTTGTATAGTGTTGCTATGGGACGGACATAATGGCCAAGGTGTCCCTCTAATATCCTCGAAGGTGCAGTTTCCGCTGTCTTTGTCTGAACTCTAAACTGTCTCCACCTGAAACAGCTGTGGAGCGGAGGGGTGGAACGAGGGATGAAGAGAGACAGTGGAGAAATGAGAGAACGATGTGAAGCAGGTACATGTGAGGACAGGCCTGAGCTTAACACACACACACACACACACACACACACACACACACACACACACACATAACAGGTAGACACTACACAGTTTGTTTGTGGGTAACACATTGTGTAAGGTGTTATGGAACCTCATACCTCGAACAACTCTCATAAACACATACAGACAGCAAGAGAGAGAAAGAGAGAGACAGAAAATAGAGACCGAGAGAGACAAAAGAGAGATAGACAGACGGAAAGAGAGGGCGAGAAGAGAGAGTGAGAGACAGAGAGAAAGAGAGACAAAAGTATGCAAAATACATAAGGAAATAATTTTGTTCACACACAGAGTCAGTCTGATAGGCAAAAGCACATGTACAGTATATGATATACATCATACAGCCTCGATGCCTGCAGCTTTGAAGAAATATAGCAGACACATTATTTTATTCATATACACACACATACACACACGCGCGCGCACGCGCACACACACACACACACACACACACACACACACACACACACACACACACACACACACACACACACACGCATATGGCTGCTTGTGTAATTTACAGCGCCCAGTCACTAGGCAGCTCTGGCGAGCCTTGGCCCAGACTTGAACTGCTGACAAAAAGGTGTCGGAGGCCCCCAGCTGTGTCCTTTGGGACTGTAAGGAACACCGGCCGCCCCTAACACTAATGGCAGCTTGTGATTGGGCGTTTCCACTGGTAACCACCATTGTTGCGATGTTACCTTGACGACAGGAGGTGAGTTATGGTGTTGTGATGTTGGCAGCCAGCGCCGTCTCCCTCTCCCCCTCTAGAATCCATACATTACCGCCCGCCAGACATATTTTCTCAGCCTCCACTTACCGTCACTTTAAATGTTCTTTACTTGGATTACACTTGATTTATTCTTCATTTGCGCAGCTGTGTGTGTGTGTGTGTGTGTGTGTGTGTGTGTGTGTGTGTGTGTGTGTGTGTGTGTGTGTGTGTGTGCCGTAGGTGGCGTTTCCCAGAAAGGCTCGGGCTCTGGGGAGCAGCAGGCGTGTGCAGAGTCAGGGAACCCAACTCCAGAAAGTTTAAGTCCTGCCACGTCTTTGTTTTATCCACTCACTATACCAACCGAACACTTCAGACAGCGACATGAGGTGGCTCGTGAGACCGCTTTAATTACACAGGTTGAACCTGAACTGATTAAATTTGTGATATGTGTAGATTGAATTTGTGTGTGACATGTGATATCATATAAATCACATAAATTATAAAATTGATTAAAATCGCAAATGGAATTGAAATCAAAGAAAAGTCAAGAGACTCTGCTGTCATCATGCACACACACACACACACACACACACATGCCGTGTGAAAATGGATGAGCTATTGTGAGTCTTGATGTGTAGCAGCAGTGACAGCCCAGAGGAAATCTACTGGCCTCAAAGATGTCTTTTCCTTGTCTGGTGAGCTCATGCTATCTTTTGAGCTCCTAGCATCTTCTCCTAAGTGACACACAGCCCAGAGGAAATCTGCTGGCTTTAAAAATGTCTTTTCCTTTGTCTGGTAAGCTCATCCCATCTTCTCCTAGGGTTAGTGATCATTACACAAGAATAGAGTGAGAAGAGAGAGGAGAAGTTCAGTTAGACTAGAGCTGGGAAAAGAAAAGATGTATATTTCTACAGCTCTAGTTTGGTCTAGTCTAGTTTAATTTAGCATCTCAAATTTCTCAAAAGGGTCTGTGTGTGTGTGTGTGTGTGTGTGTGTGTGGTGTGTGTGTGTGTGTGTGTGTGTGTGTGTGTGTGTGTGTGTGTGTGTGTGTGTGTGTGTGTGTGTGTGTGTGTGTGTGTGTGAGGTGTGTGTGTGTGTCGGATGCCTTCACCAAATAAGGAACCCACCTGAGAGGACTGTGTATTGATCGATTGATGGTGATGTTAAGAGATGTTTGCGTGTGTGTGTATATTGATCGATCGATGGCCGTGTTGGATGATCAGTGGCCATGTTGGGTAATGTTTGCAGTGTTATGTTGGGCTGGAATGTAGTGTGTGAAGGCATCCATCTTAACACATCCACATGTGTCAACACACTCCCATGACATGTATACACATGTGATGACAGACAGTCCAAACACACAGGTAACACTGGCAACATCTCTGTTCTGCTTCGAAACAATGTGTGTGTGTGTGTGTGTGTGTGTGTGTGTGTGTGTGTGTGTGTGTGTGTGTGTGTGTGTGTGTGTGTGTGTGTGTGTGTGTGTTAGATGTCTTTACCAAATAAGGAACCCACCTGGAGGGACTCTATTGATCGATCGATGGTCATGTTAGCAGATGTTTGTGGGGGTGTGTGTGTATGTGTGTGTGTGTGCGTGTGTGTCAGTGTGTGTGTGAGAGTCCGTGTGTGTATGCATATGTTGGTACATGTGAGTGTGTGTTGACATGCTCATGTCTCAATACTGCAGATGCCTCCTTGGTGACTGGGGACAGAACACAGGTAGAAGCAGAGGCAGACTGCAGCACCCACAGCACCCACTGCTGCTATAGGGCTTGAGACTGCATTGGACACACAGCTGAATCCATCTTGTACCATAGCAAAGATGGTAGATATGCCAAGATACTTCATGGTAGTTCATGTCTATGGGAGCAGAGATGGTAAATATGCCAAGATACTTCATGGTAGTTCATGTCTATGGGAGCAGAGATGGTAAATATGCCAAGATACTTCATGGTAGTTCATGTTTGAGGGAGCAAAGATGGCAGATATGCCCCCCCTTTTTGATTTTGGATCCAGTGGCTCGTCATGAAGGATCTGGGCCTATCTACCATCTTTGACGGTGGCCATAAGGAAGCATGTGTGCTTCCCACATGTACCCAGAGGGTATTTGGAGAGGGGAGGGGCAAAAGGAGGTAAATAGTTTGTGTGGGGTGAGATCATGGGGAGCTGTTAAGGGGGTATTTGGAGTCAAGTGCGGTGCAGGTGTGAGGTAGAGGTAGAAGTAGAGTTCTGGACGGGGGTAGTAGAGGTTTGGTGGGGGGGTAGTAGAGGTTTGGTGGGGGGGTAGTAGAGGTTTGGGGGGGGGGTAGTAGAGGTTTGGTGGGGGGTAGTAGAGGTTTGGTGGGGGGTAGTAGAGGTTTGGGGGGGGGGTAGTAGAGGTTTGGTGGGGGGTAGTAGAGGTTTGGGGGGGGGGTAGTAGAGGTTTGGGGGGGGGTAGTAGAGGTTTGGGGGGGGGGGTAGTAGAGGTTTGGGGGGGGTAGTAGAGGTTTGGTGGGGGGTAGTAGAGGTTTGGGGGGGGTAGTAGAGGTTTGGTGGGGGGGTAGTAGAGGTTTGGGGGGGGTAGTAGAGGTTTGGTGGGGGGTAGTAGAGGTTTGGGGGGGGGGGTAGTAGAGGTTTGGTGGGGGGGTAGTAGAGGTTTGGTGGGGGGTAGTAGAGGTTTGGGGGGGGTAGTAGAGGTTTGGTGGGGGGTAGTAGAGGTTTGGGGGGGTAGTAGAGGTTTGGGGGGGGGTAGTAGAGGTTTGGGGGGGGGGTAGTAGAGGTTTGAGGGGTGGTAACGTCGGTGAGGGGTGTGTGTGTGTGTGTGTGTGTGATGTCATCAGGGTTAGCAGCACTGCCACACCTGTAAACTAACACATGACAGGTAGCCTGCGGCTCAACACTCTCTCTGACCAGCTCATAGCAACACCAGGCGTGTGAATGTGTGTGTGCGTGCCAGGGGTGGAAATTAACTTCTGTCAACCTTTACAAATAAGTTGTG
>CM050211.1:30846149-30863649 GCA_027475355.1 Coilia nasus
CATTTTTGCCTGTATTTATTTCTGGAACACCATGTATATCAAACAGACTTCCTTGAATATCTTCCATAGCACTGTTTACAGCAAATTTGTGTAGCCTAAATGTAAATATAAATGTTACTACTTGACATCGCTTATTTGCCAGCATTTATTTCTGGAACACCCTGTATATCAAAAAGTCTTCCTTGAATATCTCCCAAACCATTTGATTCTCCAAACTGAAACTTTGCATGCACAATTAATACTTCTTTGCCTAACAGATAATAAAATTTCGTCAAAATTGATCGATACTCATTGTCTGAAAAATTAGGTCAAAGGTCAAGCGCATATGAAATGACCTTGAAAATGCAATGACCTTGAAAGGTCATCGTGTTATATATCATATAAAAGGGGAATGTCTCCCCTTTGTAATGTTACCAAATTTATGAAAATCGAGTGATGGGTTTGCAAAATGTAGCCACTTTTCTGTTGCATGGTCACTAATCGATGCAAAATTGGTGAAATTTTCAAAACTCTCTAGATTCGTGAAAAATGGTCCGAATGAGCTGAAAATTGGTATGTTACCATTTCTCAAGGATACCCACGAGTATACCAAATTTAATCAAAATCGGAGGGGGGGCGGGAAAAAATTGAGTGGTTTGGCATGGAATGACCCATAACCTACAGTACAACATACAGCACAAACTACAGTACAAGCACAACATGAGAAACATGCATAACACACACGTGCACAACACACTACACACACTACAACATACAGTACAACATACCGTGCAACATACAGTACAATATACAGCACAAATCACAGTACAAACACAACATCAGATAAAAAAAACAGTAGTGGAGTAGCCACAGGCTAACATTGTCTAACAGGCTAACATTGCACATTCACACTGTCATAAATATACCAGAAACACTTATCCACAGTCACAAAACATTCCCATGCATAATGTGATGATGATTGACATTCATAAAGTGATTCTTAATGTGATTCTAAATATGATTCTTAATGTGATTCACAATGTGATTCTTAATGTGATTCTTAATGTGATTCTAAATATGATTCTTAATGTGATTCACAATGTGATTCATAATGCGATTCTTAATGTGATTCATGATGTGATTCATAATATGATTCTTAATGTGATTCATGATGCGATTCATAATGCGATTCTTAATGTGATTCATGATGTGATTCATAATGTGATTCTTAATGTGATTCACCATGTGATGCTGTGCACATCTCCGTTCTTTCTTCTCAGTCTAAAGTTTCCCTTTTTTGTGTCATATAATGGCTAGTGCAGTAAGGCTTCTGCTTTGTGGCTGCTATGTCCTTATACACATGAATGTGTGTGTGTGTGTGTGTGTGTGTGTGTGTGTGTGTGTGTGTGTGTGTGTGTGTGAGAGAGAGAGAGAGAGAGAAAAAAAGAATGTGTGTGTGTATGCATGTGTGTGTGTGTGTGTGTGTGTGAGATAGAGAGTATGTGCGTGGGTTTTTTCTTTGTAAGTTTGAGTCTTTATTTGTTTATTCTTAGGTACCTGTGGCTGATTCACTCAGTCACTCAGTGTCTTCATGCACACACACACACACACACACACACACGCAGAATACACTTAACACAAACATAGATGTGTCCTGTGGGTGTCCACACCCACATATAATTTGCACCTACAGTTGGAGCAAAAACAAACTGCTCTGTTTTGTGTGAGGACAAGAGGAATGTAGGAATTTAGAAAGCTGTTACCCCACTCCAACCCACACACACACACACACACACACATCTAAGAGCAATCAGATTCTGACAATGGTATGTGCACCGTTCACAAAGCACATATACACAATCTAATAAATGCACACACAGCCACACAAACACACATCTCTGAGCCATGCTGAAACCCTAGATAAGTTCCAGTGCATCTTATTTAACACAAGCACATCACACACACACACACGCAGGCACCAGCCTGAACTCTTTCACAATGGCTTCTTTCTCCCTTCCCAGAATGGCCCCATGCTCTGAGGTTTCTGTGTGTGTGTGTGTGTGTGTGTGTGTGTGTGTGTGTGTGTGTTTGTGGCACTTATCCGGTGTGCTCTCTTGTGTACACTAGTTTGTACTTGTATGTGTTTGACTTCTCCAGTTCAAATATCTGTATCTGTTCCTGTAAACCAGTTTGTAATAAGCCTTCATCTTAGGGGATGTTAGCTGCGTGTGGAGACAGTCGTGACTCCACTAAAATTTGCTGTCTGCCCACCACATGCTCTCACACACACACACACACACACACACACACACACACACACACACACACACATAGACACACACACAGACACACACACCCACCACATGCCCACCACATGCCCAGCAATCTGCTGACACCACCAACCACTGGGCTGTTTACTACCCAAACCAGCACACACACACACACACACACGTAGATAGTGCACACATGTTTGTGCATAAACTATGTACACACCCACCTATCATCCCCCCCCCACACACACACACACACACACACACACACACACACACACACACACACACACACACACACACACACACACACACACACCACATTGTCTTCCCTTCCTCCCAGCTGGTGAAATGCAGCAGTAGCAAATGTACCTCATTCTTTTATGGTCAAACACGATTCACCGTAGCTCCTTAGTAAAACTGCTCAACACACACATATTTAGCACTCACACAAACACAACCCCGCCACACACACACACACGCACACAGCATTTAGTAGCAGAGGGATCGCCTAACTTCATAGCTGTTTCAAAGACAGCCACAGATCCTCCCCCTGGAAATCAGATTAGTCCTGAAAAACAATCAAAAATCTACAACCAAAAAAAATTCCGTGCGTGTGTGTGTGTGTGTGTGTGTTTATTTCCTCACGTGTTTTGGGGGTAAAGGGTGTGGTTATGTTTACATGAGATGGCGTGTGAGTGCCTTTGCGTACAGTATGTGCGCCTGTGCATGTGTGTGTAAGTCTGTGCACGTGTGTGTGTGTGTGTTAGCAGTAGTTATAGAGCAGGAGAGTGTAGAGATCTCTGTGGTTTCTGTAAAACTGCTTCTTATTAGCGTATATGGTCATAACTGTGGTATTCTAAACGCTGCTTTTTTCTGAAAAGGAATATAAAACACGCACATGGAGGCTTGTTTATGAGTTGTTGCTTACTCTTATGTTTGGCCTGGCATCTCTGCTCTGTAAACAGCTCACCCAAAAACAACTGCTGATTCAGGCCCCAGTTCAACCTGGATATTAGCCATGGGTGATTAATCGATCACAGATCACGATTGTGATAAAATTCAGCTCAATCAATATGTCAATATGTGAGATATGCCATTACCTTTAAAGGCGTGTTTGAATTCAGTTGCTCTTGTAGTGTTTCAATTCAGTGGCTCATATACTGTCAGTGTCGGGGGGGAAAGTCATGATAAAAGTCAATATTGGGCTATATGGGACACACCAACTCTCTTCTACACCCACACACCTCTTTCCTGTGCACACACACCTCTCTTCTTACACACACAACTCTCTTACCATTTCCCCACACACACATAAACACACACACACCTCCTTATTCACCTCTTTCACCTAATTCTCCTCTCTGCCGTTTTAGCCCACCCACCCCTTACTTACCCCTCCAGTGTCAGGACACAGCACACACACACACACACACACACACACACACACACACACACACACACTCCCATTAGCATAACTGCTCAGACACACACACACACACACACACATTCCCATTAGCATAACTGCTCACACACACACACACACACACATCCCTTTCTCTCCTACTGTAAATACCTCCACTCCTACTTTACCCCCAGTATCAGCGTGAGGTCCAAACTCAGACATATTTACCCCCTGAAGGCTCATTTCACAGATCCTGTCAACATACAGTAAACATCGTCAGAGTAAACAAACACAAACAGTGTGTGCTGTTGCCGTAGAGACACATGGCAGTGAGGAGAGGGCATCTGATTGGTTAATTTGGTGTTGGTATTACTGCTAGGCTTAGGTTCCAGGGAGTAAATGTCCCATACGTGATGGAATGCAAAGGTAACACACACACACACACACACACTCTCACACACAGATGTGTTTAAGAGTAGCTTGAGTAGTCAGCTTGTCTGAGACTCTTAGTCTAGAGTAGCGTGTCCAGTCCTCTTGTGCCCGAAATCTAGAGAAGCTCTTCCAGAGCTCTCGTGTCTGTAGTAGCTTATCCGGGTCTTCTGGTGTCTAGAGTCTAGACTAGCTTATCTGGTCCTCATCTGGACCTCTTATGACTACAGTGCCTTATCCAGACCTCTTGTGTCTATAGTGCCTTATCCAGACCTCTTGTGTCTATAGTATCTTATCCAGACCTCTTGTCTGTATAGAGTAGCTTAGGTGGTGCTCTTGTGTCTACAGTCTAGACTGGATTATCTGGTCCTCATCTGGATCTCTTGTGACTATAGTAGCGTATTCAGACCTCTTGTGTCTAGAGTATTTTATCCAGACCTCTTGTCTCTATAGAGTAGCTTTTTTGGTCATCTTGTCTATAGAGTATCTTATTCAGAGCTCTTGTGTCTGTAGTATTTTATCCAGACCTCTTGTCTCTATAGAGTAGCTTCTTTGGTCCTCTTGTTTGTAGCGTATCTTATTCAGAGCTGTAGTGCAGTGTTCAGGAGCCCAGAGTTGCGTGTCCAGGCAGCCTGTGTGAGGCTCCTCCACTCCAAGGGCTCACGGAGGTGCTGGAAGCGATGGAGAGGCTTGTTCTTAAGAATGTGCTGGGATTGAAACAATACTGTACTTTGGCACTCTCTCTCTCTCTCTCTCTCTCTCTCTCTCTCTCTCTCTCTCTCTCTCTCTCTCTCTCTCTCTCTCTCTCTCTCTCTCTCTCTGCACTACAGTATGTCATCTGGATCAGAATTTGGAAAAGCTGCATAAAGTTCAACTATCTGCCACTCTTCATCCAATACCAACAAGGCAGTCCAACACAAAGCCTTTTTCTCCACACTCCCATCTAATGCAGGCCTCCTCAATGAGTCATGATTCAGTGCACTTGTCCAGTCAAGGACTCAAGTACCATACAGTGCACAAGGGCTGTGTGTGTGTGTGTGTGTGTGTGTGTGTGGTTAGTAAAAATGTGTACTACAGAACCAGTTGTTTTTTGGACTCTATAACATCTAAACTGTAATTGGACACAGGTGTGTGTGTGTGTGTGTGTGTGTGTGTGTGTGTGTGTGTGTGTGTGTGTGTGTGTGTGTGTGTGTGTGTGTGTGTGTGTGTGTGTGTGCACCAGGCAATTGGCTCTTTATACCAGCAACACGGCCAGTGAAATCTCAGCTCTTCAAACGTAAAGCTCCTAAAGCCAACCCTGTTTTACGTGTGTGTGCATGTGTGTGTGTGTGTGTGTGAAGAGGAAGGCCATGAAAGTCTATAACAACAGGAGGATGATATAAAACATTAAAATAATAAAAAAGTCTAAATTTCCACTTATCCTTTCCCCTCGCTCTCCTCTCCCTCATTCTTTATCTCCCTCTATCTATCCCCTGCTATCTGCCTTCATCCCTCTCTCTCTCTCTCTCTCTCTCTCTCTCTCTCTCTCTCTGTCTCTCTCTCTTGTTTGCATTGGCACTGAAGGTGTATGTTTCACTTAGCATCCCTCTGCTGTCCTCCCCTTCCCTTCCCTTCTCTTCCTTTTCCTTTCCTCCCCTCTGCTCTTCTCTCCACTCCTTTTCTCTCCTCTCCACTCCTCTCCTTAGATCTTCACCCCTCCACCGCTCTCCTCTCCTCTCCTCTCAACTCTTCCCTTTCCTCTCCACTTCGTTTCTCTCCTTACCTCCCCTTCTCTTCCCTTTCCTCTCTTTTCATTCCCCTTTGTTCTCCCCTCTACTCCTTTCTTCTCCTCTCCTCTCTTCTGCTCTCCTCCACTTCTTTCCTCTTCACTCTTTTACTCTCTTCTCCCTCCCTGTGCTTTTCTCTCATCTCATTTCCTCTCCTCTCCTCTCCCCTCCTGTCCTCTCCTCTCTCCTCTCCTCTCCTCTCTCCTCTCCTCTCCTCTCCTCTCCTGTCCTGTCCTCTCCTCTCCTCTCTCCTCTCCTTTGTTCTGCTCTCCTGTCCTCTCCTCTAATCTGCTCTGTTCTCCTCTCCTTTCTTCCTCTCCTATCCTCCTATTCTCCTCTCCTCCTCTCCTCTCCTCTCTCCTCTCCTCTTCTGTCCTCTCCTCTCCTTTCTTCCTCTCCTCCTCTCCTCTCCTCTCCTCTCCTCTCCTTTCTTCCTCTCCTCCTCTCCTTTCCTCTCTCCTCTCTCCTCTCCTCTCCTCTCTCCTCTCCTCTCTCTCCTCCTCTCCTCTGTTCCAGTGTGATTAGTGTGTGGTGGCCCTCTGGAGTACAATATGCCGGGCTCTGCTGCGGGCTTAGCACCCTGCCAACATCAACTGGGCCAGCAGTGTGTGCAGGAAGGTGTGTGTGTGTATGTGTGTGTTTGTGTGTGTGTGTGTGTGTGTGTATATGTGTCTGGCCCTGCAGTGTGTGCAGGAAGGTGTGCGTGTGTGTGTGTGTGTGTGTGTGTTTGTGTGTGGGTCTGGCCCTGCAGTGTGTGCAGGAACACTGGAGCGTTTGTAGGCTGTAAACCCGAGGGAGACGATGTCTCTGCTGCAGAGCGGGTGCTGGGTAATGGGTGGGGGTAGCGGGTGCAGGGTCAG
The DNA here is from genome assembly GCA_027475355.1 of Coilia nasus. Lineage (NCBI taxonomy): Eukaryota > Metazoa > Chordata > Actinopteri > Clupeiformes > Engraulidae > Coilia > Coilia nasus. The sequence goes on from CM050211.1 coordinate 30,852,859, forward strand.
GGAAGGCAAGGGGAAGCAAGAGCCAAAGCCTTTGGCCACCATCGCTTTCCAAATCCAAAAGGACACTATAATTTTCTCACACAATTTTATTTCATGTCATAATGTTTCAGCTGTCATTGAGTTGGCTGGTGTATAAAACAATACTGCTCCTCCAGATATGGTTTTCTCACCCTCTTCATAATGTAGTCATGCACTGCCTCCATACAGACTCTGGCAAAGCCTCTCTCTTGGCTGCACCCTAAGGCTAGTGAAGGCTGTGTCTTAATGTTAGTGAAGGCTGTGTCTTAATGTTAGTAAAGGCTGTGTCTTAATGTTAGTAAAGGCTGTGTCCTAATGTTAGGGAAGGCTGTGTGCTAATGTTAGTGAAGGCTGTGTCCTAATGTTAGTGAAGGCTGTGTCTTAATGTTAGTGAAGGCTGTGTCTTAATGTTAGTAAAGGCTGTGTCCTAATGTTAGGGAAGGCTGTGTGCTAATGTTAGTGAAGGCTGTGTCCTAATGTTAGTGAAGGCTGTGTGCTAATGTTAGTGAAGGCTGTGTCCTAATGTTAGTGAAGGCTGTGTCTTAATGTAAGTGAAGGCTGTGTCTTAATGTTAGTAAAGGCTGTGTCCTAATGTTAGTGAAGGCTGTGTCCTAATGTTAGTGAAGGCTGTGTCCTAATGTTAGTGAAGGCTGTGTTTTAATGCTAGTGAAGGCTGTGTCTTAATGTTAGTGAAGGCTGTGTCTTAATGTTAGTAAAGGCTGTGTCCTAATGTTAGTGAAGGCTGTGTCCTAATGCTAGTGAAGGCTGTGTCCTAATGTTAGTGAAGGCTGTGTCCTAATGCTAGTGAAGGCTGTGTCCTAATGCTAGTGAAGGCTGTGTCCTAGGGAAGGCTGTGTCCTAGTGAAGGCTGTGTCCTAATGCCAGTGAAGGCTGTGTCCTAGTGAAGGCTGTGTAATGTTAGTGAAGGCTGTGTCCTAATGCCAGTGAAGGCTGTGTCCTAGTGACGGCTGTGTAATGTTAGTAAAGGCTGTGTCCTAATGCTACTGAAGGGTGTGTCCTAGTGAAGGCTGTGTCCTAATGCTAGTGAATGCTGTGTCCTAGGGAAGGTTGGGTAAAGTTAGTGAATGCTATGTCCTAGTGAAGGCTGTGTCCTAGTGAAGGCTGTTTCCTAATGCTAGTGAAGGCTGTGTCCTAGTGAATGATGTGTCCTAATGTTGGTGAAGGCTATGTCCTAGTGAATGCTGTGTCCTAATGTTAGTGAAGGCTGTGTCCTAGTGAGGGCTGTGTCCTAGTGAATGCTGTGTCCTAATGCCAGTGAAGGCTGTGTCCTAGTGACGGCTGTGTAATGTTAGTAAAGGCTGTGTCCTAATGCTACTGAAGGCTGTGTCCTAGTGAAGGCTGTGTCCTAATGCTAGTGAATGCTGTGTCCTAGGGAAGGTTGGGTAAAGTTAGTGAATGCTATGTCCTAGTGAAGGCTGTTTCCTAATGCTAGTGAAGGCTGTGTCCTAGTGAATGATGTGTCCTAATGTTGGTGAAGGCTGTGTCCTAGTGAATGCTGTGTCCTAATGTTAGTAAAGGCTGTGTCCTAGTGAGGGCTGTGTCCTAGTGAATGCTGTGTCCTAATGTTAGTGAAGGCTGTGTCCTAGTGAAGGCTGTGTCCTAATGCTAGTGAATTCTGTGTCCTAGGGAAGGCTGTGTCGTAATGCTAATGCACACCTGGTTGTCTATAAAAATACATAGAAAAGGTTGCTCTGGGGTGCTGCATAAAAGCTCCAGCCAGGGTGTATTCTGTGGATGTGGGTGTTTAGTTAAAGACGGAGACGGAGTTAGAGACCGACTGACGCATGTGTGGGCTTGCTTAGCCAAATCAGGTCCTGGTTGCTTACATCATTGCTCTGTTCCAAGTGCAGTGAATATTTCATGCGTTATATTTCTCTGTAAAAGTGGAGGCAGTGGATATCAGAGCATTTTGTCATTCTGAAGCATTTTATTACATTTTCTGCTTCTCTACTTTTTCCTTCCCTCTTGTACTCCTCTGTTTTCTGTACTCGTTTATTTCACTCTCTCCATGTTTGTTTCTTGTGCTCTGGTGTGTAAGTAATGGCCCGCATACCTCTCCGTCTGATTGTTTGTATTTCTGAAGATTAATGACAGATGACATTCCTCTTCCCTGAGCTGTTTGTTGTTGTTTGTAATGACTGATTCATGATGTTTGTGATGGCTGATTCACGTTGTTTGTGATGGCAGATTAATGATTTGTACATACCTTTCCATCCTGGCTGTTTGTTTTTATTTTGGGATGAGTTATTAATGATGTATGTACGTACCTCTCCGTCCTGCGGTCTGTTTATTTGTTGTGCTGTGCCTTCTGCCTCCCTTTACAACCAATCAGCAGACAGCACTCCAGAGCATAAGGCAAACAACAGGAAGTGAGTAATTCTCAGTAAACAGCATTAAACAACAGTACAAACAGGACCTGAGTATGGCCTCTCCAGACACAAAATAAAACTCTACAACACAAACAGGACCTGAGTCTGGCCTCTATAGACAAAAAAATAAAACTCTACAATACAAACAGGACCTGAGTCTTGCCTCTCTACTGTAGGCATGAAATAACTCTACAGCACAAACAGGACCTGAGTCTAGCCTCTCTAGACACAAAATAGCTACAGCACAAACAGGACCTGAGTCTGGCCTCTTCAGACACAAAATAAAACTCTACAGCACAAACAGGACCTCGGGCAAGCCTCTGAGGACCCGCAGGACCCAGAGATGATGAAGGGGAGCACCTCTTCCTCTTCCTCTCCAGTCTGGAGTGCTCTCGCTTCATCATCTTCCATCATGCGCTTGCGTAACCGTCTACACAAGAGCAGCTTAGCTGCGGACACCCAGTGTGTATGTGTGTGTGTGTGTGTGTGTGTGTGTGTGTGTCTGGACTGTGTAGATAATGTAAACATATGGGCCTTCCCTTTAGACCCACTCCCCCCACAACACCAGCGTGGTTCTTCTTAGAACCCAGCAGAACGCAACAGCAGGCCGTGCGTAACTCTTCACGCACGCACACACACACACATCTGCCCTCTTCTCTCCCAACGCAAGGCCAGACCAGACCTGGTACGTGTGTGTGTGTGTGTGTCTGTGTGTGTGAGAGAGAGAGAGAGAGAGAGAGAGAGAAACAAAATAAGCGATGAAATATGACTGCTACTATAACTATTGAGAAACTCAGATTTGTAAAACTGTAACTTTGTTGCCTTTACTACTGAATTTCGGCAGCGTTTACTTAGCTTAGCTTACCTTATTTCAGCTTGTTTTAGCTCATCTTAGCTTAGCTTGGCTATATAAAATGCGTAAGAGTTCACAAGGGCAGTCTCAAAAGTTTCAAATAAAAAAAGTAAAGAAATGCAAGGTGCCATATAAACTAAAATTGCACTTGGAAAAGTATGCCGTGAAAAGTATGTGTTATTTTCAGAAAATACACTTTTAGTCCAAGTTAGTGCTTTTTTAAGTATTTTTAACTTGCAGCTTTCAGTGTACCACTTCTGTATTTGCTGTACAGACAGGTGAACATCTTAGAGAAAACTGAGGTACCGTCAAGGTACCCTTTCACATACACACAGACACACACACACACAGACACACACAGACACACACACCCACCCACCCCCCCCACACACACACACACACATACAGACACACACACAGAGACACACACAGACACACACACACACACATACAGACACACACATAGCAGCCTCTTTCTAACACCCTCATCTCTGGGCACACACACACAAACACACACACACACAAACACACACAGGTTGGCTTGTGTAGAGAGGAGAGCAGAGGGGAACACAGGAGCTTCTGTTCATCTGAGAGATGAAACTCTGAAGGAGCCTCTCACCGCACCACGCCATGTTGCTGACGCACCTTATTTATGCACACACACACACACGCACACACACAGACATACACTCTCTCTTTCACACAAACACACACTCACTCTCTCACACACACACACTCTCTCTCTCATACACATACACACACTCTCTTACACACACTCTCTCTTTCACACATGCACACACACACTCTCTCTGACACACACACACACACACACACCTGATGGGAGACAAACATGGTGCTGTACACTCCCGCTCAGCCTCACTCATAATCTGTTATTCTGATGGTCCATGAGGGACCTTTCTGTGGTGATCATGTTTGTCTTGTAAGCCTTTTATTAGTCTCCTCCGTATGTGTGTGTGTGTGTGTTTGTGTGTGTGCGCATGTGTATCTTGTTTTGCTCCCCATGGGCTGATGTGTTTGTGTGTGTGTGTGTGTGTGTGTGTGTGTGTGTGTTTGTGTGGGCTGATATGTATGTAATTTGGTAATTTATTTTATTAGGGATTAGTGCCCATGTGCAATTTTAAACATAAATGTTGCCAAATGGTGCATTATACCAAAGTCAGCCGTAGGCTAATTTACATGTGTGTGTGTTTGCGTTTGTGTGTGTGTGTGTGTTTGCTCCCCGTGGTTCTGATGTGTTTGCATTGGCGCCCCCTGTAGGCCAGCCGCAGGCGCGGTCGACCCCGCTGCACCCCCAAGCGTCTCGGAACGGCGCCAAGGCACACACACAGCAACCTCAGCCCAACGGGGGCCTGAGGAACTGGGGCGCGCCCTCCCACCCCCACCCGCTACCCCGCGCCCCCTCCTCCTCCTCCTCCTCCTCGGGGGGGCCCAGGAACCCCAAAAAGCTGCAGTCCAACCCCTCCATCACCAGCCAGAGCAGCAAGCGCAGCAAGAGCAGCTCCAAGTCTAACAACTCACAGATACCCAATGAGGCACAGGATGGTAAGTGTGTGTGGGCGTGTGTGTGTGTGTGAGTGTGTGTGAGTGTCTATGTTTGCAAGAGCAGCTCCAAGTCCAACAACTCACAGATACCCACTGAGGCACAGGATGGTAAGTGTGTGTGGGCGTGTGTGTGTGTGTGCGTGTGTTTGTGTGTGTGTGTGTGCGTGTGTGTTTGTGTATGTTTGCAAGAGCAGCATCAAGTCCAACAATTTACAGATACCCACCGAGGCCGAGGGCGGTAAGTGTGTGTGTGTGGGTGTGTTTGTGTGTGTGTGTGTGTGTGTGTGTGTGTGTGTGTGTGACAGTGTCTATGTTTGCAAGAGCAGCTCCAAGTCCAACAATTTACAGATACCCACTGAGGCCCAGGGCGGTAAGTGTGTGTGTGTGTGTGTGTGTGTGTGTGTAAGTGTGTGAGTGTTTGCAAGAGCAGCTCCAAGTCCAACAATTTACAGATACCCACAGAGGCCCAGATTGGTGTTGTGTGTTGTGTGTCCCCCCACCCCGATTGCTGCGTTCACTGCATCCTGGCGTGCTTGTTCTGTGTGTGTGTGTGTGTGTGTGTGTGTGTGTGTGTGTAACATTAACCCAATGTGTTGTGTGTGTGTTCCCCCCAGATTGCTGCATTCACTGCATCCTGGCGTGCCTGTTCTGTGTGTGTGTGTGTGTGTGTGTGTGTGTGTGCGCGTGTGTGTGTAACATTAACCCGATGTGTTGTGTGTGTGTTCCCCTCAGATTGCTGCGTTCACTGCATCCTGGCGTGCCTGTTCTGCGAGTTTCTGACGCTGTGCAACATCGTGCTGGACTGTGCCACATGCGGCTCGTGTGCGTCGGACGACTCGTGCTTCTGCTGCTGCTGCGCGTCGGAGGAGTGCGGCGACTGCGACCTTCCCTGCGACCTGGACTGCGGCATCATCGACGCCTGCTGCGAGTCGGCCGACTGCCTGGAGATCTGCATGGAGTGCTGCGGCCTCTGCTTCTCCTCCTGAGTGGCCCATCACCTGCCAGCACCCGGCTGTCACTCATATGCTGTCTCCACTCCTATTGGCCGAGGGGCCTCTTGAGTTCCGCCCTTGGGCCCAGGCATTTAAAGGATCTCTGTTTTCACTCTTTCTAACTGGTCATCTGAAACTGTGAAAGAACCTTATCACACGATTCTCATATTCCAGGATCCTCGTATCCCTGGATTCTAGTACACCAGGATTCTAATATCCCAGGATTCTAATATCCCAGGATTCTCATATCCCAGGATTCTCATGTCCCAGGATTCTAATATTCCAGGATTCTCGTGTCCCAGGATTCTAATATTCCAGGATTATCATATCCCAGGACTGTAACATCCAAGGATTCTCATATCCCAGATTCTTGTATCCCAGGATTCTCATATCCGAGGATTCCAATATCCCAGGATTCTCATATCCCAGGACTGTAACATCCAAGGATTCTCATATCCCAGGATTCTCGTATCCTAGGAGTCCAATATCCCAGGAGTCCAATATCCCAGGATTCTCATATCCCAGGATTCTCGTATCCTAGGAGTCCAATATCCCAGGAGTCCAATATCCCAGGATTCTCATATCCCAGGATTCTCGTATCCTAGGAGTCCAATATCCCAGGATTTTCAGTGTTGGCTGCTGTTGCCCACAGGGACAAGATGAACGACTGGAATCAGACTTTGATGCTCCGTGAATTTGTGTTGTCTGGACGATCCTGTAGCTGACTGAAACTTGGCTGATTTCTCATCTTGAAATCATTGGCATCAGGGTCTGAGGAAACAGACTTGGACACAGGAAGTCTATCTTCATCCTCCTGACAGCAGCTTACAGTAAACACACACACACACACACACACAAACAAACACACGGGACACTGTGCTCAATCAGCACACACTTCAGCTCATCTGCACGTACAGTTCTTCTACTAACTGTCATTAGAAATACGGCAGTCTAGTTCAGTGGGATGTTAATAGGAGAGTAGGTTTTTATCCTGTGTTTCACACACCTCTCCATGGCTCTCACCTCTCAATGTGTTTCACCTGTTCATGTGTCTCACCTGTTTATTCATTTCACCAGTCAAAGTGTCTTACTTGTCCATTTATTTCAGCTGTCCATGGGTCACCTTTGTCATGAGGTGATTCTGTTGAGTGGCCCTTAGGCACCAGTCTATTCATGCTTGTCGATGTCAGATATGTGTACAGTGTTCGTCACACTGAGTGAAAGGTATAACTTTTGTCCTGGGGTTAAGACTTCAAAACTAATGGTACTGGAGTGAAACAGTAGCAAGTTATGACTTCAAAACTAACACTACTGTAGTGAAATAGCAGTGAGTTATGACTTCAAAACTAACACTACTGTAGTGAAATAGCAGTGAGTTATGACTTCAAAACTAACACTACTGTAGTGAAACAGCAGCGAGTTATGACTTCAAAACTAACACTACTGTAGTGAAACAGCAGCGAGTTATGACTTCAAAACTAACACTACTGTAGTGAAATAGCAGTGAGTTATGACTTCAAAACTAACACTACTGTAGTGAAATAGCAGTGAGTTATGACTTCAAAACTAACACTACTGTAGTGAAACAGCAGTGAGTTATGACTTCAAAACTAACACTACTGTAGTGAAACAGTAGCAAGTTAGAACTTCAAAACTAACACTACTGTAGTGAAACAGCAGTGAGTTATGACTTCAAAACTAACACTACAGCAGTGAAAGGTAATTGCCCATCAGTCATTCAGCTCCGGATGTTTGTGTGCTCTGATTAATTCACTAAAACCTCTAGTCTCACAGTTTTAGATTACTGGTCATACTGGTTTTAAGTTCACTGGTTTAGTTTACTCAGATCTGATGATGACTGGTTTATTTGCAAGAACAGAACATTTCACCTTGCAGTAGTTAGAGTTCTCAATGGTTAGTGAGGTGTGGATGAACTCCTGAGAGGTGAACTCTCTTCCTGATAATTATGGAACTAATATACTACTCAGATCTGATGACTGGCTTATTGGCGAGAACCTTCTCGTTGGTTGGTGTGTAGGGGTTCTTATTGGTTGGTGTGGTGTGAATGAACTCCTGAGAGGTGAACTCTCTTCTAGGTAATTATGGAACTAATGTACTAACTGTACTGGTCCTTTGCTTGGTAACCCCCCCCCCCCCTTTAAACATAATGCTGCTTTGCTCAGTGAAGCCCCTTTAACTCCTCTGTACAAACTTGTGCCATTAGCCTCCTAATTGTGCTCAGCCACAGCGAGAGATGCTAATAGCCATGTGCTAGCAATCAGGGCACTGTGGCTGGACAGCACTGCTGGGTCATGCTAACAGCTGTGCGTTAGCAATCAGAGGACTGTGACTACACAGCACTGTTGGGTTGTGTGCTAGCAATCAGGGGCACCGTTGGGTCCGGCTGGTGCACTTACTTACCCTGTGGGCTGGAGGACACGCCCTCATCTGCAGTCCACAACTTGTGTTTCAGAAATGCTGGAGAATTACGATCATTCATCATGCAAGTCAAAAGTATTTGTGATGTGAAATGAAATATCATTTTTTTGTAACATTTTAAATAACATTGTTTAAAATTATTATTACTTCTCTGTGTGTTTGCAACAGTCGTTGCAGGCAGTAGATGTGCTAGCGTAGCTGCCTGTGTCCTTAGCCAGAGTGTGTGTGTGTTTTTCAGAGTGTGTTTGTAGTGTCTCATCTGAACCCTTTCATCTCGTGTGAAATCTGGAAACGGTACCGAGTTCTAAGGTTCCCCCGTGGGCCCCAGACGGGGCCGTTTAAGGAGGCGTTTCTTCTCGGAATCCTCATGAATACCTCATTGATGTCCCGGTTCTGCTTGGGTCGCTGGCCACGGAACCTCTGCTGCGGACTAAGCCCAATTATCCGTTCCGTGCTCTTAGCCGTGTGCTAAAGCAGACACACGCTACACCACCGCACACACATCCACAACATCGCCCAACATCAACATCAACATGTATGTTTGAATAAAACTTGTTTTTGATTTCTTTCCAATGTGACTTCTGTCTACTGTTTTCATTCACCCCATGTGTGTGTGTTTGTGTGTGTGTGTGTGTGTGTGTTTGTGTGTGTGTGTCTGTGTGTCTGTGTTTAAAAGTAATTAGTAGTATGGTGCACTGTGAGGATCTCCATGTAAAACATAAATCTGTGTGTTGAGATTGGTCAAATTTGGTCAGCTGTAGTGCCATTGGCATTGCTGTTTTATTACCGAGACAAAAACCCTTTAGATGCTCTCTATGCCCTGCTCTTAGTACACACTATGTATCCTGTGTGATAGGCAAGTCCTCTGTGGTATAGTGTGTTTCATGTAATCCATCGATATGTTTTTAGAGCAAAAAAGCAGCATCAGATTGAGATGATATTATACATAGTCAGTATTGCATCATCTTAGCTGGGTGTTCTTTAAGATGCTGCATGATGAACTAAGACGTGTGAACATCTTTAAATATATTTTATAAGATATATATATTACGTAATTAAAGTACATCATGTAATGGATAACAAGCACTGTCTGTAAGATGATAAACTAGCATTTGAATGTCGGAAAGAGACAGAGAAAGAGACTTTCTATTGTGTTTCTGTTTACTAGGTTATGGGTGGCATGCTTTTCTCAGACTCTAATGTTGTCTCTATCTTTTATTCTCTGTCTCTCTTTCTCTCTCTCTCTCTGTCTCTGTGGTGGTGGATTTTGGCATTTTGCTGTGTGCTGCTTTTTGTACTGTGAGGTTTGGTTGCAAAATACTGTAGAGAGCAGTGCTGTTTAATAGTCCTTTTTAAAGTGCTGCCAAAGTCATTGAGAAGGAATGTCTGTTCAGGCCAATACTTCAGTCCTGAAAAATGGCTGTCTCTCCATCTCTCCCTTTTTTGCCTCTCTCAGTCTCTCTTTCTCTCTCTCTGTCTCTCTCTCTCTCTCCCTCTCTTTCTCTTTCGTCTGATAGCATATGTTTTTCATTGGACGCTTCACCTCGTTAAGCCCGGCTCTTGTGTGTTAAGTCCAGTGTGTGTATATGTGTGTGTGTTGCATGTGTGTGTGTATGTGTGTTGCGTGTGTGTGTGGTGTGTGTTTGTGTGGTGCGTGTGTATGAGTGTGTTGTGTGTGCCGTGTGTGTGATGCATGTGTGTTGCGCGTGTGTGTGTTGTGTGTGTAGTGCATGTGTGTGTGTGGCGTGTGTGTGGTGCATGTGTGTGCCGTGTGTGTGATGTGGTGTGTTGTGTGTTGTGTGTTGTGTGTGAGTGCGTTGTGTGTGTGTGTGTGTGTGTGTTGTGTGTTTGGTGGAGTTGAGCTGTGCAGCGGTGGTTCCAGCCGTCAGAGATAAAAGCGCCATGGTTACCGCACGCTTGCACGCCTGCCTCACACACAGCAGCCATTCATCTTGGGGGTTTGTGTGTGTGTGTGTGTGCGTGTGTGTGTGTGCGTGTGTGTGTGTGTGGGTGTGGGTGTGGGTGTGAATGTGTGTATTTGAGTTTGTGGTTTGTGTAGGTTTGTGTGTGTGTTGCATGTGTGTGAGTTTGTGGGTGGGTGTGTGTGTGAGTTTGTGTGGGTTTGTGTGTTTGTGTGGTGTGTGTGTGTGTGTGTGTGTGTGTGTGTGTGTGTGTGTGTGTGTGTGTGTGTGTTGTGACTTGAGCCATTCATCTTGGCTCTGGGCTGGTCAAGCCGGGAGCGTGCAGGGGTGGAGGAGTGTGTGCATGCATCTGTGTGTGTGTGTGTATGCGTGTGTGTGTGTGTGTGTGTGTGTATGTGTGTGGGAAAGTGTGCAGGAATGGAGGAGCGTGCAGGGGTGGAGGAGTGTGTGCATGAATCTGTGTGTGTGTGTGTGTGTGTGTGTGTGTGTGTGTGTGTGTGTGTGTGTGTGTGTGTGTGTGTGAGCGTCCAGGGGTGGAGGAGTGTGTGTGTGCGTGTATGCGTCTGTGTGTGTGTGTGGAGAAGTGCACAGGGACGGAGGGGTGTGTGTGTATG
>CM050211.1:30866149-30868649 GCA_027475355.1 Coilia nasus
GCGTGCGTGTGTATGTATGTGTCGTGCGTTGTGTGTCACCTGGCGAGAGTGTGTACACGAGCACCACACACACCCAACCCAGCTCAGCCTGGCCTGGCGAGAGCGTACACACACACACCACACACACTCAACCCCACTTCAGCTTGGCCTGCCTAGAGTGTGTACACACACACACACACCACACACACTCAACCCAGCTCAGCCTGGCCTGCCTAGAGTGTGTACATGGCCACACACACACCACACACACTCAACCCAGCTCAGCCTGGCCTGGCGAGAGTGTGTACACACACACACACACCACACACACTCAACCCAGCTCAGCCTGGCCTGCCTAGTGTGTGTACACACACACACACACACACACACCACACACACTCAACCCAGCTCAGCCTGGCCTGCCTAGAGTGTGTACACACACACACACACACCACACACACTCAACCCAGCTCAGCCTGGCCTGCCTAGAGTGTGTACACACACACACACACACCACACACACTCAGCCTGGCCTGCCGAGAGTGTGTACATGGCCAGTGACGGTGATGACTTGGAGGCCTCAGCATCACAGTAAGTAAGTCAATGGCAGTTTATTTGTATAGCGCATTTCATACACAGAGGCAGTTCAATGTGCTAAACAAAAATAAAAGCAAAGAACAATATGTAAAAGCACAGAAGATGAAATTAAGTATAAATGCTTAAAATGACAAAATAAGTATGTGGTAAATAAAAGACATATGTAATAAAAAAGAAAGAAAATAAGCATAGTAATGAGAGGTAAATCAATAGCAGAAAGCATCTGAGAACAGTTTGGTTTTAGAGAAAACTAGGGTCGAGATTTGAAACTGCCAACAGTAAGAGCATTTTTATGTCCTCTGGAAGTTGGTTCCAAAGCTGAACTGCATAGCAGCTGAAAGCTGCTTTGCCACATTTTGTTCTGACTGCAGGTTTTACCAAAATATGTTTCTGCTGTGATCTTAGAGACCTAGTTGGTGCATACAGCTGAAACATATCCGATAGGTAATTGGGTCCTATCCCATGTAATGTTTTAAACACAAGAAGCAATGCTTTAAAGTGAATTCTATAATTAGGAACTATTCTATTCCCAGTGCAGGGACCTTAAAATTGGAGCAATGTGGTCAGTTGTTTTTGTTCAGCAGTTACCGTAATGAAGAGAGGAATTACAGTAAACATCAAGCCCAATTTACAGCACAGCCCTGAGCTCAGACATCTGCGTTTCCCATAAGATGCCTGTCTAGCGCTTTCAGAGTCTCACTGCAGTCAGTGGAGACATCCACACTGTTCATACTGATTGTATTTATACTGTCTGTATGTGTGCATGTTCATAATGTATGTATTTATACTACTCATTTCAGTCCACACCACTAGTGTATGTATTTATAATCTGCAATTCAGTCCACAGCAGTAGTGCATGTATCTATACTCTTCCATTCAGTCCACACTGCCCATACTGTATCTGCAGTTCAGTCCACACCAGTAGTGTATATATTTATACTCTAATTCAGTTCAGTCTACACCAGTAGTGTATATATTTATACTCTAATTCAGTTCAGTCTCCACCAGTAGTGTTTGTATTTATACTCTAATTCAGTTCAGTTCACACCAATAGTGTATGTATACTCAGTTCACATCAGTAGTGTATGGATTTATACTCTTCAGTTTAGTCCACACCAGTAGTGTATGTATGTATAGTCTTCAGTTCGGTTCGTGACAGTGTAGTGTGTCAGTCTGTACACTTGGGTTAAGTAGGTAAACTGCACGCAGACATTATTGTGTTACGAAAGTGCTGAGAGTTTTATGGTTGAGGGTGAGGTGTGTGTGTGTGTGTGTGTGTGTGTGTGTGTGTGTGTGTGTGTGTGTGTGTGTGTGTGTGTGTGTGTGTGTCTCTGTGCTGGCCCTTTTGGCCCTTCTGAAGAACCAGGGCAAGAAAGACAATGGAGGATGTTATTTAAAACGGGTGAATATTTTTATCCCTAGTCTTTATTTGGGCACTGCACACACACACACACACACACACACACACACACGCACACACACACACACACACGCACGCACACGCACACACACACACACACGCGGCCGAAAAAAGACCTGAAGAAAGAGACAAAGAGACAGACAGAGAAGGGAGGAGAGAGGAGGGCAGGAAAGTGACACAGAAGGGGGGATGAGAGAGTGACAGAGGGAGGGAGGGGGAGAGAGGGAGGAAGAGAGAGACACAGAGAGAGAGAAAGTGAGGAAGAAAGAAGTTTCTGTGTCTGGCCATTCTGATGAGTCACCAGAGTTGCATGTCAAACTCTATTCCCTATGACTCCTGCCCTCCCACACACACACACACACACACACACACACACACACACACACACACACACACACACACACACAAGGGCCTCTTTACCATGTGCACACACACATGCACACACATACACACAGGGGCCTCTTTACCACATGCATGTGCACACACACACACACACACACACAC
>CM050211.1:30871149-30876149 GCA_027475355.1 Coilia nasus
CAACGCACACACACCCAGACACACACACACACACCCACGCACACACACACACACACACGTCTGTGCACACAGAGTCAGCTGCTGTGTCTTGTATAGAGAATTACCTTGGCATGACAAAATATTTAAATCCACACAGAAATGAACACACACACACACACACACACACATGCAAGCACACACATACACACCTACACACAAACACATCTGCACACACATCTGCACACCCCCAGTCAGCTGTGATATGTGGTGGGGAGTGGAGTTTCTGCACACGTCTACACACACACACACACACACACACACACACACACACACACACACACACACACGTTAAGACTGCAGACAGGAATATACTGTACATCCCATCTCCTGCTCTCAACACTCACTGCTCCTGTCAGATCAGGAGAATACACACACACACACACACACACACACACACACACACACACTGATGTGAGGTAAAGCTGAAAGCTATATCGAGGAATGGGACTGGATGTTCAAAAATTGCTCCAACATGCGCAAGCGACAGAGCTTGTGGCCAACACTAAACTTATGGAGCACCGATCGACCAATCAGCATGGGGGAAATGGTGCTAATCGGCTGAAGCTAACCAGCCAAAGCCTGACCCCCCGGTCCCCACATACTGCTCCCCAGGTGACAGCCACACCCTGCTCATGTCTGTGATGGCTACACTACATGGGTTCAATGCAGGTCGCAATTTCGTTGTGTGCACTGCGCTGTGGTGTGCTGTGGTGTGGCGTGTAATCTCAATGACAAATGGGAATCACTTTCACTTTCAATCTGGGACCTCCTGAACCCAAAACCTGCTCCTTAACCAACCAGCCGCCCCACTTTACCTTTTTTACTTTCCACTTTATCACTAATCACCTCAATGTGTGTAGTGCGCTCTCATTGGCAAAAATAGCTGTCAGCATGTTTATAGCACCCTCTGATTGGCTGAGGTAGTTGTCAGTCTTATGAGTCAAGTACACTCCACTCTGATTGGCTGGTCTAGTTGTCTCTACTCCTGAAAACTCCTGTGCCTTATTTGTAGACCACACACACACACACACACACATACACACATAATTGGTGTTGCAGGGAGGACAGCTATTTGCTTGGGGAGAAAAGCTTGGCCTGGACCTGATGAACTCACAGACACACACACACAAATACACACACACAAACACACACAGACACTTGGCATGGGCCCATGGCTTTGTGTGCACTGCTGCTGTCTCACGGAAGCTGGAGTCAGAAGCCCATTGGGTGGGAAGTCGCCATGGGAACATGACCCAGTTTAGGCTATGATTCAGAGCACAGTAGGATATAAAGGCAGAGAAGACAAAAAGAAAAGAGAGAAAATAGATTAAGTTCTCATTTATGTGCAGCTGTCTGCAGACCCAGAGGTCCAGTGGATCACACACACACACACACACACACACACACACACACACAGCTGAGTGCAGGAGAGGCTAGTCCTGACCGATCTCCAGGCTGTTGTGGTCCACGTCGGAGCTGATTTTACCCTGGCGTGAAACTGTCATAATTCTAGTGTATACCTGGCGAGATTCTGGTGGGAATCTGGCACAAGTCTGTTGTGAATCTGGTTTTGATTTGGCCACATTCGTTCCTGCATCAGCTGTGTTGCAGACACACACTCGCATGAGTAATGTAGTGAGGACACACACACACACACATTCTCACAAGTCGCGTAGCTGGACACCCCCACACATACATTTACATGAGTGACGTAGTGCTTGGCTCTCCAACTAAAGTGCAAGGTAACTAGCTGTGAATCATGACCTGACACACACACACACAATCACACACGCCCACACACTGGTGGACTGTATTTACACAGCTATGAAGGCCAGTGGTACATCGATGCGCTAGCTATATGTGTGCGTGGAAACCCACACACACCTGTGAGCTTCAGTAGCACTTTGATATGCTAGCTATACAAATCTGAAACACATAAAGTTCAGTGGCACAATAATATGCTAGCTAACACATACAGTTAAAGGAAAACTTTAGTGTGAAATGAAAATGTACATGTTAAAACATCATTCCGAGTTGGTATATTTGCTGAGGATCAAATCTACACTAGCCTGTTGCATTTCAACTACTTTCAACCTCACTACTTTTACTGTTTTTGTCGAGAAGGCTAATAATGCTATTGCTAAGGACACAGAAAAAGCTTGAACATAATGGTATTTTTAAACCGTTAAAAAAGCTTGAAGAAAGTCCACATTTCATTGGTAGTATTACAAGGGTCCTCACATTTACGTTTTTACAGGTAGTACTAGAGGTAGCCGTAGTTTCTAGTCATCGGCACAATGAAAGTGCAAACAAGTCGAGTGATGAACTGGAATTGAAACACCACATAGTGGCTGCCTCCGGAATATTGCAGAGATGGTAGAACACTACAGAGAATTTGAGGAAGATGAAGACCCATTTCTATTTGATGGGCATCTGTACTTATTTGAGCCGGAATATACAGAAGCAGAGCTGATGAAAGGGCTGCCAGAGAGAGATGGCCACAACTCAATCGACTTGTATAGATTTTCAACATGGTGGCGACTAGAAAGTACCACCTGTAAAAACACTCATGGCCACTACGAAATATGCGTACATCAGGCAGGGACCTGACGTGGAGATACAAGCTTTTCCACGTGACAGGCACTGCACTTTCACATGGATTTGATCACACAAACACTCTAAGATCAAAATGGTGTGTACCAACGTTTTATAAATTAACCCCCATTCATTTCTTTATAACTTTTCAAAACTCTTAAAAATTCCTTACAATGACATAGGAATGTTCATTGTTAATAACTCTTTATGGATACACTGAATAAAAATACATAAAGATAGAAGCATATGTTTTATGTGCGTCTCTCATAGCTTACCTGGTATTTGGTAGGGAATAAATATTGCAGAAGCAGCTGTAGTCTGGGCTGTTTCTCTTGATACAGGTCTCTCTGTATCTGAACGCTCTCTTTGAATCCCCTGTACAGCATATTACTTATTACTTATGCCACTGAGGAGAGGCCCTGGGGGGTGCAGTGCGAAGCTGCTATGATTTAGCAAAGGTGTCTTTTCATTTGTGATGGGCTAGTCCTTCCCCACCACATTATTGACCTATTTCAGCACGCCTGCTCAAAGACACCTTTCTTCTTATTAATTTACCGCTGGCTTCTGGGGTTTGTGTGTGTGTGTGTGTGTGTGTGTGTGTGCATATGCGTGTGTGTGTGTGCATGGAAAGATCCAGAATGTGTAAGTATGAGCAGCCTCCTGGCACCTCCATTGTGTGTGTGGCGTGTGTGTGTAATCGCCATACATCTTCATAGAGGCATGGCAGGAAGATTAATCAACCTATCCAAATATCCATGGTCTGAGACGGATTGGAGAATAATGAATCAATTGATGAATGCCGAGATATATTCCCCTTTTTAATTGAAGTTGGGCGCATGGACAATGGTGATCACGCGCAGTTGGCCCAATCACGGCGCAGGGATGGGGTGGGGGGTGGAAGGGGGGGGGGGGGGGGGGGGGGTGACAAGGGTGGGGGTGGGCATGCGGAGATGAGTGGAAGATTATTTCCAGCAGATTGCCGCAACCAACAGTGTGAAGTTAAATTAAAAACAGAATTTGCAAAACAGATGTGGGTTGATGGTGTGTGAAAGAGAGAGAAAAAGGGTAAGTGTGTGTGTGTGTGTGTGTGTGTGTGTGTGTGTGTGTGTGTGTGTGTCTGTCTGTGTGTGTGTGAATGACTGTGAGAGTCGGTTTTTAGAAGGTTCCGGTAAAATGGAGCTTAGAGTTTGTGGTAGCTAATGACCTCTCCTCTTTGTTTACCCAGTGTTCCATTCTCAGCCCCAGTGTTCCGTTCAGCCCTAGTGTTCCGTCTCTCAGCCCCAGTGTTCTGTTCAGCCCTAGTGTTTCGTCTCTAAGCTCTAGTGTTCCATTTCTAAGCCCTAGTGTTCCGTATCTAAGCCCTAGGGTTCCATCTGTCAGCACTAGTGTTCCGTCTCTCAGCCCCAGTGTTCCGTCTCTAAGCCCCAATGTTCTGTTCAGGCCTAGTGTTCTGTCTCTAAGCCCCATTGTTCCGTCTCTAATCCCCAGTGTTCTGTTCAGCCCCAGTGTTCAATCTTTAAGCCCTAGTGTTCTGTTCAGCCCCAGTGTTCCGTCTCTAAGCCCCAGTGTTCTGTTCAGCCCTAGTGTTCCGTCTCTCAGCCCCAGTGTTCTGTTCAGCCCTAGTGTTCCGTCTCTAAGCCCCAGTGTTCTGTTCAGCCCTAGTGTTCCGTCTCTCAGCCCCAGTGTTCTGTTCAGCCCTAGTGTTCCGTCTCTAAGCCCTAGTGTTCTGTCTCTCAGCCCCAGTGTTCTGTTCAGCCCTAGTTCCATTCTCATCCCCAGTGTTCTGTTCAGCCCCAGTGTTTCGTGTCTAAGCTCTAGTGTTCCATTTCTAAGCCCTAGTGTTCCGTATCTAAGCCCTAGGGTTCCATCTGTCAGCATTAGTGTTCCGTCTCTCAGCCCCAGTGTTCCGTCTCTAAGCCCCAATGTTCTGTTCAGCCCCAGTGTTCAATCTTTAAGCCCTAGTGTTCTGTTCAGCCCCAGTGTTACGTCTCTAAGCCCTAGTGTTCCGTCTCTAAGCCCCAGTGTTCTTTTCAGCCCCAGTGTTCCGTCTCTAAGCCCCAGTGTTCCGTCTCTCAGCCCCAGTGTTCTGTTCAGCCCCAGTGTTCTGTCTCTAAGCCCTAGTGTTCCGTCTCTAAGCCCTAGTGTTCCATCTCTCAGCCCCAGTGTTCCATTCTCAGCCCCAGTGTTCCACCACCCTTGTAACCTGAACCGAAATTCATGGGGTTATATAGGAGGGCTAGACTGAAGACCAGAGTCAGGGTCAGATTCAGAGTAGACCAGGGCCAGATTGGTTACAGTTATTTTTGATCAGCTGCAGTAAATGAATTCAGAGTTTCTCAAAGCAAGTCCAAGAACGCCTCGAGATG
>CM050211.1:30881149-30896149 GCA_027475355.1 Coilia nasus
TGATATTGTTTCATGAGAAAAGCACAGCGCAGCTACCAGAAGCACAGTGCTCATTCACATTTTCACTAAAAAAAACACAGAAATAAACACCTTTATTGTAATTTAGCGCCCTCCTCATCATGGTGTTATACAGGCAGTAGTAGTGATGCTAATCCCAGCATAGTAGAGTAGAGTAGAGTACAGTAGAGTAACTTTATTGATCCCGAAGGAAATTAAGGTGTCCAGTAGCATACACATAATACACATTGCAAAAACAGATGAAACTTATTGCACACATCTGCATAATACAACATTCACTGAACTGAGGGGAGGGGAAAAAAATTATAATAATAATAAGTAAAGGTAATAAGAATTCCACGAGGTAGACAAGTGTCATAATAAGGTGCTTTGTGGTAGCTCAAGTACATAGATTACATTGTCCCAGTAAAATTGACCAGTGTTATAGAAGGATAGTGTAGCATATAGCATAGTGTCAGATAGAGCCACACTGCACACTGCTTACAGTCAGAGCAGTAAAAGAGGGTGGGAATAAGGCAAGGTGCTAGTTTTATGTTTTTGGCTGTAGTAGTAAAGACATGACTTTGTGAGAGTGTATAACAATGGTCTAATGAAGGAACAGTAAACCTCTCTCCCTTCCACTCTCTCTCTCTCACTCTCTCTCTCTCACACTCTCTCTCTCTCTCTCTCTCTCTCTCTCTCACTCTCTCTCACACACACACACACACACACACACACACACACACACACACACACACACACACACACACACACACAGTCTTGCTCTGTTTCTGTCTTAGCTGTCAACATCCTACAGCTCCATGTGTCAAGTATTACCATTCCAAACCTGTTTGTGTGTGTGAGAGAGAGAGTATGGTTATGTGTGTGTGACAGAGAGAGTATGGTTGTGTGTGTGTATGTGTGTGAGAGAGAGGGTATGGTTGTGTGTGTGTGTGTGTGTGTGTGTGTGTGTGTGTGTGTGTGTGTGTGTGTGTGTTTGTGTGTGTGTGTGTGTGTGTGTGTGTGTTTGTGTGTGTGTGTGTGTGTGTGTGAAAGAGAAAGAGTTGAAAGAAAATGGTTGTGTGTGTGCTGGGGCTGTTCATGTGTGCTCACAATTTGTGATCTTAAATTGCTCTTAACGAGTTTTAACTCAAAAAGTTTTATGAAAGTCACATTTATACTACTTTTAAATCTCCTTTACGGAAAGAAATGCTAATTTTTTAAGACTTTTTATGTGCGCACAGAATAGAGATTAGGGTTTGGAGGAGAGTAGAGCAGAGGAGAGGAGAGGAGAGAAAAGGAGAGGAGAGCAGAAAAGAGGAGAGGAAAGGAGAAGAAAGGGGAGGAGAGGAGAGGAGAGAAAAGGAGAGGAGAGGAGAGCAGAAAAGAGGAGAGGAAAGGAGAAGAAAGGGGAGGAGAGGAGAGAGCAGAAGAGAGGAGAGGAGAGCAGAAAAGAGGAGAGGAAAGGAGAAGAAAGGAGAGGAGAGAGTAGAGGAGAGCAGAGAAAAGGAGAGAAGAAAGAGGAGAAAAAGAGGAGATGCAAGGAGAGGAGAGAAGAGGACAGCAGAGAAAAGGAGAGAAGAAAGAGGAGAGGAGAGAAGAGGAGAGGAGAAGAGAAGAAAGGAGAGGAGAGAGAAGAGGAGAAAGAGAGGAGAGGAGAGGAGAGGAGAGAAAAGGAGAGAAGAAAGAGGAGAGGAGGAGAGGAGAGGAGAGGAGAGAAAAGGAGAGAAGAAAGAGGAGAGGAGAGAAGAAAGAGGAGAGGAGAGGAGAGGAGAGGAGAGGAGAGAGCAGAGAGGAGAGGAGAGCAGAGCAGAGGACAGAGGAGAGGAGAGCAGAGAAAATGGTAGAAGAAAGAGGAGAGGAGAAAAGAGGAGAGGAGAGGAAGGGACAGGAAATGGTTTTGTCTGTGTGAAGCTGGTCTTTGGTGCGGTCCTGACACCCAACACCTTGTTATACACACACACACACACACACACACACACACACACACACACACCCAACACCTTGTTAAACACACACAGACTTCTGGGAAGCCCTGATGGCTTTTCAACCAGAACAGGCCTCAGTACCTCCCTACGCCCTCACAGACACACACACACACACACACACACACACACACACACACACACACACACACACACACACACACACACACACACACACATATACACTCAGGCACATACGCATACACACACACACACACACACACCACAGCACATACTTTGTGAGAGTCATTTCAGCTTCACACACACACACACACACACACACAGTCACACACACACACACCACACACACATGCACATGCACACGCACACGCACACACACACGCACACACACACACACACACACACCACACACCACACACACATGCACATTCACACGCGCACACACACACACACACACACACACACACACACACACACACACACACACACGCATACACACACACACCACACACACACTTCTGGAAGAGTATAGTCAGTGAAGACAGCACTAAAGCCATTCCAAGCCAAATACACATATTTCCGCCCTAATGTATGCATTTAGAGTAGTAGAGTAGCCAGTTAACGCTGTGTGAAGGAACCACAACGGTTATTTTTACCACCACTTTACGGACACTCTAGGGTTACTGTACATTGGTATGGAAACACACACACACACACACAAACACACACTCACACACACACAATTACAATGGTATAGACAGACACACATACTTACACACACACACTCTAACAGACACACACACACACACACACACACACACACACACACACACACACACACACACACACACACACACACGCACACACACACACAAATAAAGCTGTGTTGGTATTTTTAACGACCCCACTGGGCCCCCTCCAGGTACCAGTCTGTCATTGCACGGGCAGGGCTGGGCCTGGTAGCTCTAATTAGATCATGGCGTGCACCTGGTAGGGGTATGGTTTAAATGTGGCGTTCTCTCTCCCTCATTTAGCCACTTTCTTTCCTTGTGCATAGGCACACATTAGCTTTCTCCCTTGCCTCTTGATCTCTCTCTTACTCTCTCTCCCCTTTCTCACTCTCCTTGCCTCTACATTGACCACTTACTGACACACACACACATCCACTTAGGCACGATATCATTGCACCCTAGACAATTTTTAGTTTATTTGCAATTTGTTGTACTGGTCAATAAAATTCATTGTTTGAACTGTGAACCTTTGTGTGGTGTCCCCTTATGGTGCGGCGTATGTACGAGCCTGCGCCATAACATAATTGGGGATTTCGCCCGGAATTTGAAACAGGTGGAGAAACGGGACCATAGACTTCTGAGCATTCAGGTGAACTTCGTTTGGTTGAGTAGCTAGCGTTAGTCTCTGGTTAGGAAGAGTGCTTCAGCTGGGTTTACCGTTCCTTCTGAGCACTGTTTGTTTCTTTGTCTTTTGTATTTTAGTTTGTTGTTTTGAGGGATAATCCTGGTCTGGAGTTTTGCACTCCTGTCGGGGGCACGCTTCGTGCAGTTTACAGCGACGAGTTCAGCGTAAACCAGTCGCCCCGAGGCCGGCAAGCCCTGAGCACTAGCCAGGCTAATTAGTGGGTAATTAGTAGGATACCAGAGGAGTGCTCAAGGAAGTATCAGCGGCCACCACCTGAAGTCTTACTGGATGTACTGGAAGTATTTTGGCTCGGCCTGTGGATGGGTGAGTAGACTTGGCTGTGTGAAACTAGTGTTGTTTAGCCTTTGCTGTTGTAGCGGCTTTCCGATTTGTTTGTGTAGAACGCATGTGATTTATTTTTAGATCGATTCGCGTTCTGGTTTTTTTTTGTGTAACCTATCGGCAGCATTCTAGGTTGCACAAACAAACGCGTAGGCTATTTAAATTTGGCCTACTTTATTGTAGAGGGTATTTCTGTGTTCTACTACTGTGTTTGGCTGTGTAGAGTAGAGTAGAGAACAAATGAGTTATGCCTAAACTGTAATGTTTATTGTATGTTTGGGGAGTAGTATTTCCAGCGTTTGTAGCTCATTGCTGGTGTTTGATGGCAGCTTTATATGATGTTTAAGAGAATCATTTTGGCCTGTGTTGTGTGCCTACATATGTTTTTTTTTTTTCTTCCTTATCTCTTTCTATGTGCCTGATCTGTCTTAGGTTATTGAGTAGCCATTGGTAAAGTAGTGTTGGCACCTACTGGGGAGGATGGGTAGCATAGCATTTGGCTACTGTTGTATACTTGTATCTGTCTGGTTGTGCTTTTGTGTGTCTGCTTGGCTTGTGCTGAGTAGGTTAAGTTTATCTTTGTGAAATTATGGCAACTCCGGAAGAGTTCATTGCTACCCCTTCTGAAGAGTGTCTTTTAAAGTTAACGAAAGATCAGCTTTGGGTTTTGGTTGAGCATTTTGAGTTATTGATAACAGCTCAGGAGAGGAAACTAAAAGAATCCTTGTTTCTGGCCATTAAGCCCCAACTAGAACAAAAAGGGGTGTTGAAACAACCAGTGGGATTGGCCAAAGGCGTGTCAACTGGGGAAGAAGCTTCTGCAGGTAACCTTAAGCAGTTGCAGCTGGAGGCACTGAAGGTTAAAGAATTGGAGCTAGACTTGCAGCGTCGTAAATTTGAACAGGAGCTGGAGTTTAAACGCTTAGAGTGCGAACAGGAGCGCGAGCGCCAGGCGCATGAGTTCGCCATCAAAAGGCTTGAGCTTGAGGTGGCAATAAAGCTAGCAGAGTCTCTATGTGATGGGCAGTCTCCCTTAGGGCCTTTAACTCCATGTGTATTTGATGTGAGCCGAAATATTCGTTTGGTACCAATCTTCTCAGATAAGGATGTTGACAGATATTTCTCTCACTTTGAGAGGGTGGCGACCACTTTGGACTGGCCCAAAGAAATGTGGCCTTTAATGTTGCAGAGTGTGTTCAGTGGCAAAGCACAGGAGTTTTTCTGCTTTGAGCAGTGACCAGGCTAAGCAGTATGATGTTGTTAAAGCCACTATCTTGCATGCATACGAGCTTGTCCCTGAGGCTTATCACCAGAAGTTTAGGAATCTCAAGAAACCAGATCAGCAGACCTTTGTAGAGTTTGTTCGAGAGAAGGAGTGCCTCTTTGATAGGTTGTGCACAGCACAGAAAGCAGACTACAGGGAGCAGTTGAAACAGTTGGTTCTCTTGAAGGATTTTATGACCTGCCTCCCTCAGCCTGTTGCTGTTTACCTAAATGAACAAGAGGTAAAACACCTGGACGAGGCTGGTGTTCTGGCAGATAAGTATGTGCTGACACACAAGCGTGTTCCTGATGCCCGCCGAAGTAGCTATCAGAACCGGTTAAGGGATCCACCTAGGAGTAGGCCACACCCTGCAGGTGTAGATAATTCTCCCTGACAGTCTTCATTTAGTTATCCCAGTCATTCTCCTAATGGCAAGGTTGAGGTAAGGTGCTTCTATTGTAAGAAGGCAGGGCATAAGGTGTCAGAGTGTGTAGCCCTTAGCAAAAAGGGAAAAACAATTAAACCTGTGGGCTTAATCTCCTCTGGTAACACTAGCTTGCTTAGTATGAGGGGAGGTACAGTGGCTTCGTTGGCTGTTGATTTTGGTAAAGGTGACATTGATTACACTCCTTTTATTACAGATGGCTTTGTGTCTTTGCCAGGGCAGCAGCTAAGAGTGCCAGTTCGCATACTTCGCGACACTGGTTCTGCCCAGTCTTTCGAATTAGATGGAGTCCTGCCACTGTCTGATGGTACAGCCACAGGAACTCATGTCTTGGTCAGGGGTATTGAAATGACTCCTTTTAAAGTACCCTTACATAAAATTCACCTAGCCTCTAATCTGGTCTCTGATGTTGTTGTAGTTGGGGTGCGGCCATTACTCCCTGTACCTGGAGTTTCATTTATTCTAGGTAATGACCTAACTGGGGGAGAGGTGTGGGGAAATGCTGACCTGGTATCACCACCAATTATAGTGTCTGTGCCAGAGTTATTACGCAAACCAGATTGGTGTTCCCAGAAACATCCTGACGTTTTTTCTGCATGTGCTGTCACTCGTGCCATGGCCAGGCTTGGAGACCCTGGTGCAGATGTAGGTTTGGAAGAGACATTCTTTATTAAACCAGAGAGTGTAGACTGTAGTTCCTCAAAGCTACCAGTAGAGGGATACTTACCTGTGTTTTCTGTCTGTATTGGTTTAGAATGCATGTTAACAAATCAGACTCTTCACACCGCACGCGTGATCTGAGCGTATTCTGTCCCTATACAAACATATTGTATACTGATACGCGGTGTACACGCTCAAGTTGGTGTGAATGAGCCCTTATCCAGATTTTCCTCGCTCGTCGCAGTGGCACTCATCTTCCTTTCTTGACCATGCTGTTTCTGGAAAAAAACACGACTACGAGACGAGATGGCACAACCAAACACGATACTGTGACATGATTGGCTATTAGCATGTCACTCCCCATACGTTGCTAGGCTACAGAGGACGAGTGCCTTTGCTCATGCAACCTAGCTTGCTTCGCAACAAAGATTTAAAGCGGCGCTTAATCAGAGAGGGCTCTGACTAAACTTACGCCCTTTTCTTAAAAAAAAAAAAACATTCTATCGAACGCATTTTCTATTGCTATCGAGTAGGTGTCTATCGAGATGCATGTCATCGTTTTATCACCCCCCAGCCCTATGCTGAAGCACCAGTAAATGTCTTGGATTATGTTTCAGGCTTCAGGTATCGTTTGTATGAGGCCAGGGCTGCAGCAAGACGTAGACTGGGGAAAGCTCAGTCTAAGATGCAGACTTTGTTTAACAGGAAAGCAGAGCACCGTCAGTTTCGGCCTGGTGACCAGGTGTTGGCGCTGTTGCCCTTGTTGAGTAGTCTTTCAGGCCAAGTTCAGTGGTCCTTATGAAGTAGCAAAATGCTTGCAGGATCATAATTACTTGTTGAACACCCCTGATTGGCGTAAAAAGGTTCAGGTTTGTCATATTAATCTTTTAAAGCCATATTTTCCATCTGTACTGCCTGTATCTGTTGAGTTGAACCCTGTCAGGTGAGTGCCCTAGTGAGTCTGTTGTTGCTGTGTCCACTGTGGTGAGTGAATGTGGTCTTGGTTCTTGGTCCGTCAGGAGTCGGAAGAGGGGGTGAGTGGGCCACCACAGGAGATTGTGGTGGGGCGTCTTAAAAATTCTGAGGTTCTAGCAGATTTGCTTTTGTATCTCAGATGTTCCAACTCGTACATCGCTGGTTGAGCATGGCATTGATGTGGCTGGGTTGACAACTCGTACATCGCTGGTTGAGCATGACATTGATGTGGCTGGGTTGACGCCCATTAAACATGCCTATCGTGTGAATCCCAGGAAGAGAGAGTTGTTGCGTAGGGAAGTGGATTGATTACCTGTTGGCTAATCTTGCAGAACCCAGTTTTAGTGACTGGTGCTCCCCGTCTGCTGGTTGATAAACCAGATGGTACATATCGCTTCTGTACTGATTATAGGAAGCTAAATGCTGTAACAAAACCAGACTGTTTTCCTTTGCCACAGTGTGATGACTGTGTAGACCAGCAACATTTGTGTAGGTCAGCAACATTTGTAAGCAAATTTGATCTCTTAAAAGGGTACTGGCAGGTTCCTCTAACAGCTAGGGCAAAAGAGTTTTCTGCATTTGTAACGCCTGACAATTTCTTGCAGTATCAAATGATGCCTTTTGGAGTTAGAAACGCTCCTGCTACCTTCCAAAGACTTGTCAACCGTGTTTTGGCTGGTATGCAGGGGTGTGATGCTTACCTTGATGACCTGGTTATTACAGAGCTTTCTGTAAGAATTTTGCTTCTGTTGTTGCACCTTTAACTAGGCTTCTTAGTCCTAACATTCAATTTCAGTGGTCCAGTAGTTGTCAGGAAGCCTTTGATGATGCAAAGTCTCTCTTGGCTACCTCCCCTGTGTTGCAAGCTCCAAATTTTGACTACCCCTTTTGTCTTGCTGTTGATGCCAGTGAGAGTGGTGCTGGTGCTGTTTTGTTGCAGTCTGACGCTGATGGTATAGAGCACCCAGTGTGCTATTTTTCCAGGAAGTTTAACTGCCATCAACAAGCCTACTCCACTGTAGAGCGGGAAGCTCTTGCGTTAATTCTTGCCCTTCAACATTTTTAAGTTTATTTGGGCTCCTCCTTAGTTCCTATTGTTTATACTGATCACAACCCATTGGTCTTCATAGATCGTATGCGAAACCAGAACCAGCGCATCATGCGTTGGAGTTTAATCCTTCAGCGCTACCCGCTCCAAATTAAACATATTAGGGGCAAAGATATCATAGCTGATGCGTTGTTGAGAGTTTAGTTTTTTTCCCCTCTTCTCTTTGTTTTGTTTCTCTTTTTCTAGCCTTGTCTTTCTTCTCCTAGGCGCCAGGATGAAGGTAGATGGGTGTATAGATGGGTGTGTTTCTAACGGGACAAGAGTTTTGTCTTTA
This sequence comes from Coilia nasus, assembly GCA_027475355.1. Taxonomy (NCBI): domain Eukaryota; kingdom Metazoa; phylum Chordata; class Actinopteri; order Clupeiformes; family Engraulidae; genus Coilia; species Coilia nasus. Next base: position 30,889,577 of record CM050211.1, read on the forward strand.
GTTGGTTTGAAATTTGTCAACAAATTTCTTTTTAAGGATGGAGGTGTAAGGACCCCACTGGGCCCCCTTCAGGTACCAGTCTGTCAGTTCACTGGCAGGGCTGGACCTGGTAGCTCTAATTAGATCATGGAGTGCACCTGGTAGGGGTATGGCTTAAATGTGGCTCTCTCTCCCTCATTTAGGCACTTTCTTTCCTTGTGCATGGGCACACTTTAGCTTTCTCCCTTGCCTCTTGATCTCTCTCTTACTCTCTCTCCCCTTTCTCACTCTCCCTCGGTTTCTTTGCCTCTACATTGACCACTTACTGACACACACATACATCCACTTAGGCATGACATCATTTGTATTTGCACCCTAGACAATTTTTAGTTTATTTGCAATTTGTTGTACTGGTCAATAAAATTCATTGTTTGAACTGTGAACCTTTGTGTGGTGTCCCCTCCTTTATGTTGCGGCGTATGTACGAGCCTGCGCCGTAACAGTATTAACACTCCAGAGCTACACTGTCGCTCCACCTAAACTCTTTGTTGCCGAGTCCTGGTTTATTTCTCTTAAGTGTGAAACCTCTCTGAGCAGCTGCCATGTTGGCTCTTTGTAATCTCAATGATAGTCCACCATTGCCATGAGGTTCATGAGGGCAGCGACCATTTTGGCTTACTGTAATGTCTATGAGGGGGCCACCAATTTGGCTCTGTGTAATCTCTATGAGGGGGTGGGTCACCATTTTGTCTCAATGTAATCTCTATGAAGGTGGTCACCATTTTGGCTCTATGTAATCTCTATGAAGGTGGTCACCATTTTGGCCCTGTGTAATCTTTATGAGGGCAGTCACCATTTTGGTTCTGTGTAATTTCTATGCAGGAGGGGGGATTACCATTTTGCCTCGCTGTAATGTCTATGGGGAGAGTGGTCACCATTTTGCCTCTCTGTAATCTCTATGACAGGGGTCACCATCTTGGTTCTGTGTAATCTCTATGAGGGCAGTCACCATTTTGGTTCTGTGTAATCTCCATAGGGGGGTGAACATTTTGGCTCTGTGTAATCTGTGATTGTTCACTATTACGGCTCTGAAATGTTCTATTAGATGATTGAGTTCCTGGCCTCCTCTCTTAGCCAATCACAGGCCAGGAAAGTGTGCCAGGTGTCAGGAGAGGAAGTCATTGGGGTGGCAGGGGTTTGCAGGTGTGTGTGTGTGTGTGTGTGTGTGTGTGTGTGTGTGTGTGTGTGTGTGTGTGTGGGGGGTAGGGACTTTCTTATGGGTTAGTGCTTGCTAGCAGAATTGCCCCTGAAGCTGATTATTCCAGTGCTCTCACCTCCACTGAGGAGGGCAGGATGTCCAATCTCCCTCCTTGACAGGTGAGAATTAAACCTTTCATAAGCCTCAACGGACACACTGCCCACCAGAACCCCTTAGTTAGCGTGTGTGTGTGTGTATGTAAGTGTGTGTGTGTGTATGTAAGTGTGTGTGTGTGTGTTTGAGAGGGAGAGAAAGAGATAAAATGAATGCGTAAGTGTGTGTGTGTGTGTGTACGTGATAGAGAGAGAGACAGAGAGAGAAAGAGAGAGAGATAGAGAGAGAGAGATGTGGTTAGATGTGTGTGTAGTGACAGCAAGGGTTTCTGCACTGTGGAGTGTATTTTAATGCACAGCTTTTTCAGGAAATACAGAGAAAATCCTCCATAGTATCACAGTGATTCCCCTCCTAATTAAAGCAGCCCTCTGCTTTAGTGTTGTGGTAGGGCATATGTGTGTGTGTGTGTGTGTGTGTGGGTTCCTCTTCTAAAGCTGTGTTCTATTTTTGCACATCTTGGCACGCTGTTTATTAAAGTCTCTCTCATTGGTCAATTATGCTCCATGTTTATGAAAGGCCTTTTCCTATTGGTCAGCTATGCACCTGTTGTCTTACTGCAGATGACAGACGGCCAACGGGTGGAAATTAGCCAGTAAGTGTGTGTGTGTGTATGTGTGTGTGTGAGAGAGAGACAGAGAAAGAGAAAGACAGTGTGTGTGTAAGAATGAGTGTGTTCCATCCATCTGCTTAATGAGTGTGTGTTAGAAAGTGTCAGGACTCACGTGCCTGCATGCACACACACACGCACGCACATACACACGCACACACACACGCACACACAGGTCATGGGCTGGTTGAGGCTGACTAGCTGTGTGATACAGGAGGCTGCAGTGTAGAACAGAGGAATTATTGTGCGTGTGTGTGAGAGAGAGAGAGTATGGTCGTGTGTGTGTGTGTGCGTGTGTGTGTGTGTGTGTGTGTGAGAGGCTCCAGTGTAGAACAGAGGAATTACTTTATGTGTGTGTGAGAGAGAGTATGGTTGTGTGTGTGTGTGAGGCTCCAGTGTAGAACAGAGGAATTACTTTGTCTTATCTGGTGGCGGACAGCAGTGACCTTGTGAAGAAATGAGAAAGGCAATTAATACAGCAATCACTTCAGCGGCAGGGAGACAGGGGTGGGGGTGGGGGTGGGTTGCGAGAGAGGGAGAGAGCGAGTAGAGGGTGAGAAGAGAGAGAGGGGGAGAGATGGGGGGGGGGGGGGGGGGGGGGGGGGCGGGGCAGTGAAAGAGAGAGCAAGAATGTCCTCCCAATTAACCCTTTCAGCACTAGCCCAGAAACAGAGGAGTGAACCGTCTGTTTGCACTAATTCTACTAAGATCTGACATCACATCTAGAGGAGGGGTGGGAGGGAGGATGGGGAGAGGGAAAAGGAGAAAGAGGAAGAGGGAAAGAGAGAGGAGGGGGGTGAGGGGGCAGTAGACCTTACCAGACTATTTGTGCTCTTTGTACAAGTGTGTGACATTGCTTTTAAGAGATCTGCTGCTGTTCGAGTGGCGTCCTTGGCAAACATTTTTTTCTTGGTTTTTCTTTTTCCTTGTTTTAAACCTGCATGTGGATGTGCAACTGGTTCTAGATGCTCCAGTGGGGGCTCTGTCACCCTCTGGACTCTCTGTCACCCTCTGGACTCTGTCACCCTCTTGGCTCTCTGCCACCCTCTGCTCTCTCGCTCACCAAAGACGGCTCTGGCAGACCTGCCATTTGTGTGTGTGTGCGTGTGTGTGTGCATGTGTGTGTGTGTGTGTGTATGAGTCCATCTAAGTAGGTACAGTATGTAAGGCATCAGCCCTGTGGTCTCTACCATCCCCAAAGCTGCCTGTGGCGGAGCTGAGATGTGTGTGTGGGTGTGTGTGTCCAGGTGTCTGTGGCGGAGCTGAGATGGCATGTCACAGAACACAATAGATGAAAAGGCGACTGCAGTGCTCTCAAACGTAATCTCCATCTGTCACACTCACAGCATGCTGCGCTGTAGCACAGAAAACAACATCCATTCACACCAGTGCCCCAGAGAGCCACCAGGCCACACTCACAACAGCTCTTCACACACCTGACTTTAGCCCTAAGAACTACTCACCTGCTCAGTATACTTCACACACCTGACTTCTGCCCTAAGAACTACTCACCTGCTCAATATACTTCACACACCTGACTTCTGCCCAAAGAACTAATCACCTGCTCAATATACTTCACACACCTGACTTTAGCCCTAAGAACTACTCACCTGCTTAATATACTTCACACACCTGACTTCTGCCCTAAGAACTACTCACCTGCTCAATATACTTCACACACCTGACTTCTGCCCTAAGAACTACTCACCTGCTCAATGTACTTCACACACCTGACTTCTGCCCTAAGAACTACTCACCTGCTCAATATACTTCACACACCTGACTTCTGCCCTAAGAACTACTCACCTGCTCAATATACTTCACACACCTGACTTCTGCCCTAAGAACTACTCACCTGCTCAATGTACTTCACACACCTGACTTTTGCCCTAAGAACTACTCACCTGCTCAATATACTTCACACACCTGACTTTTGCCCTAAGAACTACTTACCTGCTCAAGATACATCACACACCTGACTTTTGGCTTAAAGGAGTACTTCCACGAGAAACCGTTCAGTACTTGCTCTTTTGAAATACGACAGGTCACCTCGATTTGCATATGCATGCTGCACGTGAAAATGTTCTTCTAACCCGATTGCCTCCATTAGTCAGAGAAAGAAAGTAGGCGGAAAAAACGAATGAATAAGAAAAAGGCCAACAAAGTGATGTAGGTTTGTGAATTAGAAAAAGCTATGCCACAGTTCTGAATACTGGAGAAGTTTTGTTGCAGCACACATTCACTTAGCGTAGGTAAGTATGTGTGTTTGTGTAGAACGTTTAGATTTTCTATTTGGTTCGCTATGAAACAAATGGGCTTTGAATGATTGTAGCCTGTGACTAGCATAGCCAAGTGCCTGTCATTCTCCCTGCTCCATCTCCTCCACCAAAGTAGAACAGCCTGAAACAGAAGCACTAAAGGATTTTTTTCACCAAAACCGTCTCACAGGGCATTCATTAATACTAGAGACCACTGCAAAATTAATGAAAACACGATGGAAATACACCTTTAAGTACTACTCACCTGCTCAACATACTGTACTTCACACACTTGACTTTTGCCCTAAGAACTACTCACCTGCTCAATATACTTCACACACCTGACTTTTGCCCTAAGAACTACTCACCTGCTCAATATACTTCACACACCTGACTTTAGCCCTAAGAACTACTCACCTGCTCAATATACTTCACACACCTGACTTCTGCCCTAAGAACTACTCACCTGCTCAATATACTTCACACACCTGACTTTAGCCCTAAGAACTACTCACCTGCTCAATATACTTCACACACCTGACTTTAGCCCTAAGAACTACTCACCTGCTCAATATACTTCACACATACATTGCATTACACTTAGCTGATGCTCTTATCCAGAGTTCAGTTACAGGGTTTCAGTTACAGTCCCTGGAGCAATGTGAGGTTGGATGAGGGTGCAGGAGAGCACTGGTTGTGTACTCCCACACCCCCATTCTTCCTACTGGAATGGGATTCGACCTTCCGATCCCAAGACCAACTCTCTAACCACTAGGCCACAGCTGCCCTGTCTTAAGAACTACACACCTGCTCAATATACTTCACACACCTGACTTTATATTTGATCCTTTGTTTTAACGTAATAAATTAATGTGATAATATGTGCTTGGTGTCGTTGGAAAGCTGAGATTCTGTACTTTCTTCTGATGTGAGTGCCTTATCTATCTGATCACGGGTTTGCGAGTAATTTCAACAAGAGTAATGCCTGTGCAAAGCGCTAATATGAGAGATTTTGGCAAATTTTTAAATATTAATATCTCGCCGATACTTGATCACAAAAATAAGCGGGAGGTCACATTGTAAAGCCCTGGTTCTGTACCGCTCCGGAGTAATTCAACAGAGAAGAATGGGTGTAAATTTGGACGCATTTTGCGTCCATAGGGCCCATAGGGTTAAGAAGTACACACCTGACCTTTGCCTTAACATACAACACACATTCTGAATATCCTTCATTCTGTCTTTAAAACTACACACATGCTGCATATACTCCATGCAAAACTCCTTCTGTAATTGCCACTGGGTCATTCCGTGTCAAATCGAACAATGGCCGACAGTCACCCTCTCCAAAAAATCTGAAATATTAAGTCTGTATCACTAATAGCTCCAAAACTACAGGCCTTTGAAATTTCAGGTCATTTTGGGAATTCTGGTGAACAAGCCTTTTGCTCAACTTGCGTCATTGCTGGCTCTTTTAGTATTCCACACACATTAGTGTACCTATGTGAAAAGAAATGCATTTTCCTGTAGAATTCAAAAATCAAATCAGATCAGATGTACCTTGTGTAATTCTTCCTCTCCAAAGCTGTGAAAATGGCTATAGATTCAATATGTGAAATGAATTTGCACCAATTGCACTGTCAAGGTCATTTTTGAGCAGGGTTTTATTGTACAGCACACAAAAAGCAAGGCAAAACTGAAAAAATGGCATTATAATACAAACACAAAAGGACCATAAGCAGGAATGCTATCAATTTAAAGATCATAAACAGTAACAATATGCTATGCAAACATCAAGAATGTGAAAACAAAGATCTCATATTTTTAAAGTAATGAAACGCAAGACACAGACATTCACACTCATGATCACAAAATATTATGCATATCTTAAATGTAAACATTTAAAAATATGAGATCTTAGTTTTCACATTCTTGATGTTTGCATATTGTTACTGTTTATGATCTTTAAATTGATAGCATTCCTGTTTATGGTCCTTTTGTGTTTGTATTATAATGCCATTTTTTCAGTTTTGCCTTGCTTTTTGTGTGCTGTACAATAAAACCCTGCTCAAAAATGACCTTGACAGTGCAATTGGTTTAATTGTAACACAAAGTTTGTTTGGCAGCTTTTCCTGTAAATGACATGCTACCCTATCATTGACTTCCATTGCATTAAAAGAGCACAACATGTGGTGGAAAGAGGTACTGCCGATCAATCCAACTCCATGGAATTACTGACATTTTTTCCCAAACATCATATCTCAATAAAGAGACTCAGCAACAAATCCAAATTTTGGACAAATGATCCTCACATACAGGATGATTATGGAAAAATGTTAAAAAAAATCCTGTGAACTGTC
>CM050211.1:30901149-30936149 GCA_027475355.1 Coilia nasus
GTGTGAGAGAAACAAGTAGGGGCAAAGAACTGATATCAAGAGAGAGGCAGGGAGAGAGAGAGAGAGAGGGAGAGAGAGGGAGAGAGAGAGGAAGAGAGAGAGAGAGAGAGAGAGAGAGAGAGAGAGGGAGAGAGAGATGGCTTCCATACAAAAAGCCTCTGAAGTTATGAGAGATTCATGATCGTGTTCTTCTCAAACCCCCAAAATTCTCAGTTTCTGTCCTTAACACACACACACACACACACACACACACACACACACACACACACACACAATAACCATAGCTCTATTCATTCAAGTCCTGGTGCGTGTGTGTTTTTTAATATAGAGCGAGTGGTGGCTTTCCTGGAGGCTTTAGTGAGCATCGGAGCTGATATGAGTTTTATTCACTCCGCTTCTTTAGCACAGACAGCCACATGTGAACCCCCTTAAATCATGCGAAATAGGCTCTCCAGCATGCTCCAGCATCAACCTCTTCCCCATGCTAAATCTATCCCAAAGCTGAGCTCATTTATATGCCCAATGGTTTATAAATCTTTATTTCATATTCTTTGCTTGTGGCAAGCGTTTCTCTGAGGTTTAGGCATGATTTAGAGTTTCAGTGTCCGATCTCTTCTGCAGTTCTAGGGGATGTCATTCTTGGAGTCTAGTAATGAAACTTACAAAATGGGCCACCCATTTGACAGAGTAGGGGCGCTCCAGTTCTATGTATCTATCTATTTATTTATTTATTTAAATACTTGCTTATTTATTCAAATAAAATTATAACATGTAACGGACTAGAGTTGGCCACTGGCTAATGTGCCGTAGCAGTCCTCTGGCAGGGTACAGTTTAACATGCAGCAGACACCAGACAACATTAAACAAGACCAGAAACTCAAGTATTACAAGCCACGTGTGTGTGTGTGTGTGTGTGTGTGTCTGTCTGTCTGTCTGTACAACATGTGATTACTGTAAGTATTATTACAAGCCACATACAATAATCACATCTTGTACAGACACACACACGCACACACACACACACACCCTTACATACTCAGCCAATTAAACAGACTAAGGCCCAGATGTCTTACTATATGAAATATAGTATTAGGTTATTAGATTATTAGAAATATTATTGAAGACATTATTATTTAATGTAATCGTGAGCAGCTGCTTGCCTCCAATTGCACAACTGGGAAATGGAAGACTGCTGGATAGCATGCTGCTAAGACCCTTAGCCTCAGTAACAGTTTTTTTTTTCTCAAATGCTAAAACTGAATTTCCAAAACCTTGCACCATTTCCTCAAAACTGTAAACACAATCTCCAGTTGTCCAAAAGCATTTTCCAAAACTCTGAACTCTTGTTGCAGAAGCAGACTATTCTATTGCCTCAAAAAACAGTTTTACATGCACTCAAAACCACTCCATCCTCAAATCAAAAACAACGCAGTCAAAATTAAATAAATCACAATGAAGCAGTAAGTAAACGCTACACCAAAAAATGGAAAGCAAACGTTCAGATGCGTACAATAGCATACGTTATTTTTTACAGCACTAAACATGCATTTTCAACTGAAAAAAGCATAACTCTAGATGTGTATGTACTGTGCATAGACTAAAATACATGAAGTGGAAGTATTCGATTACTTGTTAAAATACATCTGTAGCGAGGGGAGGAGAAGTCACCCCACCCGGCTTCGAACCCGGGTCTCCGGGGTACCAAACAGGAGCTCTGACCACAACACCAAAGAACCATGCAGGCTCTTTGGGGTGACAGTCAGAGCACACCCACAACTCTAGTGATGGTCACGCCATCACAACGTCAAACAAAAATTAAATTCTAGTGATACAGCTCCAATGAAAAAACTACATGTGCTGTATACCATGCTGCAAACAAGAGATCACTGGGCTTCATCATGCCTTTGTACTGGGTGAGGCTACAGTACCTTATCCACATCACAAGCAATGATGTCCCTTGCCAGGTAACGGGGAAAGAACCCCCTGGCGTGTCGTATCCATCCTTGACACTGTTCCTCGCCTACAGTATGTCACCACAGGCATATTCCATGGCCTCCAAGAAATTACAGATTGGGTGGAACTTTTAAATTCTGCCTACCCATGGACAGGAACATGATCTATAATGCTGGCTCTAATTTGGTTAAAAAATACTACTCTTCCTCTTCCTTTACCTCCTGATCCTCTTCTTTGCCACCCCCCTCTCACCTGGACTCTCTGTCCTCTTTGTCTCTGATTGGCATCCTGCAACCTTCAACCTGCAACCTGATTGCTCTTCCAATTGGCTTATATTGGTGGTGTCAGCTTATTTGAAATGAAGTAAAGTCAATTTTGACCCGTTGTGCTTAACTAATGGCAGTAGTGCTTTGTTTGTGATGAAAATGTGAGAAGATGTGTCTAAGAATGCAACATGTGTTCTGACAATGAGAATGTGCTTAGAGTTTTCCAAAGACAAGTCGTTTTTTTAAGTTCTACTACATGAAAATTGTTTAAGGTACTGACAAAAGAGTAAACAGTTGTGTGAAATAATTCAAACAATTGAGAAAACTGTTCAGCCAATAGGTTTTTGTGCTTTAACAATTGAGAAAAACTGTAATGGGTTTCTAAGAGATGATGAGGTTAACGTGTTGCTAAGAGATAGGGTGATTGTGCGGCTACTGTGCTCATCAGCACATTTTTAAGATATGGAAAACTGCCTCAGCCTCTGTTAGCATACTGCTAAGAGATGGTGGTGTCTGGGTTAGCATGTTGCTATAAGATAGAAGGCTGCATCAGTTAGTGTGCTGCTGAGAGATGGAGGGCTGCACTGCTACTGTGCTCATGAGCCTGCTTTATCCTTTTGTTAAGATTTTGATCCTTTTGAAGGGAAACTGCCTAATCCTCAGTTAGCATGCTGCTAAGAGATAATAGGCTGCCCCAGTTAGCATGCACTACTTTGGTAAGAGATGGCAGGCCACCTCAGTTAGCGTGCTGCTAAGAGATGGTGAGCTACTTTGCTAAGAGATCATGAGTTGCCTCAGTTAGCATGCTGCTAAGAGATGGTGGCATCGATGTTAGCGGGCTGCTAAGAGATAGAAGGCTACCTCACTTAGCATGCTGCTAAGAGATGGCGGGCTGCCCCAGTTAGCATGCTGCTAATAGATGGTGGGTTGTCTCAATTAGTGTGCTGTTAAAAGATGATGGGCTGCCCCAGTTAGCATGCTGCTAAGAGATGGTGGCGTCTGGGTTAGCATGCTGCTAAGAGATGGTGGCGTCTGGGTTAACATGCTGCTAACAGATGGTGGCGTCTGCGCTACCTCAGCCTCAGTTAGTTGGCCGCCGCAGCCTGGGCTAGCGTGCTGCATGAGGAATGGAGTGATTGGCACAAATGCACATGTGAAAGAGCATGATGTGATTGGCACAGAGACACACATGAGAGACGATGGAGTGATTGGCACAGAGACACATATGAAAGAGAACAGAGTGATTAGCTACAGACACAGACATGAGAGACGATGGAGTGATCAGCTACAGAGACACATGTGAAACAGGATGGAGTGAGACACATATGAGAGACGGCAGACGGTCGGCCAGAGGAGGCAGCGGATCGCAGTGCTCGGCGGTCTGGAAGTTTGAAGCAGTAAAAATGTAATAACGATAAAGGCAGCCCAAATGCACATGTAATGGTCTGTATTTATGTGTTTCATTATATCTTCAAAGAGGGTTGAAATTAAACAAACGCGCAGACATAAAGGGCCACTTTAAAAATAGCCTTCTCTCTCTCTCTTCCTCTCCCTCCCTCTCTGTCTCTCTCTCTCTCGCTCCCTTTCTCTTTATTTTCTACAGCGATCTCATCTCGGCGCCCTAAGAGAATACTGCCGTCGTCAGCACCCACTGACATTACTGGATGAATATGTGAAACAGAACAGAGCGAACAAGAGAGAGGGAGAAAGACAGAGAAGGAGAAAGAGAGCGAGAGAGAGAGAGAAAGAGAGGAAGAGAGAGAAGAAGAGAGAGAGGTGGGTGAACAGTGACAAAGATGTTTTAATCACAGTTATTTCCGCCTGCTAGGCGAGCCAGCGACCGGGCGAGCCAGGCGAGCGGCGAAGCGGCTCTCCGTCGGGGGTTGGCGTGATTGAGCGGCGCCCTGCACCTTTAAACAAAGCCCACACAACTTCCTCGCCGGCTCCATTTGAAAGACTCCGTCAGCCATAATCATTTTGGTATAATTCACTTTCATACAATTCTTTCTCCTAATGATTATCAGGCCCACTAACGTCTTAATGACTTCATAAATTTAAGCTATAAAAAGTAATGGCGAAAGACAAATGAGATAATTAGGAATAAATCTTAGTGCGGGCCCATTTATCAAAACATCGAGGGCCACTGAATATTCAAAATCATTAGGCTCTGTATGTAATTAAGCAAGCCTTGGCGTTATGAGGCAAACCTGTTAGCGAAGATATTAAGATCCGAAAGCCTCCGTGTTATTAAATTGACCGATGAATCTGTGCCATATAATATGATGGGGATTATTAGGACCCTTTTTAATTAAAAAGTGTGTTAGATTTTTTTATTAAAATTTTAACGCTTTAATGGAAACTTGAGTCTGGCTGTATGGTGGAGGGCAGAGTGCGGAGGCAGACGGAGATGTGCTCTCCGCCGTGTGTGTGCGTGTGCGTGTGTGTGTGTGTGTGAGAGAGAAAGAGTGTGTGTGTCTGTGAGAGAGAGTGTGTGTGAGCGTGTGTGTCTGGGGCGCTGGAGAGCGATCTCTAATGGACAGGAAAGCTGGCCCTCTCCGTATCTCTGTATTTTATCCTCAGACAATGGAGCCGCTCCGCACTTAGACAGCGCGCATATTTTAATTTAACACACTTTTAATTCTTATTATCTTAAGAGTGTGTGTAATGAATGCAACTTGCTCTGGGTCTGATTAGACAAAGAGAGCCAGAATCACGTGAAGAGCCTCTGAAATGGGAAAAATATCATCTCTCTCTCTCTCTCTTTCTCTTTTCTCTTCTTCTCGCCTTCCCTTCCTTGTCCTTTCTCTCTCTCTATTTTGCTTTCTCTTTTTTTACTCAGATCACATGGAATCATTTTTTAAACCAAGAACGGGCTCCCTCAAAGTCAATTTTATTTCCACGAATTCTTTCCATTTTTCCACAGGCTGACTGATTTAATTCTGTGACACACTGATTTAATCTGACACGTTGTGTTTTTCAGGCGGGGTGTTTTTGAGCATATGCCAAGTTAACGGGGCAGTAGTGTATAGGTATCTGTTTTTTCTGGGAGGGAAGAACACAGCTGAAATGCCACTTCTGTGGCTAACCTTGAAGCACATTAATTATTTGAATACCCTTGCTTGATTCGCTCAAATTTGGCACTAGACTGTTGGCCAATTAATGACCTTCATCGCTAGGCAATGACAAACAGTGTGATTTTAACAGGAAGACTGGCTCAGACACACACACACACACACACACACACACACACACACTGGGTGGTTAATCAGTTGTGATGAATCAACCTTAAATAATCTCCTAATAAAATGAAATTGTCTTGTTGCGTATCTGTATCTGTGTGCGTGTGTGTGTGTGTCAGTGTGTGTGTGTGTGTGTGTATCTGTGTATATGCTTGTGTGCACATGTGTGTGGTTAATAGTGTATTTTGCAGGCTATTTCTCAGAGGCTGATTTGTGCTGAGACTGGACTGAGACATAATCGAGACATGAATGTATGCCGTGTGTGTGTATGTGTGTTTGTGAGCCATTTGTGTGTGCGTGAGTGCGTCCGTCTGTCTGTGTGTGTGAGAGAGAGACCATAGGTGTGTGTGTTTGTTTGAGCTGTGGATGGGTATGTGTGAGCTGTGTAGTTTTGAGCCAATTGGTGTGAGACTTTTTGCGGGTGAGCAGTTGAAGCGTGAGCTGAGCGGCAGCGATGTGGCCAATACATCTCTCTCCACACACAGATTACACACTCACTACACACAGATTACACACTCGCTTATCAGCACAACACACAACAGCTCGTCAGGAAAGCTTTAATTGAAAATGTGTAATTAATAGGCAAAGCAACTGGATTTATACCAGGTTGGTTAGGGCGCAAGGAGAGAGAGGAAATAGAGAAAGAGAGGGGGAGAAATAGAGAGAGAGATGGAGAGAAAGATAAAGTGAGAGAACGAGGGAAAGATGGCTATAGGGAAGGAGGGAAGGACTCGTGAGGGTAGCTAAAAGAAAAAAAGTCAGGAAATGATCTAGAGATACAGACAGATCAGAGATGGAAACTAGTACCAGCCACCAGCCAAATGCTGGTGAAATATGAAAGAGGCTGGTCCATTTTGGACACAAAATAATAATTTACTGTTGAGTGGCTGGTGAATTTTATCATTTTTTGACAGTGGCTGGTAAAGGATCACATTTTGCAAAGTTAATTTCTACAGCCGAGATGAAGGCACACACACAGACATTGTTACTGTGTCCAAAGAATTACACTGACCTGTAGATACTGTTTCATTTTTGTGTCGCGTTTGGCTTTAACTTTGTATTAAGTGTGTGTGTCATTTGCGACTGGATGTCTATATTTCCTTCAGAATCAATAAGGTATCTATCTATCTATCAATCTATCTATCAATCTATCTATTTATCTAATCAGACAGATAGACAAACTGAGTGAGATCAATTCAGCGACAGACAGAGAGACAGACCTAAAGGCAGACGGAGAAAGACAAACAGAGAAAGAAAGACAGACAAATAGACAGACAGACAGACAGACAGAAAAATACAGACGGACAAAAAGCCAGACTGTGCCCGGCATGAGGTGCCCTGACAATAGAGGTTGCGGGGATAAGCAGGGAGAGTGGAGTGTCAGGTCCTGTGTTCCATGACTCAATACTGCCCCCTGTTGTCACACTGTGGAGCTGCAGGCTTACCAGGATTCACTTTCAGACCTGGAGGTGCTTGGAGTGTCCTTGCCCCCCTGACATACCCCTCCAGCCCCCCAAAAAAGAGATTTGTCTGTGTGGAGGGAGGCTTTTTTTCTGGGGGGGGTGGGGGGGGTCTGTTGTGGATCCAACTCAAACAGAAAGGGTGTGTGTGCAGGGTTCTGACTGTCTGTGTGTGTGAGCTAGGGGGTGTTTGATACATATGTGTGTGTGTGGTGTGTGGTGGTGTGGCAACTGGAGCCTGTGACGTGGGACCGATGCTCAGGAGTTTAGATGTGTATGTGTGTGTGTATGCGCGTGTGTGTGTGTGCATGTGCATGTATGTAAATGTGTGTGTGTGTGTGTGTGTAGGGGGGCAGAGTGTGCCTGCGGCGGGGGTCCAAGGGCCCTGTCAGAGAGAGTGACACCCTGACGAGCAGCAATTACCCCCTGAGTGAGTGAGTGGCACTGTGTGTGTGAGTGAGTGAGGGGCATTGTGAGTGTGTATGTGCGTGTGTGTGTGTGAGAGTGAGGGGCATTGTGTGTGCTGTCACTGCGTCACCCTGTCAGGGGGTGGGGGTGGGGGTGCTGTAAGCAATCGTTTCATTGCAGCGCTCGCGCTAACACGCGTACAAATAGCCCACACGAGACGCGCTACAGCCACTTAGCATATTCCTTTTATATACCTTTCAAGCCCCCGGGCGCAGTGTGTGTGTGTGTGTGTGTGTGTGTGTGTGTGTGTGTTAGTAGATGTGTTTTAATGTACAGGTGTGTGTGTGTGTGTGTGTGTGTGTGTGTTAGTAGATGTGTTTTAATGTACAGGTGTGTGTGTGTGTGTGTGTGTGTGTGTGTGTGTTAGTAGATGTGTTTTAATGTACAGGTGTGTGCGTGTGTGTGTGTGTGTGTGTGCAGTGGGGTAAGAGGATAGGAATTTCTAAAAGTATGAGCTGAGTTCCTAGTTGGAGCTGTTTGGGATATTTAACACAAGACAAACACAAGGAGAAACGTTCAAAGGCAACAAATGGATCTGGACAGCTGACAAGTCTTGGGTGGTGTGCCTATTGCAGCTCTGTGTGTGTGTGTGTGTGTGTGTGTGTGTGTGTGTGTGTGTGTGTGTGTGTGTGTGTGTGTGTGTGTGTGTGTGTGTGTGTGTGTGTGTGTGTGTGTGTGTGTGAGACCAGAGCAGATTGAGATGTTGATAGACGAGATCCAGGAAGTCTATTCTCTCTCTTTTTCCAAGGCAAATTCCCAACCCCATACACGCACACACACGCATACACACACACACACACTCACACACACACACACACACACACACACACACACACACACACACACACACACACAGTCACAGCCATCATTCCTGATACCCTACCCCTCTCTCATACCCCCCTCCCCAGGGAATGTTGCTAGCGGGCTGGTGTGGCTAGGGGTGTAATTGGCTAACCCCACACACTGAGATTCTCCCCTCCTTGTACCCTAATTAGTGGGCGATCTGTCTCTCTCTCTCTCTCCTGTCCGCTTGTCTCCTTACTGAGGCATGCTGGGATATGCTGCTAGATGTGATGAAGGCAAGGCATTACGACATAGGGGTTAGGGCACAGAGGTTAGGACATAGTGTTCAGGGCATAAGGGTTAGGGCATAGCTTTCAGGGCATAGTGTTTAGGGCATAGAGGTTAGGGCATAGTGTTCAGGGTATGGTGTTCAGGGCATAGGGGTTAGGGCATAGTGTTTAGGATATAGTGTTCAGGGCATAGAGGTTAGGGCATAGTGTTCAGGGCATAAGGGTTAGGGCAGAGAGGTTAGAGTTTAGGGGTTAGGAGTTGGGGATGAGAGTTAGGGCATAGGGGTTAGCAGTTAGGGTATAAAGGTTTAGTGCGTAAAGGTTAGTGGTTAGGGCATTGGGGTTAGGGTTTAGGGCATAAGGGGTGAGGGTATAGGGGTTAAGGGTTAGCGGTTAGGGGTTAAGGGTTAGGGTTTTGGGGTTAGGGTTTAGGGCATAAGGGGTTAGGGTATAAGGGTTAAGGGTTAGCGGTTAAGGGTTAGCGGTTAGGGGTTAGGGCATAGGGGATAGGGATGTGGCAATCACATCACACCCACCTCATTAAGCACACACACAAGCAGGAATACAAGTTAAGTTCAAATACACACAAATAGTTTTACAGACACATTGTGGCTAAGTGCATGTACACATACACACACACATACAGACACACACAGATACACACACACACACACACACACACACACACACACAGAGTTCTAGGCCAAGTTCACACACACACAGTGACACCTGACTTCCTACATGTTGTTTGTCCTTGCTGCTTTGTAAAGTTACACTCCAAGGCTGTTGACTATAAAAGCGGGGACTTAATGGAGCCGACACAAAGGCCTGTTGGACAGGCTGCATAAAGTAACGTTAAACTGCTCAAACCCAACATTGATTAAACCTTTACAAAGCCACTCTCATTCAGCAGCAGCACAACGACAGCTCTTTGAGACGCGCAGAATGGATCGCGAGAGGGCCGGGAAATGTTCTTCTCCTTTGACGGAAGGTCAGCCACACTACAACTCTACGCACCTCTCTGGCTGCATTTGTGTGTGTGTGTGTGTGGTGTGTGGTGTGTGGTGTGTGTGTGTTTGTGTGGTGGGGGGCTCAAAACGCAGCACATGGAACTGTAAGTGTTTGTGTGGTGAGGGTCACAAAGCCAGCACACACAGTGCAGTACACATGCAGTCGTGTGTGTTTGTGTGTGTGTGTGTGTGTGTGTGTGTGTGTGTGTGTGTGTGTGTGTGTGTGTGTGTGTGGAGCTGAGAGTCTTCAGACCTGTCAGAGAGTGGAGGAGGAGGAAGAATGCACAGCCATCTAGAGCAGCACACAAAGAGGCGTGTTATCTTCTCGCAGAGTTCCTTGAGAGTAAGTTAGAGTGTGAGCGTGCTCAGTTTATTAGAATAACCCACAGCGCCGCCACCGCGACCTTTAGCACGATGATTGTTTCTCATTTATGAGTTTGAAGGTGCAATTTACTGAGCCTTTTGATCCACGTGACCTGACCTTTGTAAATTGGCTGTTAAGCAGATCCGAACTCGACCAACCTGCCCTATGCATGCACACGATGGTGCACACACACACACACCCACATGCTTTGTAATTACCTGCTCAGGTATGGAGAGCTGAACTTAATCAAGAATAGAGTCTGTGGTTATTCGTTCAAATAAAATTACAGATAAGAATAACTACCATTGGCATCTGAGCTCCGTGTGTGTATGTGTGTGTGTTTGTGTGTGTATGTGTGTGTGTGTATGGGTGTACATATGTGTTTGTATGTGTGTGTGTTGTCTATATGCAAGATTGTGTCGGTTTGTGCTCTATGTGTGTGTGTTTGTGTGTGTGTTTGTGTGGTTGTATGTTTTTGTATGTGTTTGTGTGAGACGGAGTTGTGCAGACATGTATGTGCAAGATTGTGGATGTGTGTGTCTGTGCTGTGTGTGTGTGTGTGTGTGTGTGTGTGTGTGTGTGTGTGCGTGTGTGTGTGTGTGTGTGTGTGTGTGTGTGTGTGCCGGGCAGCATATGAGGATGTGTTAGGAGAAAGATGCTGGAGGAGGCAGTGGTCATACGCTGTCCTTGTCGTATAATTGCCTAGCGGAGCCCATGTAATTACTTTATTCAAATAGGACACTACTGCTTTGAAGGCCATTAGCCCTTTAAGAGTTTCCTTCCCTTAAGAGACTGCACACACACATATGCACACACACACGCACACACACACACATACGCACATACGCACACATGCACACACACACACGCACACGCACACACACACACACATACGCACACATGCACACACACACACACACACACACACACACACACACACACGTCAGAGTCTGCATCCTGAATGCCAATAATAAAGACAGTTCCATGAACAGCTAGTGGCTGGCACAGGACTGTGTGTCTGTGTGTGGGGACAGCTAGTGGCGGGCACAGGACTGTGTGTCTGTTGTGGGGACAGCCGGTGGCTGGCACAGAACTGTGTGTCTGTTGTGGGCACAGCTAGTGGCGGGCACAGGACTGTGTGTCCGTGTGTGGGGACAGCCGGTGGCGGGCACAGGACTGTGTGTCAATGTGTGGGGACAGCCAGTGGTTGGCAGAGAACTATGAGCTGAGGGTGACTGCTAGACCGGGGCAGGCTGCAGTCTTCTTTGTGCAGACTAGTATGTTAAACTCTTTACACTCTTTTTTTGAAGAAAAAAAACACCGCACACCGGGAAAAAAATTGCGAGGTGCAGGTAACGGCTACAGGGATTCACTTTCGAAGAAAGATACCGCACACTCTTGTTCGATGCCCAATTTTAATTACAGACAACGTTTCGGCCCGTATGGCCTTTCTCAAGTCTTACACAGACAAAGTGAAGAAAAAAACCCTTATAAATGGTTCCCCAGTCAGTGATTGGTTGAGAGCAACCAGTTAATTAGTCCATGACACCTGTCCAATCAAGGTGTGAGCTCCGCCACCCAACAGGTCCAGTCAGAGCATTCACACCGCCAATATGACCCCTCATGTTAGAAAGGGACAGGTAGCAGGCCTACACAAATCACAGAAATTAAACACAGCGGCCCAATAATACACCAACCCATATACAAAGCGCCAAAATCCAAATAGCATATGTACATAAATCCAAAGTGAAAAGAAAAAACAACAAGGACAATACTTGCAATATTAATTCAGGCCACTAGAGGCCGTCATAAGAAGTATCACCTTGTCAATCCATCAAAAGAGCCCAGACCTGTAAGGTAACCATGGTCTAGTTACAGAAAACATTTCAATTCAAATTCCACATTTAGTCCAAAAGGGGTTAATGTCCTAAGAAAATGAATATAATAATTCTCCCTCTGAGATAGCAAACGTTCAAGATCCCCACCTCGTCTAGGCAGAGAAACCTTCTCAATGCCTATGTATCTCAGCGCCGCGACCGAATGTCCAGCCTCCACAAAGTGCGCTGCAACTGGATAGTTAAGGTTTTTACATCGGATGGTGCTGCGATGTTCAGCAATGCGTACTTTTAGCTCTCTACTGGTTTTTCCAACATATGATTTACCGCAGGGACATGTAATCAAATAGATAACAGATCTTGTGTTACAAGTAATTATTCCCTTAATTGGAATACTCTTACCAGTATGTGGGTGTTTATATGTAATGCATTTATAAGTGTAGTTACATTGCGCACAGGAGCCACATTTACGGTTGCCATCCGGAATAGGGGCCAAGACGGACTTTGGAGGATTCAT
Organism: Coilia nasus; assembly: GCA_027475355.1. Taxonomy (NCBI): domain Eukaryota; kingdom Metazoa; phylum Chordata; class Actinopteri; order Clupeiformes; family Engraulidae; genus Coilia; species Coilia nasus. The sequence continues at coordinate 30,913,335 of CM050211.1, forward strand.
CAGTGGTGGAAGATCGGAATTATCTGCTGATAAGGGTGGGGCTATTGTGATTTTAAATCGATCTGATTATGTGAATGAGTGTGAACGACAATTGAATATGGACGTGTTTTATGAAAAATTACATGGGGACCCTACTCGGTCGTTCCAAAATCGTATTGATGGAATTCTTGATGACCTTGTCCATACGGGTGATTTAACGAAAAAAGAGTTGCAATTTTTAAAAGTTGACAATCCAGTTATCCCTACGTTTTATACACTTCCAAAAATTCATAAAAACCTCCAGCACCCTCCTGGTCGTCCGATAGTGGCTGGGATAGGCTCTTTGACAGCCTTGATGTCTACTTTTGTGGATTACTTTATTCGCCCTTTAGCCGAGGCCGCACCATCATTTATTAAGGACACTGGTCATTTACTATCAGTTATTGAAATGGCTAACCCCCTTCCGAAGGATGAAATAATCCTAGTATCACTTGATGTGAATGCTCTTTATACCTCTATACCCCATGACGGTGGTTTGGAGGCTTTAGAATATTTTCTTTCTAAACGAGACAACTCCCCTAACCCGTCTATTAATTGCATTCTTGAACTAGTGAAACTAATCCTTACATGCAATTATTTTCTCTTCCAAGATGCTTGGTTTTTACAGAAGCGAGGAGTAGCTATGGGTAGTCCTTTTGCTCCATCTTTTGACCAACATTTATATGGCACATTTTGAAGAGAGATACATCTACACGAATAAAAGATTTACACCACACATTGCACTTTGGAAGCGTTACATAGATGACGTGTTCCTTCTATGGCGCGGAGACATTAATACATTACAAGATTTTTTCAATTATTTGAATAATTGCACTGATTATTTATCATTCTCAATGGACTTCGACTCTACTCGTATCAGCTTCTTGGATGTATGGGTAATACGCGAGGATAACACGCTCTATACAGATCTATTTACCAAACCAACTGCTCGTAACAGTCTTTTAAGAGCCGACTCCTGTCATCCTCTGCCACTTAAGAATAGTCTACCCTACAGTCAATTCTGCAGGGTTAAACGGATCTGTAGCAGGGAGTCTGACTATGAACGTAACAGGAGTATGATGGAGTCCAAGTTTCGAGCGAGAGGATATAAGTCATCTCAAATCACCTCAGCTAATGACAAAATTAAAAACAGACCTAGGTCGGATTTATTGCGTCTTAAACAAAAGAAAAAAGAAGAACCCGCCATTATGTTCTCTACCTGTTATTCTAAGTGTTCTGAGCAATTGAAGAATATTATTAACCGTTACTGGTACATACTCAAGTCGGATATCAACCTTGGTGATACGTTTAAGAATCCACCGCGGATAGTGTACAAGCGTGGTAAAAACCTAAGGGACATGCTAGTACATTCCGATCTTCCACCACTGATGAATCCTCCAAAGTCCGTCTTGGCCCCTATTCCGGATGGCAACCGTAAATGTGGCTCCTGTGCGCAATGTAACTACACTTATAAATGCATTACATATAAACACCCACATACTGGTAAGAGTATTCCAATTAAGGGAATAATTACTTGTAACACAAGATCTGTTATCTATTTGATTACATGTCCCTGCGGTAAATCATATGTTGGAAAAACCAGTAGAGAGCTAAAAGTACGCATTGCTGAACATCGCAGCACCATCCGATGTAAAAACCTTAACTATCCAGTTGCAGCGCACTTTGTGGAGGCTGGACATTCGGTCGCGGCGCTGAGATACATAGGCATTGAGAAGGTTTCTCTGCCTAGACGAGGTGGGGATCTTGAACGTTTGCTATCTCAGAGGGAGAATTATTATATTCATTTTCTTAGGACATTAACCCCTTTTGGACTAAATGTGGAATTTGAATTGAAATGTTTTCTGTAACTAGACCATGGTTACCTTACAGGTCTGGGCTCTTTTGATGGATTGACAAGGTGATACTTCTTATGACGGCCTCTAGTGGCCTGAATTAATATTGCAAGTATTGTCCTTGTTGTTTTTTCTTTTCACTTTGGATTTATGTACATATGCTATTTGGATTTTGGCGCTTTGTATATGGGTTGGTGTATTATTGGGCCGCTGTGTTTAATTTCTGTGATTTGTGTAGGCCTGCTACCTGTCCCTTTCTAACATGAGGGGTCATATTGGCGGTGTGAATGCTCTGACTGGACCTGTTGGGTGGCGGAGCTCACACCTTGATTGGACAGGTGTCATGGACTAATTAACTGGTTGCTCTCAACCAATCACTGACTGGGGAACCATTTATAAGGGTTTTTTTCTTCACTTTGTCTGTGTAAGACTTGAGAAAGGCCATACGGGCCGAAACGTTGTCTGTAATTAAAATTGGGCATCGAACAAGAGTGTGCGGTGTCTTTCTTCGAAAGTGAAACTCTTTACACTCATCACACTCATCACTCATGACACTCATCACTCATCACACTCATACTCATCACTCATCACACTCATCACATTACCACACTCATAACTCATCACACTCATCACACATCACACACCTCACACTCATCACTCATAACACTCATCTCACTCATCACACTCATCACTCATAACTCATCACACTCATCACACATCACACATCACACACCTCACACTCATCACTCATAACACTCATCTCACTCATCACACTCATCACTCATAACACTCATCTCACCCATCACACACCACATTCATCACATTAACCACACTCAGCACTTGTCACATTCATCACACATCACACTCATCATACTCATCACACTCATCACTCATCTCAGTCATTACTCATCACACTCATCATACTCATCACAGTCATCACTCATGACTGATCACACTCATCACACTAATCACTCACCACATTCACTACTCATCACACTCATAACTCATCATACTCATCACTCATCACACTCATACCTCATCACACATCACATCACACTCATCCCACACATCACTTATCTGAACGTGATTATCCTGAATAAGAATACCAAACCCCACAACACCGAAAACACTGGTGATGCTGTTCACCCCCCATACCCCTCTTCCCCCACACAGCACCACTTTAAACCCCTACCAAACCTCACACTCCTTGACACCACACCACACTAATCACCAAGTACCCCCCAGACCCCTCACAACAGACACACACACACACACACACAGAGTTGTGTGACAGAGGCCCGAGATTAGCATGTCCATTCCAGCAGTTTAAACTCTGGACTCCATTACTGCTGCAGGGGTTTCATTTCATGGATTATATTGAGCAGGGATGTGGGGTGTGATTTTATGGATTATATTTAGCAGGGTTGTGATTTTATGGATTATATTTAGCAGATTAAGGGTCAGGGATATTTCCCAGCTCCTTGTTAACGCCTAACGAGTGGGAATAAATCAGTCGGATATGTGTGTGGGGTGTGTGTGTGTGGGGTTTGTGTGTGTGTGTGTGTGAGTCAGAAAGACAGAGTCCAGCTCTAGAGCAGCCACCTTCTCTCTCAGACAGGAGTTGTTCAGACCTGACGGACGTCTTTAAAAATACATGGCAAATGACATTCAGCAGACACCCTTCAGAAGAGACACACAGACACACACACACACACACACACACACACACACACACATCTGCTTGAAGGCATAGTTGAACATTTCAGATGCCATCACTGCCAAAATATTAATGGGCAGACGGCCGCTATACATGAGCCCTCTCCTCCACACTGGCCTGACCCCACTTGCCCAGGAGTGTGTGTGTGTGTGTGTGTCTGTGTCTGTGTGTAAGTGTGTGTGTGCTTTATGACACATGGCTCAGCTCTGAAGATCAGCAGAGGGGAAGCAAATGGTACAGACAGACAGACAGACAGACAGACAGACAGACAGACAGACAGACAGACAGACAGACATAGATGGAAGGAATGGAGAGAGAGAAAGAGAAAAAGAGAGAGAGGGAGTGATGGTGTGATGTGTGGAGGTGTGCGGGCCAGTGGGGATCTGGGCCATATGAAATTAATGACGATCTCCCCCAGTCAGAAACTATACCATCAGTCCTCTACTTCACCCCTCCTTACCCTTTCTCTCTCTCTTTCCCTCATCCCTCTCTCTCTCCATCCCTCTCTCTTTCACTTCCTTATTTCCATCCCTCCTTTCCTCTCGATCTCTCTCTCTCTCTCCCCCTCTCTATCTCTCTCTCTCCCCCTCCCTATCTCTCTCTCTCCTCCTCCCTATCTCTCTCTCTCTCCCTCCCTCTCTGTCTCGATCTCTCTCTCTCCTTTCATCTCCATCTCTCCTCTCCTACCCTTCCTCTCTCTCGTTTTGCTCCTCTGTCTACCTCTCTCTCATCATTCCTCTTTTGCTCTCTTTCACCTTGGTCCCTCTTCCTCTTTCTCCATCTTTCCCCCTCCCTCTCTCTCTCTCTATCCTCTCTTTCTCTGTCTCTCTCCCTCTTGTCCCTGTGAGACACCTTATCTAGCATATGGCTACGTCCTCTCCCTCTTGCCCTCTCTCTTCCTCCCCCAACGTCTCTCTGTCTCTGTCTCTTCTCCCCCCTCCTTCTCTCTCTCCATCCCTCTCATCCTCCCTCACTCTCTCCATCCCTCTAATCCTCCCTCACTCTCTCTCCTTCTCCTTTTCGCCTCTCATTTTTCCTCACGTTGTCTTCCTCCCTCACCCCTCCATCTCTCTCTCTTGCTCTTTCTCCCTCTCCCCCTCCACCTCTCTCTCTCTCTCTCTCTCTCCATCTCTCCCTCTATCTCTCTCTCCTGTGTCCTGTGAGACTCCTGCTGCTGCATATGGCTCTTGCCAATCAGGTGGCCTGCAGCAGCTCTGTGTCTGTGTGTGTGTGTGTGTGTGTGTATGCAAGGCGTAGCATGTGTGTGTATACGTATGCGAGGCATAGCCTGTGTGTGCATCTGCAAGATGTGTGTGTATGTGAGAAGTAGCGTGTCTGTGTGTGTGCATATGCAATGAGTGTGTATGTGTGTGTGTATGTGCGGCATAGCGCCCGTGCCTGATGCTGGCCTGCGCTGATGAAATATGGACAATGGCGGCGCTAGGTGGGCACGGGGGGGCCGCAGACTTAATGAGGCAATTTCTCCCATAATAAGATTGGGGATATGCTAATATTTCACCTTAAGGAGATAATTATGATGTAGCAGATAGAATATTTTATCTTAAAGCGACAGTGCGCACCCGTCCCAGTCCGGCTGGATGCTCTCCATCTCTTTGTCCCGTTTATTCTGTGATTTCTTCTTCTCTTAGGAGGGAGCTGCTGGTCGGGCTTTTTCAGTGTGTCTTCCTCAGTGACTCTGTGCAGTGGGGCAAAAGAACAACAGTCACAACAAAGCCTTGGTGTGTGTGTGTGTGTGTGTGTGTGTGTGTGTGTGTGTGTGTGTGTGTTTGTGTTTGTGTTTGTGTGTGTGTCTGTGTGTGTGTCTATTCGGGGATTTCTTCTTCTCTTAGGAGGGAGCTGCTGGTCGGGCTTTTTCAGTGTGTCTTTCTCATTGATTCTGTGCAGTGGGACAAGACAACAATCACAACAAAGCCTTGGTGTGTGTGTGTGTGTGCGTGTGTGTGTGCGTGTGTGCGTGCGTGTGTGCGTGTGTGTGTGTGTGTGTGTGTGTGTGTGTGTCTAAATGCCTTTGATCTTCGGCATTCTACACTAACAGGGACTTCGGAGGAACCCAAGCATCCTTCATAAATATTTATCTCATTTCTGTGGGGAAAATACTTTTGCTAATTGATCTATATTGTTAATTGACCCTAAAGTGTATAAATGAACAACAAAACAGATTTGTTCCTTGTCACCCATGGATCCCTGTGGAACCCACTGTTGTGCTCATCTCCCCTCCATTGCCCTTGGTTACAGCTGTCTGTCCAGCATTGTTCGATAACAATGCTTTCAGCATTGTGCGCTCTGAGTCCCTCTACAGCGCCACCCAGAGCCTACAGCGCCACCTATGGGTGTTTGTGATGACAGAAACAAACTTGCCATTGTGAAACTTTTTGAAGTCTGATCACCATGTGTTGTTGCAAAACCCATAGTGCTTCACGTATTAGAAGGCAGCATTGGACTAGATCAGACCACATTAAACAACATCCAATCACATCAAACTACATCAGATTAAATCAAGACCCCTTTTGGTGAGATCACACCACTTCCTACTACATTAGATTATTTCAGACTAGATTAGACTACTTCAGACTACTTCAGCGCCATATTAACCTTGGCTGTTCAGAATCCAAATCAGTCCATTTCAATACATTCTTCTGCATGTTATGTAATCCTAATCAAACTGCCGTTGTATTGATGTGATTTTTATTTTTTTAATAAATGAACTGAACTGCTTTAGCATCTAAACCCTTCATATGGTTTTTGCAGAGCCACAGCGCACAAGCTCTCTGTACTTGCAGTCCCCCTAATTACATGCACCAGGTGATGGAGGGGTGTGGGCTGCTGTTGAGGTAACAGATGCCCCGGGCAGCGGCAGTTGCAGTGGTGGGGCAGTCCTCATGTGTTTTATTGTCCCCCTGGGGGGCAGGAGGGACAAGGGGGCAGGGGGAGGGGGGCTTCTGAGCAGAGGCTCCCCAATAAAAGCACATAATGAGAGTCATCAAGTAATTAAGAGCTCAGCTAGACCGGAAAACAAGGGGACCCTGAGATCACGCTTGCGGGGTGGTGGTGGGGGGGGGGGGGGGGCGTATGGATGGATGGATGGATGGATGGATGGATGGAGTGGGAGAGGAGAAGGAAAAGGAGGACTATAGAGACCAATGAGGAACAGTGAGTGTAATAGGGGGGATGGAGAAGAAAGAGATGGAGATAGAGAGAGAGACAGAGAGAGAGATGAGCAAAGAACAAGGAGAAAAGACAGAACAGGAAGTTGAGACAAAAAAGGAGGGAAGGAGGGGGGGTGGATGAGGAAGGAGGAAGAGACGGAGTAGAGGTTAGAGGTGGAGGAGGAAGAAGAGGAAGAGGAGAGGACAGGTAGAGCAGGGAGGGGAGAGAAGAGGTGGAGGAGAAAGAGGAGGGAGAGTGAGAGGTGGAGGAGAAAGAGGAGGAAGAGGAGGAACAGGGAGAGCAGAGGAGAGATGGAGCAGGGAGAGGAGAGAAGAAGTGGAGGAGGAACAGGGGCAGGAGAGGTGGAAAAGAAAGAGGAGGAAGAGGAGGAAGGAGGAGAGGAGAGGTGGAGGAGAAAGACGAGGAAGAGGGAGAGCAGAGATGGAGGAGGAAGAGTGAGGGGAGATATGGAGGAAGAAGAGGAAAAAGATGGAGAGATGAGGTGGAGGAGGGGGGGGGAGGAGAGGGGGTGGAGATTCTGTTACATTCTATTACTATTACCTGTAGTTTAGTTTAGGTGACATTGTTTTCAGTACAACCCTGCACATCAGTGTCAAAATCTGCTGCCCAGGGGCATAGCCAGAAAACAAATCAGGTGTGCCTAGCCCAAAACACAGGCTGTTTTTATTGCTCAAATAGTCAATCAAACTTATAGCGCCTTCTGGTTGAGTGGGTCTGATTGACACACAGGCTACGTACCTGCTGCCGACGTTGTCTCGATTACGACTTCAGGTCTATTGCGGACCTGGAGAGGACAGAATCATGTACGGAAACATCTGGAGTTTTGGAGAATGTTCTGTGAATGACAGCTACACAATGTGCACACATGTTACTTTTGTGTGCTGTGTACAGTTTCTGTACAGGGTTTTGTGCATACACACACACATGCGCACACACACACACACACACACACACACACACACACACACACACACACACACACACACAGTGCTGGGGTGAGATGCACTTATGTTCTTGGCCTTGTGAGAGGGGCGGGGGGAGGGGAGTGTTGTATTTGCATTGTCATCCTACATGGTGTGGGACGCACCTGTAAGTAAGTCTGGCCTGATAAACTGAGGCATTGTCAGGCAGATACACGTAAATTGGCAAATGTAACATCTATTCTTTGGGGGGTTCAGGATGCCATGTTCAGTGCTCTCAATTTGAGACTGCAGAAAGATACTCTTCTGAGCGTGTGTGTGTGTGTGTGTGTGTGTTACACACCTCACTGCATGGTGCATTTGCTATTTTACATACTGATTAATCTGGGTCTGGGCCTGTGAATGCTGTGGGAGGGCTGCACGCACGATGGAGAGGCAGGAGTGAGAGAGAGAAGAGCGGTGAGGTGATAAGGGGCCCGAGCAGCACAAGCGGCGTCTAATAGAATTTATGTATATATAAGGATCCTTGCATCCTATTATGTTCAATAAACCACACACTTTATCCATGACGGCACCTGGCAGGCAACACAAATATGCAAGGGGGCAATCTGCCACGCGCACCCTTTGAAAATCAAATTTATTTAGTTAGAGACGCTCTCCAGGCCGCTCTTGTAAGCTATCATGTCGCCTCGTGATTAGAGTGCAGACAAGCAAAAATCGAATCCGTTTCCCTTTCAGGGCCCCACTCAGCCTCCATTATGCGCCTGCTGTATCAGTAAATTGTGAAGCCTCCGATGCGGCATTACAATTCAAACAAGGTTAGTTTTCAAACACCTGATTTGAATAAGCTCAACAAGAAGACAGAAAAAAAAAACATGGAGAGGAGGAGGAGGAGGGCAGGAACGAGGGAGCGGGAGAGAGGAGAGCAAGAGCTGCTTCATGGCCTTTGTGTCTGTGCAGGGTACACCACACCGCAGGAGGGATGGAGGGACACAGGAAGAGAGAGAGAGATAAAAAAAAGAACCAGACAGAGGTGGGGGGAGGGAGAGATAAAAGGGAGGAGGGAAAGAGAAGAGAAATGCAGAGAAGGGGAGCAAAGATACTGGGAGGCTCTCCTGGCTGCTCAGGAGGAGTAGAGGGACACACAGGAGTAGCAGGAGTAAAAGTAAACCAAAGCAGGAGGCGCAGGAGTAATTATGTTGCGCTGCTTGAGCTGGCAGTGTAAAACAGGAGTAGCAGTACAGTAGTACAGGACTGGCAGTATAGTAGTACAGGATCAGCAGTATAGTAGTACAGGACTGGCAGTATAGTAGTACAGGACTGGCAGTATAGTAGTACAGGATCAGCAGTATAGTAGTACAGGACTGGCAGTATAGTAGTACAGGACTGGCAGTATAGTAGTACAGGATTAGCGGTATAGTAGTACAGGATTAGCAGTATAGTAGTACAGGAGTAGCAGTATAATAGTACATGATTAGCAGTATAGTAGTACAGGATTAGCATTATAGTAGTACAGGATCATCAGTATAGTAGTACAGGATTAGCATTATAGTAGTACAGGACTGGCAGTATAGTAGTACAGGATTAGCGGTATAGGAGTACAGGATCAGCGGTATAGTAGTACAGGATCAGCAGTGTAGTAGTACACAATTAGCAGTATAGTAGTACACGATTAGCAGTATAGTAGTACAGGATCAGCGGTGTAGTAGTACAGGATCAGCAGTGTAGTAGTATATGATTAGCAGTATAGTAGTACAGGATTAGCAGTATAGTAGTACAGGATCAGCAGTGTAGTAGTACAGGATCAGCAGTGTAGTAGTACAGGAGTAGCAGTATAATAGTACATGATTAGCAGTATAGTAGTACAGGATTAGCATTATAGTAGTACAGGACTGGCAGTATAGTAGTACAGGATTAGCGGTATAGGAGTACAGGATCAGCGGTATAGTAGTACAGGATCAGCAGTGTAGTAGTACATGATTAGCAGTATAGTAGTACAGGATTAGCGGTATAGGAGTACAGGATCAGCGGTATAGTAGTACAGGATCAGCAGTATAGTAGTACATGATTAGCAGTATAGTAGTACAGGATCAGCGGTGTAGTAGTACAGGATCAGCGGTATAGTAGTACAGGATCAGCAGTATAGTAGTACATGATTAGCAGTATAATAGTACAGGATCAGCGGTGTAGTAGTACAGGATCAGCGGTATAGTAGTACAGGATCAGCGGTGTAGTAGTACATGATTAGCAGTATAGTAGTACAGGAGTAGCAGTATAGTAGTACAGGAGTAGCAGTATGGTAGTACATTATCAGCAGTATAGTACTGTAGTACAGGAGTAGCAGGCTCATTAAGGCAGGAGTAGGCAGGGGGTAGTACAGGAGTAGCAGTATAGTAGTACAGGATTAGCAGTATAGTAGTACGGGAGCAGCAGCTCATTTAAATGCAGCTCCCCGCAGCATTCATCATTTCTCTCATCACCAAATCAGGGACATGAAGGAGCAGAGGGTCCAAAAATAGCCCACCCACACACGCCCACCCCGGCCTTCGCACTTAGCAGCTGGACACAGCAGGGAGTCCAGGGAGATGACGCTCCCTCATTATGTACTCTGTGTGTGTGTGTGTGTGTGTGTGTGTGTGTGTGTGTGTCCAGGTGTATGACTGTGCGTCTGTGTGTGCGTGCATGTAAATGCTGATGTAAAAGTTCATGTGTATTGCTATGCTTGTGTGCAGTCTGTGTGTGTGTACTTGTGTGTGTGTGTGTGTGTGACCAAGAGTGTTAATGGGTGGAAGAGTAGAACCGCCTAGTATGGCCCCTCTGAGAATAGCTCTCGCTCCACAGTGTGCTTTTGTCCTGAAGAAGTGTGTGTGTATGTGTGTGAGTGTGTGGAGGGGTGTTCAGCTCCCACCAAAGCTGAACTGGCTGAACAGGAGTGTCCTGTTTGTGAAATGAAGATTGATCAGTGACACACTCATACATAGTTGTTAGGAAGACTGATCCTCTGTCAGACATAAACATTACAAAGCTATGCTTTCTAAGAAAACCTTTTATAACTTTAGAATTTGAATAGCCTTGCATACAGAGGAGCTTCTAACCTGAGTGTGTTGTAAAATATGTGATAGTAAGATATGTGAGAAGCTGCTAGGTGCGTTCAAGATTAACTTCAGCTGACCTCGATCTGCTGGCCACTGCAAGGGCAAGGATACAAACGCTTCTGTGAAGTTGGACACTCTCCACTACCGGTAGACGTGACAAAACATGGCTGGTCCTACGGAGTTTGCCTTCTTCATCTGCGATGGAGGAAATTGAAATTCCACTGATCTTTGAAGAAAATCAACAATGAAGGTGATTTGTCTCACACATTGAGTAGAGAGTAGCCTAGTGTTCAGCAGCTAGGGTAACTCTCAGAAATTCACAATAGTCTGATGTGTGTTTAACCTACGCTGGCCTTCTGAATTTCACCATAGTCTCACAATGGGTGCTAGGCACTTTTACTGTACATGGCTAGCCTTTCGTAATAGACTAAGTAGACTGTCCTAAACAGACTGGAAACGGACATCTAGGCTGGGCTAGCCTCTTCTCTATAGCTAGGCTAGACTATAGTCAGGCTACATTAGACCCCTCTCCTCTAGAACATTCTGGAGATAGATAGCTAGGCTAGGCTAGCACTCTCTCCTCTATAACAGTCTGGAGATAGATAGCTAGGCTAGTCCTCTGTTCTCTATAAGAGTTTGGAGATGGACAGCTGGGCTAGGCTAGCCCTCTCTCCTCTACTACAGCTTAGAGATGGACAGCTAGGCTATGCTAGCCCTCTCTCCTCTATAACAGTCAGAGATGGGTGTAACGCGTTACTAAGTAACTCGTTACTGTACTCACATTACATTTGTCGGTAATGTAGTAGTGTAACGCGTTACTGTTATTAGTTCATTAATCACACTACAGTTACTAATAGTGTATATGCTGATTACTGAACTTCCTCAGTGAACAGTCTGATCACAGCTATCTGAGGCGGATTCCCGGACCCTCCCTTCAAAATCCTCAGGTGCAGGCTTGCACAATAGTTGGGAGACATGTCCACATGCAACTGTCCTTGGCCGGGTTTCCCAGTTAAGAACCTTCTTAACGAGTTAAGAAGGCACTTAAGAAGAGGTCGGCTAAGAGGAAGCGTTAAGATAAGAGTGTTTCCCAAACGCCTTCTTAACGCCCTTCTTACCAACGTCTTAAGAACCGTCTTATCTGCCTTCTTAACTGAAGCGCAATAAGCAATCGATCTCAGAATGACCGATTGGAGCGCATAGTTACCATAGTAAAATCAATGATTTTAGAGCGCTACTCTAGAATCTTTGGTAAAATGCTCCAAACTGAAGTGGTATAACACGTGGCGTCTGACTGAACTCATCAATAAAATACCGGCTAAAAGTATGACATTTGTCGTCACGACACAAAAACAAAGTGACACATATAATAATACCGAAACAAAGACCAGGAAAATAAAAATGGAAACACAAAATGAAATTAGTATGTCATTTCATTTAATGTGTAGGCTGTATTCTTATCTGTCTGATAGAAATCTGCTACATGAGGAGAATATGTGTGAAAACCGAGAAATTGGCGTCCCCTTGTCATGAACGATAGGGAAAAGGGGGAAAACACGATCAGGAAAACTGGACGTACTGCATTAATATCTCCTTGCTTACTGTCACATTGCTTTACCTGCCTGAGGGGGTGCTGTTTTCACTGTTTTGTTGCTAAGAAGGGTGTTAAGATTGGGTTCAGAACTTCTTAGAGATCCTTCTTTACGGCAGGTCTTCTTAGGCTAAGAAGCATTCTGGGCAACGCGGTTGCTTCTTACGGGAGCCTTAAGAAGGGTCTTAAGAAGTTCTTAGCGCTAAGAACTTCTTAACTGCATTTGGGAAACCCGGCCATTGATTGTTAAATTCGGGGAAATGTCTAAGAAGTCTAACGTTCGGGGGTGGCGATAAGTTCACGTAAAAAACGAATGAAATGATTGACATTTTGCTAGGAACTTTTTTAAATAGGCTACCTGTTAAAATATGGTGTTTCCTTTCAGTAAGGACAGAGAAAGGTAGGCCTACTGAAGGGCAGGATATCCAATTCCTAACTGTTAGATATAAGAGAAGCATGGTTAAAGCACAGTGAGTCATTGTGCTGTCCATATGCCTGTAGCTAATTTTCATGTATGAAAATTATCAGTGCCAGTATCAGTGCAATACTGATACGACCCTGTGTAGTGGTCTATAGATTTTCACCAACTTTGTGGTGTAGCCTGTTTTCGTTAAATGGCCACTTGTCTTACATCTTGCTCATTGCAATAGGAATTTATGTGTTTTGCTCAAGGCCGTTGATGAGTAACACAAAGTAATGTAACGAGTTACTTTCCATAAGGAGTAAAGAAGTAAAGTAATGCATTACATCTTTTAACAGAAGCGAGTAATGTGTAATGGAAGACTTTTTTTGAGTAACGACCCCAACACTGATAACAGTCTGGAGATGGACAGCTACACCAGGAGAGCCCCCTGTTCTTCAAAAATTGTCTGGTGACTCATCTACTACCCCCACCCACCCTTCTGAGCCCCTACCCCCTTTCAATCCCATGATTCTCTCTGCTGAAAGGGGGTAGGGGATGGGGGTGGGGTTGTGGGCATTGGTGGTTGGAGGGGGGATTCCATCTCCCAGGAGAAATTAACAGCGATTTTAATTGCGTAGACGTCTCCAATTCATTACCGCCCACTCGCACAAACTTCCCCCCGCTCAGGTGTCAAATGGCACTTAACATCTCTGCCAATCAGAGCCAGTCTGGAGGAGATGGGGAGAGGAGAGGAGATGAGACGAGTGGAGTAGAGAAGAGAGCGAAGGCATTAGCCAACACAGAGACCCCCATTACACTCTCTCTCTCTCTCTCTCTCTCTCTCTCTCTCTCTCTCTCTCTCTCTCTCTCTCTCTCACACACACACACACACTCACACTCACACACATGCACACATTACACACACACCATCCCCACCTTTAGAGGACTTGTTATATTGGACGGTTCTTTTCATATCTTTGTCTTTCTGTCTGTCTCTCTGCCCGTCTGTCTGTCTCTCGCTCTCTTTCTCTCACACATGCACACACACACAGACACACACACACACAGTCATCTAGACCCTGGCTTTGTTACATATTAGTTGTCCATCCCAGGCTTCTTAGCAAGCTACGCTGAATATTCTCTAAATAATTTTATACTAACCAAAAACAATTTAAGATATTTAGACATAAGATATGTAATATATTAAATAAAAATTTTGATCCATTAATTTATCCATCAAGTAATAATTTATTTATTGTTAAGCCTTACAAATGTAAAACCTTACATTTCTGGACTGCAGCAGAATATCATCTCATCTTAGCTATATCTAGCTATCTTTGAGTGGCATGTTGGGGTGTCCCCATCTTTGAGTGGCACGTTGGGATGTTAGCAGAGGAGGGTCCTAGAGGACAAAGGCTTTGTCATTGGAGCCTCATGCATGAAAATTATATGATATGACGGCGGCCATCTTCATTCCCAGGATGTGTGTGTGTGTGTGTGTGTGTGTGTGTGTGTGTGTGTGTGTGTGTATCCAGGATGTGTGTGTGTGTGTGTGTGTGTGTGTGTGTATCCAGGATGTGTGTGTGTGTGTGTGTGTGTGTGTGTGTGTGTGTGTGTGTGTGTGTGTATCCAGGATGTCCCTGGCGCAGCTCCCCTGCCTATTTACATGGAGACACCTTCCGGCATTAATTAATATCCCATAATAAGCAGCAGGCCTCCATCTTACGGTCGGAGCACCGTGTGCCGTCCTCTACCCCCCTCCCCACACCTGCGAGCCACAGCACACCGCATCCCATAATGGCAGAAATATCTCTGTGATTTCTTATCAGGCAGATGGATTATACTGAATACTGATTGATAAATTAATAATGGATTAACAGGTATCTAATGGATCATGACTACTACTACTACTTTATTTATTATTATTATTATTATTATTATTAGTAGTAGTAGTAGTAGTAGTAGTAGTAGTAGTAGTAGTAATAATAAGAAGAAGAAGAAGAAAAAAAAGTCAATGATGGATAGTTAAGAGATTCAAGAGATAAGAAAAAAGGGGGGTAATATATTCCTGTATATATATTACACACATTTATTGTATTAAGCTTTTAAAATCTAAATGACTACAAAAACTGCCATGCTTGTCTATTCCACAAAGCTTCCATTTTTTCATCTGGATTTTTCAGGACACTACAGGTACAGGTAAATAGTCCTTCTTTGTCCAGTTTAGGTGGAACGTATGATCTCAGGAAACTTAAGTTTTCTTCTCAATGTAATGTTATTGGACCTACATCTCCTAAAGGCCTCTGAAACAGGTGAGGTCTCCTTTCAGACAGGCTTTGCTATGGCGACCATGACGAGTGCCTGATGTTCATCCTGGTGACCATAAGTGAGAGTGTGTCATCTCATCACCTTTGTTTCATCATCTTGTTCATGTCCTTCTTCTTCTTTTTACTTTTCTTTTTCTTTGTCTTCTTCTTCCTCTCCTCCATTCTGTCACTTCAAACAAGGCCCTTTTGTGTTCAGCGTGGAGCTTTTCAGGCAAGGTTGTCTGTTCTGTTGTCTGTCTTGAGAGCCTTGCCTGTTTTCCCCGTGTGGTGTTTAAGTTGGTGGGGAGACAGGAGTCCGTTTCTGGGCCATGAGGAAAGGGGTGGAGGGGGCTCAAGACAAACAGGCGGGGAACACAAATGACCCTGACGAAGCCCTGAGCCTGTCTGTGCTGCGGAAGCTTTAGCGAGGAGGTTCCTCTGAAATTACTCTGTCTGTTTTCTATCATGTACCGATGAGAGCTCCAAGCTGCCCTTTCTGATCTATAAACACAAACAGAGCCAGCTGGGAACACACACACACACACACACACACACACACACTGGATGGTTCACATGCCAGCTCTGTGTATGTACTCTGCTTCAAAACTGCACAAACACAATATTTCTCTTAATGGTCCAGAGTTTAGTTTGAGTTTAGTAAATCAAATCTTCCCTTTAGATACATATTTTCATAGAGCGGGGCCTCGCTCAGAGTGCAGTGTGGGACTGCGGAGGGGTGTCCCAGAAGAGGCTTCTCCCAGGATTAGTTTCGCTAATGCACCCTCGCTTCAGCGTAGGGGGAAAACACATTACGCTAACCGACTCCAAAGGTCGCGGGCTATTTGCCTTGGAACAGGCTGTTCTGTGATTTCCTTTTGATGGGGAGGGAACGCTGACTGAGGCCTCTCCGGTTCCAACCTCAGTCACTCAGACGGAGCCCCGTGGCCTTCCAGTTGAAAGTTACGTCTGTGTGAGTGGCGTTGCAGGGCGCTAAGGGACGCTAACGTTCCTCATGGAAACTCGCTACGCGTGACAGCTTGTCATTCTGGAATTTCGTTAAAAAGAAGCTTGGAGCAGTTACAAGCACAATGAACCACACCGCATCCTGGAACAGTGGCGTTCAACAAACACACTGTGTGGTGTGACGCAGACGCACACACACACACACACACACACACACAAAGATACATATGATTTGCCTTTCATCATTCCAGTTGAATAGGAGCTTTGCTTGAGAGCCTATTGCCACGTAGCATAAGTGTGTGTACTTTATCTAGACATACTCTCTTGACAAGAAGCATTTCATAGTGATTTAAGGAGCGAATACACACACACACAGCTCTGTGTCCTGAAATCTATTGTGTTTCAACATTCACAGCTATAAATGTGTTTTTAAGAGGGCACATAAGTGTGGGCCTTCTTAAGATTCTAGAAAGCACATCACTCAGAGTTCTAGAAGTCAGTATGCAGCTCTGGATTCTGTAAAGCGCAGCCCACACTGTGAGTGTGTGTGTGTGTGTATGCAAACACACTCTTGGTTTGCTGGTGGTGCTGATTACATGCTGATTGGTGGTGTGTGTGTTCTGGTGGGCACGCTGCATAGCTGCCTGTGTCATGAGTGAGTGTGTAAATATCTAATTGTGAGGCCTTAACCTGTGAAGCCCTCTGAGTGCCACACTTAGCATTTAGCCGCGCGGCCATGTATCAGTTATCTAATCACACACATCTGCTGCCACCACTAGTGCCAATCTGCATGGGCCACATTTAGCATTTAGCCACGCGGTCATGTAGCTAGCAGTTATCTAATCACACACATCTGCTGCCACGCTGGTTGGGGCTGGGAAGTGGGAGTGGCCACTGCGGCGATCGCTACAGGCAACCTTTTCAGGGCGGCAAACGGGGTCAGGTGCATGCTGGGATGACAGCGGGCGTGCCGCATCATGTCCCGCAGGCTTAATTGGCCTCGGCCCTCCTCGGCGTCGGGAATCAATGCTTCCGGCGCTTTCCGCTGGGGTGGGGATGGGTGCTCTGTGAAGATGCCTGTGCCTTCATCAACACCACAAGGGGACAGACAGGGTCACGAGTCGGGAATATTCATTAGCGGGCCGTTTTTATGCTTCCGTTGTCCCCCGCTTCACCACCCCCCCACCCCCCTTGCGGTCTCCCACTCGCCCCCGTGTCTCCACGGAGACGCTTGACATTTGCATGTAAATAAATCTGTAGTTTGGCATTCTCATTTATGGGTGTAAATCACAGGAAAATACCTCTCCCTTTAATGGCCTATTAGAGCTCATAAACACACACACACACACATACACACACACATCAATAACACCTCCACAAATCTTACTCAGCTTTAGACGTGACGTGCTTCTTTAACAATGCTTAGATGAAGTGTGAAAGTATGGCCAGCTTGTTGACTTGTCCATCTGTAGTCCTGTGTACCTGTACAAGAACCTATTGTGTGTGTGTGTGTGTGTGTGTGTGTCTGTGTGCAGCAGATAATTGTAGAATTATGGATTATGTGAACAGTCTCCAGTTCAAAAGAGACAAACATGCAAAAGCTGGGTGTGGTTGGTGTACAATGGAACCTTCAAGAAACATCACAAACGTCAAACGTCATACTGACGTCGATTTTACATTCATGCAGATGGTTGCCAATGGAGTGAGTCAAGTTATTTGTCTTTAAATGTCTCGGGAACCACAGTTTTAGTGCTGTAACACCGATGATTAGCATTTTATCCTGAACTGGCCTCATGCCTGCACCAAGGTTGTAACCAGACGTGCACCAATTACATTACATTACAAAAGAATTCAACAGAAAAGTCAGTTATTATGTAACATTCACTTTGCTATCTGAAATGAGTTATGTATGACTTCCATACTTGATTTATTTCACCTTCACAGTTTATTATCTTTGTGTGGAGCAAATCTAAACAGACCTGTCGAAAGCTGTTCCAGCTGTGCACAGACCTTTTCTCTGAGTTCTCAATGCTGTTCCAACTGCTATTGCTGTACTTTTGTCTCATGAGGACCTACAGTAGTGTGCTCTATTGGGGCTGTGAGGACCTACAGTATTGTGTTGTAGTGGGTAGTTCATGTCTGTGAGGACCCATCTCTGTTTCTCCCAGGGGGCGTCCCACACATCCAGGGGCCGTCCTACACACACAGGGGCCTTCCTGCTTGGATGTGACATCCAGACTCTGGGGGCCCCAACTGCTGCGCTGGCACTAAACATCCTGCCAAAGCCTGTGTGTGTGTATGTGCGCATGTGGGTGTGTTTGTATGTATGCGTGTGTATGTGTGTGTGTGTGTGTGTGGGTGTGTGTGCAGCTGTGTGTTTGAGGGTGTGGATGTGCGTGTGTGTATGTGTGTGTGTGTGGGTGTGTGTGTGTGTGCCCGCACTGGGACGAAATGTTATACAAAATCTGCCAAATGCCAAGGTACATCAGTGACAGCACATGGCAGCTAATTAAGCATTGTGCTGCGCTCGTACAATTAATTAGCCTGATTACCCCCAAGCAGCTTTTGGCAGTGGCAGTAAACAAAGCAGGAGAAGTTAATTACTCACGCGGCGCATCAAAGACGGACTTCTGGTCCTCTGTCTCACATCTGCACCTGTGGGAGACTCATCCCCCTCCACACACACACACACACACACACACACACACACACACACACTCTTCCTTTCATCGTCACGTCAACAACAGCAGGACAAGCAGTGTGTGTGTGTGTGTGTGTGTGTGTGTGTGTGTGTGTGTGTGTGTGTGTGTGTGTGTGTGTGTGTGTGTGTGTGTGTGTGTGTGTGTGTGTGTGTGTGTGTGTGTGGACTGTATACATGTGGGTGTATTACACAATGGTGTGTGTGTGTGAGAGACAGAGGGTGGAACGACTTCTGGGTATTACAGCTTGAAGTTTTACAAGGAGATTCAAGTGTTTTGATTTTGTTTTGATTTCTTGCTGCAGCATTTGTCCTCAAGTGTATGAGAAATAAGATAATCAATTCTCTTGGGGACAACAACAATAATGCAACTAATTCTTGCTCAATTCCGCTCCAAAAGCAACAACAACCAGCCAGGATCTGTGGGGGCATTTCCGAAGCAAATCCTGATAGGCTGGCGATACTTTAAATTCCAATAAGAGACAGCCAAGGTCACACTGTGAACTTCCCTCCCATCAAAGGATCACAAAGACTAGCGCGCAGAGTGCATAATATCCTCTCAGCTATTTTTGGCCCCAAATTAAAATATATGACATGTTGAAATGACTGCGCTGAGCAAGAGGGGTATTCAAACTAGACACTAATGATGCTTATTAATGGCCTGAATGAAGTCTTGACAGGTCGTGTGTCATTTCCTCGGGAATGCTCCACTGGAATAATGGTGGATGTAAGTGGGCATAATTATATATATTATACCGTGTCTTATGGTATTTTGGCAGGGCTTTGAAGGAGTCGGGCAGTTAGGATGGAAATCAAAGCGGTTATGTTGAAAGAGCGGGAAAGGTAGGAGGATTGCCTGAATAATGGATGCCAATTCCCCCGGACCGAAAAAGGAGCCGCGCTTCCGCGAGACAATAGCACCTAGCAGTGGTCAAAGGGAATGTATGGCAGAGCGGAAAAATAAGCCAGCGCAGCCTCAAAGTCGCCCCTTTAGATCCAACCCCACATTTCAAGCCTGTATAAGCGCTCTTTAACTGCAGAGCAGGCTGAGGGAGACAGGAGAGGGGTTTCTGCACATTAACACAGACACATGTGCATGTTTTACAGCGTATTGGGTAAAATATGAAAGGGGTAAGAGGCTGTTTGGTCTGTGCCATGTGTTTTGAGCTCATTAGAGGAGACAGGGTGTCTAATTGGGGCTCAGAGGTAATGCTCTTTATTAAAAGCTAAGCCTGCCAGAGTGGATATCACACATGCCGAGCTCTCTCTCTCTCTCTCTCTCTCTCTCTCTCTCTCTCTCTCTGTCGCTTCCATTTCTATGTACATATTTCTCCTTCTGCCACGTACTGTAGCACAGGATATAGTCAAAAGCCTTTGCTCTGACACGAAGGAAAGCAGGGGGAAACATTAACTTATGCTCACTGGGAATTAACAAAGCACTTAGTAATTAAATCTAAATTGACATTCGAGTAATTAGCCCTTTAATTACAAGGAATAACACAATTAGCCATCGAGTCTTCGCTAATTGTTAATTAGCACAAGCAAAGTTATTGTGTCTGAGGCAGAAGGAGGCATGTAACTGAACAAATGTTAATCTGTCTCTTTCAACACAAGCTCCCCCCCGCCCCCATTTTGCCCCTTGTTCACAGACAAAATCTCATCTTCCTCATCGCGTCTTTCTCAGTCTGGAGATTAGCTAACTGGATTAGCATGGTCTTCATCAGTATGTGACGCTAATGACTCCACCGTGAACCACTGACATTGCTCAGGATGGGACATAGTCTGTTGACATAAGTGTGTGATGCTTTGACACTGCAAATTAATTTTATAAATGAGATTTAAATACGTAATTTTGCTTTTGTTGTGCTCACTACTTTAATTCTAGATATATGTGTAACAATACATAAAATAATGTGTACATACGTGTTAAACACAAATGTATTTATAATGTAATAAATATAATATTTACAGACAGTGAATAAAACCTATGAGATATGTAATTGTCGTGTTATTATCATCAGTAAAATGTTTAATCATCCTAATCTGTGTAGTCTCCAATCGTGAAGTAAGCGAATGAATATGTGGTGAATGAATATGCAGATAGTCCTTTCCTCTCCTCTCCTCTTCTCTCCTCTCCCCTCCTTTATTTTCCTTTTCTTTTGTGGCTCTATTTGAAGCGGGCCATGGATGTCTGCTAGATTTTCCTGATGCTCATTAACTTATTGATGTTGGTTTCTTTGAAGGGCCACTTGAATGCAGATGAATGTGGAGGCTTCTTCAGAGGCCAGAGATTAAAGCTCCGCTTAACAGGCTTCTGTGGGCTCCCGCGCTTTTGTCTAACATCCTGAACGACCATCAGATGGACAAAAGAAACCGCCAGAAAGTTAGACCCAAACTTCTACTGAATTATGTGAGTAAATCACTTATGTGTTAATTAACATCTCTCCTTCTTTTTTGAAGTTTATTTTATTTTTGGCTTTATGGTAATCTTAATTTTAATCTTATGGATAAAAGATAAATAAAAACAAACAGACGAGTGAATAAAAGCATGAAAAAGCATATAGGCGAGGAAGGGAAATGACAAAGAGTCGCGGTAGTTTGTGGTTGTGTCTCTGGAGGGGGATTGAAGTGAGCCGGCCATGCAGAACAGGCCCTGATGTGTGCCCTCCTGTCATTAGCCGCTTACATGTGACCCTGAAAGGAGAGCATCCTGTTGGAACAGGAGGAAACAAGCACAAACAACCCACATAATGCCCCAGTGCTAATACCCAGTTTGGGTGTGTGTGTTTGTGTGTGTGTATGTGTGTGTGTGTTTGTTTGTGTGTGTGAGAAAGTGTGTGTATGTGTGTGTATGTGTGTGAGAGAGAGAGTGTGTTTGTGTGAGCCCAGCAGTGTATTCTTATGGCTGTGTGTATCTCTGTGGGGATTATACCCTGCGGGTATGGGCTTGTAATGTGTGTATGTGCCACACCTTCTCCTGGCAGCCTGCCCACCCCATTCGCACCCTCTGGCGGAGGTCTTATCTCTCCACGGCGCAGTCTGGCACGACGCACAACGTATCTGTCTGTGTGTGTATATGTGTGTGTGTACATGTGTGTGTGCACCTGCCCCTGGTGGCCCTTGGGGTCTTCATCTGGGAGGCAGGGTGGCGAGATAAGGCCAAGTGCCCATCCAACGTGCCACCCCCCCACCCCAACCAACCCCCGTGCCACCTAGCAGCCCCCTCACCCCCCCCCCAACACAAATATTTGGCCAACAGATGAGCCATCTTGGAACCCAACCGAACATGAAATTAACCAGTGTGCTGTGCTGTGCCGTGCTGTGCTGTGCTGCGGACCTCCCAAAACACTGGTGACACCTTGGTGCACACACCAAGCACACACCTACGCACACACTTACACACACACACACACACACACACACACACACACACACACACACATAAACACATAAACACATGCACACACATACCCACATACACCAACACACACACACACACACATGTACACACACATACACCTATACACACACACACCTGCCCCTACGTGTGTGTTTGAGGGGATCAGAACCAACACTGGGCCTGCATCAGATTCAGTGTGTGTGTGTGTGTGTGTGTGTCTGTGTGTTTTGGCAGTCCCTTGTGGCTGTCAACATGAAGCAGATAAATAAACATACAGGTTTACAAGCCCATACCCGCAGGGTGTAATCCCCACAGAGATACACACAGCCACAAGAATACACTGCTGGGCAAACACACACACACACACACACACACACACACACACACACACACACACACACACACACACACACATCAAGTGCATGGGTTTGATTGCCAGAAAAGTACACGTCTTAGAAATTCCCCTTGAAAAAAGCACACCTACAGAAACCCCTCCGTGGGTGTGGATGAGTAAGAGACATGAGTGTGTGTCAAAGAGGACCTGGAATGGTGCATTGTGGGTACCGCACAGGACATGTGAGGACCGGGGCCGTCATCCGTCTGGCCCTCGCTCTGGTCAAAGCATCAGGGGAGTGTGAGGCTTCATCCCCCCTGACACACAC
>CM050211.1:30946149-30953649 GCA_027475355.1 Coilia nasus
TCTAGATGGAGAGATACAGAGACAGAGAGAGAGGACAAGTAGGAGAGAGAGAGACAGAGAGAGAGAGGAAAAGTGGGAGTGAGAGATACAAAGACAGAAAGAGAGAGGAAAAGTGGGAGAGAGAGATACAAAGACAGAAAGACAGAGGAAAAGTGGGAGTGAGATACAGAGAGAGAGGAAAAGTGTGTGTGTGAGAGAGAAGAAAAGTGGGAAAGAGAGAATAAACAGAAGCAGTAAAAGCAGAAGAGAAATGAAAAGTGGGGAGAAGAAAAGTAAGGGGGGCGAGGCAGAGAGAGAAACTAAAGACTGATAGAAACGAGGGGAGAGAGATGGATTAGAGGGAGGGAGAGAGGGGAGAATGAGAGATGGACTACAAGGAGGAGGAGAGGGAAAGAGAGGGAAAGAGAGAGAGGGAAAAGGAGGGGGAGAGAGCAAAAGAGAGAGAAGAGAGGTGAGAGAAAGATGGAATAGGGGGGAATTCTCTTTTAGCGGGAGACTCTGTCTTCACCACGGAGGTTTGGGGGAACAACACAGTGTACTGGCAGCCGTACGTGTGTGTGTGTGTGCGTGTGTGTGTGCGTGTGTGTGCGGGTGTGTATGAGTCTGTGAAGGGAAATGGATGAAATAGACTCAAATCTAACAGACAGAATATTGGGGGCCCATGTGGGCGCTTCCCCTCACTACACAGTGCAGGCATGCATGCACAGACACACACACACACACACACACACACACACACACGCACAGACACACACACACACAGGCACACAAAGAACAGTCAGAGCTCATGCGGATAGACTCCCTTCTTGGTAGGTTTTAGAAGAAACCTGCAAATCAGCAATCAGCTTTGCTTATTTTCTCCTTGGCGTCCTCTGCAACTCACACTGCCAGATTGTGTGTGCATGTGTGCGCGCGCGCGTGTGTGTGTGTGTGTGTGTGTGTGTGTGTGTGTGTGTGTGTGTGTGTGTGTGTGTGTGTGTGTGTGTGTGTGTGTGTGTGTGTGCATGCATTTGTATATATGTGTCTGTGTGAGCATGTGTATACATGTGTATGTGTGTGCATGCATGTGTGTCTGTGTGTGCGCAAGTCTGTGTGTGTGTGTGTGTGTGTGTGTGTGGTGCTGGTGGTTCTGAGGGTCTGCTGGTTTGGACCCTGGGGTCTGGGGCGGGCCGTTAATTTATGGCTCTCCTGCGATGGCGGCTCGACCCGGTCCGACACACACCGCCCTGCGGTGCTGAAACGCCGAGACTCGCCCGTGTGTGTGTGTGTGTGTGTGTGTGTGTGTGTGTGTGTGTGCGACCTCTCCTTCCCTCTGCTAGATTTATGTTTTCATATTTGATTTCACTTGCTGCCTCTGCACTCTTTTCTTTTCTGCCCCTTTCTTTCTTTTCTTTTCTTTCCTCTTCTCCCTCTTTTTCTTCTTTCACTCACCTACTTTGCCAGGAAACCCCCACCACACACACACACACACACACACACACACACACACACCACCCAACGATATGTGCAAGGCATGCAGTTCTGAAGCCTGCAGAGAAGGGCGAGGATGTGTGTGTGTGTGTGTGTGTGGACGTGAGAGAATAGATAGGAGAATGGAAGAAGATAGAATGGGGACTGTGTGTGTGTGTGTGTGTGTGTGTGTGCTGGGGAATGGGGGGCTTCTTGTGAGCAGAGCAAGCCATAACATCTCAGCACTTCAAATCTAGTGGGATTTATTAGATATGGAGGCCATTAGCATCATAAAGAGAGGATGGAGAATGGCATGCCGCTGGGGCCGTGGGCATGAAGGGTGTGTGTGTGTGTGTGTGTGTGTGTGTGTGTGTGTGTGTGTGTGTGTGTGTGTGTGTGTGTGTGTGTGTGTGTGTGAGAGAGAGAGAGAGAGAGAGAGAGAGGGTGTGTGGATGGAGACACAGGGACGCAGGCCCTGAATAATCCGATTCCCTTGATTTAAAGCTAAAAAGCGCCTGTTTAACGCGGAGAGCTGAAGATACATATCTGCTCCACGCACACTGTTCCTAATAATTCAGGAGTGGAGGGGGTGTCTGTGATGAGAAGGTGCTTATGAATATGTGTGTGTGTGTGTGTGTGTGTGTGTTTGCACATGTATGTGTATGGAGGAGGGCATAATGGGGCTGGTGGTACATTTACATGGCCTTCAACAGTCTGAGATTCTAAAACCCACAGCTGCCTAAAGATTCTGTGTGTGTGTGTGTGTGTGTGTGTGTGTGTGTGTGTGTGTGTGTGTGTGTGTGTGTGTGTGTGTGTGTGTGTGTGATTGTAGGTGTCATAATAAACCAGAAGTTCCTAGCGGAGCCACATGGACCTGAATGCACGAGGGGGTGCTTTTCTGACAGACGAGAGAAAGACCACACAATGTTCTCTTTGGAAAGACAAGAAGGATATTCAGCCCGAGACCTCAGCTCGAGGGCGATCGGGGAGCCTGCGCGCAGCACGTGGAATATAGGAGCTGACAGAAGGTCTTAAAAATGTTCACATTTCACACACAAATACACACGCGCGCGCACGCGAGAATGAGAGAGAGAGATTAAACTCATCAAAAAAGCTTAGTGTTCGTGGGATCTGGCAGCCTCTCTTTCAAAACACAAAGGAGCTTTAAAATAAAATCATTACATTACAAAACTTGCTGTGCTGACAGATGCGTCCCGAATTCTCATTTTTCAGTTCTTTTCCTGCCCCTCTCCCGTCACTCTCCGCGTGCATATCCTCCACTGATTCCTGATCAAAGTTTGCGCGTTCATTACGGGTTCATTAGCAATCATAATTAGGTTGGCGTTAGTTGAGAAACATACGGGACATTTATTGATTCTTGCTTGTCACTTTTCCTAATTGTGTCTTTTTTGCGCGGGAATGACTGAGACACACATACCGCATAAACTGCAGGTCAGTCACACAAACAATCAGGCAAAAACTGTTCATCTGCATAATCCTTACCCCGTCCCGTCTTTTCTCTTTTAAGATTACTGTTTTTAAATGAATGCTTTCTCTTTTAAGATTACTGTTTTTAAATGAATGCTTTCCACTGATGAGACAACGCGCTTGGCAACCCGTACACCCATGGAGCGAGATTGTGATGCGCGTGCCTCAGAGATGGCTGCGTGCTAATTATTCCTCACCCCGTCCTATTTTAAGCCCCACTTTATCTGGGATAAACTGCCCTAATAAAATGGTATTTAAAAATAGGTTAATTGCATTGCAGTTCTATTTCTGTAATTGTTACAGGAAAGAAATGAGCTGGGCGCCTTGTTGAACCTCGACATAGAGCCAGCCGCGATTCTCCGGCAGTCCTCCAGCTCCGCCTAGTGGACATTTGTGGTGACAGATGCGCATCCCTTGTTTGGCCGACTCTATCCTAGTTTTCCTTTGCAGCCTGTCTGAATTAGATGTGATTGATGTCTAAATTATTTCGCAAATTCGCCGCACCCCCCACATGACGTTTTAAATCTCGAAACCAGTGCTTTTAACCAGTGCTTGGTCATCTAATAATGAATGTGAATGTTCTCAGAGAGGTAATGAAGCAGCAACCTCCGGCGAATCGCACGCGACTCTGTGGTGGGGCCTTAACGAAGATTAATTTCGCCCCAGCAGCCAGGTATTTAGGCCCTAAATGTCTTGTACCCATCTGGTATCCATATACCACGGAGCACCGCGTGTAATAGCCGACGCTATGTAAAGCCAAATGTGTGTCAAGTGGTCTCACTGAATCACAGTTAACGAGGGAACTGAACTACCAGTAGTCATGACACAGACGTCCTAAAAACATTGACACGCATTAAGATGGCACAAGCTCCACGTTAACGGCTATTCAAGTTTAACTGTTAATCATTGATCTTTATTTAGTGCCTGTCTGACGTCCTTTTTTTCTAGTGATAAACGCATTTCTTTTTAGAACAAAAACACCGGAAGGTTAAACTACAGGCTACTAGTAAAGCTTGAAAATATTTGTCAACCTGAACCACGAATGTCTGAGTTAGTTACTCCCGGATTATAATCACACCAGCCCTGCTCCAATGACCCTCTCCCTGTTTTATCCGTCACCTGGTGATATTTTATTATTCTCTTCTAGCCTCACCATGTCACCTGATGATGGCGCTGCCTACTTAACTTCACTTCACCAAAGAGTGCAAAGAAACGACCAGGAGCCAGTGTTCCCATCATCTCAAAGACATTTAATAGGAGGTGTCAATCACTCGCAGCGAGGCCCAGAGCTATGTGTTACACACATACACACGACACCCCGCCAATGGGGTGTGCTAAGGGGGCCTCGGCCAGTCTAGCTCAAACAGCTCTGTGTTACATGTACACTCATATTCGCATATTTGTACACCCACGTACAAAAGCCCAGTGTGGGACTGGGGGGGGGGGGGGGGGGGGGTAGAAATGGGGAGGATGGGAATAAAAAGAAGAAGGGATGAGGAGAGGGCATAAAAGAGGAGAGCAGATGACAAAACAGTGGGGCTGGGAGAGGAGTGGAGAAGACAGAGGTGGAGAAGAGAGGAGAGGATGGGAGGACAGGAGAGAATGGTAGGAGAGGAGAGGAGAGGAGAGGAGGTGGGAGGCAGTGTGTTTAGGGCAAATCTTGTCATTCCTGGAGCTGAACTCATCCAGTCCGGTTAATGCCAGCGCCATCTGGTGGGAGTGTCATGGCTGTGCATGGCTGTGCATGTGCATGTGCATGTACAGTACCAAGTCAAAGATTCGCGGGGGGGTTGGGGGTTTGTGGGAGGGTGCAGAAGGCGGAGCACCTGTCCTGGCCTGCTGAAGTGGAGGACGGCCATTTTGGATTTATTTAAAAAACAAACAAAAAAAACATCAAATATCCAGAGAGCCAGTGGCAGTTTGGGGAGCTCCCAGAAGTCTTTGCTGCCCACGGTGACTCTCTGCTGGTTGCTATGGAGATCCGGGCCAGGGGCAGTCTCTTGGTATAAATGTTTCCTTCAAGGCAAGCAGACTTCAAGGCTCCATAGTGACCATATGCACCATAGAAATCACAGGTACCATAGAAATCACAGGCACTATAGTGACCCCAGTTCACCATTGAAATCACAGGTACCATAGTGACCACAGGTACCACAGTGATCTCATGTACCATAGAAATCACAGGTACCATAGTGACCACAGTGCTCGAGTTCTCCACTCTGCCATCGTACATACAGTAGATAACTTCACATTCACAAGCGCAATTAAAACCCAATCAAATGAAAAGAATCATCACACAAATTCATTCCTTTTCCTCAGATAACTTGCTTATCCCTTATAAAAGAAATCAAATATAAAAATGCATCATAAATGTTTGTTTTTAATCTCTAATGTCTATTTAAATGATTTATTTTACACAAATAAAATATGCAATATGGCTCTGCACCTGCCACGTTTAAAAATGCAAGTGGTTTAAATATTCTCACATTCAAATGGCTCTGAATGAGATAAAAAGGTCACCTAGTAATTAACTAAAATAAAAAAGGACATCACAAATAAAATATATATAAGTGGCTTAGAGGGATTTCACATCTGCAAAAAAATGCTCTTTGCAAATTGTTTTTTTATAAAGGCAAAAAAATATAGTTTTTTTTTTCCAGTGCTTTGGGAGAAAGGAAAACAACAAATAAACAAGGAACTAGAGTCAACAAACTCATCATACAGAATACACACACCCTTTCTCTTTGCACAGAACCCACACACACCCTTTTTTCTGTGTGTGGGCGGTAGAAGAGACGCAGGCTGCTCTATGGCCGTGTGCTTTACTGTACACTTCCTGGTTAGCAGATGGGAGCTCACATCAACTGAGGGCCGTGATTGGCCAGACGGACTAACACTGTCCCCGCCCACCATGCTTCAGCTAATTAGAGGCAGTGCTGGGGTGTGTGATTGGCAGGTCACCAGTGCGAGACTGGCTACAGTACCGGGCCAGCGCAGACCCTCTGCACCACAGCCAGACCCACAACTAGAACCAAGGCCTGTGTGTGCAGGCCCGTCCACATGAACAGTGTGGGCTAGTGAATGTGTGTGTGTGTGTGTGTGTGTGGGTCTTACACCTGAGTGTGGGTGCACCTGAGTGAGTCATCTGGGGTGGGCAGTGTAAGTCCTTTGACAAGGACTTTCATGTCCAGTAGCTGACACACACACACACACACACACACACACATACACTTCCTCCAAGCCCTATGTGTGTGTCATGTTCTGGTGGAACTGACAAGCTGTCGGCCCTGCCGTAATGGCAGCAGCTGGTGTATGTGAGGAAGGCAAACAGACACCTTTGGTTTGTAGAACTCTGCTGAGGATGCACGCAGACGTGTGTGTGTGTGTGTGTGCGTGTGTGTGTGTGCATGTATGTATGTGTTAATAACCTGAAGGTGTGTGACTGTAAAGATGTCTGACAGTTTCCCTTCAAGACAAAAATCTTATTTGGCAAAGGTGAGGCACATAAGGATGCGTGTGTGTGTTTGTGTGTGTGTGTGTGTGTGTGTTAAATGCCATTTTAAAACATGCAGAGAATCAGACGTGTAGGGAATCAGATTGTTTTGGATGTTGAGAAATAACCACAATCAGTGTCTGTGAGTGAAGTCGCAAAAATGTGTGTGTGTGTGTGTGTGTGTGTCTGTCACCGTCATGGGTTTGTGTGTGTAATGCATACATTTCACTTTTCTTACATCGGTCTGTGTGTCTCATTTACTGTACATCCTGTTTTTGCTGGAGTGTGTGTGTGTGTAATGCGTACCTATGTCATTTTTTTATCAGTCTATATTTGTGTTAATTACATCCTGTTTTTATTGGTGTGTGTGTGTGTGTGTGTGTGTACACGTGTGTCTCAAGTACATCCTGTTTTATTGGTTTGTGTGTGTGTGTGTGCGTGTGTGTGTGTGTGTACACGTGTGTCTCAATTACATCCTGTTTTTATTGGAGTGTGCACAGAGTGCCAATCACACCAGCTGTATGTGAAGGTGTATATGTATGTTTGTGTATGTGTGTGTGTGTATTTTATAGAGAGTATCATGCTATCTATAAGCTATGTGCAAAGGTGGGTGGGTGTGTGTGTGTGCGTGTTTGGGTGTATGTCAGCAGGTTTGTATGTGCGTGTTTGAGTGTGTGTGTGTAGGTGTGTGGTCTAGTGAATGTGTGTGTGTGTGTGTGTGTGTGTGTGTGTGTGTGTGTGTATCACAGTATCTCAGCGTCGTCCAGGCTGAAGCTGCTTCTGCGGCTGCTGTCTACGGAGGCCTCGGGGGACATGGCCGACAGCAGCGGGTCGCCCCCTAGTGGCGACAGCGCCTCATCCATCAGCATGAAGCCCATGTCGCCCTTCTTGCCCATCACGCCGCCCCCTCCCAGTCCGCCGCCCCCCAGCCCCACCCCCACCCCGCCCATCTGGCCCAGGTCCCCCAGGTCGCTCATGCCGTCGTAGCCCCCCCCTCCGTCGCACAGGTCCAGGGGCGCGTAGTCGTAGTGCTGCGAGCTGCCCACGGAGGCGTACTGGAGCGGGGGCTG
>CM050211.1:30958649-30961149 GCA_027475355.1 Coilia nasus
TGCTCACACACACACACACACACACACACACACACATATATCCCGTCCTCTCGCTCTGCTCCTGTCCTCTCCTCTTGCCTCACAGAAGCACCCCCCCCCCCCCCACACACACACACACACACACACATAACGATAACCTGTCGCTCTGCTCCTGTCCTCTCCTCTTGCCTCACAGAAGCACACCCCCCCCCCCACACACACACACACACACACACACACACACACACAACGATAACCTGTCACTCTGCTCCTGTCCTGTTACCGCACAGAAGCGACACCCAGAGCCTCCTATCTGCCATCTCTTATCGCGCGGCGCCTTTAAGCTTTTATACGCACGCATCTGCTAACAACATCAGCGCATCCCATACTAGCACTAACATGCTGCGCCTCGCTAATGAGCCCTGACGGATCGAACACACACACACAAATACACACACACACACACACACACACACACACACAGCATGGGCTTTATTGTTTTATACACTCCTATCTGCTACACCATCGGTGTATCTGAAGCTAACGATAGCGCTAACGCTAATCCACCTCGCTAATGAGCCCTGACGGCCTCAGATAGCTTATCGCCGCGGCTACCGCTGAGCCAAAAGGCAAACAAACACACATCAACAGAGCAAACACACACACACATATACACACACACACTGTGCTGGCATGAAAGGAGCCGCTAGAACTCACTGTAAACTTAAGATTACACGCTTCTCACGGCGGCACTGTGTGTGTAAAGGACATAACGGCGTTCACAGGTTTCATAGGTAAAGAACTTAACGACATTCCTCCTGCGACGGATTGCCATGTCCCACTGATGATGACATTAATTAAAATGTGTTTATCCAGGAGTAGTTTGATTGGAATGGAGTTGTGTGTGTGTGTGTGTGTGTGTGTGTGTGCATGTGTGTGTATATGTGTGTGTATGCATGTGTGTGTGAGTGCAGGCATGCGTGTGTGTGTGTAGCCAATGACATGACACCAGGTAACACTTTCTGGGTGCTGAGTGAATTAAGGGTAAAGTCTAAACTCATCCTGAGCACTGTATCATGCTCCTCCTCCCTCTCAGTATATACACACACACACACTGTATAATGTTCCTCCTCCTCCTCAGCACACACACACACACACACACACACACACACACACACACATTTTAGAAGTGCTGAACACATCATCTACAAAAGGTCCAAAGGGTCGAAGTAGTGGCCTCACACAACACACATACACACACACATATGCACGCACGCACGCACACTCACACACACGCACACACTTATGCATATACCCCTCAAGACCAGATGCCAACAGTGTAGACAGACACACACATGCACACACAAGTTTCGCACTTAATTCAGAAGCCCTGAACATAGTGTGCAGTTTATTCTCCATACACACACACACAAACACACACGGACGCATGCATATACACACACATAGACACACACACAAATACACACCGTTGTATTGTCACAGTGACCACTGATCAATCATGTCTGAGATAAATCCCAAAGCTCATCAGTGGCAAAAGCCACACACACACACACACGCACACACACGCACAGACACTACCAGCAGAAACTCACATAATACACACACAATATGCTGGTATGAGAAAAGCTGTTAGCCTATCACTGAAGTGAAAAGGGCCAGGTTGCAGAGAGAGAATGTGTGTGTGTGTGTGTCTGTGTGTGTCACTGTGTGTGTGTGTGTGTGTGTGTGTGTGTGTGTGTGTGTGTGTGTTGCCTGCCAGGCAAAGGCCCCTTTACACTCCTCACTCACTCACTTAGGCACACGCACACACTTTAATACACATTAATTTAGTCCTGTTGCCGATAGACACAACCTCCCTACTCCTCCCAGAGAGACTAGCCTTAGCATAACCTCCTAGAGACTAACTTCAGCAGAACCTCCTAGAGACTAGCCTCAACAGAACCTTATACAGAGAGACGAACATTACTTAGAATCTTCCAGAAAGACTAACCTTAGTAGAACCTTCCAGAAAGACTAACTTTAGCAGAACCTCCCTACTCTGGTTCAAAGCAGAGTCACTGGACCCAGGCGGCTCAGCCACATACAGCTTCTGGGCCCAGTGGTTCTGGAGCGAGTGGGGTCACCGCCTGGACCAGGGGTCAAAGGTTAAACTGTGTGACCTTGGAGAATGTGGGGTGTTTGCTGAGAGAGGTCTGCCTTTCCGACAGCTGAGCTGTGTGTGTGTGTGTGTGTGTGTGTGTGTGTGTGTGTGTGTGTGTGTGTGTGTGTGTGTATGTGTGTGTGTCCAGCCCGATGCACTTCATAAATCACAGAAGCCAGCGGCCCCAGAGGCAGCTCTACTCTCAGCCTTAATCAGCAGCAAACAGCTACAACTTAGGAGCCCTGCACTCCTCCATTTGCCTCTCTCTCTTCCTCTGTGTGTCTCTCTCAGTCCCTCTCTCTCTCTCTTTCTCCCTCCTGTTCTCTCTCCCTTCCTCTCTCTCTATCCTTCTCTGTCTCT
>CM050211.1:30968649-30973649 GCA_027475355.1 Coilia nasus
ACACAAACAAACACCAGACCACTGCAGAAACACACACCACAGCAGCTGGTGCTGGAAGTGTGTGTATGTGTTATTAGTCTGTGTAGGGGGAACTTCTCCTTTCTGCTTTATGTAAAGGTCGCATGGGGTGACTGGACTCTTCTCTAAAGGGAGGCTGCAGACTGTGTCTACTACAGAGAAGTTAGCTGTGTGAGGTTTTTTATAGTTACGGTCAAAATGAACATTACAGTCATAAGATTTAGCTGATGCGTCAGTCCAGGACAACAAGAACTGGCAATATTCAGGGAGCATTTCTTAGGTCCATCCTTACCACTCTCATTATCCAGAACATACACCTAAGCACATTATGAGACTGACCTTGACAAAAACAATATCTTTCAAAACAGAGTGACACTGTGTCTATCTCTCTTTGTAATGGTCTGCTACTTTGCAGAACAGACTCTCGCTCTCCCTCTCTTTCACTAACTCTTATTTTCTCTCTCTCTCTCTCTCTCTCTCTCTCTCTTTCTCTCTCTCTATCTGTTTCATGTTTAGCTGCTTTCAGACTTTACTGTAAGTTTGTCTGATGGCCAGGGCCACTTCTTTTGCAAACACAGCAAACACACACTCTGTACTGGAACAAACCTGTCTACAATCTATCAAAATGTTTGGTATACAACATTTTAAGGGTAAGATGCTAATGGACACCCCTCCATTTTGAGGCATTATGGGACATTTTTGAGCCTCGTATACAGCAGATTTAAATTAGGCACATTTTCAGAAATCCTACCTAGTCTATATTAGCCTGGGTGTGCCCATACTGCCTATGACGCTGCATTTTCATTTCGCGAGCAAGTCAGTCTGGCCAAGCTGCCTGTCTACACCGTTTCTGCTCGGGCAAGAATATGGGGCCAATGAAAATCGAGCATTTCAAAATGGCAATGACGCGGTAGTTTGGCGACTGGAAATCTATTTCAGTCGCTGTCAACATGGCGAACGTGGAGCAAACACAAGATTTCAATGCAGCTGTAGCTGCTGTTTTGGATGAATTCAAAGGGAAGTTCTCTCTGAAAATACAGCAAAGGGCAGCCCTTGAAGCATTTGTTGCGGAAAAGGACGTTTTTGCAATGCTACTGACCGGCTTCGGTAAAAGTTTAATTTAGCAGTTAGCCGCGCTGGTAGCCAAGTCGATTGGGCTTTGCGAGAACGCTGTTGTTGTGGTCATTTCGCCTTTGATCGCACTGATTCGTTTTTCGAATATCAATATTAAATGACCAACACCAGCCACTCTCATGTTCACCTCACAAGTCCGACAAAAATCATTTAACGCCATTTCTATATGACTATAGGCTACTACTACTTTTTGTTTGGATCAAGCAGTTTCTTCCAGTAGCAAACAGAGGCATTTGAAAGAGGCGGGTTAAGCCCGCCTTCTGAGAAATGGGTTTACAAGACAGCTTGGCCAGACTAATGCTCGCAGAGCATTGACAAGTCGCGACAGCCAGGCTAAGTCTATATGCACCTGTGTATGTGTCTTACCTTCAGAACCTCAACGGGGACCTTGGAGTGTGTCTGTGTGTCTGTCTGCCTGTGTGTGTGTCTTTCTGTGTGTCTATATGTCTGTGAAGATTTTTATTCATCCAGATCATGATACCCAAATTCGTGTGTGTGTGTGTGTGTGTGTGTGTGTGTGTGTGTGTGTGTGTGTGTGTGTGTGTGTGTGTGTGTGTGTGAATGTGTGAGTGTCTCACCTTAAGGACCTCGATGGGGACCTGCATGGGACCCTGGAGGTGTGTGGCGGGGGTGTTGATGGCGGGGGTCGGTGCGGGGGGCCCCGGCATGCGCTGCTGGGGGGGGTGCGGCTGCTGTTGGTGCTGCGGGTACAACATGGCCGCCTGCTGCTGGGTGTGTGTGTGCTGGGCGTGTGTGTGCGGAGTGTGTGCGTGTGTGTGTGATGCATGCGCCTGCTGCTGCTGCTGCTGCTGCTGGGCCTGGCGTTCCCGCTGCTCCTCCTGCTGCAGCTGCTCCCGCATGAGCTGCAGGCGCAAGCCGATGCGCGACGCCATGGCGACCGGGCCCGCCGCCGCCGCGGGGGGGCGAGAGGAGGGGGGGCGAGGGGGGCGGGCGGCAGCCGCCGGGGCACAGTCCAGCCCGAGCACTGGGGGGGCACTGCAGGGAGAGAGGGATAGAGAGAGAGAGGGAGACAGAAACAGAGGGAGAGAGAGAGGGGAGAGAGAGAGGCAGAGAAAGAGAGACAGAGATTGATAGAGAGAGAGAGAGAGAGAGAGAGAGAGAGGGAGAGAGAAAAAGAGAAAGAGGGAGAAAGACAGAGGGAGAGACAGCTAGATGGAGAGAGAGAGGGAGAGGGAGAGAGAAATAGAGAAAGAGGGAGAGAGACAGGGAGAGAGACGGCAGAGAGAGTGAGGGGGAAGAGACAGAGAGAGACGGAAAGAGAGATGGACAGAGATAGGGGGAGAGAGGGAGAGATAGATGGAGAGAGGGGAGAGAGAGAGAGAAAGAGGGCAGAAATAAAGCAAGATGGAGAGGAAGAGTTTGAGGAAAGAACAGAAATAAACAGCATTAGATACACAAAAAATATGATTAGATATACAATAAAGATGTACGGTATGTACAATATGAACACACACACACAAACACACACACACACACACATACCGAATGATCAAACACAAACACGCGCACACACACACACAGCACAGAGGCAGGGCCATGGTGTTGGAGTAGGGTAACCATGACAATGATAGGGGAAGTCATGTGAGAGTCATGCGCACACATGCCCCACCCCCCTTTAAACACACACACACACACACACACACACACACACACACACACACACACACACACACAAAACCCCCCTTCAGTGTTTCTCAGACATGTGAGCAGCTTTTCCCAGATGGAAACACCCCAAAATGCCCTCACATGCTTGTTTACACATATGTACACACAAACACACACACACATTTGCACACACACTCTCTCACTAATGCACCCAACCACCCATACATACACACATATTCACTCACATACACACACACAGTGAAGAAGTGACTGTCTGTATGAAACACACACAGGCACCTTTGCTTTCTAACAGCTTCATCCATCACTCCTACCTGTCTCTCTCTACACCCCCCACCTGTCTCACTCTCTCATCTGTTTCTCTCTCCACCTCTCACCTGCCTCACCTGTCCCCCTCTCTCCACCTGTCTCAGTCTATACCTCTCACTCAACTGTCTCTCTCTACACCTCTCACCTGTCTCTCTCCACCTCTCACCTGTCTCACTCTCACCTGTCCCCCTCTCCCCCTCTCCACCTCTCCAGCTGTCACTCTACACCTCTCACCTGTCTCTCTCCACCTCTCACCTGTCTCACTCTCACCTGTCCCCCTCTCCCCCTCTCCACCTCTCCAGCTGTCACTCTACACCTCTCACCTGTTTCTCTCTGTCTATCTCTCAGCTGTCTAAGTCTCCATTCATCACTCTTTGCCTGTCTCACTCTCACCTGTCTCTCTCTTTACCTCTTACCTGCCTCTCTTTCTCCACCTCTCACCAAATACTGGCAAAAGCAACACGCAACAAACACATCTACATACACACACACACACAACACAACAAACTTTACGCATACACACAAACACACAGACACAAACTGTAGACACACACACCACACACAAACATGAATACACTAACACACACACATACATACAGCACAAGGAAGAGAGTGTAGCTGGGCTGTGGAGAAAAGGCGTATTGTGCGGAGAGGTACAATAAGAAGAGCAGCTCCTATTGAGGCAACACTGCACCAGTGTGCCTTCCCAGGGTGCATTGCAGGGGGGGACACTGGGAGCTTTGTAGTGTAGGAGCCAGCGTCACGGACACGCCCAAGCTTCAGTCGTCACGGTAACAGGGGCGGGCCCCGGAGAGGGATGGGCACTGGATCAGAACCAGTGACACACCAACTCTGCACGTTGCCATGGAAACACAGCTGTGCTGCATCACCAGAGACCAAGAAAAGTAAAGTGAGAGAGAGTAAGCTAGAGAGGCAATAGGAGAGAGAGAGAGATACAGAGAGAAAGTGACAGAGACAGAGAAAGTGAGAGAGTGACAGAGAAATAAATAAAAAGAGATAGTGAGGGACAGAGAGAGAGAGAAAGAGAGAGAGAGAAAGAAATAAAAACAAAGCGGAGGGAGAGAGAGAGAGAAAGGAGGCCATAAGCTGTGTTACTGTCCTATTCCACAGCGAGAGTACAGCATTATTACAGTCTGTCACCCGCTTACATAATCTCTCACAAACACAAACTCTTACAAACCCACTATCTCTTTTACACACAGTGTCCCACATACACACAATCTCTCACACACAATCTGTAACACACACACAATCTGTAACACACACATACCCTCACATACACAATCTCCCACACACAAATTCACATACACAAACTCCCACAAACACAAACTCTCACAAACACAAACACCCACACACACAGTCTAATACTCAGTCTCTAGCACACACAGTCTAACACACACAGTCCCTAACACATACAGTATAACACATGCAAACTCTCACACACACAAACTCTTACACACACAGTCTAAATACACACGAACTTTCACACACACAGTCTAATACACACAAACTGTCACATACAGCCTCTAACACACACAATCTCGCACACACCTCATCTATAACGTACCTTTTTTACACACACAAACTCTCGCATACACAGCTTCTAACACACACAATGACTGACACACACTGCCTGTAACACACAGTCTCACACTCTCACACACTCTGCCGGTAACGTACATGGCTTACACAATCACAGACACACACAGTCTCGCACACACACACACACACACACACACACACACACACAGTCGCTAATATACATGGCTTACACAATCACTCACACACACTGACACACAGCAGTGGAAGGGCACACACTCACACACAGCGGTGCAAGGGCAGGCGCTGTAGAAGGCCACAGCAGGATGACAACA
>CM050211.1:30981149-30998649 GCA_027475355.1 Coilia nasus
GGTGCCACTGAGCTGCTAAATATTCAAACACTGACTTGTGACTAGACCAACACACACCCTCTCTCTGTCAGGACTTACTGTGTACACGCCATCACCTAACTAGACACACACACACACACACACACACACACACACACACACACCACATACACCCCACACACACACACACATGCGCGCGCACACACACACACACTGACACTGACCAACTCCTTCATGATCACAGATTACAAACTGCAAGTCACATACAGACGCACACATAGGGAAGACACACACACACACACACACACACAGATAACACATGCGTGTGTGACAGAGGGGAACTGGATGTCAGGCACAGACAGTGGCTGTTATAGGAGAACAACTTCCTGCAGTCAGTAATCATATCCAGTTCCTTTGAGATGACACGCTCTGTCTCTGTCTCTCTCATGCACACACACACACACACACACACACACACACAGCAGCAGCAGCAGCAGCAGCAGCATCTCCCAACAAAGCCCAACTGAAAATACAGTCACGCGTCTGAACACAACTTACAAAAACGGCAAAGTGCTCACACAAAACAAAGACAGTATTCAACATGCTCGTCTTACACTGTGCATGTGTGTGTGCGTGTGTTTGTGTGTGTGTGTGTGTGTTTGTGTGTGTGCGTGTGTTTGTGTGTGTGTGTGTTGCTCCTTACATCAACAGCCGTGGTTGCCTTCAGGAAAAGCCAACACGTCCTCAATAAAACGGTTACCGCAGCGACCGAGGCGTCTGAGACTCCATGCCACCTGTCCTTGTCATCGCAATCGTTCGCCGGCCAGAGGAGCAGGAGTAGCAGTCGTCGTCGTGGCAACAAGCCCCACCCCAAGACTCCTGGCCCGCCGACGCCCCCGGCGACCCTCTCCGGAATATTCCACGTGTGTATCCCAGCAGTATATCCCGACCACGCTTAATGTCACGGCTTCTCACACACGCACGCACACACATACACACACACACACTGCTGAAGATGTGGCCTTGACCATAAACACACATACAGACGCAGGTAAAGATGTGGCCTTAAACACACACACACACTCTGAAAGATGTAGTCGGCACACACACTGCTGTAGCCGCATTTACAGACACACACACACACACTGTAAGGACTGAGTTGTCATAACTGAGTGTGCAGCATCTTATTCAGCCAATAGCATTGGGGGCAGAGCTAACAAGGAGCAGTCCCTCCCACACACACACACACACACACACACACACACACACACACACACAGAGGAAGAGTGTCACCACAGAGTTCTGAGTCACTCCCCTGTTCCCCCGGGCCGTCACCCACCACCCTGTGCCTCCACTTCCCCTAAATGAGCCCGATCGCCACTGCTCCCAACCCCCATCACACACACACACACACACACATGCAGACACACACACACATATGCACATGCACACACACATCCACACACACACAAGGGGGCCTCAGATAAGTCAGAGGAGACCCTTCCACTGTTCTTCCAACAACGGTTTCCACTGAGGCACACTTCGTGTGTGTGTGTGTGTGTGTGTGTGTGTGTGTGTGTGTGTGTGTGTGTGTGTGTGTGTGTCATGATGACTCATGCTTGCGATGTCTTTGCATCAGTGTCCAGAAACAGGAATCCCCTTCTCATGGCTGACAGGAACACCTACATGAAAGACTTCTGTGGACTCAGCTGGTTTCCTATAACTCAACAATTAGACAATAAAGCTAAGAGGACTATTCCTATAACTCAGGAATAAGACATTAAGCCTGAGAGGACTATTCATATAACTCAAGAATAAGAAATTTAAGCTATCAGGACTATTCCTATAACTGAAGAATAAGACATTAATATTATTATTACTAATTATTAATAGCCCTTGAGGGCCATTCACTGGTTCACAGAGTTCAGCCCCTTCCATCACACCCAAAACAATATTCACTTTCCAGCTCAGTACATCTGCTCTTTCTGTATAGGAGAGTAGTGCCTTACCAGTGTCTATAGTCCAGCAATACTACTACTGTCTATAGTCCAGTAATGCTACTAGTGTCTGTAGTCCAGTAATGCTACTAGTGTCTGTAGTCCAGTAATGCTACTAATATCTATAGTCCAGCAATACTACTATTGTCTGTAGTCCAGTAATGTCTACCAGTGTCTGTAGTCCAGTAATGTCTACCAGTGTCTGTAGTCCAGCAATACTACTACTGTCTGTAGTCCAGTAATGTCTACCAGTGTCTGTAGTCCAGCAATACTACTACTGTCTGTAGTCCAGTAATGTCTACCAGTGTCTGTAGTCCAGTAATGTCTACCAGTGTCTGTAGTCCAGCAATACTACTACTGTCTGTAGTCCAGTAATGCTACCAGTGTCTGTAGTCCAGTAATGCTACTAGTGTCTGTAGTCCAGTAATGCTACTAGTGTCTGTAGTCCAGTAATGCTACTAGTGTCTGTAGTCCAGTAATGCTACCAGTGTCTGTAGTCCAGTAATGTCTACCAGTGTCTGTAGTCCAGTAATGCTACTAGTGTCTGTAGTATTGGATGCATTGCTCATGTATGAAGGTGCAGGAGAACACTAGTTATTTACTCCCCCACCCACATTCTTCCTACTGGTACAGGATTCGAACCTGCAGCCTTCCGATCTGAAGACCATCTCCCTAAGGCCGCAGCTGCCACATGTCCAAAGCTCAGCTTGCTTCCATAACAACCTTTAGCTCTGTTCCATAGCAAGCTTCTGCATTGTTGGGCCTCCTCTCTCTTACCTACCTCCTGAGAGTAACCCATAGACTCTCCACAAGCTTCAGGTCAGGCGAGCGTCTCTATGTTTACTCTCAGTAGAACAAGGGGGGAAACTTTACTTGCAAAAGCCACACAGACACACACACAGGCACACACACAGACGCACACAGACGCACACAGACGCACACAGACGCACACAGGCACACAGACAGGCACACACTTAGACACACACACACACACACACACACACACACACAGACACACACAAACAAGCTGCCAGGTCTGAGGGGGAGCTTTACTTCCAATTACAACTCTTGAGGTTTCAGGTATACACGTCATCACGTGTAAAATGCCTTTTAAGTCTTTTGGAGAGTTTGACCAGGCCCTTTTTCAACAAAATATTCAGCAGTAGTATTTTAGTATATATTACACACACACACACACACACACTTTCATCAATAGAGTCTGAGCTGCTTAGTGTGTTTTCCAAAAGGGAAACGTGACAAGATCTTTGCCACAACCGAGCAGACCAACAGCCACACACACACACACACACACACACACACACACACACACACACACACACACACACACACACACACACACACACACACACACACACACACACACACACACACACACAAACAAGCTGCCAGGTCTGAGGTAGCTGCATATCCAGTAAATGAGATGTAAGTCTGAGAAACTGACTGTGTGTGTGTGTACCAAGTCTACTGCGCCCAAGCTAACCGTGTGTGATCATGTGGCCCAGAGTGCTACAAAACACAAATTGAAAGAGAAAGAGAAATGATGTATTTCCTCAGCTGATGTGTTTAAAAATCCCCCCCAACGCACACACACACACACACACACACAATCCTCATGATGAAGCATGAAGTACATCACACACACATGATGATGATGATGATGACATGGCCTCCGATGACATATTTGATATATGTCATATATTTCCTATCTGAGATGCGATGCTGATAACAGCAATCCAGCTCGTTCTGGCCTGGAATGTCATCGGAAATCACTGGAATGTCCTCGTCTGACACGCTGCCACCTGGTGGCTCGGAGGAGGTCTGGGGTTACACAATATCCTAGATGTGGGAATATTTGGGATCCAGAGCAGCTGCTGAGATATGTTTGAGTGTGTGAGTGTGTGAGTGACAGTGTGTATGGACATCCACCCAAAACACAGACTTACACTTACACATCCACACACAAACACACACACACGCACAAACACACTCATGCACATGAACACACGTATGCACAGTAGAGTTCCAAAGGGCCCTGTTAACATGCTGATGATGTTAACATGCCTCAGAGACACAACAAATAAACACACACACGCACATACGCACACACACAAACAAGAGTTCAACTGCGCGGGTGTTTTATGAAGTGAGGTGTTTGAGAGGAGTCGAGTGGCACATGAGTAACTCTGACCCTGTGATTTCTGGAGGGGGCGTTGGGTGGGTGGGGGGGGGGGGGGGGGGGGTGTGTGATGGGAGGTCGTGGGTTGTCTGATCCTGTGATTTCTGGAGGGGGCGTGGGGGGGGGGGGGGTTGTCTGATGCTGTGATTTCTGGAGGGGGTGTTTGGGTGTGTTTTGCCCAAAGCAGGATGAACACACATACACACACACACGCACGCATGCACCTGGATAGTTCCCTCTGTACTCTGGGTTGTAAATATCTGGAGGAAATTGACTAAAATTATATATAATATGTATGCTTCTAAAAGGCACATATACTGTACACGCACAGAGGCATGTACACACAGATCCAACATGCA
This sequence comes from Coilia nasus, assembly GCA_027475355.1. Lineage (NCBI taxonomy): Eukaryota > Metazoa > Chordata > Actinopteri > Clupeiformes > Engraulidae > Coilia > Coilia nasus. The sequence goes on from CM050211.1 coordinate 30,985,682, forward strand.
AATACAAACTTCTGTATGTACACAGGCGTGCCAACACACAACATACAACACACAGACACGTGCACACACACACACACACACACACACTCATACACACATACACATACGAAAGTAAAATGAACTTAGAGTAAGTGTGTAACCAGTGTGTGCTTTCCCCAGGTAGAGGTTGCGTGACTGTAAAGGAGAAAAGCGTTTCCTGTCTCGGCGATGTGAGTGTGTGTAAGTGTGTGTGTGTGTGTGTGTGTCAGCGATGCTCTTGCTCAAGGCATGCCTGGGTCAGCTTTTAAGGAAGTGATTCTAGCGCAGGAAAGAGATGACCTATTAGGCAACACAGTGACAGACACACACACACACACGCGCACACACACACAGGCCAGAACCACACAGCATTTGCCTCTGCCCACCACAGCAATCACAGATGACTTCTGGGAAAGGTGTATATCAGCAATGAGTCAGCAATGACAAAAACAATCATCTTTAGATGTAAACAATGACTTAGCAATATGAAATAAGAAAGGTAGCAGCTGAATCGGGTGGATGGACTAATAGTAGTGGATTAGGACCAGCACAGAACCAGACTAAGACTAGACCTATACCAGTATGAACCATCACCAGACAGGAACCATCTCAAGGAACCACCATAACATTGAGAATTATGCCAACGTCAGCAGTCACCACATAGGAACCATTTAAAAGAACTAGAACCAATGCTGGAACAAAATCTCAACTATAACTAGAACTATGACCATCCAGTCATCACCACCACACAGGAACTATCTTAAACAGGGGCCATTGTGTGCGTGCTAGTTCCTGCATTAGTCCAGGGGGTTCCAAGAGTTCTGCTGGAAGGGTTCTGCTGGCAGGGCCTCGGGCAGTCATTAACTGCTTGGTTACGGAAGAAGAGAGTCCAGACCCAGACAGCCACGTCAGCGCCACCCACAACCCCAGAACCCTACAACTCCAGACCTCTAGAACTCCAGACCTCTAGAACTATACCACTATAGAACTCCAGAACTCTAGACCTCTAGAACTCCAGAACTCTAGAACTATACCACTATAGAACTCCAGAACTCTAGACCTCTAGAACTCCAGAACTCTAGAACTATACCACTATAGAACTCCAGAACTCTAGACCTCTAGAACTCCAGAACTCTAGAATTATAAAACTATAGAACTCCAGAATTTTAGAACTCTAGAACTCTCCTCAAGCAGCTCAGCTTGGCATGGAGGGGGAGAACTGAGACTAGGCTTGCAGAAGGCAGGTGAGGAGGGAGAGACACATGTAGCTTCTTCTGTCTGTCCTTATCTGGGCTTTACTGTGTGTGATAGAGAGAGAGTGTGTGTGAGAGTGTGTCTGTGTGTATGTGTGTGCGTGTGTGTGAGTGTATGTTTGTGTGTGTGTGTGTGTGTGTGTGTGTGTGTGTGTGTGTGTGTGTGTGTGTGTGTGTGTGTGTGTGTGTGTGTGTGGGCCTGAGCCCTATGGGCTCTCTGTGTGTCCATGGCTTTGTGTTCTGACGCCGTCATTCAGTTTTGTTTCTGGTCTTTTGTTCATGGATGCAGAGAGCACAGCGCTCACTCTGAAAGGCTACACCGACTCTGATGCCACTATCATCCTGCGACCTCTGATGAGCACATACTCATTCATACACACACACACTCACACACACACACACACACACTCACATGCATACACACTCACATACTCATTCATACACACACTCACAAACACACACACACTCACATACGTACACACACTCACAAACACACAATTACACACTCGTGGATAAAAATAGACACATACACACACATTAACATGACGACCAACACAGGCTAAGACCCATGAACATGCATGAATAGAACAAACAAACATGGAAGATCCTCTCTTTCTCACACACACACACACACACACACACACACACACACACACACACAAGGCGTAAGCCCACTGGTGACCTCTGACATTTGACGTCACGGAGGGCTGTGATTGGTTGGAGGAAAAGAGGAGTGCGCGCGTCACTGGTCCGTCTGGGTGGAGAGCGGACATTCATCACCGCGGCAACAAAGGGCCTGTTGTAGGCCCTGCACACTGGCGAGGTTTTAATAAACTAATGAGAGACAACAATGCATTTACAGTACACACACACACACAAGAACACACGCACACACACACATTTGTGCCAGCCGTGCTCTCATTGGCCCTGGCAGCTGTAGCGCTGACCAATGGCGTGGCAGGACTGGAAGAGGCCAACTTCATGACCAAGAGCTCCTTGTACTCATGACAAAGGCCCACAGAGCAGGGAGATACACACACACACACACACACAGAAGGAGAGAGAGACACAGGATATTTTAGGCAGAGAGAGGCTCTATGTATGCAAGAATTTCTCTCATGTTGGTTCCCAGCCACACACACTCCCAAACACAACACACAGACACAGACACACACACACATGCACTCTTTAGCACTGTGCACTTAGGCACAGCTGAAAAGACACACATGCGTATGTATACATGGCGACACACATACTTTTGCACTATGAATGGAAATGTAAGTGAGCTGTAAATCTGTGATCCTTAAATAGTACACACACAGATCTGCAGCTCTGTCTCTGCATGTGGCGCCTGTTTATGACATCACTCAGAGAGACTGAGCCAAAGATGGTAAAATAGGCAGAGCAAGATACTTCATGCTCGTTCATGTCTATGGGAGCAAAAATGTCAGATAGGCAGAGTAAGATACTTCATGCTTATTCATGTCTATGCGAGCAAAGTGGGGATCACTTCCGAGCTGCATAAATAGGTGTGTCGTTGACGTGCTTGCCTGTAGTAGCTAAGACTGCACAGTAAAAATAAATGAATTAAAGGTGTTTTTTTTCTAGAGTGGAGGAGATACTATCACAACATTTTCCTTATGGGCAGGAGGTTTGGAGATCATGACACTGTGTCCAAAATGTACATCCATTGCTCAGAAAAATAAGGCTTTTAAATATTCAGTGAAATTTTAGAGTGCTGCCATAGACCTCAACGTTACAAACCATGTCTCTGCACTGCATAAAGGGGGATTAGCGGCCCCCCTTGTGTGATCATGGTTCTAGGAAGTGGCTTGTCATGAAGGATCTTGCTCTGTCTATCTACCATCTTTAACAACAGTCTCTATGACAGCACTAAGAGAGAGACTGAACGCCATGACAACAGTCTCTATGACATCACTGAAAGAGAGACAGGATGCCATGACGAAAGTCTCAGCACTGAGTGTAGAGGAAGAAGGGAACCTGCTGTGTAGATGTGTGCAGACACAGAGCATGTTCCTAGTCTTGGGTAGATCTGAGCAAACATAGAGGCGGTTCCTAGTCTTGGGTAGATCTGAGCAAACATAGAGGCGGTTCCTAGTCTTGTGTAGATCTGAGCAGACATAGAGGCGGTTCCTAGTCTTGTGCCGATCTGAGCAAAGCCAGCCAAGGAGCAGAACCTCACATGTGGGCCTGGCCGAGGCACTGCCACGATCAGCTTACACTGGCTCACATTGTTCTCCTCTGTATCCATGCACTATCAGCAGATGTGGCCCGCAGCCAGATGTGTGTGTGTGTGTGTGTGTGTGTACCTATGTTTGCATGCATTTGTCTGTATGTGCTTAAGTGTGTGTGCGTGTGTTTGTATGTGTGTGTGTGTGTGTGTGTGTGTGTGTGAGTATATGTTTGTGCGTGTTTGTGTGTGTGACCTGGACCGGGCCCCTGTACTCCAGTGCTGACGTAGGGTCCAGGATTCCGCCGGCTTTCAGTGAGAATTCCACCTCCCTCTCCACCTCTGCCATGCATGCCACACACACACACCACAGGGCTACACACACACACACACACCACAGGGCTACACACACACACACACACACACACACACACACACCACAGGGCTACACACACACACACACACACACCACAGGGCTACACACACACACACACAGCCACACACACCAAAGGGCTACACATGGGTGCCGCTCTAGTACAGGCATTGCAGCTATGGCAACCTCTGACCCAGCTGGCATGTGTGAAAGAGGGAGAGAGAGAGAGAGAGAGAGAGAGAGGGAGGAAGAAAGAGACAAGTGGAGAGAGACAAGGCAAAGGAATGAGAAAGAGAGAAAAGAGAAAGAGTGATAGAGTTTAAGAAAGAGGGAGAAGGGTGTAGAGAGTGGGTAGGAAAGAGTTTGAGAGAGAGATGCGAGAGAGAGAGAGCAGGAGAGACGGCATTAGGACAGACAGACAGACAGACAGAGAGGGAGAGAGAAGAGAGAGAGGCAGAGAGACAGAGAGAGACAGAGCCAGGCCGAGAGGGTGGGATGTTTTAGGGACAGCGTCAGTGGTATGCCACTCTCTCTCTGTCTCTCTCTCTCTCTCTCTCCCTCTCTCTCTCCCCCTCTCTCCCGCCCTCCCTCCCTCTCTCTCTCTCTCTGTCTTTCTCTCTCCCTCCCTCCCTCTCTCCTCTATCTCTCCCTCTGTGTCTTCAGTGCTATGCCGCTGGGCAGCAACAGTGACCATGTTTAGCCGTGAGGTTCGCACAGGGTAAAGGTGGAGATTACACACTTCCCAAACAACCCTCACACACCCTCCCTCACACCCTACTGGTGCATACTCAAACACACTGCTCTTAAACACACACACACTCAGTAATGCCTACTCACACACACACCACTCTTTAACACACACATACACAAACATACACACAGTAATGCCTACTTACACACACACACTGCTCTTAAACACACACACACTCAGTAATGCCTACTCACACACACACCACTCTTTAACACACACATACACAAACATACACACAGTAATGCCTACTTACACACACACACACACACACACACACTCAGTAATGCATACTCACACACACCACTCTTAAACACTATATATTCATACACACTAATCTCAAACACACACTGTAAATAATACTCATACACACTCATCAACAGTAGGTGTTATCGTGGCTGATGTGGTAAAAGTGTGTGTGAGTGTGTGTGGGGGTGTGTATCTACAAGACAGGAAGCATGAAACACCACTGGAGAAGATTCTGGGTGAGTTGGCACAACCACAGGCACCATCATCTCCCTCCACAGACTCATTCTGCTATGTGTGTGTGTGTGTCTGTGTGTGTGTGTGTGTGTCTGTGTATGTATGTGTGTGGGGGTCTATAGCATGTGTGTGTGTGCATGTGTATGTGTGTGTATGTGCATGTGTATGTGTGTGTATGTGCATGCACGTCTGTGTATGTCACATGTGTGCGTGTGTATATATGTGCATGTGCATGGTACATAGGGCATAGTGTAGTTCATTTGTTTTACCAGCCATCTCAAACACCATACACCCTTTAGAAACTGACTTTTATTCATTTCACCGGCCATCTCAAACACCACACACCCTTCAAAAACCGACTTTTATTCATTTGACCAGCCATCTCAAACATCATCAACCCTTCAGACTTTTAATAATTTCACCAGCCATCTCAAACACTGTCAGCCCTTCAGAGAACCACCCTGATGTAGTGTGCAGATAGCACAGCCATGATCTAGTGTGCAAACACCACCACCCAGGCTACTGTGGAGCCGGCCAGTAGAGTACACACACACACTCACACTCAAGGGGTATCTTCTCAGGCAGCTACACACACACACACACACACACGGGAATATCTTCTCAGGCACAGACACACAAACACAAGGGTATCTTCTCAGATAGAAGCTGATGTTGCAACCTCTGTCCGTGTGTCGGCTGTACCTGTGCAGAAGACACACACGACTTCACTAAGTAGCTCACCCATCTGGCCAGAGAGTGGTGCTGCGCTTTAGGGAATGCTGAAGAGCTGCGCTCACCGGATCAGCCGGTTTAGTAAATGGTGGCCCGTCTGCCGGATGAGAGCGATACAGCTCTCTCTCTCTCTCTCTCTCTCTCTCTCTCTCTCTCTCTCTCTCTCTCTCTCTCTCTCTCTCTCTCTCTCTCTCTCTCTCTCTCTCTCTCTCTCTCTCTCTCTCTCTCTCTCTCTCTCTCGCCAGACAGCATAGCAGAGTGATTGTCACTGGAACACACTAGACAGGTTCCTCTCCATGCTGCAGGGGGGAGGGGTGGCCGGGAGGGACAGGTGAATGGGATCATTACTGAGACTAGCGTGTGTGTATGTATGTGTGTGTGTGTATATGTGTGTGTGTTTCACACATTCCTCTGTTATCTGACTGATATCATGCCAGTAGCATGGCATGCATAGCTGGGATTTTCTGTTGACACTATCTTTACTGCAGCAACAAATAACCTGCTTTGCATATCTACCGTAATAACTTGCTCTGCACATGTACTGTAATAACCTGGCCTGCATATCTACCGTAATAACCTGCTCTGCACATGTACTGTAATAACCTGTTCTGCATATTTACCGTAATAACCTGGCCTGCATATCTACCGTAATAACCTGCTCTGCATATTTACCATAATAACCTGGCCTGCATATCTACCGTAATAACCTGGCCTGCATATCTACCGTAATAACCTGGCCTGCATATCTACCGTAATAACCTGCTCTGCATATCTACCGTAATAACCTGACCTACATGTTTACCGTAATAACCTGACCTGTGTGTTAACCATGTCCATAGCTGCTGTCTCCACCACACAAATGTAAACATAGCTCCTTTGATGCAAAGTGCTGATGCAAAAGGGCCTTGGGTGAGTCACCGAAATACAGTATCTCTCTCTCTCTCCGTCTCTCTCCATCTCTCTCTTTCCTTCTCCCTCTCTCTCTCTCTCCTCTCTCAGAACAGAAATACAATCTTTCTCTCTCTCCCTGTCTCTCTATCTCTCCCCTCTTTCTCTCTTTCTCTTTCTCTCTCTCCCTCTCAAACATATAGTATTTAATGAGCAATGACTGAAGCCTGCAGATCACAGAAGAATACACTGGAGCATCACCGGACATGCTGCAGATCTTCTGCCGCCCCTGCGGATGTAACCTGTGTGTGTGTGTGTGTGTGTGTGTGTGTGTGTGTGTGTGTGTTATTCTCATTCTTGAGAACAGCTGTTGCATTTAACGCCCCACTACTCCTTCAACGCTCCAGTGCCTCACTCCTCACTCCTCACTCTCTCTCTCTCTCTATTTTAATCTCTCTCTCCCTCCCTCTCATCTTACCCTTCTCTTTTTTTCCCTCTCTCTCTGGCTTCCTCTCTTTTGCTCTCCCCCCCTCCCCTTTCTCTCTCTCTCCCTCCCTCCCTCTGTTTCTCTTTATCTCTCTTCTTCTTTCCCTTGCTGCCTTTCTCCCCTTCCCTCTCTCTCTCTCTCTCTCTCACTCTCTCCCTCTCTCTCTCTCTCCCATAAGTCGCTACACAGTCAGGTTGCACATTGACAGTGTGTTTGACAAGCATACACACAACTCACTCACACACACACACTCACATGGGATAAAACACTGCCTCCGCACTCTTAAGGAAATGAGAATGAAAGAGAGAGAGAGAGAGAGAATGAAAGTTGGCACAGAGAGAGAGAGAGAGAGAATGGACAAACTTCCCATGAGAGTATAACCCATGATCCCTCACATGTACCCATGGCAACCACAGGTGTTCCCTGGGTCACTTTCTCTGACATTACACACACACAAGGACACACACACATACACATGCCTTGCCTTCAAGGCAGAGTTTGGACCGGCTGCCAGTGTATGACACACAGTGTGTATTTAAGGCTGAAGACGAGCAGCAGACAGCAGACAGCAGAAAAGTCCAGAAAAGAGCAGTCCAGCCCAGCCCAGTCCAGCCCAGCCAGTCACTGTCCAGTTACTCAACGCTTCATTGCTGGGTTTGTAGCGTTGCCGGAGGGATTAGCGCACACACTGCTACCTGCAATTCACTAATGCAACATAACAACACAGCACAGCTACACATGACTACATTGCACACACGTGTGTGTGTGTGTGTGTGTGTGTGTGTGTCTGTGTGTCTGTGTGTGTGTGTGTGCTATTGTACTCTACATGGATATCTGAAGTCACTCAGCCCTGTTCTACCGGTGCAATTTGAACTTGTGCCGAACTCTCTCTCTCTCTCTCTTTCTTTCTCTCTCTTTGTCACACACACACACACACACACACACACACACACACGCACAAGTACACACACACACGCTTGCTGGTGCAGGGCAAGACTGGCAGGTTCTGATTGGTTTTAAACGCTTATCTGAGCATCAGTCTCTGGCATAAAGATAGAGTCTTCCTTCTTCACCTGTTCATGTACACCTAAGAAAGTGTACACACACACACACACACACGCACACACGCACACACGTTCCTCCTACTTCACTCTTCTGGCAGACTTGATTTTCCTGCACCTACTATTCAGCTTTTGCCCCAGGGAAATAGCAGCCACTGCACAACACACACACACACACACCGACATGGCTACAAGAGTCATCAACACTGAAGTCATTAACTCTAAGTATTTAGCAGTGGTGGTGCTGCTAGCATCAGGGGCTAGTGGTTTGCATGGCTATGAATGGGATCTGCTGAGCAGGCTGGCACTATTTAGCATCCCAACAAAACCATCCACTTACTACTGCCATTGACTATTATACACAACTAACAGTGCCACCACAAACTGCTGGCACTAAAATGGCATAAGTGCTACAAAGACATTGTGCTCTAAACTGCCCAATACACTAACAGCACCAAACCAAAACAACTCTCCAAACGACCTAGATTTGCCCTGTTTGTTTTGTTTTTGTGCAGAGGGAGCCTTTTGTCAATGCTGCTGGGGACAGTGATACCAGGCCAGGTCACCTAGGAATATTGACTAAGGCTTCGTCACCTTTGACCCCATATTGTAACCCTGATTATAGAGACTGCAGCCCAGTTAGTCATCACGCTACAGGTCACAGGACCCTCCTGGGTATTTTTCAGTGCAATAAAAACTCTTAGACCTGGACAAAATCACTCCTCATGTTCTGCATAACATTCACAACCTTCAATAAGAAGTTATGCAAACGGGTAAGGGTGTCATCGTTGACACCAACATGCCACAATTGAAGAGGCAATCTGAATGACACTGACATGGCAGCCCAATCATCAGAGCTTTCCCCATATAGCAGCAAAATATTTACAGGGAAATGAAAGCGGTTTAAATGATTACATGTCTGCTGTTCAGTCGGGCCTGTTCATAGAAAGAGCAGATGTCCCGGGAGTGTGGGGTGGCGGTAGTTTATTTTGACAGGCTGTATGTGCGGCATGCAGAGGCTCTGAGGCGCACCAACAGCAACACGCGGACGCGCGCGAGACAGGGACAGCGCTCAGAGCGCAATGAAGTCATTTCAACGGCCATGTTGAGCCACGTTAAAAATAACTGATCTGCTATAAATACATCCTATGTGTAAATAGGGACGCTCTCGCCGTATAAAGGGGGTGAACTGCCCGGCTATTGGTCAATCTGACTTCACCGTTGGTTCTATTTGGTTCCTATCCCGGGCTTTCCAGCAAAGTTCACGTTACATAAGGCCGTGGCCACCAGACACCCCGTTTAAACATAGGCACATATCTCGAGCTCATGTAGCTATCATTAGTGAAGTAGCCTCGGCCGCCTCTTCTGCAAACTCACAGGCGCTTAGACCAAAACAATTACCATCGTAATGAAGTTGAAGTTAATAATGAAATATCATCTGGCGCCAGCGCGCCGCAAATCATGCAAACATGCACCAGAGAAAACCCATATATATACATATATATATATTTAATATATTCACTTTTAAAAAGTTAATCAAACACATAAAATGATACAAAACAATAACCGCACTAAGGCTTTGAATAAAAGCAAATTTCACAGTAAGACAGATACTTACTTGTGGATGCAAGCTATTTTTGCGCTTCACAAGTTCACGCCTTTTTTTCCACGCAACAGCTAAGCCAGACAAGGATAATGCTTTTTTGAGTAAGCCAAGAATAAAAGTGTTTAAAAGCCCGTTCGTTGGTAAGTGTATCCAGTGTTTGAGTACACGGTTCTGACTTATTTGGAAGCAGAGGTGCAAGGCTAGTAGGCTGTATCACTTACCCGCTGAAGGTCAGAAAGTACAAAGTTGAGAACAGGATCTGGAAACGCACGACTATGACAGTGGATTATGTAGCCTGTACTGCCACTAGCGACTTAATCGGTCTCCAAATAGTTATTTCACTATAGTTGAGCGAAGTGATCTCTTTAGTGACTTCTTCCTAAAGTCAACTTCGTCACTCCCCCTCGCACAGCAGTAACTATTTGTTTTCTTTCAGCTCGCCGTGATGTTCCAGTGTTACCCGCACTCCGGTCACCTGTATGCACTTGTGACAGCTCCAGCCACCAATGACAGCTGACAAGAGGCATCATGGGTAATGTATTTCTTTTTTGCACAACACTGGCGTTCGTAACTTCAGCACTGGCATTCAGTTTATTTCTTCCTTAATTGTTCTATGTCCAACGTCTTTAATTGCAGAAGTGCAATACAAGCAGCCCATGTGTGAACGGGACATTAAACAAAGTATTTCAGTACATTGCTCACTGTCGGTTAAATCATTTGACTTTCTGCTGACTGAATAAGGAGTGTTGATGCAGGATCCCAGTGCAATGCCGTGATCGTCCCCCGTGTTTGTAACGCCATACTTTGGATTTCTGACTTGCACTACTGTCTTAATACTCCTGTAGGAGGCGACCAATGCTGTTACCAAGACCACATTGCACTGGTGCCATAGGTTGGTTTACCAGTTATAAGTCGGCTGCGTGGTGGCATGCTTTTGGCGGGCAAACGTTAAGGATTTTCTTAATGCAAATTACCTCAGCTTTCAGGGCCCCTTCGTCGTGCGATGCGTTTCTGCGACAGCATTATCTGTCCAATAACACATTTTGTTGGTCAAACTGGTAATTACATCAGCCTACCACAGGAGGACAGTCTTGGCTTGTTGTACATGGCTTTACTTGTTCCAAAGAAAAATATTTTGTCAGTATGATCCTTGAACGGATCTCAACATCTACTGTACACAAATCCCAGTCTAAAGAATTTTGATGACAACATCAATCAGAGTATCTTCATTTTTTTTAAACGATTAAATTAATGAATGTACTTAATGTCTTTTCTTTGGGATAATGACAAGGCTGTAGGCCGTGCTCATCCACATTCATGTGGCATGCACACATAACAATAACCTCCATTAGCAAACCAATTTACTGTGGTGCTTTCTGCTTCCGGGCTGTGCAAGTGACTTCTACAGGCATGAAATGAGAAGACTGGAGAGTTACTTTAGTTTGTGGCTTTAATTCAGACAAGAGTAATGCCCAAAACAAAACGTGACAAGTCAGCACTGGCATATACTTCTGAAATGAAACACCCATGAATCTTGATACTGAATCTATTAAAGCAAAGACAATTACTGACGCACCCAGGACTGTCGTGTCATCAGTAATTTCGTATGGGCAGAATTAACACAAGCAAGATTGTTTATCACCTCATGCATGTTCTTCAGTATTCTGTGTGTGTGTGCACGCATTTGAATCTTCACTGCATCATTTAAATCACTTTTAAGGAAAATAAAACACTTTGGGAGGGTTACAAGTAGCCAGACATTCCCTTAGATGAGGACACACACACACAGAATCGCGTTTCTGTCCGGGGCCTTCTGGTACATTCCCGGCAGAGCATCTGGTTAGCGCAGCAGAAATTATCAGAGTTAAAGGAAGTTGGGAGCTGGCGCCATGATTGTGATTGCAAGCTGCATCGTTTTGGTTTCTTTCTTTATAGACCAAATCAGTCTGTTAGTGGTTGCCGACGTTCTTCCCTAAACACGTTTCAAGAGATCAGGGTTGAATTTTGGTCAGTTCACATTCAGGAGAATACGCCTTCCACCCAGGACAGTGTGCAGGGTCAAAGTTCAAAAAGGCTTCGTAAAGGCTCCCACGTAGTCACTGGTGTTTACTGGCCTCGCAATCTCCAGGGCCAGTGTGGCTTCAGGTGTGTGAGTGTGTGTGTGTGTGTGTGTGTGTGTGTGTGTGTGTGTGTGTGCGCGTGGGTTAGGAGGTGGGGGGTCCACAGGTTTATTCATTGCCAAAATGGGAGGAAGGGGTGGGATGGGGGTGGGGTGTTGGTGGAGGCTACACACCCTGTCAGTCAGACAGAGCAAAGCCACTCTGACATCAAATCCTACCTAGCGAATGTGTGACCATGTCTAGCCATCCTACACAAACAAACACAACTGTATAGAAAAGTGTGTTGAGCTAAAAAAAACTAAGTGTATATATCTTAAAGCTGCTGAATGCAGAATACCACATATGGTCTTTCAACCAACATGTGTTTAAAGAATGTACTATCCTCCAGGCTCACACGACTTTAACACAACACCAGTCCTCACATACATCTCCATGTCCAGACACACCATCTACATCTACTGGGCAGACTCATCTGGTCCAACCTGATACTTCAGAAAACTGGTCTTCGACACACATTCTAGGGCAGCTGGTCAAGAACGACTACTGTAGAGCGACTAGAAACATTCCAGACAGCGAGCCAGTAAAGGATGACCTTGGGGTCAATGAGAAATGTCTACCCGAGAGCTTTTTAAGACTACCATTAGCCACAGTCATGAGATACACTCATATAAAAGACATGCGGCGGCTAGCACACTTCCACAGGTGGCTTATTCCTCTGTTAGCCTAGCCTAGCCTAGCACCACTCTGTCTGAGGGCCTGGAACTACTAACACTGACAACACTAGTGCTTCACTTCAGCGAGCCTACCCTCAGCTAGCTGCACTACATGCTAGAGCACACTCCGCCGCTACAGGAGTTTCACTAGGGGGAGCTGTGGGGGACTGGGGGCTACTAGGACAGTGCTCAGGACAATCAGGGACTACTGCAGCACCGCTGTGATGCTGCCACAGTAAAAAAAAAAGGGAGTTCGGAGGGCTAGGTAGCAGACAGAGGCTACGCTGTGGGGACT
>CM050211.1:31001149-31021149 GCA_027475355.1 Coilia nasus
GGTCTGGTGCCTGACACCTCCTTCACCCAAAACAGCAGACACTGCACAGGGGGGAGCAGAGGTTATACATGCTAGAAACACACACACACACACACAAACACGAATTTTCCTCATGATATGGCAAACATGTGTTTGTGTGTGTATGCATGTGTGTGTTGATAACATTAAAACCACAGAGTTAAAGCTCTATCAAGAAAGTCCTTTCCAACTTCCAGTTAAGATTCTGTTTAATTCATGCTAACCTGTTTCCCAGCACTGTGCTACAAAAGCAATGATGGCTCACCTCTACAAATGAGACAATATTAAGCACAACCTACAAGGGCGACATTTGCCACTGTGCCATCAGAGAGGCTCGTGCTGATGACAGGCCAAATAGTGTTCCCTGGGCCAGCATGTCAACACCTAGGAACACAACGTTCCACCAGCAATGACAATGGAGGGAACGTTTCTTAAGCGTTGCATCAACATCTGCTAGCACGGTAGCAGCAAAAATAACTTATCTGCGTCAGCAAAGGACTCCAGATAGCGGGCCAGATATCTCAGAGCAGTTTTTCTTATGGTGCTTTCTACTGCCGTTTCTCTTATCGTGCTTTCTGTTTTGGGTGTTCTCTGGGTGTGAGTGTGCTTTTCTGTAGCGGGCTCACGAGTGATGAATTCCTAAATTCCTTCCAGCTGCCTAACAGTAAATAAATAAATAAATAAATAAATAAATAGTATGTCCTATTTTTGAGACAGAGCGGCACTGTCTGAATGGGGCCTAACTGAGCAATCCCTATTCTGACACAGTCATGCATCATTGCATCATCACATAGACTCCTCCCCCTTTCACTGCCTCATATCATTGCATTACAGTAGCTGTATTCAAGTTACAAACCCGTCTGTCTGTGACAGTCTGCATACGTCAATGAAAACTGCTGGTCACAGCCGGGGTGGGCATTAAAATGCGGTAGGTGAAGTCGAACACAAATCTCGCACCTTCACGATTTTTGTAGCAGATGACACACAAGTCAGGTGTTGTGTGTGAGGGAGAAGGGGGGGGGGGTTGTAGAGTTCAAGTCAAGTCAAGTCTTCTTTAGTTTAGATTCACATTTAAAAAAACCGAGCTGTCCCAAAATGCTCCACAACACAAGCATGAAAACTAAGACAGCAAACCATAAAACAAAGACCACAAATACGTTATATTAGTTTTTCAGTCATATGACGTGGTCGCATTTTGGAGACATCCTCACACCTTTCCGGCAAGTCCCGCCATCCTGATGCAGTCATGCATCATTGTGTCATCACTCAGACTCCTCCCACTTTGGTCACCCCCATTCTGACGCAGCCTCACATTACATCATCATATAGACCCCACCCCCTTAGGCCATCTTGACACATCTATGCATCATCACAAAGACTCTTCCCTTTGGCCTCCTTTCCTCTCCCATCTTTCATTTTACCTCGTGTCATCTTTTCTTTAGGTCTGGTCATGTGGTCAAGGTGGAAGGGCAGCCTCTACCTAACAGTGTGTGTGTTGCAGTGAGTGTGCAGATGCGCGTGCTGAAGAGCTTGTAGAGGTGGAAGACTGTGTGTGTGTGTGTGTGTGTGTGTGTGTGTGTGTGTCTCTCACCCTGGCGTTTAGGAGTGTGTTGGGGGTGGCGTCGGGCAGGTGGAGATGCGCGTGCTAAAGGGCTCGTAGAGGTGGAACAGAGTGTGTGTGTGTGTGTGTGTGTGTGTGTGTGTGTGTGTGTCTTACCCTGGCGTTGAGCAGTGTGTTGGGGGTGGCTTTGGGCAGGGGTGGGCAGGTGGAGATGCGCGTGCTGAAGGGCTCGTAGAGGTGGAACAGAGTGTGTGTGTGTGTGTGTGTGTGTGTGTGTGTCTTACCCTGGCGTTGAGCAGTGTGTTGGGGGTGGCGTCGGGCAGGGGTGGGCAGGTGGAGATGCGCGTGCTAAAGGGCTCGTAGAGGTGGAAGAGTGAGCGGATCACACACGCACGCAGGCACCGCATGCTCGCCATCGAGTCCGGCTGCAGACGCACCGGCAGCTCCGCCTCCAAACTGTAGTGCCTGCCGCATCACACACACACACACACACACACACACACTCAGTATGTTATAAAACACTACTTTAGTATCTAGCACAAACTGAATTGAACTGAAATTGATTAGTTAACCCCAATGAAACCCAACCAGACGAGGAGTGTGATCACACACATACACACACACACACGTTCCTCGGATTCACACTCACAGTCACACACTCCTCCAGAGTCACACACACTGGCAGGCCTAACCTGTGACACAGCCATGCAAACACACACACACTCCTCAGAATCACACACACTCCTGGGGTCTGACCTGCGACAGAGGCACACACACATACTCCTCCAGAGTTGCACACACACACACACACTCCTGGGGTCTGACCTGCGGTAGAAGTGCACACACACACTCCTCCAGGGTCACACACACTCCTGGGCCCTCACCTGCGATAGAGGCGTGTCCAGAAGGCAGCAGTGCAGGTGACGGTCCAGGCGTTCCTGCAGATGAGGGCGAACTTGCACACGTCCTCCGGCCGGATATACGCAGACAGCACCAGCCAGATGTCTATGGGGTACTCATCCCCATCCTGAGACTCGCTGCTCTCTGCAACACACACACACACAAATCGTATGTTAGCACACACACACACACACACAGGACCAGCCAGATGTCTATGGGGTACTCATCCCCATCCTGAGACTCGCTGCTCTCTGCAACACACACACACACACACACAAATCGTACATTAGCACACACACACACACACAGGACCAGCCAGATGTCTATGGGGTACTCATCCCCATCCTGAGACTCGCTGCTCTCTACAACACACACACACATCGTACGTTAGCACACACACACACACATACAGAACCAGCCAGATGTCTATGGGGTACTCGTCCCCATCCTGAGACTCGCTGCTCTCTACAACACACACACACACACACACAAATCGTACATTAGCACACACACACACACACACACACACACACACAGAGAACCAGCCAGATGTCTATGGGGTACTCGTCCCCATCCTGAGACTCGCTGCTCTCTACAACACACACACACACACACACACATCGTACGTTAGCACACACACACACACACACACAGAGAACCAGCCAGATGTCTATGGGGTACTCGTCCCCATCCTGAGACTTGCTGCTCTCTGCAACACACACACACACGCACACATCACATGTTAGCACACTCTCTCACACACATCTTTCACACATGCACACGCACACACACACATCACATGTTAGCACACTCTCTCTCTCACACACACACACACACACACGCACACACATCACATCACATGTTAGCACACTCACTAGCTTTAGCTACCTGCATGGCTCTGAATCCTCCAATACACTGCTATAGCTGCCTTACACAGGCCATCCTGTACACTGTTGTAGCTACCTTACACAGACTCTCCTATACTGCTATAGCTGATTTACATATCCTCCTATGCTGCTGTAGCTGCCTTAGCCGCTACGATGCTAGCTGGCATAGCTAGAGGAGATAGCAACAGCAAAACCAGTAGGCTAATAAGTGACTGGCTCTATGACCAACACGGTTAGCTACCTTTGTGTCTACAGACATGGAAAGTTCTCTCTCTCTCTCTCTTTCTCGCTCTTCTCACACACACAGACACACACACACACTTGTGCATAGCCAAACAAACTGCAACAACTGACTTCTCCTTTGTCTGCCGTTTGACACGCCACACACACCTCCCAAACTTGGAGTAGCAAAACTGGATTTCTGGCATACTAAGCGGCATACACACTTCTACTGGAACATTCATTCCTGATAAGAGATTTCTGACATAGCACCGACTTGAGATAAGGCAGGAGTCTAACCTGAGTTTGCCATGCCAGCAGACAAAGGACCCATGGCCTGGGGGCTGATGGGACTTGTAGTCATTGGCTAGTCCCAGGATGTTAAGAGGTAATGGCAAAGATGGTAAATAGGCGGAGCAAGATACTTCCTAATGACACACTTCCTGAAACCACGATCGCACGAGGGGGGGCACTAATCGCCGTTTATGCAGTGCAGGTGTGATCTGTAACATTGAGGTTTAAGCCAGAACCCCTGAAAATCACAGAATAGTTAAAAGCTTAATTCATTATCTTAATTCAACTTTAATTCAGGTGTGCACCAATTTTATTTTTAACTATATTAGTGTGCGGTACTATCTACTGCAGCCAAGCACGTCAATGACACGCCCATTTATGCAGCCCGGAACTGATCCCCCCCCTTTGCTCCCACAGACATGAACTACAATGAAGTATCTTGCTCTGCCCATCTACCATCTTTAGTCCCATAGACATGAACTACGATGAAGTATCTTGCTCTGCCCATCTACCATCTTTAGTCCCATAGACATGAACTACGATGAAGTATCTTGCTCTGCCCATCTACCATCTTTAGTCCCATTAACATGAACTACGATGAAGTATCTCGCTCTGCCCATCTACCATCTTTGGCAATGTGATTTGTAGTCATTGGCTAGGACCAGGACGTTAAAAGGTAATGTGACTTGTAGTCATTAGGCTCGTTCGAGATTCGAGTCCGCCCGTCTGCAACTGGCTGCATACGTCAACGAGAATTGCTGGTCACAGCAGGGGTGGGCATTAAATGAGGAAAATAAAGTCGAACACAAATTCTAACGAGACTGAGCTCGCGCCTCCCCGATCATCGTAGCAGATGACACACAAGTCATGTGTGGAGAGGGAGGGCGGGGGTTGTAGTCCTCTACAGTCTATGGTTGTAGTGGGGTGCACTGAGAGTTTGATTCAAGTCCAGTCTTTCTTATTGTTTAGATTAACATTGGAACAAAACGAGTTGCCCCAAAGTGCTCCACAACACAAACATGAAAACCAAGACAGCAAAACCATAAAACAAAGACCATAAGTAGGTATATCACACGAACAATGAAATAGAAATGGGATTAATAATTAAATAAATAATGGGCCGGGCTTGACAGCGTCAGATAAACCATCAGAACAAGGTAAAAATAAAGAGAAGAGATATATCTTCAAATTGGAGTACAATAACGTACACTTTAGATGACAAGTCCAGTCGGGGAGCACCGGACAATGCACGTGCACAGACGTCAGTGAACTTTTAACCAACCATGGCAAAGTAGCGTCACCGAGGAGGCGTTAGCTAGCCACTTGCAGTTGTGTGGAGGCAACTGCAAAGGTCTGTACGATTTGTCTGTAAGCGTCATGCTCCCGCGAGTTTTCGGGTCATGTGTCATGGTCGCATTGTTGTGACAACTCGTGACAACCTCACACATTTCGGGCATGTCGGACACAATTTCTAACCACAATGCAACATTTTCAGCGTCAGGCTGCAAACGGATGCATCCGCATGCAAACGTCTAGCTCAAGTCAAATGCGGCCAGTGACTAGTCCAAGGATGTTAGAAGGTATTGGGACTTGTGGTCATTGGCTACGATAAGGATGTTAGAAGGTATTGGGACTTGTAGTTATTAGCTAGAATAAGGATTTTAGGAGGTAATGGGACTTATAGTCACTGGCCAGGATAAGAATGGTAGGAGATGTTGCTGCATCTCATTTGTGCAAGGAAGGGGTAATGTTCCAGACCACGGGTAAAATGTAATTGGAACCCCTCCTGACATCCGAATTCTATCTCATTAACCAATCAACTAATTAGTGAGCTCCACATGTCCCAGGGTACCGCTAGATGGGTGTAGCCAGCACCAACTGCAGTCACAGCTGTAGTTTTCTATTCTTCGTTTTAGCCTGACTGGCTTTGTAACAATGTCTTGACTGGAGAACGTCAGGAGAGGTCACTCAGGGACAGATGTGCATTCACGTTTGTTTGTGTTTGTTCATGTGAAATCCTCCTCCCTCCCTCCTGATATTGTTTCACATCTAAGGAAGATTTGCGCCACACACAAATTTGTCCCCCTTTCAGAGTGCTGCTCCGCCGCCTCACCCGTCTAGGGCCTTTATTAAATAATCACCAGAGTTTAAATTGGACCGGAGCCCTCCAGAGCTCAGCTTCGCCTCCTCACCTCAGCAATACAGCCAGCCAGAGCTGAGCTCCCTCTGCTATAGTATTTATAGCAATATAATAGAGTGAGATATTGACCACTATGAGTAAAGAAGGGCTCCTCCTCCTTTCAAAATCTAATTTAACCACTAACCACACACATTCCACTATGAAAGGCTGAAGGTCCTTTAGAGTGATTACAGACCCCTCCACTTTCCACCTGGGTCCTGCACCACTTTGCTTATTCCACGATACTGACCAAGTTCGTGGTGAACTGTAAATAAACAATAAAGATGTGACAGTTTTAGCAAATGACAAGCAGATGGAAGAACACAGAGTTGCAACATGTTATATGCCTTTGAGATCGTCTTTTAGTGCTGTCAGGCTACATTTGGACTCTCCACTAACGTGATTTTGCTAAGCAAGGCCTTAACAGAATTTTGGAATAGCTAGCTTGACAACAAAAGTCATGGAACTAACAACTGGCTATTGGCCATAGCAACCTCCACTTTGGAATTAGCAATGCCAGTTTGTCTAGTAAATTATGAAAAGACACATCTTGTGGCGGATGGAAGTAGTTCTACAAATAAGTTTGTTTTAGCGATTAAAACGTGGCCATGATTACCTGAAATTAACATCAGACAAGTGTGGTAACTGTGGTTTAAGAGGGATAATGGACTTTACGGTGTTCGGATATCAGAAAGTTAATGCACTTCAAGGTGTAATGGCCACTCCACTTCGCGTCGTGGCCGCATTACCACCTCGAATGCGCATTAACTTTGTCGTGTCGTCCATTATGCTTTACATAAAGGCCCTAGACAGACTCAAGCCCTTCTGACCTGCTTCCATGAATGCTGCAGTGTGGCATTGTTTGCGTACCTATGGGTCTCTTGCTTTAGCTGTGTTTGCCAGGGCTTAAATTGGCTTTTGTAAGGAGGGGGGGAGCCCCTCTTTACTCACAGTGGTCAATATCTCACTCTATTATATTACTATAAATACTGTAGCAGAGGGAGCTCAGCTCCGGCTGGCTGTATTGCCGAGGTGAGGAGGCGGAGCTGAGCTCCAGAGGGCTCTGGCCCAATTTAAACTCTGGTGATTATTTAATGAAGGCCCTAGGAAGCCTCAAGCCCTTCTGACCTTCTCCTGTGAATGCTGCAGTGTAGCCATGTCTGCGTAGCTCTGCGTCCCTTGCTTTAAGCTAGACACAGACCTCCCAGTTCCTAACCCCAATTATGATACAATGGAAAGTCAGGACCAGTCACAGGTAGTCGGAGGTACATCGGAGGCGGTCTGTGTGCTGAGTCGGAACATCAGTCGTCATCTTTGTTGGGGAGACTGATTTAATCTGAAATGATCGTTTCCACTGTTGACGCAATTCGGATTAAATTAAACATGTTTGATTTGATCGGTACCGATCTGTTCTTTGTTGCCATGGTTTTGATTGTGACATGGCGTCCGTTGTATTTTCACCCAGTCTTTATGTCTGTGCTTACAACCGACTCAAAATAGCACCCGACGCTGTCTGTAGGTTTGGTGTGCTCAGTGGCATTCTAATTAAAGGAGAACTTTGGTGTAAAATGAAAACTGGCATGTTAAAACATCATACCGAGTTGGTATGTGTACTGAGGAGCAAAATTGATTTAGCCTGTTGCATTCAGAGTTTAACTATTTTTTATCGTTTGTCCCAGAAGGCTAACAATGGAAGTGGTAGGTGCCCTCAGACGAAGCATGACGACTGCGCTATTTTTAAACCATTAAAACAGCTCAAAGAAACTCCACACTCCATCGGTAGTACAACACAGGTCCTGACATTAAAAACGAGGCACTGAGAACGTTATAAGTTTATGGTAATGGTTTAAAAATAGCGTAGTCGTCATGCTTCGTCTGAGGGCACCTACCACTTCCATTGTTAGCCTTCTGGGACAAACGATAAAAATAGTTAAACTCTGAATGCAACAAACTAAATTAGATTTGCTCCCCAGTACACATACCAACTCGGTATGATGTTTTAATATGCAAATTTTCATTTTACACTGAAGTTCTCCTTTAAGAATGACTGAAAAAATCGGGAGTTCTATTCCCAGCTTTAGCCGTACTGAGCTCACTGTGTTACTGTACATGCTGTACCATACTGCATTGCTGAGATGAGGAGGTGGAGCTGAGCTGCAGAGGGCTCCGGCCCAATTTAAACTTTGGGGTTTTGCGTACCTTTGCGCCTCTTGTTTTTCTTCTTGCGGGCGGCCTTGAGGTCTTCATCGGCCTCCTCTGGCTCCAGCTCATCGCTGCTATCTCTGTCCGCCCTGCTCACTCCCTCCGCGGACGACAACACCTCCTGCACGGGGCCCTGAGACGCCTCCAGCCCACACAGTAACTTCACTGCAAAACACACACACACACAGGAGGTCAGACACCATATAAACTTGTGTACTTGCAATGGACTTCACACATGCAGTGAAATACCATGCAAACATGTCCAGGTGGAAAACACAAATACCATACACACCACAGAGTCAATTAGAATATAAACACACGTACATCACAAAAAGACCATCACATTAGCATAGATTTGTGATTGTAAAACACATCTGGCTTGGGCTTCAATGGGCAGGAAATGTTGGGGGGGGGGGGTCTGACTACAAGGCCTTGTTTACATTCTACAACTTTCAAATAGCTAAGTGTCTATTTTATTTAATCTTATTAATAACGGTGTAATAATAAATGTGAACTGAACTTACTCAATATTTTAACAGTTGTAACATTTGTGAATTTGTAGACTTTTGCTAAATCATTTCATCGTTCATTCATTCGTTTGTTCTTTCATTCATTCATTAATTCATGTCTTGCCAGAGAAGTGCAAATGCAAAGAACCTTAACATTGAAACAACCTTGACCCATTAACCGTGACCATCACCATGGCTTTGTCTCCTGGCCCTTTCCTTACCTTCTTTTTCTATTGCATTTGCGACAGCCTTTTTCAGTCTCCCGGACTTCACGACTGCCGGGTCAGCATTGGCATAGTCAGCCACAGTCACTGCAAAACACACCGCGGAGCATTACATAAAATCATCTGCTGAGGCACATAACGACGAACAAAATCATTCGTCGCAAGATATCCTGATGAACGCCTGGTGCACGCCTGTTTTAAGGCTGGCCCTTGGTACGTTCCCCTGTCGTCCAAAACGGCGGCCTGTGCCTTGCGTCGCCACAGTTCAAAATAATATAGGCTACGTACCTGACTCCGAGCAAACATCCCCCGGCCTAAATTTCAGCCGTTTTCTGTTCCCTTTCTTGGGCATGACGGCAACACGGGTCTGGGGCCGCTTAGCGATGCTGTGTATCCTGCCATGTCTCTACGACAAGCAGAGATGACGAGAAACAGAGAAAAATAAAAGAGAAATTGAAATAAGGTCCTCCAGGATCTTCAGCCATCATGGAACTGACGAAATGTCTCGCAGAGTATCGCGATAAACCCAGCAGATTTTCAAATGAACATGGCTCATCGATTAAGAGCCTGATTGGATGAAAATTTAGACCTGATACTTTTCTACCAATGAAACTGCAGTCGTTTCATATCACATTGCTGTGCGCTGACACAAGTTGGGTTGGATATATTTTAAAACTAAAACATTACGTCACAGTTATTTTTGTAATTCTATGCACACCAGCTATATATGTATATATAGCTATAAATGTATATATACACACAAAGTGAGAGAGAGAGACGTGTAGCGTGAATACGTGCTCGTCTCACAGTAGTAAAAAATAAAAGGATACAAGGATATTTATTGTCACATGCATAGTAATAGTGGGTAGAGGAGAACATGCAGTAAAACTGTTGTCAGTCTAAATATGTCAAAATGTGCCTACTGTTTACACAAACATTAAGCTATTACATGTTAAGCTATTACTGCTGCTGCTGCTGCTTGCTATAATAAGCTGTGACTTGCAACATATGACATGATTTCACGAGCCTAGGTAATGTATTTTAATTCAATGCACAACATAAAACGGCTTGTTGAAATTACTAGGTTTGGACATTTGCAAATGCTGTGGTCTTAAAATGCACACTGTACTTTTTTGACTAGTTAACGACACTGAATGCTGTGCAATGTAAAGGAGACTAGCCTACTTTCTGCAAGTATATTACACGCGTGGCACTGTCACACTTCCGCATTTCGGCCAGCAGAGGGCGCTACACGTGGCACAATTTCAGATCTTTCTGTCAGAGATTGCTGAGCATGACTGCCATGTAGGCTGCTCTGGTGGTGCTGATGGGAGTGCGCGACCGACTGAAGACGCAGGCAAAAACCCTCCGAGATTTTCCAGGGTTGTCCAACTCCGTGCACGACCTGAGGACTGCGAAAGGTAGAAGACGCTGTTGTGCTGGTTAAATTTAGACTGTCTACGTCACCCTTGGCGAATTATGCATAAATTGTTTAGTAGATAGCAGTTGTACTGTCGGCGTAGCGGTTAGTGACAGCGGCAGCGGCTGGAATGAGAGCGTGGTGAGGAGGGAGGAGTAGCTGGCTTGCCTTGGAAAGGGGCATGGGAGAGGGGTTCGGAGAAGATGCGACAGACACGCGTTTAGCCGTTTCGTTAGTGAAAATGCTATTTGCAACTGGTGGCTGTCTCAGCTAAGCTCTCGCCAAGATTTGATAGATATCGATTGTAATATTACGCCCCTTCTCCCGGCGTTTCAGCACCTTTATGTCCCAACGGAGGATCTGTCAAACCCATTGCGCTTGAATCTGTTGTATATCTGGACGTTGGGCGGACCGTGTCAGAGTGTGAAAGACGACACTTATGGAATAACAAACGAGGTCAACAAGCCGGTATATTTTTGTGAATATGTAAAGACACTGACGGGCCATACAGTTACCTGCAGCAAAAGTAGCCAAGCCCATGGAAGGAATGGAATTACACTGAAGTTTAGAATCGCTGGACTGTTTCCTATCTAGCAGATAACATAGAGCAGCACGCTGGGTGGTCCTTTCATTTGGAGAGGTTGTTTAGCGCTGACATTTGCCCTGAGAACCCTGTCTGTTTCGCGCACACCGGGTTATAGGAGAGCGGCAGCAAGATGATGTGCGAGGTGATGCCCACTATCAACGAGGGGGACTCCATGAGTTCCCAGCGTGGCTCTCAGAACGGCGCGGACGCCGAGGCTAATTTCGAGCAGCTGATGGTGAATATGCTGGACGAGAGAGACAAGCTTCTGGACTCCTTGCGCGAGACCCAGGAGACACTGATTCAGTCACAGACCAAGCTCCAGGACGCGCTGCACGAGCGAGATCTCCTCCAGAGACAGCTTAGCTCCGCGCTCCCGCAGGTAAGTCTTTGTCACCCCCCCCCCCCCCCCCCCCCCCAAAAAAAAAAAAACTGTCAAGTTCTGTCAAGTTGCCTAAACGCACAGCGTCGTGCCTGACACACTTTGGGGTCTGCCGGCGTAGGTGGATACCAGGTGTACAGGTCCGGTGCACAGGTTAATTAAAAGACCTGATAAGCTTTAAAATACTGACTAAAACGTCATGTTTGTCAGCATGCTTATTGCACAAGTGGGGTGTATTTCGGAAAAAAACAGTGGACTACTATTGTGTTTATAAAGCCAGTTTGATTCTGCTTCTGTCATGAGTCTTCTGGTGCTTCTGGTGATATAGGATGACACCAGAGGGCCTAGCTGGCGAGAGGATGACATTCCAAGGCCCTCGGCAGCAGTGCTGAAGTCGTCACTTTGCCGGAGAGGAGAGTGGGTGCGGACCCTAACTGCCATATTGGCCTAGTAACGTTGACAACATGGCTGCGCTTTACGTGTTGCATAATTCCATGCGCAGAGGATGTGTCTGAGCACATTAGACATCCCAGCTCCGGTGTGAGGAGCCCTTCTGCTTGCCCTGGCTTCACAAACAGGTGTAGGGAGAGTGAGGAGCCAGCCCTGTCTTCACAAACAGGTGTAGGGAGAGTGAGGAGCCAGCCCTGTCTTCACAAACAGGTGTAAAAACTTAACAGAGCGTGTTCCTGTGTCTTGATTGCTGCTCTTGTGTTGTGCCCGTAAACAGGATTAGACAGTTGCTAATTGTCTACTCTTCTTCTAGGGGAAAAAAGGAAAAAATGTTGTTTATTTGACCTGAGGGACCACCATTTTGTGTGATGAATTACTAATAGCCTCCCAAGTACATGTGTACTGTATTGCTCATCAGCGTACTACATCAGTTTGTTCTGTTGTGTGTGTATGTGTGTATGTGTGTGTGTGTTTGTGCATTGTGTGTAATGTCTTGTAAATATAGGGCAGTTTAATGTTTCCTCTCCACTGTAATAGAAATATTAGCAGTTATGTGCTGGAGGGGAAGTGCTGGCCTGCAGTCTCACGCATGTGCTCACCAAAGCATACATGCAGATCCTAGGAGCATGCAAGCACACACACTAACACACGAACACACACACACATACACATACACACACACACATGCACACACGCGCACACACACACACAGTGATGGGTGATTGCACAGTAATAGTGATGGGTGGCTACATGGTAACACACACACACACACACGCACACACACACAGAAAAGCGGGAAGTTTTATGGTAACACAAACACACACACACATAAAATGCAATAGGTTGCTGCATGGTAACACAAGCGCACCCACACGCACACACAGCAATGAGTGGCTACACTGTAACACACACAGACACACACAGTGACAGCAGGCTGCTTCAGGCTAGGCTTCCAGCTGAGTTTTACAAACGCCAGGAGGCCAAACGTCATAGCAATCGTTAACCTCGCAAAACTCGTTAACACCACAGAGGTCGTTAACATCACAGAGCTCGTTAGCACCACCGAGCTTGTTAGCATCACAGGGGAACAGACAGTGGGTTTAAGTTCAGCAAAATATGGGATATGGGTAAGGATGAGCAGGGATACAATAGCATGGTGTGTGTGTTTTGTGTGTGTGTGTTGTGTGTGTGTGTGTGTGTGTGTGCGTGTGCGTGTGTGTGTGTGTGTGTGCCCAGACTCTGTGAACCAGAAACAATGTATGGGCATCCTGTACCCCTGACAGCTGTGGGGAGAGAGGACCAAAGAGCATCTCACAGAGCACCAAAGGAAGGGCTGAGCTACTGCTAAAGTGTCTGCTAAGAAGTTTAAACATAAGCACATTCAACATTAGAAAATGCAATATCTGTTAAACGTAAGCACATTCAACATGAGTAAATTCAATATCTGTTAAACGTAAGCACATTCAACATGAGCAAATGCAGTATCTTTCAACATAACTGATAGCACACATGGCGCTTATGAGAGTTGATTTGGATAAAAGCGTTTGCTAAGTGTAATATCATGTAATGTAACATGTGGTCTCTGTGTCATGTGTAAAGGCCATTTTAAGAGATATGAGATGTCTTGTATGTGCCCTTTCAAAAGCGATGTGGTGTTGATGTGGAGTCTGTGTCCCCTTTTAAAAGTGATGTGATCCCTGTGTCATATGCAGGCCCATGAACACTCCTCGCTCTGTGGAGGTCTGCTCCTCTATCAGATTCTTTATGACCTAAACAAGTGCCATTAATACTTTTGTCTGAAGATGTAAAAACTCCACACAAACTCCACACAAACTCTTATGAAATATGTAATAACAAACTCCACACAGACTCTTATGAAATATGTAATAACAAATTCTACACAAGCTCTTATGGAATATATAATAACTCCACACAAACCTGTAGACTTCCATCGAATATGTAATAAAGGAGGCTCAAACAAAAGACTAGCTCTTAGATTTATTTTGGATGGTCTACATTTGGCACCATTCTCTTGATGATAGCTCATATACTTTAAGTTGATGCAGTTTAGCTGTGACTTTATGTAAAAGGCCAACTAGTTAAGAAAGACAGTAAGATGACATATTTAAACAATTCTTAATAACAGTGGTTATAAATAAGGAATGTTGCAGGACACTGAAATCTTCCACTGTCTCCTACTGTACAGGGTGTAGTTGATAGGCTTCACCCTGTTTTATAGACAGTGTAATTACATGTGTTTCACTCACGGCAGATTAATTGGATTGTTATGACTCAGCAGGCCGGATGCTCCCATGACTCTTTAACCTTTTAGCAAATGAGTTTTTGAGATTCTAAAGTAGAATCTACAACGTTCTACAAGAACTTAACATTCTAAAACAAAATCGACAGAGTTGTACAAGAATGTAACATTTTAAACCAGAATCTACAATGTTCTACAGAAATGTTAGGTTCTGAAATTCCACACCCCCCCCCCCCCCCCAACCTTCCTGCCTCAGCAGTGTGAGTGGATGTTTTATATTATATTCCTATAATACAGGGTGCTTCTAAAAAAAATGCTTGGGTGCTTTTCAAAACACTGCCGCCGGTGTTTTTTTTCCTCCTTCCCCGGGTGGTTTTCAAGTTGAGAACATTTCTACTGTCCAACAAAAAGCATCCTACGTCAAGTGTTTTTTTCACAGCTGACCAATGAACGAGAGTTTGTGTCACAGTGAAAACTCTGACTGAAGTTCTTCATACAGACAAAACAGGAATGTTCGTTGCCATCCTCGTCGGCATCTAGCCTACGCCAAAACAAGAGCTAATTTTCTCTTCCTCGACACTGTAAATAACAGTAAGAGCTGCTAGTTAACACTGATACAAGTTAGCGTAACCTCTTTGATGCTGCAACGTACTTTCAGAAACTATTGTCATGGGGATAAAAAAAAAAGCTTGGTGCTTTTTTGAGGGAAAACCCTGACAGCTTTTTATCTTTTAAAAAAAACGCTCTGGTCAAGTGGTTTCTGTAATTAAAAAACTGTGAACACCCCCTGATAGTACGGGCCTAACGCTCAACCACCATGCAGTCTACTGAGCAGTGCTAGCTGCTGATTGACTAGCTACACAGTGACCAGAGGTTATCAACACTGTGAGATCTCTAGATCACACATTGATAAGAGTCATGATCAACACTATGTGTGATGATTAGATTCATAGAGGACACAATGACAGGAGGTAATCAACATGATGTGGGATATCTAGATGTACAGACCACACATTGACAGGAGGTGATTAACACTACAGAGGTGATTTAGATGCGAGGCCCCCTGTCTACTGTCTGTGCATATCTAATGAAGAGACTCTTTGTGGTTGGCTGAATTATGCACAAGCTTAATTTAATGAGATGCATCTACCTGTCTGTTTGTCTGTGTATTGCATCCATTCATGCATGCATCCCTCCATCCATCTATCCATCCATCCATCCATCCATCCATCCATCCATTCATCCATCCCTCCATGTGTGAGGCTAGTATGTGGGTGGAGTCAATGTGATGTGGGTGGGGCTAGCGTGGTGTGGCTGGCAGCAGTGCATTGTTTGTTGCAGCGTGTCTGTCATGACTAGTGTGGTGTGGGTGGAGTCCTTGTGATGTGGGTGGAGCCAGTGTGATTTGGGTGGAGCCAGTATGGTGTGTGTGTGGTGCAGTGTGTCTGTCATGACTCATGTGAAGTCATTGCTGAAGCAGTCCATAAAGGGCATGTAGGGTGAACCGCAGCCCCACAAGGCCACACATCATCCCCTCACCTGCCCCCCTTACATAGTCTTCCCCTGCTAACTACCCCACCACACATAATCTACCCCTGCTAACTACCCTACCATACTCCCTAATTTCCTTAAGGATCAATAAAGTAACTCTACTATACTCTACACATAATCTACTCCTGCTGCTAACTACCCCGTCTCACATAGTCTACCCCTGCTAAAAAAAACGCCACACATAATCTACCCCTGCTAACTACCCCACCACACTTCATCCACTCCTTCTAACTGCCCTGACACACATGACCTACCCCTGCTTACTGTCCCACCACAGATAATCTACCCCTCCTAACTGCCCTGTCACAGATCACCCAGCCTTGTTAGCACCACACATAATCTACCTCTGTTAACTGCAAATATGTCCTACCTTTCTCTCACATTCTCTCTCCCACTCTCATCCTTTGCCTCTTTTTCCCTCTCTCCCATTTTTCTTATATCTCTCTCCCATTTCCTCTCTTTTCCTCTCTCCCATTGCTCTCTCTGTTCTTTTCCCCTTATATGTATTTCAAGTTCTCATCACGTAGAGTTTGATTTAATTATTTGTTTGTTTGTTGCTGCAGTGCGAGGAGTCAGTATGTAAAAAGATGCTATTCTTACTTTTGAAGAAGATGTTAGCATCGTTACTGTTATTTGCCTCAGCTAACTATCCTGCTAACTCCATTCACACCTCTACCAACAACCCCTGCTACCTACCTCTACTAACTACCCTGCTAACCACCCCTATTTCCTACCTCTGCTAACTGCTACCCTGCTACCTACCTCTGCTAACTACCCTGCTAAATGCCCCTGCTAACTACCCTGCTAACTGCCCCTGCTTACTACCTCTGCTAACTACCCCAGCTACTTACCTCTACTATCTACCCTGCTGATTACTCTGCTTCCTACCTATGCTAACTACACTGCTAACTGCCCCTGCTAGCTACATCTACTAACTACCACTGTAATCTACCTGACCTCTGCTAACTACCCTACTAACTACCCCTGCTAACTACCCAACTAACTACCCCAGCTACTTACCTCTGCTAACTACCCTGCTAACTGTCCCTGCTAACTACCATTCTAACTGGCCCTGCTGACTACTAAACTAACTGCCCCTGCCAACTGCTCCTGCTA
Source organism: Coilia nasus (assembly GCA_027475355.1). NCBI lineage: Eukaryota > Metazoa > Chordata > Actinopteri > Clupeiformes > Engraulidae > Coilia > Coilia nasus. The sequence goes on from CM050211.1 coordinate 31,017,905, forward strand.
CCTACCTCTGCTAACTACCCCAGCTAACTACCCTGCTACCTGCCCATGAGCTGTTCTGTCGACTGGAATCCTTGCCAATGGTCAGTGGATGCTGAGTGGTAATATATGGGCCTCAGGACACACACACACACACACACATAGGGACTATGGACACTCCTTCTAACTGCCCTGACACACATGACCTACCCCTGCTTACTGTCCCACCACAGATAATCTACCCCTCCTAACTGCCCTGTCACAGATCACCCAGCCTTGTTAGCACCACACATAATCTACCTCTGTTAACTGCAAATATGTCCTACCTTTCTCTCACATTCTCTCTCCCACTCTCATCCTTTGCCTCTTTTTCCCTCTCTCCCATTTTTCTTATATCTCTCTCCCATTTCCTCTCTTTTCCTCTCTCCCATTGCTCTCTCTGTTCTTTTCCCCTTATATGTATTTCAAGTTCTCATCACGTAGAGTTTGATTTAATTATTTGTTTGTTTGTTGCTGCAGTGCGAGGAGTCAGTATGTAAAAAGATGCTATTCTTACTTTTGAAGAAGATGTTAGCATCGTTACTGTTATTTGCCTCAGCTAACTATCCTGCTAACTCCATTCACACCTCTACCAACAACCCCTGCTACCTACCTCTACTAACTACCCTGCTAACCACCCCTATTTCCTACCTCTGCTAACTGCTACCCTGCTACCTACCTCTGCTAACTACCCTGCTAAATGCCCCTGCTAACTACCCTGCTAACTGCCCCTGCTTACTACCTCTGCTAACTACCCCAGCTACTTACCTCTACTATCTACCCTGCTGATTACTCTGCTTCCTACCTATGCTAACTACACTGCTAACTGCCCCTGCTAGCTACATCTACTAACTACCACTGTAATCTACCTGACCTCTGCTAACTACCCTACTAACTACCCCTGCTAACTACCCAACTAACTACCCCAGCTACTTACCTCTGCTAACTACCCTGCTAACTGTCCCTGCTAACTACCATTCTAACTGGCCCTGCTGACTACTAAACTAACTGCCCCTGCCAACTGCTCCTGCTACCTACCTCTGCTAACTACCCCAGCTAACTACCCTGCTACCTGCCCATGAGCTGTTCTGTCGACTGGAATCCTTGCCAATGGTCAGTGGATGCTGAGTGGTAATATATGGGCCTCAGGACACACACACACACACACACATAGGGACTATGGACACATGAGCTAATGTATGGGGCTCAGGACACACACACACACACACACACACACACACACACAGGGACTTTGGACACATGCGCTAATATATGGGACTCAGGGTGCATGCAGGCACACAGACACACACACACACACACACACACACACGGCACACATGAGCTAATATATGGGGACGCTTTATCAACCCCACACAGCCTCAGGCAGCTGAGCCGTTAGATGGACAGGAGTAAGCAAGCAGCCAGTGAAGCGTACACATACACACAAACACACATACACACACACACACACACACACACAAACACACACACACACTCACACACCCTCTGCTCTGCTGTGGATTGTGTTGTTGCTGCTCATTAAAGAACACAGTCTGTTCCTTTCACATTACATCATGGTCTTTTCAGTGAAGTCCAGAACTGTCATGCAAATTAGTTTGTCCTTCCTGCTGCAGTTCATTCAGCATGCAGCCCAATACATACCCAGTCAGAGCAGTTCATTCAGCATGTAGCCCAATAGAGGCCCAATCAGAGCAGTTCATTCAGCATGTAGCCCAATAGAGGCCCAATCAGAGCAGTTCATTCAGCATGTAGCCCAATAGAGGCCCAATCAGAGCAGTTCATTCAGCATGTAGCCCAATAGAGGCCCAATCAGAGCAGGTTATTACAGCATGTAGCCCAATAGAGTGCCAATCAGAGCAGTTCATTCAGCATGTAGCCCAATGGAGGCCCGGTCAGAGCAGTTCATTCAACATGTAGCCCAATAGACACCCAATCAGAGCAGGTTATTACAGCATGTAGCCCAGTAGAGGCCCAATCAGAGCAGTTCATTCAGCATGTAGACCAATAGACACCCAATCAGAGCAGGTTATTACAGCATGTAGCCCAAAAGAGGCCCAATCAGAGCACTTCTTTAAAGCATGTAGCCTAATAGAAGGGTAGTAGCTGGGTCACAACAGAAGCCGGGCCGGGTCAAGAACAGATCAGAACCATAGCGGGCAGGGTCGATGTTGAATCAGAACCATAGCAGTGCCAGGGTCAAGAACAGGTCAGAACCATAGCGGGCAGGGTCGAAGATGAATCAGAACCATAGTGAGCAGGGTCGATGTTGAATCAAAACTATAGTGAGCAGGCTTGATGTTGAATCAGATCCATAACAGAACCACAGGAGGGCCAGGTTAAGGCCGAGTCAGAACCAGAGCAGTGCTAGGTTGAGGCCTGCCTGTGGGATTGATGGTGGAGTCTGCTGCTGTAAAGCTGACGCTAGAGAGCGTTTAAGTCACCGCCTGTGTGTGTGTGTGGATATGAGCATGTGTGTGTGTGGATATAAGCATGTGTGTGTGTGTGTGTCTGTGTGGATCTGTATGTGTGTGTGTGTGTGTGTGTGCGTGTGTGTGTGTGTGTGTGTGTGTGTGTGAATAACGTTTAAGTGACCACCTGTGTGTGTAGATATAAGCGTGTGTGTGTGTGTGTGTGTGTGTGTGTGTGTGTGTGTGTGTGTGTGTGTGTGTGTGTGTGTGTCGATTGGTGCATATATGTGTGTGTGTGTGTGTGTGTGTGTGTGTGTGTGTCGATTGGTGCATATATGTGTGTGTGTGTGTGTGTGTGTGGCAGCACAATGTGGCTCATGCCTTTGCACCTATTCAGCAGCTTGTGGAATGGATAGGGATCAGGCGAGTAAATAGCAGATGTGTTTGCTTGGGGCCTGTCCCAGTGGCCCAGGAGCAGGAGAGCTACACTCACTGTGAGGGGAACACGGAGCGCTTGAGGGGAACATGGAGATGTTTGAGGGGAACAGGGAGATGTTTGAGGGGAACAGGGAGATGTTTGAGGGGAACAGAGAGCCATTTGAGTGGAACTCGGAGCCGTTTGGCCATCAGGGAAAGATAATCCTTCTCACTCCGCATCTAGAACATTCTACAGAAACTGCAGCCCAGTGACATGCTTTTCTAAGACGCACTGGGCTCTTCATTACATAGTGTGTGTGTGTGTGTGTGTGTGTGTGTGTGTTTCTGTGTGTGTGTGTTTGTGTGTGTGTTTGTATGTGTGTG
>CM050211.1:31026149-31031149 GCA_027475355.1 Coilia nasus
TGAGATTCAGTGAAGAACAGGGCACACACACACACACACACACACACACACACACACACACACACACACACACAGCTCAGGATCCTAACACCAGTACAGACAGCACCCTAGAACCTACAGTAGCACTACAGAAGAACACTAATTAAACCTAACACCTGAGAACACTCCACTGTCTAGCACTTGTAAGGAACACTTCATTGCCTAGCAATGGTGAAGAACAAGAACAGCACTCTGGGCCTCCTCGGTAGGTTATGACTGTAAAAGAAACTCCTGCTCAGAGGTTGAAATAACTGGAGGGATTAGATGTACTCGGTTGGTTTGGCTGCACCAAAGCCCTGGTGCTGCCAATGGCCTGGTTAATGGGCCTGCCGGCGCCCAGCAGCGATGGCTAATTTAATTAGCACCAGCAGCAGGCAGCCAGAGCAGACTAGCGGCTTAGCCGCCGGGGAGGCAAGATGACCACCATGGCTAACCAATATGCCACACCGCCCCCGACTGAGCCCAGGTAATGACACACACACAAACACAGGTAACTTTACAGCATCCTGAAATATAGCTTTTCAATGTTAGAATACACACATACACACACATATAACGTTACAAAATACTAAAATATAGCCTACCTTTTTAATGTGTGAATACACACACACTTACACACGCACACAGCATGGTTTACATTTTCAGACAGTGCTGCAAGCAGTCAAGCGTTGTGGTGGTTCCTCCTCTCTGAGTGCAGACATCTGTCCCCTCATGAAGGTCACACAAATGGCCCAGATATAATTCCTCTCTTGGCTAGCCTGAACAAGTGGGCTGTGTGTGTGTGTGTGTGTGTGTGTGTGTGTGTGTGTGTGTGTGTGTGTGTGTGTAAGTAAGTGTGTGTGTGTGTGTATGTGGGTCTGTGTGTGCGTGTGTCTGTGTCTGTGTCTGTGTGTGTGTATGTGGGTCTGTGTGTGTGTGTGTGTGTGCGTGCGTGCGTGTGCGTGTGTGTCTGTGTTTCTGTCACATACAATTTAGAATGTCTCTGTACATTTCAGAGGGAGATACTGTATTTTCTGCTTCACTACATTTATTCGACAGCTCTACTTAATCCACCATTTAAAAAGAAGATTTTAAACAAGGGATCATTGGACACAAGGACTAAACAAGCTTTAAAGTACAAGACATTGTCAAAGATTCAGTCAGTGGTTTCTAACCATGTATGGCCTCTGGCATTGTGCAAAAGCCAGGGTGTATTAGGGATTTTCAATGCAGATGCATTTTAACTGTGAATGTTGTCAAGACTGTCACCAAATAGTGTTGCTCATCTTCTATCATGCTGTCATCTCAAGGAATGTTCTCATGATCCAATTTTATTGTCAAAAATCAAAGATGGAAGAGAAAATGTATTTTTTAAGTCCTTCATGGCTGAGTACCCATGTGACCCAAACTGGGGGGCGCATAAGGGGAAATAAACATGAAAGCTTTCCAGGGGCCAGTACTCAGACAGCGTGTGTTCTACTGTCCCATGCACTTAAAGGTCTCATTCCGTCAGAAAACCGTTCAGTACTTGCTCTTTTTCAAATACGACAGCTCACTCCGAGTTGCATATGCATGCTGCACGTGAGAATGTTACTCCACCCTGATTGCCTCCATTAGTCTGTGTTAGTCTGAGTGACGTAAGTTTGTTACATAGAAAAATCCATGCCACAGTTGTGATTACCGGAGGAGTCTCGTAGCAGCACACATTCACTTAGCGAAATATAGGTAAGTATTTGTGTTTGTTTAGTACGTTTAAAACTTTTATTTGGTGTGCTGTGACTGAATGGGCATTGAATGGTTCTAGCCTGTGACTAGCATAGCTAAACCTGTCATTCTCCCAGCTCCATCTCCTCCACCAAACTAAAACAGCCTGTAACATGAGCACTAAAGCATTTTTTTTTTTTCACTAAAACCAGCTCACATGGCATTCATTGATACTAGAGACCACCGCAGAATTAATGAAAAAATGATGCAATGAGACCTTTAAACACAGAGGTCTTCTGCCCCTCCCGCCCCGTGTACTTAGACAGAGTCCTGCTGCCCCTTGTACTACGTCCTAATCAGTAGCAATGGAGGAGATCCCATGGGTCTGAGTGCATCACACACCACACGTCGGTAAGGATATTAGTGCGTGTGCATCACACACATCAGTAAGGACATTATATTGGTGCGTTTGCATTACACGTCAGTAAGGATATGTATCAGTAAGGTTATCTGTGCGTTTGCATTACACGTCAGTAAGGATATGTATCAGTAAGGTTATCTGTGCGTTTGCATCACATATCACACGTCAGTAAGGGTATCGGTGCATTTGCTTGTTAAGCAGTTAAGTAACTGGGTCTTGGTTTGCAGATCTCAGTGTGTGTGTTCATGTGGGTGTGGGCAGTGGATCTGCATGTGTGTGTGTGTGTGCGCAAGCGTGTGTGCCAGGGCATAGGCAGTAAATCTGTGTGCGTGTGTGTGTGTGTGTGTGTGTGTGTGTTATTGTGTGTGTGCTGGTGTGCACGTGGCTCAGTGTGTGTGCGGGTGTGCATTTGTGTGTGTGTGTACGCATCTGTGTGTGTACGCATCTGTGTGTGTGTGCATCTGTGTGTGTGTGTGTACGCATCTGTGTGTGTGTGTATCGAAGGGTATGGGATGGCGCTTGGCCACATTTCTGCTGTAATTAGATTAGTGTGGAGGCCCTGGAGCTTGTGACAAGCTTCTGACTGGAATCAGTTGAGCAGTTTTACACACACACACACACACACACACAGGCGAGGGGAGTTGTCCCAGGCTTTCTGAGAGGAAAACACATTCTTTCTCTGCCTCTTCCTCTGTCTGTCTACTATACACTGTGTGTGTGTGTGTGTGTGTGTGTGTGTGTGTGTGTGTGTGCAAAATCAGTATGAAATCCTTTTCACTATTTTTCCTGTGTATGGTATGTGGCGTATAAAAATGATGGGATGGCTGTATAGTTAGCAGCATGCAGCTGTCACCTAACACCGATAAATAACTCATGCTAAACAGATGTGTTTAATACAATACACACATCCATTTACAGTAATGTGCTACAGTATACTGCATACAGTAGCATACGTAAATACACCCAACAGACATCAATCGAATTATTTCAGATTTCAAATGTGCTTATTGTAATAGAGCACACCATTCACTGCCTGCATTACAGTTTGCCAATGTTGGGTTGTGGAACCGGACTACAACAAAGGGGTTCCTCTGCTGTTCTAAGGGCAGAGGGTCAGATGATCTTTCGGTGCTAAGCAAGATGGACGTTCCTCCAGTCTCAGGTCCCTCCTCCTCCTCCTCCTTTCCTTTGTTATCGTTGATAACATTTGACACTTGTCACCACCCACAGCTCTCACCCTCAAGCTCATCAATAAACCAGCAGTCCGTAACTCACTCAGTCTCAGTTGCTCCATTATGACGGCTTCTTTAGGCAGCTAGTCATCGCAGATGCCAGGGCTAGCCATACCAGCCACCTCCTACATGGCAATCACAGCTTGCCACCTCCAACATAGCAACTACACCCAGACACCTCCAACATAGCAACCACAGCTAACCACCTCCAACATACAACCACAGCTAGCCACCTCCAACAAAGCAATCACAACTTGCTACCTCCAACATAGCAACCACAGCTAACCACCTCCAACATAGCAACTACAGCTAACCACCTCCAACATAGCAACCACAGCTAACCGCCTTCAACATAGCAACCACAGTCAGACACCAGGGCTAACCAGGCCAGCCACCTGCAACATAACAACCATAGCTAATCACCTCCAACATAGCAACCAAAGCCAGACATCTTCAACATAGCAACCACACCACAATCATATCGAATATAGTAGCCCCTGCTTGTCATTTTGTAATTCAGCAGCCAGACGTATCCACGTTTTCAGTAACAAAAGTACTTATAATACAGTGTAATACATCTAACATGGTGACATGCTGCTATGCTATTCTCAGCTAGCCACCCCAGACAAGCAGACCCAGCTAGGCACCAGTAGCACATTTCCAGGCTCAGGCACCTCTAACCCAACCACGTCAACTAGCCCCAGCCATGTGAAGCTACGTGCCTGTGCATGACCTCTGTGTGTTTCTGTCTGACCTCTTGGCCAGGACATCTTATGTCCCATTCAGACCGAATTGAGCGTGTACAGCACGTGAGCATGTACACCCCATGAGCGTATTGTGAACGTATTTGTATTCACACTGGGCATGTCTGCGTGTAGGGCGCATGAGCGGGAATTTAGCTGCCAGCCCTATCTTAAATGCACTATGTCAGTGCCTTTAAGTGCACATAGCCCTGTTGGCCAACACGTGCATTGATAGCACAGTTGACATGAATTGTATAGTTGTGCCATAGCTTTCAATAGGATTTTGGCTGAATACGCTCACATCACGCGCAGAAAAACATACTCGGTTTCTATTTTCTAGCTGCAGCCCGTATTCCGAGCATGTTTCATGTCCTAGCCGTGGGGGTGCCCCAGCCCTCACAGGCCCCAGTAGGCTGCCCTTGGGGTTGCCTGTATGAAACGGAGGACTGGGCAGGTCATCAGCGGTGGCGTAGGGTTTGGCAGTGGTCCCCTCCCAGGCTTAAGGGCAAACAGGTGTAGGTAGGGGGAGGATGAGATCGACGAGGAACATAAGGGGTGGCAGCAAGGGCATCCACCACACAACAGCAACTCTGGGTGAGGAAGAGGAAGAGGGGGGAGATGGGGATGAAGAGTGAGCTCCACACAACAGCAGCTCTGGGTGAGGAAGAGGAAGAGGAGGAAGATGTGGCATGGCAGTGGGGGATGTAATCTGGCCATAGAGGATGCAGGGAGAGGAGTGGAGAGGAGGATGCTGGGAGAGGAGTTAGAGAGGAGTGAAGAGGAGGATTCAGAGAGAGGAGTTAGAGAGGAGTGGAGAGGAGGATTCAGAGAGAGGAGTTAGAGAGGAGTGGAGTGGAGGATTCAGAGAGAGGAGTTAGAGAG
>CM050211.1:31041149-31043649 GCA_027475355.1 Coilia nasus
AGCAAAAGAAAGGAGAAGTTACCCCACCCGGCAGGTCTCCAGGGTACCAAACATGTGCTTTGACCTCAACGCTAAAGAGCCAGGCTTGTTGGTATGGCAGTCAGAGCCCACCCACAACCCTAGTGATGGTCACTCCATCACACTGCCTTCCCCTTCGGGAAGCGCACCCATGCGCTTCACACACTCAGGTGTCCCTCACGCATATCCCACCATACTTCTCCCATCCAGGGTGCCCCACACATACTGATGTTTCACCCATCACTGGGGTCCCTCACACTGGGGTCAACCTAACCTGGGGGTCCCTCATACAGCACACTCAATGGGTGCACCTCCGATGACCTCACGGCAAGCCATCCCACTTCTGACATCATTTGTAGCGAAGGGGAGGAAAAGTCACCCCACCCGGCTTCGAACCCGGGTCTCCGCGGTACCAAACGTGCTTGGAGGGGTGACTTCTCCTCTCCTTTGCTACAGTCTGCATGTAGGTATGTGTGTGTATCTGTGTATATGTGCATGTATGTGTGTTTTATTTTCTGCTCGTGGCACATGTATGTCTGAGCAGGAACTATGTGTATGTGTGTGTAAGTTGGTGTGTGTGTGTGTGTGTACTGAGCTGAGCTGAGCTGGTGAGTGTGTGCAGTCTGATGTGACTAATGCGAGGGGAAGAGTGCACACGCCTGCAGCAGCGTTACGTAAAGGTCATGCAGCACCATCACACACACACACACACACAGCCCTATCAACATGGCAGCCCAGTACACACACACACACACACATACACGTTCACACACACACAGCCCTATCAACATGGCAGCCCAGCACACACACACACACACACACACACACACACACACACACACACACACACACACACACACATACAGCCCTATCAACATGGCAGCCCTAAACACATGCAGACACACACACACACACAAACAAACTCTCTCTCTCTTTTCTCTCTTCAGGAGGTTCACACACGCATGCCCAGTCTTGAGGAGAATCACACACTCAATAGCAGATGCACATACACACAATCTATTGCGCTTGTACACTTGCTATATGCTTGCTGTATGTCAGGAATGTAAAATATGTTCTTTGTGTAAAAGACAGACATATACACACACACACACATACAAACACATACAGTGGTCTCACACACACACACACACACACACGTTTAAGAGCAGACCAGACGGTAATATCACTGGGGCAGAGTCTATAGACAGTGGCTGTGTGTGTGTGTGTGTGTGTGTGTGTGTGTCTGTGTGTGTGCCTGTGTGTGTGTGGAGACAGCTTCTGGGTGGTCAGATGGGTACATTCAGAATGATGAGTTTTAATTGCACCAGAATGACTCTGGTCAGTGGCATGCAAAGACAGCTCTCGGGTGGGCAGGCATATTGTGTGCGTGTGTGTGTGTGTGTGTGTGTTTGTGTGTGTGTGTGTGTGGGAGGAAGAGAGGCAGTGCCTGGTTGGGTTGGTAGGGCCTTCTGCCCAGCTTGCATGTCTTAATTGTGTGTGTGTGTGCATGTGTGTGTGTGTGTGTGTGTGTGTGTGTGTGTGTGTGTGGATGTGGCAGACAGATTAACAGACAGACAGACAGAGGAAGCAACGAAGATGAAAGACATAGAGAAATTAAGAGACTGAGGATGACAGGAGTTGAAAACAAGGAGCTCATATGTGTCAAAGAAAAAGAAGATTAAAAGAGAAGAGAGAGAAGAAGAGAAGGGCAGAGGAGAAGAAAGAACAGAGATGGAGAGAAAGACAGAAGAGGAGAAAAAGAGAAGAGAGAAAAAGAGGGAAAGATATTCCATTGAAGAGACTGAAATGAATAGAGTAGTGGTGTGCCGTTTGCGAAAGAATCATCTTTTTAACGAATCTTTGAAACAAACGAAGCAAACTGATTCTCCATGTCTGGCTCTCATTTGTTCTTTTGGTCATTGTTCACAAGAGTCAGAGCTGTCACTTAGCACGTCTCGTTCAGTGGCCGTGGCAGAGACAGCCAGCCAGTAATATGTCATTGTCTGAAACGAATCTTAAACATTGCTTTCAAAAGTATTCAGTAAGTTATTCTTTAAAAATCAGTGGTCTCAAATGTTCTTTCCCTTTCCAGCCAATTAAAGCATAGCAACCGTTACCAGGAGTATGCACATCAAACGTGATTCACGAACAATAGGACGTTTCTGACCATCATTAACTTCGCTACTCTTGGTGTTGTGAAAGCAGTTGGAGAAGCAAAGTGGAGAAGGGACGAATCAATCAGAGACTCGTTCATGATTCACAACTTATTCTTTTTTACCGTGTCATTCTTTGGGGCATGCACAAAACATGTTGTTCGAATGAACGAATAAATGATCAAACTGAACAAATGATTAGTTTTGATGAACTGAACAACAAGGAGTTCCCAGCAAAGAATTGCACTGCCCATTAGTAGAGTAGAGTGATGAGAAGCGAGAATAAACTGAGAGATGGAGAGAGATGGATGAAAACATTCAGACACAGG
>CM050211.1:31071149-31076149 GCA_027475355.1 Coilia nasus
ATTATAACACTGTTACCCCATTATAACACTATTACCCCATTATAACACTTTTACCCCATTATAACACTATTACTACACTATTACCCCATTACTACACTATCACCCCATTATATCACTATTACTACACTATTACCCCATTATAACACTATTACTACACTATTACCCCATTACTACACGTTTACCTCATTACTACACTATTACCCCATTATAACACTATTACTACACTATTACCCCATTACTACACGTTTACCTCATTACTACACTATTACCCCATTATAACACTATTACTACACATTTACTACACTGTTACTCCATCCCTACACTATTACCCCATTACGTCACTGGTGCTGTTATGGCCATGTCCTCTAGTGCTGTTATGGCGGTCTCCTCATACATCCCCAGAGTTACCCCATTACTCCACTATTACCCCATTATTCCTCTATTACCCCATTACTCCAGTATTACCATATTACTACCCTATTACCCCATTACTCCACTATTACCCCATTACTCCACTATTACCCCATTACTACCCTATTACCCCATTACTGCACTATTACCCCATTACTGCACTATTACCCCATTACTGCACTATTACCTCACTGGTGCTGTTATGGCCTTGTCCTCTAGTGCTGTTATGGCCGTGTCCTCATGTATCCCTAGGCACTGTACAAGGAGACTTCGAGAGCAGCAGACTGTGTAGAGGCTGGAGGCAGTAAGGTCGTCTGACACCAGAAGAGAAATATTACAGAGGCCGTCTAAGACTGGCATACAGGTATTACAGAGGCCGTCTAAGACTGGCATACAGATATTACAGAGGCCATCTAAGACTGGCATACAGGTATTACAGAGGCCATCTAAGACTGGCATACAGATATTACAGAGGCTGTCTGATACCAGAAGAGAAATATTACAGAGGCCATCTAAGACTGGAATAGAGATGTTACAGAGGCCGTGTGAGACTGGAATACAGATGTTACAAAGGCTGTGTGAGACTGGAATACGGATGTTACAGAGGTGTTAGGAGTAAGAGCTACTCTCCCTCTCTCTCTCAGTCTCCTGGCAGCTCTGTCCTCACCATGCTCTTCCTTTTCATATTCACTTTGTTTTGGGTGGGTGCTCATCCCCACCTTTCTCTTTGTCTTGCATGTCTCATTTATGCTCATTAAAAGGCTTATTTTCTAACACTCTGCTGTCTGTCTCCATTTAATCTTGGAGCCTACAAGGCGAGGCAACAGTTGGGGAGAGGGTAACTATGGAGACAGACTGTGTTGGGGAGAGGGTAACTATGGAGACAGACTGTTGGGGAGAGGGTAACTATGGAGACAAATTGCTGGGGAGAAGGTAACTATGGAGACAGACTGTGTTGTGTTGGGGATAGGGTAACTATGGAGACTGACTGTGTTGGGGGGAGGGTAACTATGGAGACAAACTGTGTTAGGGAGGGTAACTATGGAGACAGACTGTGTTGGGGAGACGGTAACTATGGAGACAGACTGTGTTTGCTCCTCAGTGGGTACCAGGGTGTGTTGCGTAAGTGTGTGTGTTGGATAAGTGCGTGTTTTGGTGTGTGTTAATGTGTGTATTAGTGAAGACTTTAGTCCCAGGTAGTGTCAGTGGGTACCTGTATGTGTTGCGTAAGTGTGTGTGTGCTGGGAGGTCTGGCAGACTCCACTTCGTCATTATAAAGCAGTTTGTCACACAGAGAAAAAGTTTACGGAACAGGGCTCTGTGTGTGTGTGTGTGTGCGTGCGTGTGTGTGTGTGTGTGTGTGTGTGTATCTGTGTGTGCGTGTGTTGGTACTTAATGTGATGCACTCCTGATGACAGCCTGGTAGGTGAAAGACATTACTCTCTAAGCTCAGGAGAAGGGTGAGATCAGGTAAGCGCTCTGGATCGAGTCCATTTCAACACACACACACACACGCACACACACGCACACACACACACACACACACACACACACACACACACACACACACCCATCCTCACAGGCTCTACCTTACATCATCTTCACTAAGGGGAGGGACAGGCCCCACATGACATCATCCTAACTGATGGGAGGGGGGGCACACAGACACACTCACACACACACACACACACACACACACACACACACACACACACACACACACACACACACAAACCCAGTTTTGGGACCTTGGTTTGAGGTTATGGATAAAAGCCTCATTGCAGATTGTTGATGTCATAGCACTGCAAGCTTTCACAGCCCTACAGCAGCACCAGGACACTGGCTAGATTCATCGTCTGTGGTTGCTATGACTACCTGCATAACAGAATGGCTCATGGTCATTGGCTGTTTCTACTGTAATGTTACACATGGTCACAACATGACAGTACACGCAGCCAGACTGAGACCGTGCAGACACTCAGGAACATAGAACTTTAGAATTGCTATTCTGTTGCAGAGGCGGGGCTTATTTACTGAGAGCTCAGAGGACAGAGATGACAGGCCATCATTCATCCCAGACACACACACACAGATACATACACACACACACACACAGGTACACCCACCCCACACACACACACACACACAGATACACACCCACACACACACACACAGTGTACTCACATATACTGACACATGCACACTAGATTGCAGTTCAGGCTGCATATTTCTGTCCAAATCTGACCCCCATATGAGAGAGCCACAACCACACCTGACCTCCACAGGCATAGGCAATGCACACACACACACACACACACACACACACACACACACACACACACACACACACACACTCACTCACTCACTCACTCACTCACTCACTCACTCACTCACTCACTCACTCACTTTGCCTTTTCTGAAATGTTCCTAAATGAATAATTAACAGAAGAGCTAATAGTCATCAGTTAGCTAAAGATGAAGATGTGGTTTTTAATGGTTTGCTCTTGAAGGGCATTGATGAAGTGGGTTTGTAGATGTCCTTAAGCATTTAGTATGGCCTACAGCAATAAAGTGTGTATGTGTATGTGTGTGTGTGTATGTGTGTGTGTGTGTGTGTGTGTGTGTGTGTGTGTGTGTGTGTGTGTGCGCGTGTCTGTGCAGGGGCTGCCCAATGCCTCCAGAGATGCCCATGATGAGGGGAGTGTGTGTGTGTGTGTGTGTGTGTGTGTACGTGTGTACGTGTGTACACTTGCTTCTATGTACTCTTACTATTGTGCTTCTGTGTGTGTATGTGTTTGTGTTTGTGTGTGTGTGTGTGTGTGCAGAGGCTGCCCAATGGCTCCATAGACGTGCATGAGGAGGGGGGGCGGAGCCTGGAGCTGCAGGAGATGCTGGAGAAGGCCAATCAGGAGCTGGCGCAGAGCCGCGAGCGATCGAGCATGCTCAGTACGCGCGTTGCTGACCTGGAGGCGGAGCTAGCCAACGCCCGCAAAGACCTGCTCAAGACAGAGGAACTGTCAATCAAACACCAGAGGGACATACGCGAGGTCAGAGCACATACACATTACATTACATTACATTACACTTAGCAGACGCTTTTATCCAAAGCGACTTACAAAAGGAGGACATAATAGCAAACAGATGTGTAGAGAACATCGAAGGTACCTATGTAAAGAGATGGTTAGTAGAATTTGGTTTTGTTAAGCAGTCTCGGAAAAGAAGGGTCTTCACAAGCTTTTTGAAGGTCGAGAGGGAAGTTGCTGCTCTTGTAGGGACTGGTAGGTTGTTCCACAACTGAGGGACAACAACCGAGAAAAGTTTGGAGTGACCTCGCTTTGTCTTGGGAGAGGGTACGGCCAGGCGGTTCGTATTGGAGGATCGCAGCATTCTGGACGGGATGTAAGCATTCAGTATGACGTTGAGATAGGTGTAGGCAGATCCAGAAGTGACTTTGTAGGCTAGAGTCAAAGCTTTGTGTTGAATTCTGGCAGCCACTGGGAGCCAATGCAGGTTGATGAAGAGAGGAGTGACATGCGACCTTTTGGGTTGATTGAAAACCAGTCGTGCTGCTGCATTCTGAACCATTTGCAATGGTTTGATTGCACAAGCAGGAAGGCCAACCAGAAGGGCGTTGCAATAGTCGAGGCGAGAGATGACCATAGCCTGAACCAGGAGCTGAGTAGCATATTGGGTCAGGTTTTCTAATGTTATATAGCGCATAACGGCCCGACCGCGCTACGGAGGCAATGTGGTCAGAAAAAGATAGCCGGTCATCAATCACGACGCCGAGGTTTTTAGCAACCTTGTTTGGCGCAATCGTGACAGTGTCCATATTCAGGCTGATATCATGGTGGATTGACTCCTGGGCTGGGATCACCAGGAGTTCAGTCTTGGACAGATTGAGCTGGAGGTGGTGTTCCTTCATCCATGCGGAAAGTGCGGAGAGACAGGCAGAGATGCGTGCAGAGACCGTGGTGTCATCTGGTCGAAACGACAAATACAGCTGTGTATCATCAGCATAGCAGTGATAGGAGAAGCCGTGTGAGCGGATGACGCGGCCCAGCGAGGTGGTGTAGATGGCAAAGAGAAGGGGGCCCAGCACCGACCCTTGGGGAACACCTGTGGAGAGAGTGTGAGTTGATGACAGTTGTCCTTGCCAAGACACTTTAAAGGAGCGTCCAGTGAGGTAGGATGTAAACCAGGAGTGTGCTATGCCTGTGATGCCTATGTGTGAGAGTGTAGTTAGCAGTATGCTGTGGTTGACTGTATCGAAGGCTGCCGATAAGTCGAGTAGGATAAGTACTGATGATTGTCCTTCAGTTCTGGCTACTCTGAGGGCTTCTGTGACGGAAAGCATTGCTGTTTCAGTGGAGTGGCTGCTTCTAAAGCCAGACTGCTTCGGGTCAAGTAGGTCGTTCTGGGTGAGGAAATTAACTACCTGATTAGAGACCGCCCTCTCGATGGCTTTCGAAAGGAAGGGAAGCAGTGAGACCGGCCGATAGTTCTCCACCTGGGCGGGGTTGAGTGTGGTCTTTTTGAGCAGTGGTGTGACCCTAGCCTGTTTGAAGGCATCTGGAACTATACCTGAT
>CM050211.1:31086149-31096149 GCA_027475355.1 Coilia nasus
GGTTGACATGCAGCACTACACTGTCACACTCCCAGAGAAGCACACACACACCAACAAACACCCACACATACCCACTCATACACAAACACACACACAAACACACATAAACACCTACAGACACGCACACACCCACAGACATACACACACACACACACCCATTCACCTACAAGCCTACTGATTGCCATGTAGCACTACACTGCCACACTCTCAGCACACACACACACACTGCACACACACACCCACAAACACTCACACATACCCACTCATACACAAACACACACACATACACATACAAACACACATAAATACCCACAGACACCCATACTCACCCACAGACACACACACACACACCCATAGAGAGAGGACCTGAGAGGAAGCAGTCAGCTGCAGACAGGAGCATGTGGGAGTAAATACTGTAGAATAGTTGCACTCAAAATGACGTGAGTTAAACTTTTTATTGCCTCTTCCATCTCTCCCTTTCTCACTGTTCCTCTCTTCCACCATCTGTGCATCCCCCTCTGTCTCTCTCTTGTCTCTGTGCTGACACACACACACACACACTCTATCTCTCTCCCACACACACACAAACACACACGCACACACACACAGGCTCGTCAGCGGGAGAAGATGAATGAGGAACACAACAAGCGTCTGTCAGACACAGTGGACCGCCTGCTCACAGAGTCCAACGAGAGGCTCCAGCTACACCTCAAGGAGCGCATGGCCGCCCTGGAGGATAAGGTAACACACACACACACACACACACACACACACACACACACACACACACCTCAAGGAGCGCATGGCCACCCTGGAGGATAAGGTAACACACACACACACACACACACACACACACACACACCTCAAGGAGCGCATGGCCGCACTGGAGGATAAGGTAACACACAAACACACACACACACACACACACACACACACACACACACACCTCAAGGAGCGCATGGCCACCCTGGAGGATAAGGTAACACACACACACACACACACACACACACCTCAAGGAGCGCATGGCCGCACTGGAGGATAAGGTAACACACACACACACACACACACACACACACACCTCAAGGAGCGCATGGCCACCCTGGAGGATAAGGTAACACACACACACACACACACACCTCAAGGAGCGCATGGCTGCACTGGAGGATAAGGTAACACACACACACACACACACACACACACACACACACACACGCATGCACACACACCTCAAGGAGCACATGGCCGCACTGGAGGATAAGGTAACACACACACACACACACACACACATACACACACATACACACACACACACGCACACACATGCACACACACCTCAAGCAGTGCATGGCCGCACTGGAGGATAAGGTAACACACACACACACACACACACACACACACACACACACACACACACACACACACACACACACACACACACCTCAAGGAGCGCACTTCAAGGAGTGCATGGCCTCACTGGAGGATATACTGTAGTAACACACACACACACCTGAAGGAGCGCATGGCCTCACTGGAGGATAAGGTAACACACACACACACACACACACACACACACACACACACACACACACACATACACACCTAAAGGATCACATGGCTGCACTGGAGGGTATCAGATTTTGCATGACAGAACCAGTCAATTGCACTTTTCTTATTATTGTCTTTCATTTTCATCTTCCCCCTCTCCCTCTCTCCCCACCCCCTCTTCCTCCCTCTCTGTTTCTTTCTCTCTCTCTCTTCCCTCTTCCCCCCCTCTTCCTCCAGAATGCCCTCATCCATGACCTGGAGAGATGCCAAAAACAGCTCGAGGAGTTTCACCACACTAAGGTAGGAATCTAGTGTTCACTACCAGACTGAGGTCGGAGGCTAGTGTTGGTTACCACACTAAGGTACAGTAGTAGGCTAGTGTTCACTACTACACTAGAAATCTAGTGTTCACTACCAGACTAAGGTAGGAGGCTGGTGTTAATTCGTATCATTGTGCTGTGTGAACCCCTAATTCAGTATTGATCAGTGTGTCACTGTGCTGTGTGAAGCTCTAATTTAGGGTTGGTCCATATGACATTGTGCTGTGTGAACCCCTAATTCAGTATTGATCAGTGTGTGACTGTGCTGTGTGAAGCTCTAATTTAGGGTTGGTCCATATGACATTGTGCTGTGTGAACCCCTAATTCAGTGTTGATCGTATGTGACCATAGGAGCGGCTGATTGGAGAGATCGAGAAGCTTCGCTCGGAGATCGACCACCTCAAACGCAGAAGTGGTGTATTTGGAGACGGAACACACTCACGGTACCTCTCCTGGTCAAAAGCATGCACACACACACACCAAACACACACACACACACACATATAGATGCTAATATAAGGACATCGAAAATAAGTCTGCCAATGACCGGGACAAACCTGGTCAGCAGTCAGTCGCAGATTGCTGAAAAGCTATTTTATGGGGCGCCTAACGCTTTGGGACATAACGAGGGGACCTTCCTCTTGATGACTGGCTGTTAGGGGACTATGGCTTTCCACTAAAAGCATGGTTAATGACACACAAGCTCCAAAAAGATCTCCAGTTGCATACCGCTTAGCTCTTTTGAGTAGCCTAATGTAATGATTTACTAAGTGCAAAGACACAAAGACTGGAAAATATTTCATAATAATGCACATTTATTGAACAATCTGTTTCTTTTTTAAATAAACACATACACACTGTTTATAACCAAAGGGAAATTACGTGTTTTACACAAGTAAGTGAAAAAAACAGACCTAAAAAAAAAAGTCAAAATAACGACTGCATGGGGGTTTTGGTGGGTTTCTTCCATCCCTGGAGATAAGCTGCTCACACGGCTTCACCTCACACACAAGCAGATCAGTTTCTTCCAGTCAGAAGTTCTCCTGACATTCAGGCAAATCTGCCATTGTAATAACAACACGCCATAGAACAACCGCTACTGGGTTTTAAAGGGGATGATAATATACACACTGGTTGTTTTATCGCATGTTACAGCCCAAACACACCTACGATTAATTAAGCAACTTACGACCAACCCTTTTGAACCATGCGACAGGTGTAATGATCGCTATTCCTGTCGTCAAAATGCCATATTGCCTCGGGACTGGCCCCAAAGCAACTTATGCGACAGACTTCAGCCAATGCATATATCATCATAAAAATAGAGGCCAATGTGTTTCTGGTTGACAGGAGGGTATGTTGCTGTAACAGTGTTCATTGTCCATCTGTTTCCTCTGTCTACTCCCACGTCCAGCTCCCACCTGAGCGCTCACACACACACACACACACACACACACACACACACACACACACACACACACACACACACACGGTTTTGACTGTGCCTCTACCTCACAGTTCTCATCTGGGCAGTCTGTCTGACCTGCGCTACTCTCTGGTGGAGGGGCAGGAACACACCCATAGACACACTCACAGACACGCACACACACACATGCACACACACACACACACACACACACACACACACACACACACACACACACACACGGTGTTGACTGTGTCTCTACCCTACAGCTCTCATCTGGGCAGTCTGTCTGACCTGCGCTACTCTCTGGTGGAGGGACAGGATCACACCCATAGACACACTCACAGACACGCACACACACACACGCACACACACACACACACACACACACACACACACGGTGTTGACTGTGTCTCTACCCTACAGCTCTCATCTGGGCAGTCTGTCTGACCTGCGCTACTCTCTGGTGGAGGGACAGGATCACACACACTACGGCTCCACCTCAGTCATCCGCCGCTCACAGAAGGGACGCAAGGTGTGTGTCACACTAAAACACACACACACACACACACACACACACACACACACAGAAGGGATGCATGCTGCCACTCAGGTACAATCCCAACAAGGTGTGTGTGACAACACACACACACACAGAAGGGACCCATGCTGCCACCCAGGTATGACCCGAACAAGTTGTGTGTGACACTAACACACACACATACACACACTAAACTGTTGTGGACATTTGTAACCACTGACATCCAGGAACTTTGAGCTGTCCCCTTGGTAACAAATCTAGCTGGTGAAAACAAAACTACAACCCGACTGCAAGTCAAGTCAAGTCAAGTAGGTTTTTATTGTCGTTTCAGCCATATACACAGTACATAGTGAGACGACACAACGTTTCACTGGGAACAATTGGTGGTACACGTAACTGTTAAAACACAGTATAGACAAGACAGATACATAATAGTGCCTACATACACTATTGAGGGACTACACAGATTCACTTCACCCACTCACACACGCACTCACACACACGACTACACACGCACGCTTACACTCTCCTGTACACATCTGTACATACAGTACAACACAGTAGTGAACAATACAACACAGTTGTAAACAAGGCAGGTCAAGTTTGCAGGTGACCTAGAACAAACACTCTAGACAGGGCATGGCTTTTAGCAGAGCACTGTGGCTAGTGGTGTGATTTGTAAACAGTAGACTGTTCTACATAAATATAAATAATAGCAGCAAGGCTAGTAGTATGATTTGTAAACAAAAGACTATTCTAAATAAATATAAGTAGTAGCAGCAGAAAAGTGCGGGGGCATAAGGTGCAGTATGCTGTGATGCACTGGTTTGCAACCTGAGTTACTAAGAAATTACAGTCCAAAAATATTGCCCTACAGGTTATTCAGCAGTCTGACTGCCTGCGGGAAGAAGCTCTTCCCCATTCTTGAGGT
Source organism: Coilia nasus (assembly GCA_027475355.1). Lineage (NCBI taxonomy): Eukaryota > Metazoa > Chordata > Actinopteri > Clupeiformes > Engraulidae > Coilia > Coilia nasus. The sequence continues at coordinate 31,090,913 of CM050211.1, forward strand.
GCGGGCAGTGATGCTGCGGAACCTTCTACCAGATGGTAGTAAGGTGAATAGTCCATGGGAGGGATGGGAAGTGTCTCTGATGATGTTCCTGGCTTTACGCAGACAGCGGGAGCTGTAGATGTCTGAGAGGGGGGGCAGAGAGACTCCAGTAATCTTTTCGGCTGTCCTCACAATCCACTGCAGGGCCTTACGGTCTGCAGCGGTGCAGTTGCCGAACCACGCTGTGATGGCGCCGCTGAGGATGCTCTCAATCGTCCCTCTGTAGAAGGTTGTGAGGATGGAGGTTGGGAGATTAGCTTTACGCAGTCTTCTCAGAAAGTACAGACGCTGCTGGGCTTTCTTTGTGATGCAAGCCACTGCTGGGCTTTCTTTGTGATGCAAGCCACTGAAATCAGGTACCTGCTGGTGTTTTGTACAAGCAGAATCCCAGTCGCACAGCATCATGTTTGCATTTGTATCTCTGTTCTGCTTCTCCTTTAGGGAGTGACAATAACCATATGCCAATCTGACAGCTGCATTTGGTTGCTTGCGGGTTTGTTTTCACTGTAGCCTGTCTACATACGTTTTGTTTTCACCGAGCTAAACTGGATGTCGGTGGTTACAAATACCAGTGTGTGTGTGTGTGTGTGTGTGTGTGTGTGTGTGTGTGTGTGTGTGTGTGTGTGTGTGTGTGTGTGTGTCTGCTAGCCTAGACGACAGTGTGTCTCTGTGTGTCTGCTAGCCTAGGCGCCAGTGCTCAGTTTAACATGCAGACGGCCTTGACTGCTGATCCACCAAGGTCTTATGTGTGTGGTGTGTGTGTGTGTGTGTCTGCGTGGGTGTGTGTGTGTGTGTGTGTGTGTGTGGGTGTGGGTGTGTGTGTGGGTGTGTGTGTGGGTGGGTGGGTGGTGCACTGATTCATCCAAAGTCTGACAGTGAAACAGATCCCCACTCCTCAACTCCTACCCATGTCAGCACTGCCCTGCTGTGTGTGTGTGTGTGTGTGTGTGTGTGTGTGTGTGTGTGTGTGTGTGTGTGTGTGTGTGTGTGTGTGTGTGTGTGTGTGTGTGTGTTACAAACACAAACTCACTCTGACATGCACACACTTGCATACAAAAACACATTACAAATAGACACATGTCCACACATGCACGCACAGTCACATGCACAAACACACATACTTTCATACACGCACACACAGACACACACACACAGAGAAACAGATCTGAGACACACATGCAAACACACACTAGTAATAGATCTGGGTAGATAAGTGTGAAGTCAGCCACATTATCTTTCTTATTGATGTGAAGTCAGCTACATTATCTTTCTTATTCCCACTTCCCTCTCTTTCCCCCGGTAGGACTGGGAGCGTTCACAGCCGTCGAGTCTGCGTGCGAGCCGTTCGCACCTGCTGGAGAGCGACATTGAGCTGTCGGACCTGGATGATGAGGACCGCGAGACCATCTTCAGCTCGGGAGACATGCTGTCCCCTAGTGGCCACTCCGACGCCCAGACACTTGCCCTCATGCTGCAGCAGCAGCTCGATGCCATCAACGAGGAGATCAGGTGAGAGACACACACCTTTAACGAGATAACACACCTTAACGAGGAGATCAGGTGAGACACACACACCTTTAATGAGATAACGCACCTTAACGAGGCGATCAGGTGAGACACACACACCTTTAACGAGATAACACACCTTAACGAGGCAATCTGGTGGGACACACACACCTTTAATGAGATAACACACCTTAACGAGGCGATCAGGTGAGACACACACACCTTTAACGAGATAACACACCTTAACGAGGAGATCAGGTGAAGACACAACTTTAACGAGGAGATCAGGTGAGACACACACACCTTTAACGAGATAATACACCTTAACACAGAGATCAGGTGAAGACACACCTTTAACGAGGAGATCAGGTGAGACACACACACCTTTAACAAGATAACACACCTTAACAAGGAGATCAGGTGAGACACACACCTTTAACGAGATAATACACCTTAATGAGGAGATCAGGTGAGACACAGACACTTTAACAAGGTAACACACCTTAACGAGGAGATCAGGTGAGACACTCCTTTAATGAGATAACACACCTTAACGAGGAGATCAGGTGAGACACACACACACCTTTAATGAGATCAGGTAAGGTGACGTGTGTCTTCCTCCCTCTCTCCCTCTCTTGCTCTCTCTCCCTCTGTCTCCCTCTCCCTCCCTTCCTCCCTCCCTCTCTCTCTCCCTCTTTCCTTCTGTCTCTCCCCTTTCTACCTCCGTCTCCCTCTCTCTCTCTTTCCCTCTCTCCCTCTCCCTCCCTCTCCCTCTCTCTCCCTCCCTCTCCCTCTCTCTCTCTCTCCCTCTCCCTCCCTCCCTCCCTTTCTCCCTTCCTGTCTCTCCCTGTCCCTCTCTCTCTCTCTGTCTCCCTCCATCTCTCTCCCTCTCTCTCCTTCTCTCCCTCCCTCCTCAGGATGATCCAGGTGGAGAAGGAGTCTGCGGAGCTGCGTGCAGACGAGATTGAGAACCGTGTGAACAGCGGCAGTATGGACGGCCTCAACGTCACGCTCAGGCCCCGCCCCTCCATCCCCACCTCCGTCACTGCGCTCTCATTGGCCAGCTCCTCACCGCCCGTCAGCGGACGCTCCACCCCCAAGATGGCCTCCCGCTCCACCGCCCATGAGCTTGGCATCATGACCCTGGTGCGGCCACACACACATACACACACACACACACACACACACACACACACACACACACACACACACACACACACACACCACACCTACACACACACACACATCCACACACACACACGCGCGCGCTCACATACAAACGCATGCAGATAGATATACTCCATACACACACACAGTACATGGACATGCACACACACACACACAGACACACACACACACACACACATGAAGACCAATTCATCTTCACATCTCTTAACTACCATTTAAGAGTCTTGTTAAATTTTAATGCCTCTCATAAATTATACATGTGGGATAATACCGTAAGGCTGAATCCCTCTTCTAAAGCCGCTCCCAGCACTCCTTCAGATAGTGACTCTGCTATCAGTCTTGGGTCATCTCTTTTTAGCAGTTATAAACTTCTTTTTTTAAGCTTACTACTAACATTTCTAATTACTAACAATAATATTGACATAACCAGATGTGTATCCTTGAAAGACCATACAATAAGGCATAGTGCTTTCATCCACCAATGAGAGTGTTTCTGAGCACACCACGTACCAATGAGAGTGTGCCTGAGCACACCACGCACCAATGAGAATGTGTCTGAGCACACCACGCACCAATAGGAGTGTTTCTGAGCACACCACGCACCAATGAGAGTGTGTCTGAGCACACCACGCACCAATGACAGTGTGCCTGAGCACACCACACACCAATTAGAGTGTGTCTGAGCACACCACACACCAATTAGAGTGTGTCTGAGCACACCACGCACCAATGAGAGTGTGTCTGAGCACACCACACACCAATTACAGTGTGTCTGAGCACACCACGCACCAATGGGAGTGTGTCTGAGCACACCACGCACCAATGGGAGTGTGTCTGAGCACACCACGCACCAATGAGAGTGTGCCTGAGCACACCACGCACCAATGAGAGTGTGCCTGAGCACACCACACACCAATTACAGTGTGTTTGAATACTGTAAATGTGATGGTAACCCCCACCCATCCACAGTGCTGCTGCTCCACACACCTGCTAATCTGTGTGTGTCTGCAGCTCTGTCTCCTCCACTCTGTCTGGCTCAGGATGCTCGGCTATGCATTAATGCTGTCTGCTCCGCCTGTCTGTCTGGCTCAGGATGCTCGGCTATACATTAATGCTGTCTGCTCCGCCTGTCTGTCTGGCTCAGGATGCTCGGCTATGCATTAATGCTGTCTGCTCCGCCTGTCTGTTTGACTCAGGATGCTCGGCTATGCATTAATGCTGTCTGCTCCGCCTGTCTGTCTGGCTCAGGATGCTCGGCTATACATTAATGCTGTCTGCTCCGCCTGTCTGTCTGGCTCAGGATGCTCGGCTATACATTAATGCTGTCTGCTCCGCCTGTCTGTCTGGCTCAGGATGCTCGGCTATACATTAATGCTGTCTGCTCCGCCTGTCTGTCTGGCTCAGGATGCTCGGCTATACATTAATGCTGTCTGCTCCGCCTGTCTGTCTGGCTCAGGATGCTCGGCTATGCATTAATGCTGTCTGCTCCGCCTGTCTGTTTGACTCAAGATGCTCGGCTATGCATTAATGCTGTCTGCTCCGCCTGTCTGTCTGGCTCAGGATGCTCGGCTATACATTAATGCTGTCTGCTCCGCCTGTCTGTCTGGCTCAGGATGCTCGGCTATACATTAATGCTGTCTGCTCCGCCTGTCTGTCTGGCTCAGGATGCTCGGCTATACATTAATGCTGTCTGCTCCGCCTGTCTGTCTGGCTCAGGATGCTCGGCTATGCATTAATGCTGTCTGCTCCGCCTGTCTGTTTGGCTCAAGATGCTCGGCTATGCATTAATGCTGTCTGCTCCGCCTGTCTGTCTGGCTCAGGATGCTCGGCTATACATTAATGCTGTCTGCTCCGCCTGTCTGTCTGGCTCAGGATGCTCGGCTATGCATTAATGCTGTCTGCTCCGCCTGTCTGTCTGGCTCAAGATGCTCTGCTGGCGGTTAATACTGACTGCTCCTCCTCCCTTTTAAGTTTTACTTACCTTTTAGTGGTCGCGTGTGTGTGTGTGTGTGTGTGTGTGTGTGTGTGTGTGCTTGTAATTGTGTGGGAGCTGTAAGATCAACTTCTTATCTGACATGACATGAATTTAATCTGCTGGTTTGCCTGTCTCTCCTCCATCGCTCTCCTCTCTCTCTGTCTCTTCCTCTCCTCTCTTTTTCTCCTCTCCTCTCTTTGCCCCCATCTGTCTCTCTCTCTCTGCTATCAGCCAAGTGACTTAAGGAAACACCGCAGGAAAGTAGCAGTAAGTGTCGTCTCCTAATCTCCGCTCAACAAAAGCCTTAGGAGGATGTGTGTGTGTGTGTGTACCACTGAGAACATGCTTTTTAACACAAAAAAGATGATGTCTTGTGTTATTAGAATTAGGCAACATCCGCCACCCCTAGAGTAAAACTGAGTGAAGGCAGGGTATGTACGCAGAGACGTCAGCATTATACCCAAGACTGCCTTAGAGATCCTACAGCACCAGACAGACACCCAATGAATAGCCCAGAGACTTCCCTACA
>CM050211.1:31106149-31108649 GCA_027475355.1 Coilia nasus
TAGAAACACTCAGCATCGCTTAGCTAAAAGCCACACGCAGCGTGCACTTAGCAACACTTTACCGTTACCAGGGATATTTTTATATCACTTAGCATGTGGGTAACAGCATATAGTATAGCAATACTTAGCACAGCACAGAGTATAGCACACTTAGCATGTGGGTAACAGCACAGCATACAGGGGCGTCACTAGACCTATTGCTGTACTGGGGCACAGCGAATTAATGAGAGTGCACGAACAAAACATTTTTTAGCACTTATTTATCATAAAAAAACATAAATAGTGCTTCAAACTATACAATCATATCAGAGATTATGTTGATATGCTCATCAGTTAAGATAGCAATCTCCAGAAACCGAGTGTGGGAGCTCAGTTACATGAATCAACAACGATAATAAGCATGCCAGTTAGCTAAAAGACAGCAGGTAACGTCTCCAGTTGGCTACTTGAATTTACAGCCAGAACTAGCTTGCATGACAGCTGCCTCATACACTAAAGGTAAAAAGTTGTAACATTTAAATGGAAATGGCGACACAGAGGTGAAAACAAACAACAATGATGAGCAGTTTACTCGGTACTAACCTGTGAGACAGGTGGAAAGAAATAGCGCTCAGACACAGTTGTTAGACTTTACGTCCCAAAGTTGTTTTTGAAGTGAGCACAAGACCACAATCACAGCCAAATTCACGTGAATAAATTGCCATATTAATTAGCCATGCGCGCATTGCATATGGAGTAAATAAAGTAGCAATAAGTTTGCATATTACCCTTTAAGACGCACCCCCTATTATAAGTTTGTTGTTACCAGAATGGCAATGACCAAGCTGTAATGTGTTACTAAAGACGGTCTGTAATGTCGTAGTAATGTTGTAATATTGTAGTTGCATTTTTTTCAGTCACAGTGAGTCGTAGCGCTGGCGATACAGTGCCGCACTAAGAGGCTACGTACTATGTGCGCATTCTGTAGATTATGCCATGTAGACCTAAAACTGTAAAGTGTTTTTTTTTACTGGTAAAATTTATACTGGGGCACTACAGACCAGTACTGGGGCACGTGCCCCAGTAAAATATGTCTGGCGACGCCCCTGACAGCATATAGTATAGCAACACTTAGCATGTGGGTAACAGCATATAGCAACACTTAGCATGTGGGTAAAAGCACAGCACAGACTATAGCATGAATTAGCATGTGGGCATCAGCAGAGATTAGCAAGACTTAGTGGCAGGCTTAGGCACTATGTGAGCGAGGTAAGGAGGAACCAGCACAAGTTTGGGTATTACAATGGCAGAGTAGGTAGGCTAGAGCACTGTTTCTCAGTGTGGCATCATCTTCATGCCATTCCCTAGCAATGGCTGTGATGCTGCACCAATTCATGCATGTACATAGCCCTGTTAGCCTTAGATGGGGGCAGGGGGTCTTGGCATCACCATGCCGACAAAACAAGGACATGAGCAGAGACTGTGAATGAGTCCTCTGCATCCTCTCACAATGCACACAGACCTGGAGTCATGAATGCCTCTGCTACAAAGCCCTTGAACTGTGTATGGCATATTTCAATAAGCTGTTTATAAGCTCTACCTGTAATTTAAAATGCACAGCTAAAACCTCTCTATAACACACAGCTATAAACTGTATAACACAAACTGTTATCTCTTTTATAAGCTCTGCCCATAAGCGGTGTGTAATCCCCACTCTCCCATGCTGTGTGTAAGCGGTATCTAACCAGTGTTGATCCGTGTTGTGTGTAGACGCTGGTGTGTAAGCCCTGTTCATGATGTGTGTGAGTGTGAGTGCCATCTCAGCCCTTGTCCTGGTGTGTGTAGATGGTAGTGTGTAAGCGCTGTTCATGGTGTGTGCGTGTGTGTGTGTGTGAGTGAGTGCTATCTCACCCCTGTGTCCTGGTGTGTGTGTAGACACTGCCGTACGGGGACATGGTGTGCGTGTGTGTGTGTGTGTGAGAGAGAGAAAGAGAGAGAGAGAGAGTGCTATCTCACCCCTATGTCCTGGTGTGTGTGTGTGTGTAGACGCTGGCGTACGGGGACATGAACCACGAGTGGATCGGGAACGAGTGGCTGCCCAGCCTGGGCCTGCCCCAGTACCGCAGCTACTTCATGGAGTGCCTCGTGGACGCCCGCATGCTTGACCACCTCACAAAGAAGGACCTGCGCACACACCTCAAGATGGTCGACAGCTTCCACCGGTACACAACAGTAGTGGTAGTACTAATAGTAGTAGAGTAGTAGTAATAGTAATAGTAGTAACAGCAGTAGTAGTAGTGGTAGTAGTAGTAGTAGTAATAGTAATCATAGTAGTAGTAGCAGCATCAGTAGTAGTAGTGGTAGTATACTAATAGTAATAGTAGTAATAGTAGCAGTAGTAATAGTAGTAGTAGTAGCATCAGTAGTAATTACAGTAGTAGTATAATAGTAGTAGTAGTAGTAGCAGCATCAGTAGTAGTAGTAGTAGTAGTAGTAGTAATCGTTGTAGTAGTATTAGTAG
>CM050211.1:31118649-31126149 GCA_027475355.1 Coilia nasus
TCTTTCTATCTCTCTCTTCTTCTCTATCTCTCTCTTCCTCTCTCTCTCTCTATCTTTCTCTCTCTTTCTCTCTCTACTGTTTCTCTCTCTCTGCCTCTCTCTGTATTCTCACTACCTGTCTGCCTCTCTCTGTATTCTCACTACCTGTCTGCCTCTCTTCTGCCTGTGTGTCTCTGCAGTACATTCTCACTACCTGTACGGACACACGCTTGCGGCCTTTCGGGAGTAATATGCCAAAATCAGCGGAACCTTTTTTTGAGGCGTCTGGAAGGGGGAGGCACCTGCCTCCTCCCCTTTCCCCCGAAACAGCACCAGTGCTTTCTGGACTCTGTGCAATAGAAGGAGGGGCTGCATCGACACCTGGTCACGCCACGCCACGCCATGCCCCGTCCCGCCCCGTCCCGCCGGGTTGACCTGCCTGTGGACTCGGTCAAGTCTGTAGCTTGCATCACTGCTGTAGAGGAGATTCCCCCCTTCTCCTCCTCCTCCTCCTCCTCCTCTTCTCTCTCTCTGTCTCCCTCTCTCCTCTCCCTCCCATTCTCCTCCTCCCCTGTTCCCCCAGTTCTGTAGTCGTCGTGGTGCTGGTGTGCTTATGCTCTCTGTTTCAGCTGGTGTACTTCGCATAGTAGCCTGTCAGCTAGGGTGTTTTTATGGCAACAAGAGTATAAGGCTTCCCCCTCCGGTTATGCAAGGTATTTATCAGTGTCTGTCTGTATATAAAATGGATGACTTATTATGTTTTTTATAGAAATATATACATATAAATATATATATATATATATTGAAGTTGTATATGGAAAGAATACTATATACTTATTGTATGACAGTGAGCTAATCTACCCCCGTGTCTGAGTTGTTGATTTTTGTGTTTGTGGGCTAGTTGTGTGCTAGCCCAGTATGTGCTGTGGTGACGAGCCCCAGTGTGTCAGATCAGTGTAAGGATGTCACCAGGCACTCGAGGGACCCCTTAGCAATCACTTCCACAGATACTCATGCGCCAATATGAGTTCATTCCAGTTTACCCAGTATGGGTAACAAGAACAAGGCCAAGGTCCATCTCTCTCTCTCTCTCTCTCTTTCTGTCTCCCTCTCTCTTTATCTGTCTCGCTCTTTCCTATGACTCTGCCGTTCCTTCTCAGCCAAGTCCCAGTATTTAAAGATCTTCAGATTAATAAAAGAGTCAAGTGAAATGGAAGTATTGTAATACAAGCAATAGTGAACTGCATCAGCACACACTCTAAGAAGATTAACCGAAACACACACACACACACACAAACTAGTATTCACTGGAACACACACGCACTTAATCATCGTACCCATTTTGGCTGGACATGTGATGTTGGGTTCAGGTTCTGGATTGTAGTTCTGCCATTACGAAATGCATAGTGGCCAGGTTTGACACACCTGTAATGGGGTGCAGTGAGTGGCCGATGTCAGTCAGATGATGCCACACTTAGCTGAAATATGAACCCCGTCTGCTACCTGAAGTAGTGTAAATTCTGACCAGCAGCAAGATGATGCTCGAAGACAGCCCACTAGTGTTCAGGCCATACCCATCCCTCTTAATCATCCAGTCTAAAACACATATTTGCCACTAGTGTTCAGGCCATACCCATCCCTCTTAATCATCCAGTCTAAAACACATATTTGCCACTAGTGTTCAGGCCATACCCATCCCTCTTAATCATCCAGTCTAAAACACATATTTGCCACTAGTGTTCAGGCCATACCCATCCCTCTTAATCATCCAGTCTAAAACACATATTTGCCACTAGTGTTCAGGCCATACCCATCCCTCTTAATCATCCAGTCTAAAACACATATTTGCCACTAGTGTTCAGGCCACACCCATCCGCCTCAGTCCTCCAGTCTAAGACACATATTTACCAATAGTGTTCAGGCCACTCCCATGCATCTGAGTCAGCCAATCCAAGACACATATTTACCAGTAGTGTTCCAGCCTGGTCTCAGAGGCCACACCTGTTCCTCTCAAACATGCGTTTAAATACAAACCCACCTTCACCCAGCAGTGTTGGCCTGTCTTCAGAGTCTGCACCTGTTCCTCCTTCCCCATCCAATTAAACACACACTCTCACCTTCGCTGCTCTGGCAACCAATCAAATCCTCTCACAAAAGTCACCCAGCCAGTAAAAATGTAGCCAGCGGGTGGGCTTGTTCAAATGCTGCTGTTGCCCAGTGGGTGGGTGTTCCGGCTGGGCAGACCTAGCTATCATCTCCATGGTAACCTTACATCCACAGCGGGTCTCCTCCGGGGCAGCGCCACGACTCTGGACGCAGACACTGCTCTCTATGGCCACCAGGGGGCGCGCTCATCAAGATGGAATACAGTACCACACTCTACCTTCTGTCTCTCACACTAAATCACAAGTGTAATTCTCACCGTGAAGTATGAAAACTGTATATTTGCGTAATAGTATTATTACTACTACTACTACTACTACTGTTATTATTTTTACAGCTGATGTCTTGAATATATTCCAAGAGATGTGATGTGCTACTGTGGCAGCTAAAAGTACTGTATGTATGTGTGTATGTATGTATGTATGTAAGTATGTATGTAAGGATGTATGTGTGTAATTAATGCCAAGTGTGAGACCATGCTGACAAATCAAGTCTTCATTTTTTTGTTATTTAAATGTCCTGTATGAAACTCAACTAAGTAAAGTCGGTTTTAGATTAAAAGTCAACATGTGAGTTTGTTATTGAAGGTAAACTCCAGGTGTCTGAGTCAAAGCCTTGGTAATTGTTCGCGTAGCCCAAATATCCTTATCCACTCCACACATGAATGGGATCTTACCAAGAATGAGGTAAACAGGTAGCATTAGTGTTGTGTGACTACAGTATGTTGTGTGTTTTGTGTGACTGTGTTGTGTGTGACTGTGTTGTGTGTGACTGTGTGTGAATTTGTGATAGTGTTGTGTGTGGGTGACTGCGTCAAGTATGACAGTGTTGTGTGTGACTTGGTGCCATTGTGTGTTCTGTGTGAGTATCTGTGTGACACTACTAAAGAGTCCATGTGACCCAGCGCACTCAGGTGTGTGACATTTAGCAGAAGGAGACTAAGATCTGTTTGATTATGTGTGTGCCACACTACTACCGTGTGTGTGTGTGTGTGTGTGTGTGTGTGTGTGTGTGTGTGTGTGTGTGTGTGTGTGTGTGTGTGTGTGTGTGTGTGTGTGTGTGTTTGTGTGCGTGTACGCCTTTGGGTGTGACAGTTCAGTGGAAGGCTAGTAACAGGTGCAGCTGTTGTTTTCTTTCACCATCCAGCCCTGATCCACTCCTCTACTTCTGTGTGTGTGTGTGTGTGTGTGTGTGTGTGTGTGTGTGTGTGTGTGTGTGTGTGTGTGTGTGTGTGTGTGCGTGCATGCCTGCTTGCATAGTTGTGTATTTGTGTGTGTTTGTGTGTGTGAATGTGTGTGTGTATGAGGAAATATTAAGTGTATTTCCACGCTTTACCTACTCTACAAAAAGGTGATGTGCCATAGTAGTGTGTCTGAATTGTGTATGAGCTATGAGTTATACATGTATGACCTATGAGTTATAAATGTATGACCTATGAGTTATACATGTATGAGCTATCAGTCGTAAATGTATGAACTGTGAGTTAGGTAAGGAATAATGTTCTGTGAGGCGGTCATTCTCGTGGAATAAGTGAGTGATAGTGATGCATCACCCCGACGCGAAGCAGAACATTATCTCGCTTATTATATGGCCACTTGCCAAAAAACAATAATAGAAAGTGAGAAACTTTTTAACGATGTCATATTTTAAATATTATGTTGCTGCTTCATGCTGCTGCTGCTTCTGCTGCTAAAAATGGTTCATTGAGGTAATAGAATATTTAAGTGTTACATAGTAACATGTCCAGCTCCTGAATAACTCGTTGCAGCTTATATTGTTGAAATTCCATTACGATAAATGAACGAACTACTTGCGGAGTTATATAAAAGAAGGACAGAACTCGTTGCCACTAACAGTGGTTATTATGCTTTTTAAGCTGTCATTATACAAACATATTTGACCTCCAAACGTTAGAGGGTCCCATTCAAAGTCAACGGGACATTTGTCGGCGTTCTAAAGTGCCATATAATAAAAATGTATGAACTATGAGTTATTAATGGAACTATCACTCATGCTACTGTCATTCCACTTTAAACATATATCAGTCATGTTATGCTGTGGGACATGTCCCTATGTGCAATTGGCCAAAATTTTACATAAAGTTATTTGCAATCTTTTTTTTTTCCTTTTAATGAAAAAAAATTAACATCTCAAAACAAATACAGAAATACACAACAATCTTTAATATAAAAGTTCAAATAACTTAGCAAAACAAACACAACACAAATAAAAAATAAAAATGGCAAAAACACTCTGTAGAAAAGGGAACGTATTTACATCGCCAGTGATCAGCACTGGTGTCGGTTTAAGCAGAAATTGGTCAAAACTGCTGGATAAAATCATCATATTGGCCCCGCAAATTACCCCTTTGGTAAGCAAAACACACACACATAAAATGGAGAAAACACTAAAACAAGTTTTTGAGAAGATTAAGTAAGGAGGGAAAAACTTGTCTAACGCTACACGTCTCTCTCTCCTGTACTCCCAAAGGAAAGAGAACCATCGTTTGGAAAAACATCATTATGGACCACAAGCTTGGTTTGGAAATGGCGCCGTGTTGAGCGGCTGTGTTGCTGGTTACTGAAGGCTAGTCCTCATCTCCGTGTCATGCAGTTAGGTAGTACTGCTGGGGGAATGGGGTGGGGGGGGCATTGGAAGTGTTGGGGGGGGGGGGGTTGGGGTGTTCTCACCTACCACTCTGACCCCCCCATAACCCCATAACCACATCAATTTAGGGTCTATTTGGAAATGTCCACTGGGTGGGGGGGGGGTCTATTTGGAAATGTTGAGCGGGCAGGACGGGGGGGTCTATCGGGGCGGGTGGGGGGTTTGTTACATGGAAATGTCCAGTGGGTAGGAGGGGGAGGTCTATCTGAGGGGGAGGGGTCTATTTGGAAATGTCCAGCGGGTAGGAGATTTGGGTGGCGTCGGCCTCCGTGATGCTGTCCACGATGGACGTCAGGGAGCGCAGGTTGGTCTGCTCTGACGAGTCCTCCTGGAGCAGGTCTACAGGTAAATAACAAACAGTAAATAATATGGAGCAGCTCTACAGATAAATAACAAACAGTAAATAACATGGAGCAGCTCCAGGTAAATAAACAAATATATAGTAAACAACCAGCATCAGAACAAGACATGTTGACACACAGTAAATAATGACAATAAACATCAGACTAAAAAACACCTATTTTCGTCTGGGGTAGGTTGAAGGCTATGTGGGCATGTGGTGTTTTACAGTCAACTCTGTTGGAGCTGCTGATTGGACTCTCATTGGCTCAGTGCATGAGTATTATGGGCTGTCCAGGACAATGGGATGTGAGTGTTTATGGTCCCTCCAGTGGAGTATTATGGGCTGTCCTGAACAATGGTATGTGAGTTTCTGTGGTCCCACCAAGGGAGTATTATGGGCTGTCCTGGACAATGTGATGTGAGTTTGAGTGAAGGTGATCCCTCCCGGAGAGTATTATGGTGTTGTGAGTACTGTTATGTATGTCTCTGGTCATTGGGTGAGTATTATTTATGTGTGTGGTGCCACTGGGCCAGTGTGTGAGTATTATGGTCTATGGTTTGTGTGTGTGAGCATTATGGTCTGTGTATCTGTGTGTGTTTGTAAGTGTATGTGTGTGTTATGCCCTGTCATCTGTGTAAGTGAGTGTTATGGTCTGTTGTGTGTGTGTGTGTGTATTATGGTCTGCCGTGTGTGAGCATTATGGTCTGTCATGTGTGTGTGTGTGTGTGTGTGTCCCTCACCCTCATGGCTGGTGCTGTAGGCGGGTCCACAGTGTTCCGAGGCGCTGCTCCACTCCGGGCTGCTGCAGCAGGTGCTGCCCGACCCCTGATCACTCGACGACGACACCTGTTGCCACGGATACACACACACACACGCTGCTGTCAGTCATGCCACCAGTGGCCCTGCCCCCTGCCCAGCCTCTTCAGTCTGTCACTGCTCCGTGGCCAACCAGCAGGTACTCCTTGTCACCGCACACAGGCGGCCATTTTGTTCGCAGTCACATGGTGACATGTTGTAATGATGGTGGAACATGGCGCAGTCATTTTGAGGTGCGCCTGCACCAGTGCTGACAGCCATGTTGAGGGCCACTCCTCAGTCCAGCTACCTCCAGTAGTCAGCACGGAAATAGTCATGAAGGAATAGCTCTGCTACACGCAGTAATAAGCTCTAAAATAGTCATGAACAGCTCAACTACATCCAGTAATAAGCTCTTAAATAGTGTGAAAGGAAAAGTTCAGCTGCTCCCAGTTCTGAAATAGTCAGGAACAGTTTTCCGGAACTCAGACTGTGGCTTTTGTTCAGATGTCAGCCCCAGGGCAGTATGTATATATCTACTAGATAAGCGGGTCCTAGGTTGGTGAACTTGGCCATTACCCCGTGGATTATTTTCAACCACAAGGAAATGGGACTCAATCACATAGTAAACACACTGATCAATCAGCTAGTGATCTACATGCCCTCACAGGAAGTATCAGATATTGTCATTTTTTAGGATGTTGTTCAAAGGGTCAGATGTTGTCATGTTGATCCATAGTGTTGTCCTATAGGAAGCATCAGATCTATCTGTATCTATAGGAAGCATCAGATAGTGCTACAGTAATCTATCTGTACCTATAGGAAGTGTCAGATATTGTTACGGTGATATTTATATGTATGGTATGTCTTTACATTTTGTCCAAAGAAGATGTATACATGTAAACTGATAGTATAATTTGCCATACATTCAACAGTGTATGGTTGTGAAATCCTGTTTCTCAAATTGCTGTTAAAACATCGGGGAGGCATCTTGTTCAAGATTATATTATGTATACTTTCTACTGCAAAATACTACAAATTATAAATAGGTATAGTTTCTAATTGTTAAGTACACCTTTTCTATCTGTATTTTCCCTCTGTTCAGGTCAGCTGGATGTTTTCTGCATGAAACCAGTTTAGTCTGATCATCACTCTAATCAACACACATTAGTATTTCTGGTATACCACTTATTTCTTACTGTTTAAGTATTTAGTCTAGGCATTCCATTCTCTCATCTCAGTGAGTTTCTGTGTTACACTTAAGAGCACATCTCAACAGTAGAAATAGTTAACACTGCTATAAAAGTATATTTCATCCACATTACACCTCCACAATGCTGTCCAATTCCTGTGCCTCTCTATGTATTTATTGAAAAAATGTTATAATGTTACACTTTTAAACTTGTTTAAGAAGGCTTAAGTAATAAAGTTTTTATGTTAAATTTGTAAACATGTAAGTTTAAACATGTAAGTGTTAGTGTACTAGAAAAGAAACTTTCAAGTAGGTTGTGTGTGTAATAGCCTCTCAGTCCTGCCGGCCTCCCACCCCCTGC
>CM050211.1:31131149-31136149 GCA_027475355.1 Coilia nasus
TGTTTGGGCAAAGATCAGATCAGTGATCCTGCTCAGCTGTTTGTGCAGGACCCCGTGTGTGTGTGTGTGTGTGTGTGTGTGTGTGTGTGTGTGTGTGTGTGTGTGTGTGTGTGTGTGTGTGTGTGTGTGTGTGTGTGTGTGTTGTCTTTATTGTTGTTGTTAAAGGACATTGGAAGGGTGAATGTCAGTGTTGATACAGTTTTTTATTTAGACGTGAAGTATTTTGAAAGTGGAAGATTTTGTTACTAAATGACATTTTTATTTAACATCAGACTGTTGTAATTTTCATGTTAAAGAATCAGAAATGCAAATGAATGTGGACACAGTCCTTTGCCTGGATGGATGCCAGCTTGTATAAATCTGTTGCATAAAGTAATGTAATGATGTCGACTAAACTGTGAAACAGCAATTTCATCACACCTTTAATGAAGCCAGTCTGATCATGAATCAATAATAACACAAACAACAACCCAATATTTAGTGGTAACACTTTATTTAAAGGTGTCTACATTAGAGTGACATGAGCATGTTACAGACATTACATGACACATATCATGAACATTAATGACACTTCATTGATGTTTATACTGTTGCCATTAAGTGTCACTCGGTTTGTATAATGTTATTTTTTGGGATGCAGACAATGCAAAACGATTCACACTTGATGACAATAGTCATAAGCATGAATGAAGTGTCATTCATATTCATGACATGTGTCATGTCATGTTTATAAAGGGCTTATGTCACCCTTATGTAGACACCCTCAAATAAAGTGTTACCAATTTAGCATTTAAAGTACTGATGTTCCATGTGTTATAATCTTGTATTTAATATTGTAAAATAAAAAAATATTGCACACCAAACCCTAATGTGCATTTAACTCATATTGAAATATCATACTCAAGCCATGAGGGATCATACCCCACCAAGAGAGTTAAAAACATCTTTACCTTTCAGAACATATGGCCCTGAACTTCAACAGAACACAACATTGAACAGCAAGACACACACGTAACGTTAACATACCTAATGTTAGCATAGCAACATGTCCCATCCCAGCACCTAGTTCAGTGTGTGTGTGTCTGTGTGTCTGTGTGTCTGTGTGTGTGTGAGATATAATCCCTGACTTGTAGGTCTGCTCTGTCAGTGGCTAAGGAACTTCCCTCTGCTGACATGTCAGAGCATGCTGTAGGACAGCTGGATGGGGGTGTGGGGGGGGGGGGGGGGGGGGGGCGGGCCTGTGTGTGTGTGTGTGTGTGTGTGTGTGTGTGTGTGTGTGTGTGTGTGTGTGTGTGTGTGTGTGTGTGTGTGTGCGGTGTCTCTTTATGGCTATGTCTGTGTTTGTAGTGTGTGTGCTGGCCTCCAGTGAAGAAATGGGTCACACATTTTGTATGGATGGTCTCCTCTGCAGACTGTGTGCAGATACTCAGACTGTAAAAATGTTTGCGTTAATTCATTTATTTAAAGTCATTTTATTCATTCATATATTTGAACAGGTGACATTTCATTAACACACTGAATCTCTTTCACAAGGGCACCCTGGGATTACAAATAAACAATATAAAAATGTATAAACAAAAAAACAACGTTGTTTGGATGTCAGAAAAAAACATAAAACGTATACTGTGCAGGATCACCACAGACAGATGAGGGTCTTGAAAGTGCTCCTGTGATGTAGAAGGACCTGATAGTGAACAAGCACATTTGTAGTCTCTACCAACTACCAGAGTAAAGTCATGTAAAGACACCTGTATGTGTGTGTGTGTGTGTGTGTGTGTGTGTGTGTGTGTGTGTGTGTGTGTGTGTGTGTGTGTGTGTGTGTGTGTGTGTGTGTGTGTGTGTGTGTGAGAGAGAGGGGGGGGGGCAGGTTGTGGAGAGGAATGTGGTGATGAAAGTGAGGACAGAGGATTGAATGAGAAGGTGGAGGAGATGACATTAGTGAAAGTAGAAGACGACATTAGTAAAATTAGATGAGAGTATTGTGGAAAAGGTGCTGATATTTCAGTGAATTTCACTCTGCTGCTCAAATAGTGTGGTTACTTAGCAATGCAATTACAAGTTAATGTTGACCCACCAATGTTACTTTTACTGTCTAATGCTTTTGTCAATGTCACTGTTAAGACAAAGTTGCAGGGTGGAATTGTAAGTTAATTAGGGTTGATATAAATGAAGTTAATATTATTTGACTGTATTACTGCTTGTGTTATAGATTGTATTTTAAAAGATGATCCGATGCAAAGGAATCTAGTTTACAGCATAGGCTACTGATCTCTATGGTAGCTTTGGGGCATATCATGGCAGCATTATTATTAAATGTGTGTGTGTGAATACTGTACATCTATGTATGTGTGTGTGTATATGCTTTGTTTGCCCACTGCCAGTGTTATTTCCCTGGATTAAGTAACAGTCATGTCTTACAGACCACTTCTCTTATCATCTTATAGTGTAATTATTAATATTATTATTATTATTATTATTATTATTATTATTATTATTATTATTATTATTATTATTATTATTTTAAGATATGCTGATATGAAGATATGCTGGCTGATTTCCCAGTCCAGCCCTACAGAGAGAGAGAGAGGGAGAGTGAGAAAGAGTCAGAGACAGAGAGAGGAAGAAAGAGAGAGAGAGAGAAAGAGAGAGACAGAAAGTGAGAGACAGAGAGAGAGAGAAAGAGAGGGACAGAGAGTATGAGAGTAAGAGAGAGAAAGATACAGACAGAGAGAGAAAGATGGAGAGAGGGAGTGAGAAAGAGAGGGAGAGAGAAGAAAGAGGGCATTTGTGTGTGGTGTTTAAAGGCAGAGTGACTTTGTAGTGACTGCAACAGATGTTGCTTTTCCCCTACCCCTCCCTAATCGACACCCCTCCCCCCCACCACACACACACACACACACACCACCCCCTTACCCCCCCCCCCCCCCACACACACACACACACACCACCCCCTTATCCCTCCCCCCATCAACTCCATGCCCAACTTTATCACAGAGCCCCCCCCCCCCCCCCTCCACACACACACACACACACACCACCCCCCAACGCGCCCCCACCCCCCCACCCCCCCACACACACACCACCCCCAACGCGCCCCCACACCCCACACAACCCCCAACACCGCTAACACACTCCCACACACCACCCCCAATACACACACACACACACACACACACACTTCTCACTGGCTGCTCCTGTCCTATCGTGTCAGTCTGAGTTCATCTGTCCACACCAATCACACGTCAGTAGACTCATAATGGGGAACTGTTTCAGTAGAGCATCTCAATCATACACACCTCACACACACCTCATACATGCCTCAATCATACACACCTCAATCATACACACCTTAATCACACACACCTCAATCACACACACCTCAGTCACACACACCTCAATCACACACACCTCAATCACACACACCTCAATCATACACACCTCAATCATACACGCCTTAATCATACACACCTCAATCATACACGCCTCAATCACACACACCTCAATCACACACACCTTAATCATACACACCTCAATCACACACATACACACCTCAATCACACACACCTCAGTTATACACATCTCAATCATACACACTTCAATCACACACACCTCTGTCACACACACCTCAATCATACACACACCTCAATCACACACACACCTCAATAACACACACCTCAGTCACACACACCTCAGTCACACACACCTCAATCATACACACCTCTGTCACACACACCTCAATCATACACACCTCAATCACACACACACCTCAATCATACACACCTTAATCATACACACCTCAATCACACACACCTCAATCACACACACCTCAGTCACACACATCTCAATAACACACACCTCAATCACACACACCTCAATCACACACACCTCTGTCACACACACCTCAATAACACACACCTCAGTTATACACATCTCAATCATACATGCCTCAATCATACACACCTCAATCACACACACCTCAATCACACACACCTCAATCACACACACCTCAATCACACACACCTCAATCATACACACCTCAATCATACACACCTCAATCACACACACCTCAATCACACACACCTCAATCATACACACCTCAATCATACACACCTCATTCACACACACCTCAATCATACATGCCTCAGTCACACACACCTCAGTCACACACAGGAGTTTTGGGAAATGCTTTTGGGCAATTAGAGTTTGTGTTTACAGGTTTGAGAAAATGGTGCAAGGTGCAATGGTGCAATAACACTATTTTTTATTAATTAATTATTAAGTATTAATTATTACGATTATTATTATTATTATTATTATTATTATTATTGTTGTTGTTGTTGTTGTTGTTGTTGTTGTTGTTATTATTATTATTATTATTATCATTATTATCACCTCAATCACACACACCAACCACCTCAATTACAGACCTTAATAACACACACCCCGTGCTTGTATGAGTCTGTAGGGAGGTGTCCCTGCCCTGGGAAACGTAGCTAAGGCACATGTATCTCCTTGTGTGTATGTGTGTAGTCTGTTTACTCTGTGTTCCTCTACGCATCTGTTAGCTCATTATGTCCTCCTTTTGTAAGTCACTTTGGATAAAAGCGTCTGCTAAGTGTAATGTAATGTAATCAGAGACTTCAATCACACACACCAACCACCACAATCACAGACACTGGCCATCTCAGTCACAGAATTCCACCACAGACATTAACCACCTCAATCACACAACTTGACAATCACACTGTACATCTGGAATTGTGTACGTGTGTGTGTGTATGTGTGTGTGAGTGAGTCTGTGTTTATGTGTGTGTGTGTGTGTGTTAAGCACATTGCAATATTGCACTTCAGGGTTCATGGCATTCTGACCTGTCAGCATTGTTGTCTTGATGACGGACTAGGCATGCCTGGCAATTAAGAAAATGGGTCATGTCCCTCTGGGGCTTCTGTAGGGCTGGGGTACAGTCACTTCCTGAAGCTATTTAATCTTGTCTGTGGCT
>CM050211.1:31143649-31221149 GCA_027475355.1 Coilia nasus
CAAAATACTATTACAGTGAACTATTTTGTCCTGCCGTTCACTGCTGAAAGCACCAGCTGAGCATGGCACCAACCAATAGTAATATTTCATTAATATGAAAAAGGCTAACAAAAACATGATAGCACTGCTATTCTGTAGTCATTTATCATATAAATTACATAAAACACAATAACGCTGATATTCTATGGTCATTCATGGTAACAGTCCTTATTTTAGTGTATCTACCTGTAACAACATGTAATATTATGTACATACTCTGTACACACCTAACAGTAACCCTAACACTGCCCCTATATGATACAGTGCAAGTACATAACTTTACATATTGTCACAATAAAATAAAGTGTAACAGTCATTTATAATATGGATAACATAAAACATGATGGGGCCAAAACCCCACGTAGTAAAGCACAGAGTAAAATAAGAGTAGAAGAGTAAAATAAACTATGTTTTAAGTCTATAGGACTCATCATACAATGGAATCTAGTCTCTAGTCTGATGTCTTAGTGTTAAACCCTCACTATAGAAGGGAAACTAGTCTCTAGTGTAGTGTCTTAGTGTTAAACCCTCACTATAGAAGGGAAACTAGTCTCTAGTGTAGTGTCTTAGTGTTAAACCCTCACTGTAGAAGGGAAACTATAGTCTCTACTGTGTCTCTGGACCTCTTATTCTGGCTGAGTGCATAGTGGAGAAAACAGCTTTCTTAACTTGTTTCTTAAATAAATACCTACAATATTTAAAAAAAGATGTTTATTGATTTTAATAATCAAACTAAAGTCCTAATATGTATTCTCCAGACACTAGGTGGCAGCAAAGACAGTTATTGTTTTACCTAGACAAATTATTTTTAGCACTTTGTGCTTAAACTTTTGTAAGTGGAAAATTAAAAGTTAAGGTATTTGTTTACTCATGTATTCTGATCTTATTTAAGCTATCAGGATTTACAGCGTGAAACTGGAGTGAGCACAGGGATTCTAGCCTTTTCTAGACCTCATTTGTTATAGAAATACAAACTCTAACGAATACAATATTACTGTGTATTGATAAACTGACAATACAAATCCTGTGGTTAGTGTAATGTAGTGTCCAATAGTGTACAGTGGACTGCCATGGTTGCCATTACAAAGATGGATATGTTAGAGCTTATACTATTATTAAATAATATTGTGAGCAAATTTTGAATTTAAAATTTTGTATTACAGTTTTTGCCCATTGTTTGAACGCAATGGACATATGCTTAAACCAAAGTAACATAACTTGAAGTTGTGTTACCATGCCTTAAACACAGTGTAACCATACCTTAAACACAAACGCTGCTTTACACTTTAGTTGCAATTCTGCAACACACTTGCTCCTTTTTGCAACACACTTACTCCTGCACACTACACACTATTTCATACATAAGACACTTCGTTCAAAAATGAAATACCAATGTATCATTTGCAAAACACATCTATTCCAAATACAAAAACAGTGTTTTATATAAAGTAGACTAGTGTGTTGCTGCTGATGTGATAGTGTTTTCATAAGATACAAGTGTGTGCAATTTTGTCATGAGAGTGACATTTTGGCGAAGGATTGTTAGGTTTTGATTGCAGAGTTTCAATTTGACATAGATGTGAACTGTTTATTTCCAAGTGTTGTGTCCTGTGTGCTTGGGTGTAGAGTTTTGGCACAGCGAGCCAAATTTAGCAAAATGTGTTTAAGCAATGGGCAAAAACTGTAAATACAAATATTACAAATAAAATTACCTCTTCATACAAAGACCGGAATATAGAGACCCACTGTCTCTAAATGCAATGCTCACAGGTGGAGATACCTTTGAAGTTACACAAACACACACACACACACACACACACACACACACACACACACACACACATACAGTCTTAAGTCTTGAATACATCTGCTACAGGTACCTTAGTCAGGGGTTTGTGTGGGTGAGTCTGGTTCCTGCTTCATAGCAGAGAACCCACAAGGCATTCTGGGGGGTCATCCCCCTCCAGTAGTATTGAAACATTATCATACAAAGCATGACAAAATGAGCTCCTAGGGCCCAACACTTAGTTTAATAAAAAACATTTCAGGTCAGAGACCAACTGATGCAAGTTTTACACATCTCCAAGCAATCAAAAATAACTTCAGAGGTGGCCTCGTATTAAGTAAGTTGCATGTAGATTGTCTTTTGTTTAGAATTTTCACAATCTAGCAAGTAATGTTAATGCTAGCTGGCTTCCTGTAAGCTAACATGGGACTTCCAATGATAGCCTTATCAAGAATAATAATTTATCATAGATTATTTTTTATTTTTTAGGGTTAAAGAGACTGAACGTACTGTAGTGCAGCTTATGTTAATGCATATAATGTACTGTAGAAATATATAATTTATAGTTTAAAATCACAGAAAATTAAGAAGATCACAAAAACATGGCCAGCCACAAATTGAATATACTAGGAGCTAGGTAAACAGACACGCATCACAAACTCTGCTCACGAGTGTCCCTCCATAAGGGCTGGGAGTATGTGTCTCTTGTAGAATGTCTCCAACACTGGAAGGTTTGCAGCCCACGCCTCGTCCTTTGCGATGTGCATAACCAGACATTCTTTGGTGGTCCACACAGCAAACCAACAGCTGTCCCGTCCTGTGACGTGTAGCTGCCCCTGCACCTGGTGCCAGTATGGGTGGGTGGTCTTTAGCTGGTAAAGCTGCCCCTTTTTCTCTACACAAAAGCCAGTGTTTTGAACAGCCTCCTCTATAGTACTGTTTCTGAACTTGTAGGGGCACTTGACCTCCACGAGCGCAGAGGTCCCCACCAGCCCGTCAGGTGAGGCCCCCAGAATCCCAGAGGTGGTAAGCCACAAGCCAGATGGTTCTACCCTGATGCCCAGCACCTGCTCCACACAGAGGACTCCCTCCGCTTCATTATCAATCCCCCACTGCACTGCTTTCACTCCGTCCAGACACTGGTGACCCATGATCCTTTTCAGGACTGATTTGGCTGGGCAGTCCTGGTTTGTGGCTAGTGCATATCCAAAATTGCTGGCAGTGAGCCGACCTCGACGCAGCTCCATCCAGTCAGAGCTGTGGTGCTGTAGGTGCGTGTGCAGCTGAACAGCATCACGCTGCTCTTCTGTGACAGCCAGAGCAGCAATCACAGCTGCTGCTCCCCTCTGCTTCTCCAGGTGGATGGCCCTCTGCACTGTAGGGATTGGGGGTGTGGTTGGGGGTGTCTGAGGTACCTCTGAGGACATTACCCTAGTGGACCTGCCCACCAGGTGGACAAGACAGAACACAACACTCAGACTTTTTTAAAATTAGAGAAATTTATGAAAAGTTGTCTGCATGTTAATCACACTCACTTTCCCTCACACCCTGGATCAGTCCTAGCACTCACTGTGTATGATTTGATTGGTCCTTCATACAAACCCTGATGACACGTGTCAGCTCTCCCTTTGGGAATCGACACTGTTCTATGTGACCTGATCCGTAATGGTAATCACCAGGTGAAATACATTTTTATTGGAACAGAAATACTCAGCCAACCATGCAATGCAAATCAGCATGGTAAGCAGCTTGATCAGCTGTGTACAAACTTGGCACTAAACTGTAAAGGTGGCGTTATGCATGCCACATTCAGTGAGTGCAGTCTGTTATCATACAAAACCAGTAGGACACAGTGAGATCCACTGTCTTTAGTCCAGCAACCAACCCTTTACTGCCATAATGAGAGCGCATTTAAACATAACCTACCTCACAGCTGAGTTTCAAGTACAAGAATTCTTTCTTGAGGAATGCTGAGGGTGAGTATTAGTCTCTCCAGTATACCATTTCTAATATGCTGTATCTTTGACCAGTGCTCAATCTGTAACAGGTAATAGTTATCTGTCTGGACCTCCAGTGTTCTACCTGTAACAGGTAATAGTTATCTGTCTGGACCTCCAGTGTTCTACCTGTAACAGGTAATAGCTATCTGTCTGGACCTCCAGTGTTCTACCTGTAACAGGAAGCCTAATAGTTCTCCGTCTCAACCTAGATGTTTCTGAAGGCAAACTGTGGCAAACTCAAATACTGTAGCTTGCTTGGGAAAAAAGGCGTGTTCTGCCATCTGATCATTTGCATCATGTGACAGTCACACCTGCATTTTGAACTGCAATCTTGTTATATTGCACTCGCAAGTATTTTTCTTTTAAATTGCAGTCTGTTAATGTTTTACTATGACCACTGCTACTGTTAGCATAAAAGTGTATATATATATAAGGTCCTCTTGCTCAGTTAGCACACATGACATTTTTTAGGGGGTCTAGCGCTTTACTTTTTTGTCTCATAACCCTCAGGATCTTTTATGTCTAACTGCGTCCAACCTCAGCAGCGATGGCACATTACAATATATTTACACATGGCCTTGCTTGTACTCCATGTTAAAGCTGTCATTAGCAGGAAAATTCAAAAAGCTACAACATCCAGGTCCCTCCCCCGCTCCAAAAGGACCCCACCCCTCCCTTCCCCTCTTTCCCTTCTACACACGTGATAGTGCACTTGGCAGTCAGTGCACAGGTGAATGAGTATCATGTCCACAGCAACACCAATGAACTTTAATTGAATGAAGATTCTCAAATCAAGATTTTTGCAATAACAGACAAATAATAGAAAGTAGTAGGCAATTTATTGAAACTTGCATTTAAACTCAAACAGGCTGTTCAGCTAATCAAAAGTTTAAGACCGTCGCCTTAAAATTGAATCTTTGGGAGGCGACATCTCCCGGAAATGACTTTTTGGAGGTTGGGATGTCTGGTCTTTGATATCAAATTAACACAGATAGATAGATAGATAGATAGATAGATAGATAGATAGATAGATAGATAGATAGATAGATAGATAGATAGATAGATAGATAGATAGATAGATAGATAGATAGATAGATAGATAGATAGATAGATACATAGATAGATAGATACATAGATAGATAGATAGATAGATAGATAGATAGATAGATGAGTTATTTGTACACAAACCATTTTCATTTTTGAGAAATGGAACTAACAGTAGTTATAAGACCAGTGAAATTAAAGTCAAAAAATCAAATTATGTAATACTGATAGATAAATGAATAAAAACTGAGTTATTAAACAAACCATTTTAAATGCACAATTATTTATTGAGCAAAGAAAACTTCAAAAAATGAACAGTCTGTTTTCTTAAATGTTTTGACCTCATTGAACATTACAGTGTGAATAATAGAACAAGAACAAGGATGCTACGATTTTCTGCATTTTCAGTATGTTTTCTGGCATTATATCTTATGTGGAGACATAATAGCTCCTGGTAACTCCTGCATCTAGCATTACCAAACACATGCAGGTAAAACCTGCCAAAAAAAGTTGCTTTTCTTACAGAGCATCATGGGAAACTACTTAAAATAATTCATTATTTTACATAATTATTTTAAGAAACTAATTACAATAAGCAGGATACATTTACAAAGGATCAAGTTATTTTGACTTCATTTTCATTTAGTTTCCTATTGGTTTTGTTTTCTCCATTTACACTGACTGCATTTGCAGGTGGGTTAATAAATATAGGCTCAGTGTCTTCCTCTCCTGGACTGAGCAGAGGAATCAGTGGTTTGTTTGTTCGCAGATGAAATTGCCACAGGGCCACATTGCGGTCAACATTGTAAAAGGTGAGAGTGTGTTCATCACAGTCTAGAAACACTCCCAAAACTTCTAATAACTCTGTCAAATGCAGTTGAGTTTGGGGTTTTGTGTTGGCAAACAATCCAGTTCTTTTGTTATAGTAGATAACCCAGAAGCCTTTTTTGGGTGTTCGATGCACCCGATGTGTCTGATCTGCTCTGCTAGTACACACCCCCACATACCAGTGCAGCTTGTGTTTCCCCACATTCACCTCCCAGTAGTGTTTGCCTGTGCTGAACGCATTATCACACAAAGCATAAGGGAGTTCCCTGTTAGGGCCCAAATCCTTCACTGGTTCTGGACAGAAGATCTGGGTTCTGGTTTCATCCACTTTGAGGCCAGCAGGCACAGTTGCTGTGTTCAGAAGCAGATTCACTGAAGGAGAACAAGAAGGAGATGAACGTAAGCCAAGAGTATTTTACATTTTATTCTGATCATTTTACAAAAATATGCAACAGTAATATTACCCCAATACTCTTTTGGTGGTTTCAGATCTGCAAATAAAGAAACATCAGAAAATGATAATACATTTTCCATCTATGTATATAAGACAAGACTCCAGTCCATGTCCTACGCAGTGTCTTTGGTTGGATTCTGCAAGGCTGCTGCAGTACTCTGTAACTCGGACTATTCAAAGGAGGGATACATGTGAAGCTATCAACCCTCTGTCTCTGCTAGGTTCCTTCACCACATGGTTCACCTTAAGATACTGTAATAAAGCATAATAAAGGTGTTATAATACCTGTTAGCTCAACAGATGTCCGAGAGTCCTGATGGTTTTGTCTGTGGCATAATTGAATTGCTCCTTGTTCTCTAACTCCTGGGCTGATGAGAGGAATGAATGCTACATTTGGTGCCACATAAAAATGGCACAAACACACATTCTTGTCAGCGTTGTAAAAGGTGAGGGTATGCTCATCACAATTTAGAAACACTCCTACAGTCTTGAATAGTTCTCTCACAGTCACCTTAGTTGGGGGTTGTGTGTTGGCAAACAGTCCGGTTCCTCTCTCATAGTGGAGAACCCAGAAGCCGTTCTCAGGGTGTAGAGAGACTCTGTGTGTCTGAACCGCATCTATAGTGCACACCCCCACATACCAGGACTGCTTACTGTGTCCCCCAACCCGCACCTCCCAGTAGTGCTTCCCTGAGCTGAAACACTTATTACATAAAGCATGGGGCAGTGCAGTGTCTGTTATAGAAGCCTTCAGTGGATCAGCATGGAAGAATTTTTTTTCTGTTAGAGAAGCCTTCTGTGAATTTGGACAGTAGACTGAGGTGTAATTATCTTGTACTTTAAGAAAAGGAGGCACTGTCTCCACATCCACATCCAGATTCACTAGAGGAGAAAACAGGTGGATCAGTATTTATCCCCATGTTGTCATATTGAGGGTAATGCACATGTTCTTGTATTTAGTGATGTGAAGGGTCTTACCATAATGCTGCTGTTGTGCCAGTCTCAGATCTGTACATTAAAAGCATGAAAGATGAATTGTCAGTTTACCATTACCATAATGTCTGTACTGAGAATGTGTTCTACAGTTTTCTAAATGAGCTGAATATATAAACACATCTCTACATTCAGAAGGTGCTTCATATTAAAATAATTTACCTGCTATTGTAGTTACAACTATTTCCATGGTGGTTACACTGTCTTTAGTCTGTGCTTGTTGTTCAGCAGCATCTAGGAAGAACAGATGTGTTTGCTCTCATGCTGCTGGTTTATAGCAATATTACAGTAAAGGATACTTTAATCTATCAGTTATGAAATCAGTTAGTTGTTTACAACTGTTTTTATAGGCCAGAGATATTAGTTTCATTAAAGGGGGATGAAGGGCCCATGGAAGAAGTCCTGGAGCCATGTCTTGCAGATGGAGTACTGAGTGCTACCTGATGATGTCACACATACCTGCAGTTTTCTCTGGCTGTAGATGTACTGGAACAGTGCAGAAGTCTGCTTTCTCATCCTTGCAATCTGTTAAAAAATGACCTGGAAAACTGTAAATGTCCTCAGTAAAAGTTTAATGACAAATTTCTAAGAGCAGTTTGGAATAAACTTACCATTGAGAGGCATGCTTTCATCTGTCAGAGAGAAAAATAGGATTTACACCAACGGGTAAAAGCCAAGTTATGAGGTTTTAAAAAGTTTGTTTGCAGGTAAAGGCCCTCAGTCATGGACACATCATGTGGTTTCACAATTCTGTAGGTTCACCTGAAACTCCACAGTGTGACTTACCTGTTACAGTAGGTGGGTCTGGATGTTTCAGATTCTTAGCACTGCCTGATTCTGCTATCAAAACAAAGGACGTGTTTTATGCAGCAGTTGATAAAATCATTTGATTAAGAAATAACATAAATAACATAAGAAATAACATAATTATAATAACATAACACATAATTAACAGTAGGTCTGCAGGTGATCATTTAGGTCAATGGCACACATTGTACACTCATGATGTTCTATGGGAATCAGCATTAGCACTCAGAAATGTCTTAAAAATGGACAAATCACCATGTGGGACACATGATGTCTCATGTGATACTCATTCATTAGTCCAGAACCTGCCTCCCTGTCATCAAGGGGTTATACTATCACTTATATAGGTTAGAACATCAAATCATCTAAAACAGCTACTTTCATGTTTGACACTGAAAGGTGTTATACAGGTGTTATAATACCTGTTGAGTTCCTGCTGTTTTGAGAAGAAACAAACCTGATAATGTCTTAGAAGAAAAGGCACAAAATAGCATGTTAATGCACAGCATGGAATTAACATTTTTTTAATATCTTTACATCCAGTCAAAACCTAAGCATATATTTACCTTTCCTATGGCACACAGCAAAGCATATGGCCCCAGCAAGTAATATGAGTAATATGATAATGATAAGGGGGTCTTTCCAAGATCCTACACAGAAAATAACCAAATTAACTAAAACTCCAGCCAATGACAGTTACTAAAGAAAATGTTTTAGTCATTTTTTACCCTTTGTAGAAAAACAGTCTGACCGTTTGTGTACACTGATGCTTCTGTTCTGGTGTGTAGCGCCACCCTGCTCTCGGTGGTCTCCTGGTCAGACAGCCCCACAGAGCAGGAGAGCCACTCTGACTGCGAGGGGGAGAAGAGCAGCCAGGACCCCACTCCCATCAGCCCCTCCTCATCTGCAGGAGGAAGCAGCACATCCAGCATCACACAGCACAGATGAAAAATGAAAGGTGAAACTTCTTCAAGCTCCAAAAGGAAGTCCAACTGCTTACAATTTAGCTCATTTGACTACTCCAACCTCTTGAAGCACATTATGTTCCGTAAACTTTGTTCCATAGGGACGCTATAATTCCCAAAAATTACATTTTGGCCCTACAAAACAATAACATTTCCTGAGAAGACCCGCATCCAACACATTAGGCCATGTCTCATTCTGTTACCAACAACTGACGTAATTTAAAAATAAAACTGAAAGTGAAAATGAACTGCTTTGCTTTCTGTCATCCAATTGTCAAGAAATTTGGTGTGCGGCATCTGCAGACCACACCTTAAAAAATTCTTACAAAGCTTGTTCAAAAGTTAAAGCGTTATGAAATTACCCACCAATCAATATTTCAACTTGTAAATCCGCTGCAGTGAATATCTTGTGTTTGATTGTCCGAATTCCATTAAACCTCACAGACTGAATAGGTGCAACATTCTTTAACACCACACCAAATGTTGCTAGGTTGATGCATCAGCCACTTTCACATTGTTTCACTTCGTGCAGTCTCTGAAACCCCTGCATTGGCATTTTTGCACTAACTTAGCTAGAATTTTGCACCCCCCCCCCCCCCCCCCACCCCCCAAAAAAATGGTAATTTTAAGTATAGCGCCACCTAGTAAAAATTGTAAATGTCAAAATTTCAATGTTCTTCTCTCAGTGTCTTGGGCGGGGAAAGTCATAATCACATCAGATTTGGCATGTGGCATCACTACTCCAACTTCTGCATATTTTGTTTTATAAAATTTCTTCCATAGGGGGCGCTATAATTGAAAAAAAAAGCTGCCTGATGGCTTGTAAGTACAAAATGGACAGTCATTCCATGGGGACACTGTAATTTCCTTGAACTAAACTTACCTGTGAACAAGCAGACGTCACTGGAGTTGCTAATGATCTCTGTCCCTCTTCTGTCTCTCCAGGTGAGTGTAGGCTCTGGAAACCAACCTTCAGACTCACAGGTAACATTTACCTGCCCTCTTCCTTCATCAACAGACCAGACAACTGGAACACTACCTATGACTGTGTGTGTGTGTGTGTGTGTGTGTGTGTGTGTGTGTGTGTGTGTGTGTGTGTGTGTGTGTGTGTGTGTGTGTGTGTGTGTGGAAGTGTGTGGAAGTGTGTGTATGTGAGCATGTGTATGTATGTATGTATGTATGTGTGTGGGTTTGTGTAAGAGAGAGCGAGAGAAAAAGAGGGAAACACATATTTACATCTCTGGTATGTTCCACAAATATAAATTGTCAAATGTAAAGTGCCATGCACTGGAATAAAGATGTTGTTCCTGAACTCTGCAGGACTCACCCTTCACTGTGAGGTTGATATATAGGTCACTGTACCATATACTGCTCTTAACAAAGCACACATACTGCCCCCTATCATCAAACGTGAGGTTGTTCAGCCTGAGAGACACCTCCCCCTTCTCCAGGTCCCCCACCAGAGATGCCCTGCCCTGGTACAGAGGGTCTACTGGCTTTGTCTGGACCTGACGTTTCTCATACAGCAGAACCAGGGTCTCAAGTGCATCGGGTCGGTACCAGCGCACTTGTAACGGTACTGCACTGAAGGAGGGGGAGAGTGCACAGGGGAGGGTGACAGAGGACCCAACCGGAGCTGAGACCGAACCATCTGGACCAATCAGACAGAACTCCTCTGGAGAGAGGGCAGCTAAACAAGACAAACCAATGAAATAATACACGATAAAATAAAAATTATATTATTTATAGCCATAATAATGTAGTAATAATAGTTTCCTTAAAGGGTCCTTAGAATAAATAAAGCTACCACCAGCCCCCCCCCCTGCAGTTACACCCCGCTCTGATCTCAACACATTTCAAATAAGAAGGCCAATAATACTACATTCTGCATAATATTTAAAGGAGTTTACAATTTTCGTCAACATTCACTCCAGACATAGCAATGTAGGGAACTCATAATGTGCCCATAACATACTCACATTCACCTTCAGTTAGAAGAATCAGAGTCAGAAGAAATTTCCACATGATTGAAGAGATTTTATTGTGCTTTTATGCTGAAATTTACCAAGGAATAACACAGAAGCATTATTAATAAACCTGCATAAAGTGTAACAGCAACAGTATGTTAAGCTAATACATCCTCCGTAAAGGCTGCTAAATGCTCCTGACCACAGTACAGTATGTGACAACATCAAGACAAGTGGACAAAAGCATGAGCCCTACCTAAAAAAACATTATTATCATACATTCATACATTAATGCAACCAGTCTGTAACTATTAACTGTAAATACAGATTATCCGAAGGACTTTTATGTCAACACAGAGAATGAATAGGTCTTATGTAGAAACTGTGGCTAGAAACAACATCTGCATGTGCATCTGCATATCTGTAAAACTGATGATAAATGCTACAATTTGTCCCAAATGAGAAATACATGTCAGTGTGAACAGTAAGACATGTTGAGGGTACATTAAAAGAATATGTACCTTAGCTTTTCTTTCAGATGCACACAGGATGAATCCTTCCTAGGATAAATCCTTTAGTGTCTCTGGTCTGGTTATGTGCTGCTGTCTGTAGCAGGCTAATGTTCTTCTTCTCAGTCTACAGATTCTTGGGGAAAAATACACAAGAAACTCCACAGTTACTCCTGAGCCAACTCACTTCTGTCCGTGACTGTAGGAAATGTTTATTCAACACATCGCCTTTACCATGTGACAGTCACACCTGCACTTTGAACTCAGATCTTGTGCTCTTAAATGCTTTTTAATGTGAGTTTCTTCGGCACATTTAGCCACTCAAATAAACTTGCACAAAGTATTGAAAATGTGAAAATACTGAAAATGTACCTCAGTGCTGTCCTCTTCAGACCCCCAAACAGTCGAAGAAGCCAAAGTAAAGCTGATGTGTTTGCAGCAGGTGTGGACACATGATGCGGGTAAAAATTAACAAGTTGGCAGCGGCCCAAAGCCTGTCTCCAGTGACGTCTGTTTGTTCACTTTAGTTCATACATTTGTGTGTGCTCAGCAGGGGGCGTGAGGTGTGCTAATGGCCTCCTCAGTGTGCTGCGTGATGCTGGATGTGCTGCTTCCTCCTGCAGATGAGGAGGGGCTGATGGGAGTGGGGTCCTGGCTGCTCTTCTCCCCCTCACAGTCAGAGTGGCTCTCCTGCTCTGTGGGGCTGTCTGACCAGGAGACCACCGAGAGCAGGGTGGTGCTACACACCAGAACTACTGGTTCAAATGATTTAGATGTTATAACCCTTTATAACACATATTTAGTGTTTAAGATGAGAGGGAATAAGGTATCTGGACTAATGAGTGAGTATGACACGAGGCATCATGGTGTGAGACACAGGATGATTTGCCCATTTCTAAAACATTCCTGAGAGCGAATGATGATTCACATAGATCATCAGGAGTGTACAATGTGTGTCCATTGACCTAAATGATCACCTGCAGCCATACCGCTAATTATGTGACATGAATGTGGTTTCTTCCTGATATGATTTTATCAACTGCTGCATAAAACATGTCATTTGTTTTGACAGCAGCATCAGACAGTGCTAAGAATCTAAAACATCCAGACCCACCTGCTGCAACAGGTAAGTCAGACTGCGGGGACAGTTATGACTCGGGTGTTACAGGTAAACATACAGAATTGTAAAACCCCATGATGTACCCATGACTGAAGGCCTTTACCTTCAAACAAACTTTCCTCAATCTTATAACTTGCCTTTTACCTGTTGATTAAACCCTACAATCCTATTTTTTTCTCTGACAGATGAAAGCACGCCTCTAAATGGTATGTTCATTCGAAACTGCGCTATGATATTTGTAATTGAACTTTTATTTAGGATTTACAGTTTTCCAAGTCATTTTTAACAGATTGCAATGAAGAGAAAGCAGACGTCTGCAATGTTTCAGTACATCTACAGCTGGAAGGAACTGCAGGTATGTCTGACACCATCAGGTAGCACTCAGTACTCTAGCTGCAAAATATAATTCCATGACCTCTTCCATGCCCTTCATCCCGTTAATCAGATTAGAACCTCTGGCCTATAAAAACAGTTGTAAATGACTAACTGATTTCATAACTGATAAATTAAATAACCTTTACTGTAATATTGCTGTAAAGCAGTGTGAGAGCAAACCTGTTTGAACTATTCCAGATGCTGCTGAACAACAAGTAGAGACTAAAGACAGTGTAACCACCATGGAGGTAGTTGTAACTACAATAGCAGGTAAATTATTGTATTACCAGACACCTGAATGTGAAGAAGATGTGCTTATATATTCAGCTGATTTAGAAAACTGTAGAACACATTCTCAGTACAGGTATCGGTGTAATGGTAAACTGACAATCATCCATTCATGCTTTTAATTAATGTATAGACCTGAGACTGGCACAACAGCATTATGGTAATACTAACATCATTCACATCACTAATTACAAGAACATGTGCATTACCATCAACGTGACATAATGGAAATTAATACTGATCCACCTGTTTTGTCCTCTAGTGAATCTGAGTCTGAATATGAAGACTGTGCCACCTCTTCTTAAAGTACAAGATAATTACACCTCAATCTACTGTCTTGATTCACAGAAGGCCTCTGTACCAGAGACACATTTCCTCCATGCTGATCCACTGAAGGCTTCTCTAGCAGAGACTGCACTGCCCCATGCTTTATGTAATAAGTGTTTCAGCTCAGGGAAGCACTACTGGGAGGTGCGGGTTGGGGGACACAGTAAGCAGTCCTGGTATGTGGGGGTGTGCACTAAATATGCGGTTCAGACACACAGTGTCTCTCTACACCCTGAGAACGGCTTCTGGGTTCTCCACTATGAGAGAGGAACCGGACTGTTTGCCTACACACAAGCCCCAACTAAGGTGCCTGTGAGAGAGTTGTTCAAGACTGTAGGAGTGTTTCTAGACTGTGATGAGCACACTCTCACCTTTTACAATGCTGTTTGTGCCATTTTTATGTGGCACTAAATGTATCCTTCATTCCTCTGATCAGCCCAGGAGTTAAAGAACAAGGAGCAATTAAATTATGCCACAGACAAAATCATCAGGACTCTCGGACATCTTCCAAGCTAACAGGTATTATAATACCTTTATTGCACTTTATTACAATGTCTTAAGGTGAACCATGTGGTGAAGAAAGCCAACAGCAGCAGAGGGTTGATAGCTTCACATGTATCCCTCCTTTGAATAGTCTGAGTTACAGAGTACTGCAGCAGCCTTGCAGAATCCAACCAAAGACACTGCGTAGGTTGTGGACTGGAGTCTTGTCTCATACACATGAGCAAAGAGCAAAGGACTCTTCAGTGTCCAAAGAGCAGAGGACTCCCCAGTGTCCAAAGAGCAGAGGACTCCCTTAGTGTCCTGGCTAAATCCACAATTAGGTTCACTCAATATGGGCCTCTGATCATCACCCAGTATAGCTGGCTCATCTATTCATTCCCACACTCTTCACCTCAAGAGGAGAGTTCTTTATCGAAGGGTACCACAAAATTGGTTGGCATTCCTCAAGGTGCTTCATTCATTGAGAGATTTGATCCAGTAGTGCAGAAAGTTATGGACACACTGGACAGTGTGTCAAAGTGACTGTCAGAGTTTTTGTGTGTGGATTGCAGCTGGCAAGAAATGTTTTTGAGTCTATTTGTTTGGGAGTTAATGGACATGAAGCATGAAGCCACAGTGTAGCCACATATGATACCCAGAGAGACAAAGGTCTTTGACAATATAGGCAGTTTTGTAGTGCAGTGGGGAAAGGGGGAAAACTTGTGTTTCAGGGAGGCCGTGCACAACCTGTTATCTTTTGTGGTAATGACCCTCAGGAGGCCTTCCTGTCCTGTCTGGTAGGCTGGCATACCAGTGGGGCAGCAGTAGGCAAACATGTGGAACAGTGCACTGTAAATAGCAGCATTGGCAGCATCCGCTGTGGGTCTGTTTGGGCCTCAGGTTCACAATTGCCGGTTTAAAAGGTTGTGCTGTCTACGTCACTACCTGGTGGACTTTGACCACTAGAGGAGCTCTTGAGTTGAAAACCGTGGTGTGAGCCACTAGTGCTATAGCATTCGATACTTCCCCCATCATCCTGTTTGTGCTGTTTTTCTCACTTCAACTTGATTTTATTTCATATTTCGACATTTTCATCACTGGAAGTGGGCATTTTACAGTAAGTACAGTTATAGCAAGTACAGTGTGTACAGCTATTTCACTAGATGGAAAAATCATTATTATTTACTGATGTTTTTTTTATTTGCAGATCTGAAACCAGATCTGCTGGCCTCAAAGTGGATGAAACCAGAACCCGGATCTTCTGTTCAGAAGGAGGAAGGATTTGGGCCCTAACAGGGAACTCCCTTATGCTTTGTGTGATAATGCGTTCAGCACAGGCAAACACTACTGGGAGGTGACTGTGGGGAAACACAAGCTGCACTGGTATGTGGGGGTGTGTACTAGCAGAGCAGATCAGACACAGAGTGAATCGAACACCTCAGAATGGATTCTGGGTTATCTACTATAACAAAAGAACCGGATTGTTTGCCAACACAAAACCCAAAACTCATTTGACAGAGTTATTTGACGTTTTGGGAGTGTTTCTAGACTGTGATGAACACACTCTCACCTTTTACAATGTAGACAGCAATGTGGGCCTGTGGTGCTTTCATTTGCCATCAAAAAAACGACTGATTCCTCTGCGCAGTCCAGGAGAGGCAGACACGGAGCCTATTTTTATTAATCGACCCTTCTAATGTGTAAATGGAGAAAAGCAAAACCAAGAGGAAACTAAATGAAAATGAAGACAAAATAACTTAATCCTTTGAAAATCAGTCCTGCTTATTAAAATTAGTTTCTTAAAATAATTATCATAAAAAGTGAATTTTCTTTAGATTCCCATAATGCTCTGCAAAAAGTTATGTTTTATCATCAGGTTTAACCTGCATGTGTTTGGTAATGCTAGTTGCAGGAGTTACCAGAAGCACAATAAGTGAAAGGTGGAGAGTGGTGACATGTTTGTTTATAATCAGCAATATTATGTCTTAGGGAAACATATGTTGGGAGAATGTCTGAGCATCTGAGCATTACATTTAGAGGCAACATCTGTGTGTATTTCACAGTTTTTTTTTAAACATTTTTATTGTTTGATAATAGTAAGTGGTTAACCCTCAAATATGATTCAGTACTGACCCACACCTCTGTGACCTGTTGAGGGTAAAAGGCTTTATTAACAATCGGTTACATGCCTATGCATATAAACAATCATTAGGGCACTACTAGATGTAATCAATTTCTAAAGAATTTATGTGACACAAGATCAATAAAGGAATATAGTCTGTCACTGTTTGTTGCTGCTGTTTTTTCTTCAGTATCTCACTTTTTTCTTTATTTCTTTACTGAGTGGAGCTATGTGATATGATGTTCTTAGGTTTATTTTAATAAGCTGCAGACAGGCAGGTTTTACAAAGGGAGTATGTACTAATTTATTCTGCCTTCCCCTGTCTTATCCTTCCAGACTTCCGCCATCCTTCCTGGGTCGCGATAGTAGAAGGATTTAGAGTATGCTGTTTCCAGATGACTGTTTACCTAGTAAAGTGCTAATCCCAAATAACTTCTAATATATCAATCTACAGGCTTCACCTTATCAGGTTAGCTTTGAAGGTCCCAATGACCTGCAGTTGACTGCAGTTCATTGGTTGAGTGAAAAAATGAAGAGACCTCTGTAAAATTATCAGCTTCTCTGATTTAACTATTTATAGATATATGTGTGAGTAAAGTGAATTTTGAGTGTGAGTAATGTGTGATTTTTTGTTTTATTAAACTACTGTCAATATTTCTCCCAAATTCCCACTGGAAAGGAATGGCTGTCATACATGTAGATATCATGATTTTAGGAAAATTTGCATTGGTCTCTTAATTTTTTCCAGAGCTGTATATAATATATCACTGGCCACTTAAAAGCAGGAAGTCTCTGTGACATTATTAGTAACTATGGAGCTTGCTCATTAGCTTTGGCTTGTTACCTATGGCTTGTTACACCTATGGCTTGTTACACCTATGGCTTGTTACACCTATGGCTCGTTACCTCTGCTCGTTACCTAAGGCTCATTATACCTATGGCTCGTTATACCTATAGTTTGTTACCTTTGGCTTGTTACACCTATGGCTCGTTATACCTATGGCCTGTTGCACCTATGGCTCGTTACACCTATGGTGACCATGTTGGAGACAAAGTGTTGGAACTCCACATTGGAGTGTTGGGCAGATGGCAGAGCACTGAGCTTGTAGCTGCTGCACACTAGACATTTTCCCACCATTTCACATGTGCTTGAGCTTGAGGACAGTCATTTTTGGCATGAACAAATGTTGCCAAAAAGGAGTGTACTGTTGGTGTGTGCTTTGCCTTCCATTTTAACTCTCAGTATATTATGATGTAAACAAGGGCCAGTCTGCTGGCAACTGTTTGTATTACATTGGTGCACAATCTGTATTTTCACTTTCAGCTATGACCCAGACTATCTCCAGTGTGGTAGGCTGGGCAGTCTCTGTTGTGATAAGAAAGTTACTGCCAAACACCACACGTAGTTTGTTTGTTTGTTAACAATACCAACAATCAGGCCCGCTGACAGCTCACTAAAGGGTATAATCTGTTTATATAATATAATATAATATAATATATTAATATTAAAACAATATTACACAGTAATAGACACATCTAAGAATGTACATCCTGTGAACATGTTTACATAAACATGAAGATAAATCACAAAACATTACATAGCAAGCGATGTGAAAAGGGACTCCAGAAATTAAAAGGTGTCAAAAAAACACAGTTTTTGTTAAATAACTCGGCAACAATTTTGCCCAAGACAACGATTTTGTGTTAGTATGTCGGTGTTACAGAGGCGTATCGACCCAGCCCATAAACACTCACTTGAAGCATAGCGCCACCTAGTGATAAGGGTAAATGCAAAAATTGGGATTTTGAGTTGCCAATATCTTCGACCGAGAAGGTGGGAACTGCACAAAATACGTCATGCATGATCACCACAAAGACCTCTAACACCACAGCACATGCCATAAAATTTGGTCAATAGGGGGCGCTGTAATTGTAGAAAATGTAATGTTGCCTATTATCTAGAGAATGCTAACATTTACAACCAATTTTTTTTTATCGTGAAATCTATTGCCCTTCAGGCATTGAAAACACTGGTTGACGCCCACTTCCAACGAAAACAATTTCCGTGAAATTTTAACATTGGGAAAACGAATCTGAATGAACTCGTCATAGGCGGTTCATGTGAATCTCACCAAATTTGGTATATGCCATCTACAGACAATGCTGACAAAAAGTTATCAAAGGATTTATCTTGAGATAAACCGTTCCGAAGTTACACGTCAATGAACATTTAACACGTAGCTCAAAATTCTTCAAAAGTCCATATCTTGGCTTTTAATAGCTCAAATTTGGTCAAAGTTGACATGCCATCTCTAAACAGCTTTTTGTTCATGTGTACTAAATTTTGTGACATTTCGTCAGAGGGGGCGAACACAAATTCGTTGTCTTGGGCAAAATTGTTGACGAGTTATTTAACAAAAACTGTGTTTTTTTGACACCTTTTACAGAGGCGTATTGACCCAGCCCATAAACACTCACTTGAAGCATAGCGCCACCTAGTGATAAGGGTAAATGCAAAAATTGGGATTTTGAGTTGCCAGTATCTTGGACCGAGAAGGTGGGAACTGCACAAAATGCGTCATGCATGATCAGCACAAAGACTTCTAAAACCACGGGACGTGCCATACAATTTGGTGCATAGGGGGCGCTGCAATTGTACAAAATCTCATTTTGCCTATTCCTTGCCTTCACAAATCACTCCTACACACTACACAAACACACACAATGTCATTCATTCAAAACCCACATCCATGCCCACTTCCAGGAAATAATTTCCACAGAAATTCTCACCTCAACACTGCTCTACCACACACTCATCATACAACAGTTCCCACATTTCAATATACTGCGGCGGTCATACCATGTACTGCTATGCGGTACATCTAGTTTTGAGAATGTCATCTCAGTTTCAAGAAATGAGCCAAACCAATGGAGAAAAACTGTAACACAATGTGCTTCACCAACATGCATCTGAGCACACCTATTGGAGACATGTAGTAAGCATTTGAAATTTAATGAAAGCAATGAGAAATGCCATTCTGTTGTGAAAAATTGCAAGTTGGTTTGGGGATTTGTCCATGTTATTTTGAGAATGTCATCTCAGTTTCAAGAAATGACCCAAACCAATGGAGAAAAACTGTAAAGTAAGTTATTGTGAATGTACAGGTTACTAGCGGTAGTGCATATTCTCATAAATGGAACACTGGATCATTTGATCCACTTAGATAATGACGTTACTCTTCAGTTATGCTCCTGACATATACGTGCAGACAGACATACCACCACAGATATCAGAAAATGAAACCACAGCCAAGCCCTGATCAAGAATAGGTATGCCTTTAGTGGTGCAACCAGTCAGGTGAGGAGAAATTCCACTATTGCATTACAGCAACTATAAAGGAGGCTAGGATAGCACAGACCCACTACAGCTACTACAGACTACAGAAGAGGCTAGGATTGGCCTTTTGGAGATCAGGCTCACTAAAGGGTAAGAATCTGTTTATATAATATAATATAATATCATATAATGTATTAATATTAAAACAATATTACACAGTATTAGACACATCTAAGAATATATATCATGTGAACATGTTTACATAAATATAAAGATAAATCACAAAAGAATACATGTGAGATGTGAAAAGGGACTCCAGAAATTAAAAGCTGTAGTTCTTAATTATTGATGTAAACTGGCTGTCAAGTGGAGATTGTGCGTTAATATGTATTGTAAATATAATGTATGCAATGAGTATCTGCACCAACACAAACAAATATAACAGAAGAAATGTACCAGTAAAAATGTATTATGTGATTCTACAGTTCAGTTCATGAGTTAAATGCATAGAGACAAAATGTAAAAGGTAACAAAAGTGTAATGTTGCAGGTCAGCTATGCCAGGTTTCTTCGGCACAGATAAAAGATGATAATGATAAAAGAAATCTTTGATGATAAAAGAAATCGTTGTTTGCAATGAGATGGAAAGCACAGAAGCAACACTGGCTGGTTACATTCATATAATTATTTAAACATAGTGCCTCATCTAGGACTGGCTGCCTAACACTGTCATATTTACAGTAATGTCTATGAATGTAGACTGTGCTTATGAATAAAATGATGAGGTGCTTTCAATTTTATTTTACGTGTGTATAGTGTAAATTGTACATGTGTATAGTGACAATAAAAGGCACTCTATTGTATTCTATTCTATTCTAAAATGGATAACACTGGCACATTTACAGTAATATCTATGAATTCATTGTAGATGTTTTCTGCTTTTGAATTGTACCACATTGAATATGAGTTCATGAGCTAAATGCACAGAAACAAAATGTTTTGTACAATATGAGAAGCAAAGCATAATTAGTGTAATGGCTTGGCATCACTCCCTAACAGCACTGCTGAACATGACTGGAGGTGAAGCTGTGGTCTGGAGTTTAGTTCAGTTCAAGACCATTTCTCCTGACTCTGTCTAACACCAGTTCTCCTGTCTGTCTAACACCAGTTCTCCTGTCTCTTTGTGTTGTTCCTGTTCATGGCAGCAAAGGCCAAGAGAAGACCAGCGATCAAAGGGACATCAATCCTCACAGGATGGAGGGACACCTATGTGAGAACTTTGCCTTTTTTCTGTAGAGATAGAGAGCTTTTACACAAGGCTCTGAATTCTAACCTGCCAGACAGCTTTTACTCAATGAACTGAAATCTGACCTGTCACAGAGCTCTTGTGCAATCTGGGTGTTTGTGTGTTTGTTTGTTTAAATTCCGTGGTACTGGTACATTGTGATGAGACTTTCAATGATGCCCCGGTAGAAAGAGCACATGATGGGGGGGGGGGGTGCAGGCTGCTTTTACACAAGGCTCTGAAATCTAACCTGCCAGACAGCTTTTACTCAAGGAACTGAAATCTCACCTGTCACAGAGCTCTTGTGCAATCTGGGTGTTGGTTTGGTGGGTGGTACTGGTACATGGCGATGACACTTGTAATGGTTCCCTGGTAGAAAGAGCACATGATGGGTGGGGGTGGGGGGGGGGTGGAACTCTTGCTTTCTTCAACTTAAGTAGAAAGTAGAGGTGTTTTGGGGCCTTCTTGGCCAGCGATGTGGTGTTGCTGGTCCAGGAGAGGTCCTCAGAAATGTGCATCCCCAGAAACTTATTGCTGCTTTCTTTAGAGAGCTTTTACTCGAGGCTCTGAAATCTGATCTGCCAGAGATCTTTTACACAAGGTTTTGAAATCAGACTGGTCACAGAGCTCTTGTGCAAAATGGGTGTTTGTCTGAGTGCTTGTTAAATTGTGTGGTGCTGTCTAGTATGTGCTGTAGTCTCTCTTCCCGTCTGCAGTCTAAGAAGCCAGATTGACGCAGCCAGCGACCTTCTGCTTTTTAGCACGCGGGCATCATGAGTTCATTTTCATTTTCATTATTAGTCTTTATAAGAATACAATTCAAGCCCCCACATAGGCCACTGAAGTGAATGAGGTGAAATTAAATTCATTAATAATTTCTCAACTTACTGAGATTAAACTTTTTCCACAGGAAGCAGAAACTGAATTAACATCTCACCCATTAGAAAGTTTTAATATAATTAAGCAGACAAGAAAAGATTAAGAACACTTAACTAAGTGAGATACTACTTTATTTATGCCCAAGGAAATTAAGGAATGTGGCGTATTTCCATATGTGCTTACAGTAGTCTATTTACAATATACTAACCACTGTATATTGACAGTATAGGAAGATTTAAATGTACACTGAACACTGAAGATTTAAATGTACACTGAACATAACATAACTATGTTATGCAAACTTATGGACCAAGTTCTAAGCACATTGTCCAGGGTAATTCCAACTAAATGTATATACACAGACATAATTCTATACATTTATTTTTATTTCTATATAATAATTACATTTACCTGTTAAATGTATGGTAACTTAGATTAAATCATATTGACCTGTTAAATGCACTGAGTGAAATATATTTACCTGTACGTGTTTGTGAATTTACAACA
Source organism: Coilia nasus (assembly GCA_027475355.1). Classification (NCBI taxonomy): domain Eukaryota; kingdom Metazoa; phylum Chordata; class Actinopteri; order Clupeiformes; family Engraulidae; genus Coilia; species Coilia nasus. The sequence goes on from CM050211.1 coordinate 31,165,764, forward strand.
GGTTACTAGCTGTAGTGCATATCCTCATAAATGGAACACTGGAGCCAGGTGAAGGTGAAAACGGGGTCTTATTTTATGTTGTGGGGTCTCCAGGGGCGATTGCGATGGCGCTACTTATGGTGTTCCAATTCATGGCCGCAGCCGTGAGAGATCCTCTGAGAGATTGTCTGCGGGACAAAGATTACGACCAGCTGCTGCAGACAGCGAAGGCTGGCCTTCCACACATACACACGTCTCATCACGTCGTGATTGTCGGTGCTGGCATGGCTGGGCTGACCGCCGCCAAACTACTGCAGGACGCGGGACACAAGGTAGACACAGCAGACTGAGGATGTGAAAGTCAAAGTGATTCCCATTTCTCATTGTGATCACACAGTACATCACAGCCCACAGTGCACACCACAAAATGTAACCTCTGCATTTAACCCATCGCAGTGTGAGCAGGGGCCAGGGCAGCCATGACAATGCTGCTCAGGGAGCAGTGTGCGGGGACGGTATCACACTATTATGCCTACATGTTCGACTTGCCAGTATGAAGATTTTAGGCATTTTTCTCAGTTTTAATGTTCGCGCAGTTACTGCACTTTGCCTTTGTAGGGCAGCACATATTAAGACTGACCTTACTGTGTACTACAAAGATGGTCAAGTGATAAATCTGCTTTAGTTTACACAGAGATTGTAGTCAAAAAGTTAGTAGAGAGTCCAAATCTTCATTCTGTTTAATCCAAACGAATGCAAACATAACAGGCTCTACTTCTATCAGGTTTACAACTTCCTCTGGCTTCAATAAACCAGCTCTGTCACTTATAATAATAATAATAATAATCTTTACTTGTATAGCACAATTCATACATACAAGATGCAGCTCAAAGTGCTTTACAGTTGGCAAGGTCACCACAAGACATTTCTTGCAGTCCAGTGGCGCCAGAGAGGACGAACACAGTAAGGAAATGACGTAATGACACAATGCCCCGTTAATGCAGGCTCTTGCGTGACGCAAGAATGTGGTGTCACAGCAACGCAATGCCCTGTTTATGTGGGCTCTTGCGTGGCGTAATAATGCACTGTCACAGCAACGCACTGCCCTGTTGGTGCGGGCTCTTGCGTGAACACAGGTCAATAGTCTTTGTAGTCCAGAGGCATTAGAACTACGCAATGCCCCGTTGATGCGGTTTCTTGTGTGAACACAGGTCAACAGTCCTTGTAATCCAGAGGTGCTAGAACAGGGAAGTTCATTTAGGCGCAGTCGGGTTGTTAGTGCCCCCAGGGAGCAACAGGGGTAAGGAAAAACTCCCTGTTAAATTGATTTGTGTGAATTCAAGGAAGAAACCTCAGGTATCGGTGAGGAAAACTCCCTGTTTTTCTAGGAAAAAACCTCAGGCAGAACTACGTCCCCCAGGGGAGCCCATCTGGCTGGTAACGGGAAGTCTCTGAGTGTCTGAAAGGCTTTTGATCTGAGCAGGGAAGTCTGTCTGAGGAGACTTTGATCCGAGCTATTAGTTATAGGCAAGGTTGAACAGGTAGGTCTTTAGTTGTCGTTTGAAGCCGTCGATAGATTCTGCTTTTCTGATGTGCTGTGGTAGGGCATTCCATCTCTTTGGGGCATAGTATGAGAAGGCTGATACCCCAATCCTATTGGGTGGAGCGTCTGGGATCCTCAGGAGACCGGCATCAGCGGATCTAAGGGCTTGTGCATTGGTGTAAGAGGATAATGTGTCAGTAATATAGCATGGGGCAAGGCCATTTACAGCTTTGAATACTAGTAGTAGTACTTTGAAATCATACGGGTAGCCAGTGTAGTTCAGCCAGTACAGGAGTAATGTGCTAGCCTGGTAAACCAGCCCCTCGTACTTCATTTCATTTTGTACAGAGGGTCTGGAACAGAGACCATCAGAAACGATTTGTTGGAGGTGTGGACTCTGTGGACTGGCTGAAGTTTTAAAAAAGTGCCTCTGCCTTTACCCAATCGCTAACGCCTGGTCGTCACATATGCAATTAACCTACCTACGAACTACAATTGAAATGTAGCACACAAGGTCAACGTCACGGCTAATGAACACACCCTCTGTTCGCTGATTGGATCTGTCTTGCTGGGACTTGCTAAATGACCCTCAAGAGATTCCGCTCCAGACCCTCTGTACAAAATGAAATGAAGTACGCCAGGCTAGTAATGTGCTTCATCTTTCTTGTTTTTGTTAGTAATCTTGCAGCCGAATTTTGAATAAGCACTTAACTGCCTTTGTAGGACACCCCACTGATCTGCTAGTGTGTGTGTTACCAAGGTGACTATACTAGAGGCCAGTAGTCGTGTAGGAGGGCGGGTGGAGACCTACAGGAACCAGGAGGAGAGCTGGTATGCTGAACTAGGAGCCATGAGGATCCCCAGTGATCACCGGTACGTTAAAGCTGCTTGCATGGAAACATGCAGGTGAAATATTTGTTTATTTAGTTATTTATTTTAAGGAGCTTGTCAGCTTGTGCAGTGTTTAATCACCATTAATGACATTTTATGGACCAAAAAACTGATCAATTATTTCAGAAAATAAACATGTTAGTAATAAGATAATAAACACTACTTGAATCAATGGACATCATCCTTGCTACCCCCAGAGTTTAAACTGGGCCGGAGCCCTCTGGAGCTCAGCTCTGCCTCCTCACCTCGGCAATACAGCCAGCCAGAGCTGAGCTCCCTCTACTAGAGTATTTACAGTAATAGAGGGAGGTATTGACCATTGTGAATAAAGAGGGGCTCCCCCTCCTTACAAAAGCCAATTTAACCACCGGGTACCCCCCTCTGTCAACAGCATCGTCCTCTGGTATGCGAAACAGCTGGGGGTTGAGCTGGAAGAATTCATCATGGATGACCCTAACACCTTCTACCTGGTCAACCGGCTACGGAACAGGACGAAGGCGGTGAAGGCAAACCCTGACGTCCTGGGGTACCAGGTGTGGCCAAGCGAGAAGGGGATGTCGGCTGATGACCTGCTCCAGCGCGCTCTGAAGAAGGTAGGGGGGAGGTAGGGGGGCTGGTGGTGGGGGCATAGGGGTGTTGTGGGAGGTAGGGGGGAGGTAGGAGGGTGGGGGGAAGGAGGTGGTGTAGGGTGGCATGTAGGGGCAAGGTAGGGGGTAAGTAGGTTGAGGGTAGGGTGGAAGGAGGGGGGTGGGGTGGAAGGTGGGGGGTAGGGTAGGAGGGCAGGTGGGTTGGGGGGGTAGAGGGTGTTGCGGAAGGTAGGGGGGAAGTAGGAGGGTAGGAGGGAAGGAGGTGGTGTAGCGTGGCAGGTAGGGGCGAGGTAGGTGGTAGGGTAGGGGGGCAGGTGGGGGGGGGATAGGAGGGAGGTGGGGAGGGAGGGAGGGGCATGGAAGAGGGGATGGTAGGGGGTGTTGCAGAAGGTAGGTGGTATGGGTGGTTTGTAGGGGAAAGAGGATGAATTAAAAGCAATTGGGCCAACATTTTAAAAAATTATGCCTTTTTGAAAAATATATGACTTGTATTTCTCAGGTGAAAGCGGATGTCGAGGCCAATGGATGCAAAGCAGCTCTGCTAAAGTATGACCGTTATTCTGTGGAGGTAAAGCACAACTCTTACAATGCAAAACATGGTTAGGTAAAGAACAATGCTTACAGTGTAACCCATGGTTAGGTAAAGCACAGTAGCACAACTCCTGCAGTTAGCTAGTTTTAAAACATCTAACAGTTTAGCTAATGGTAAAATTTGCAGGACATTTTTTTTTCAGACACGTCTTCATGTTTTGTCACATGATGTGATTGGTAGTAAAGCAAGCTAAGGGATAAAGAAAAACATCAGCAGAGAAGAGATACTAGCACATGCTGCTTTCCAAGTGGTGCTTAGAGGCTGCATGCTGTACCTGTGCAGAGAAGCAGGGCAAAGATGGAGCTGAAACATTGCTCCATGTCCACACATGTCTGTCAGCATAGAAACCTAGATTTAGATAGGGCCCTAGCATAGAGGGCTAAATGTTTATAGGGGTCTAGATGTAGATAGGGGCCCAGCATAGGGGCCTAGATGTTTCACAACCAAGCTGTTCATTTAAGGAGAATTTCAGTGTGAGTCAGTCCATAGCTCAGATGTCCAAGGTCACAGACTGCTGTTGGTAGGAAAAAGAATAGGAACATTTGATACAACATAGTTTAAAGAAATGAAATGGTGTAGCTAACACTAACTGAATGGGGCATAGAGTGTCTGTATGTGTAATTGGGGTATCTGAGAGAGGAGGGGTATCTGACTGTCTGCCTGTGTAATTGGGGTATCTTTGACAGGACTATCTAAGAAAGGAGGGGGATTTGAGTCCTGAGGCGATACGCATGATCGGAGACCTGCTGAACGAGCAGAGCATGATGTACACGGCATTCTCGGAGATGGTCTATGACCAATACGACATCAGCGACACCGTCATGTAAGGCCTGACCGATTAAAATTGGGCGATGGTGGCGCAGGTGGTAGTGTCCTTGAGCAAGACACTTAACCCCAAGTTGCTCCCGGTGGCAGGACGGCGCCTTGCGTGGCAGCCTCCGCCACTGATGAATGGGTGAATGAGAAGCATATACTGTAAAGCGCTTTGAGTGCTCGGAGGAGTGGAAAAGCGCTATATAAATGTCCATTTACCATTTAAAATGCAGAAAACTTCTTTTTTGGGTAGAATTCAGTTTAAAAAAAACTCCAAGTAAAGAAACCACCTCAAGTAAATAAGTGAAATCAGTCAGTTATAGAATTTATGACTGGTGTTGACATTCTAATCTAATCTGATCAATGGAGGCAAATTATTATATAGGAGTCTGCATGATCAGGAACGTCTGTAGTCACCCAAATATTAAACTTAAAAATATATGCTTTGAACTGCTTGCTAAGAGAATTCATGCAATAAAAGTAAGTATTTGTTGTTTTGGTTTGAAGATACTATGAAGTGACTGGAGGGTCTGACCTCCTCCCTAAGGCCTTCCATGCGGTCCTTGATGAGAAAATCCTCCTGGACTCCCCCGTCAAGTCCATCAGGCATTCCACTGATGGGGTCACTGTGTCGTATCAGACCGGCCAACAGCTCTCTCTCACTGACCTGGCTGCGGATGCTGTGCTGGTAACAACCACAGCCAAAGCAGCCCTCTTTATGGACTTCCAGCCGCCCCTCTCCCTGCCAAAGATGGAGGCGCTGAGGACCGTGCACTACGACAGCGCCACCAAAATCCTGCTGACGTTCCGGCGGAGGTTCTGGGAGGACTATGGCATCTATGGAGGCAAGAGTGTGACGGACCGGCCCTCCCGCTTCATCTACTACCCCAGCCACGGTTTCCCGGGCAACGACAGCATCGGCGTGCTCCTGGCCTCCTACACCTGGTCTGACGAGTCGCTGCTGTTCCTCAGCGCGAGCGACGAGGAACTGAAGGAGCTGGCACTCCGGGACCTGGCACTGATCCACCCGAACCACGATGTCCACGAGCTGTGCACCGGCGTCCTGGTGAAGAAGTGGAGCTTGGACCCCTACAGTCGAGGCGCCTACGCCCTCTTCACCCCCTACCAGCACATCGATCACGCCAGTGACCTCTTCAGGAGCGAGGGCAAGGTGCACTTCGCCGGGGAGCACACCGCCCTCCCCCACGCCTGGATCGAGACCTCCATGAAGTCCGCAATCAGGGCGGCCACCAATATTAACAAAGCTGCGCTGGCCTCGGGCTCGGCTAAATACCCCGCCAGAGACGAGCTTTAGAGTCACACACCTGAGTGTTACACTGTAATAATAATTGAGTGTTACGGTGTAATAAAACCTGAGTATGACGGTGTAATAATACCTGAGTGATACGCTGTAATAATAATTGAATGTTATAGTGTAATAATACCCGAGTATGATGGTGTAATAATTGTATGGGTCATGACTTACCTTATTCTTATTCTTATTCTTATTCATATTCTGTATGGGTTACCTTAAGTCTATACTCTGGCTGGCCTGTGGGCTTGTTAAATGCCAGTAGAGGGCACCCTTGTGCCTTGTACTTCAGTGTAAAGACCACACCTTTCCTGAAAAATATTTTATATTTTACAATATAAATATGCAATATATATCACCTGAGTATTGTGTTGTAATCATCATTTAAATGTGCAGAATGGATAATATTGTAAATATTGATAAAATATGTCTCAGCGTGTTTTGTTATGACCGCCATTAACATTAGCATTATCAAAAAGTTATCAAACACTAAAAAAGTTAAAGCATTTGAAAGTTACATGCCAAACAATATTTCAAGCAGAGTTATTACATTAAATCAAGTAATTACATTATAACCAACCGTTGTAATTGTGCACATTTCATGAAACCTCAGTCAGTGGGCACAATAGTCTTTACAGTTTTTCTCAATTGCTTAAAAACATTTTCTGAAAGCATGCCTCATACTCTCAGAACTCTACACACAAGTCAAAAAAACACACACACAATGGGCAAAAACCCTCACTTCTTCTGCAAAATGAAACTTTGCATTCAAAACAGTATTATTTCTTCTCAAAATGCTATTTTGTTGTCAAATGACACACACAAACCATCATATGAATAGATATTTATAAGAACCAGTTGAACCCTGATGTCCTTAATGTAAAAATGGAAAACACTTCTTATCCATTCATCATAATGATTTAAGCCTTTTTTGTTCAGTGTTACACTTGCTACAGACAGTACATACATAAGTGTGTTATATTTTAGAATATTGTTTTTATACTCAGAACGCACATATACATTGTTACAAATATATCTTACAGTTTTTCTCAATTGCTTAAACACATTTTCTGAAAACATGCCTCATGCTCTCAGAACTCTACACACAAGTCAAAAAAACACACACACAATGGGCAAAACCCCTCACTTCTCCTGCAAAATGAAACTTTGCATTCAAAACAGTATTATTTCTTCTCAAAATGCTATTTTGTTGTCAAATGACAAACACAAACCATCATATGAATAGACATTTATAACAACCAGTTGAACCCTGATGTGCTTAATGTAAAACACTATGATAAATGGAAAACACTTCCTCTCCATTCATCATAATGATTTAGGCCTTTTTTTGTTCAGTGTTACACTTGCTACAGACAGTACAAATATGTGTGCTATATTTTAGAATATTGTTTTTATACTCAGAACGCAAATATACATTGTTACAAATATATTTTATTTTTCCCACAAAAACAGTGTACACACTGTGCATCCCAATCAACACAAAGCTGCACCTACAGTGGTCTACATACAATAGAACAGAAGAATTTACTGTAGCCTATACAGTTACAAAAAAAAAATTACGCTGCATCTTCTGTTTTTGTGTGGCCACAGCACCTCATCCACATCACATGCAATGTTTTTCCTGGCCTAGCAGCGAATCCATCCATGAAAAGCATCAATTGCTATATTTCCACATGCGTCTTCCATAGCTTAGAGAAAGGGTACACGCATTTGTGGATTTTGGTCATACACTTTCATCTCCAGTCAAAAAAAATCCTCAATTGTGTTGAGGATTGTAGAATATGGAGAGAGATACGTAAACAACTAAACAACTATTGTAAAATAATTTTGTTGACCAAATGGTCAACCAAAATGGCTCTGATCTCATGAGAGATTACGGTCCTTTCTCATCCTCATCCGTGTCCTCCCCGTCTTCCTCCTCTTACTCTCACTCCTCTAGCTGTGGCTCTGCCTCTTCCAAAGCTCTGATATCTAATTGTAAGGCTGTGTGACAGGTGTTTGCCGATGTGATGAGTCAGTGTACATAATAGGGCAATTGACTTTAGAATTTTGAATCACTGTGTGTTCCTTGTGAAAACAAGAGATTTCTGTCATGAAAATTGTGCCAAACGCACAGAATTGTCTATAGTGAAAAAGTGTGTTTTAGAACTGCAATTTCAGTGCAAAGCAGGAATTGTGTTCGTAGTTTAGCAGAATCGGTTAATGGGGTTGGTGCATGAGTCACATGTTGTGGTCATTGTGTCTGAAGTACAAGGAATTGTGTGTAAACAATTGAGAAAAACTGTATTTTTCCCACAAAAACAGTGTATACACTGTGCATCCCAATCAACACAAAGCTGCACCTACAGTGGTCTACATACAATAGAACAGAAGAATTTACTGTAGCCTATACAGAAAAAAAAAAAATTACGCTGCATCCTTTCTTCTGTTTTTGTGTGGCCACAGCACCTCATCCACATCACATGCAATGTTTTTCCTGGCCTAGCAGGAAATCCATCCGTGAAAAGCACCAATTGCTATATTTCCACATGCGTCTTCCATAGCTTAGAGAAAGGGTATACGCATTTGTGGATTTTGGTCATACACTTTCATCTCCAGTCAAAAAAATCCTCAATTGTGTTGAGGATTGTAGAATATGGAGAGAGATACGTAAACAACTAAACAACTACTGTAAAATAATTTCGTTGACCAAATGGTCAACCAAAATGACTGATCTCATCAGAGATTACTGTCCTTTTTCGTCCTCGTCGGTGTCCTGCCCGTCCTCCTCCTCTTACTCTCACTCCTCTAGCTGTGGCTCTGCCTCTTCCAAAGCTCTGATAGCTAATTGTAAGCCTGTGTGATAGGTGTTTGCCGATGTGATGAGTCAGTGTACATAATAGGGCAATTGACTTTAGAATTTTGAATCACTGTGTGTTCCTTGTGAAAACAAGAGATTTCTGTCATGAAAATTGTGCCAAACGCAGAGAATTGTGTTTTGTGTTTTGAAAAAAGTGTGTTTTAGAACTGCAATTTGAGTGTAAAGCAGGAATTGTGTTTATAGTTTAGCAGAATTGGTTCATGGGGTTGGTGCATGAGTTACATGTTGTGGTCATTGTGTCTGAAGTACAAGGAATTGTGTTTAAACAATTGAGAAAAACTGTAAGAAAAACTGTAAAGTGCAATTGTCAAGGGAAGATGAGAAGAGAAAAGCCGTGAGGAATTTGCTGTCTGCAGAGTGTATTGTTTTGCTCCGTAATGTGGGGCCGGTTGCGCAGAATCAGAAACCTGCCGCCATACAGCACTGTCGCTGAGAAGATGTTTGCTTTTGATGAGAAGAAGGGAAAAAACGCTTCCTTCAATTCTAACACAAACCGTTTCCTTCATTTAAGAAGTATGAAACTTAACACAGCTAACCCATCTAGTGCGTCAGTCAAGAGGCTATTCAGACTAGACGGTCTTGCGCTGAAGCCTAATAGAAATCGGTTGTCGGATAAAAGATTTGAAAGACGTCTCCTCATGCAGTATGATCATCGGGGGAGCACCCCCAATGACTTACAGTTTTTTACGATTGCTTAAACTCAATTAAAAAAAAACTGGGCCCATTTTGTCAAAATACTACACACAGTTAGGACAACCATACACCAAATGAACAGAACACCCCAGATCTATTGCAAAATGTTATTCTTCTTTCAAAACTATACACTTATTTGTAAAAATGCTATTTTGTTGCCAAATCGCTCACACATGATTCATATGATCTGTTTGTGTTTGAGTGAGTTACAATGGTAATCAATCCTAAACACTTCTGTAACATTCTGACTTTTCTAATGACACAATCTGGATTTCATTTTTTTCAGAAATATTGACGAATGGCATGAATACATTCACGAAACACAACACATGACTAATACTAAATATATTTCAACTGATAAAAAATTGTACTTGCAATGCAAACTCAGACCTTGTGGTGAAGTGTTTGATTGCGTATGGTTGCATATTGAAAATTGAAACACAACCATTTTTACAAACGACAATGTATGTAGTAAACAACGTAAAAACACTGTAAAAAAGCTAGTAGGCATCATCTCTTTCCATTTTCAAGGGATGTCTCAACCTATTGTTTTCAAGGCAGTCAACCAATGTCATTTGCATGTGATAAATTTAGTCTTTATCTTTTTTGTTCATGCTCTGCTCCGGATGTACCTTACAGTAACAATATTTTCCTCTTTCTCTTGCTACCCCTTTTCCTCTTCAAGCTCACTTTCATCTTCACTGTCCCCCGTTCTCTCCCTTATGCTACAACACTGCCTTACATTTCTATTGAAGTCTGGGTAGCTCCCCTATTTTACAGTGTTTAAGCCTGATTGCTGAGTTTTGCATTTTGGCCCTTAGTGTTCTGGCACCTGACAATTGTGTTTAACCAGTTGGCTGCAAAGTTGTGGTCAATTGATAGCTAGTGTTTAGAAATTGAAAGAATGTGACATTACAATATAATCACGTGTGTAAGGCATATAAGTGTGTTTAATGTTTTGCAAATCACTGTGTGTAATGTTTTGGAAAAAGTGTGAAGCTGAAAATGTGTTTAGAGTGGTGCCAATCTGAGCCAGTGTTTTGTTATTTGAGTGTTAGGTTTCATTAACAGTGGGAAACTTTACATTTAAGTGTGTAACCAAACATAAAAAACTGTAACAAAGTGCCTTTGCCCTAGATTAGCATGCCAATGAAACATGTTTACCCTGACATCATCTAATGTGGTTATTTTATTTTATTTTATTTTATTTTATTTAGTAACACGTTTTATTTGAATGGTCTCTAGTTTGTTAAGGTATTTATGCTGTAGCCCGTATGACAGTCTCTGCATGCTATTTCATTCATTCTATTTTAGTGAGTGCTGTTATCAAGTTAACCTGTTTTAGACTTTTGGCTTGCCAGCAGCGCAATACTGATATGACCCTCTGCAGTGCTCTTCAGATTTTCACCAATTTTGTGATGTAGCCAGGCTGTTTTCGTTAAATGGCATGAAAGAATGACTTGTCTTACATCTTGCTCAATGCAATAGGAATTTATGTATTTTGCTCACAGCCATTGCTGAGTAACGCAAAGTAATGTAACGAGTTACTTTCCATAAGGAGTAGAGAAGTAAAGTAATGCATTATATTTTTTAACAGTAGCAAGTAATGTGTAACTGATTACTTTTTTTGAGTAACGACCCCAACACTGATAGTAGGGCAACTGACTTTAGAATTTTGAATGACAGTGTGTTCCTTGTGAAAACACATGAAAATTCTTCATGAAAATGGTGCCAAATGCAGAGAATTGTGTGTAGTGTTTTGAAAAAAGTGTGTTTTAGAAATGCAATTTGAGTGTAAAGCAGGAATTGTGCTTGTAGTTCAGCAGAATTGGTTCAGGGGGTTGGTTCATGAGTTGTTGTCATTGTGTCTTTGTCATGTTGTTGTCATTGTGTCTCAAATACAAGGAATTATGTGTAAACAATTGAGAAAAAACTCTAATAAATAATTCAATGGCTGCAGGATGTCCTGTAGGCCTAGGCCTAGATTTGAAATGAAAATGAAAACAAAAAATCGGTTTGCCCTTTCTTCAGGTCAGAGCAACTGCCCCAACTGCTTGTTACACCTCTGCTCGTTACACCTCTGCCCGTTACCAATGCCTCATTACCTATGGCTCATTATACCTATGGCTCGTTACCTATGGTGGCCATGTTGGAGACAAAGTGTTGGAAATCCATGTTGCAAATATACAGTTGTGTTCTGGAGTTTTGGGCAGATGGCAGAGCACTCAGCTTGTAGCTGCTGCACACTAGACATTTTCTCACCATTTCACATGGGCTTGAGGATAGTCATTTTTGACATCAACAAAGGTTTCCAAAAAGGTCTGTACTGTTGATGTGTGCTTACTTTCCATTTTAACTCTCAGTATATTATGATGTAAACAAGGGCCAGTCTGCTGCCAACTGTTTGTATTACATTGGTGCACAATCTGTATTTTCACTTTCAGCTATGACCCAGACTATCTCCAGTGTGGTAGGCTGGGCAGTCTGTGTTACTGCCAAACACCACACGCAGTTTGTTGGTTTGTTTGACAGTCTTGCTTGTGAGGTTTAATAGTAAAGTAATAGTAAAATATCTATCTATCTATCTATCTATCTATCTATCTATCTATCTATCTATCTATCTATCTATCTATCTATCTATCTATCTATCTGTCTGTCTGTCTGTCTGTCTGTCTGTCTGTCTGTCTGTCTGTCTGTCTGTCTGTCTGTCTGTCCTAGAATGTCTAATCTTCTTCGAAAGGTCATTTTAAAGCCATAGAACACGAGTGCATCCATCTCTGACCTGCAAATGTTTTCAGTAATGGCACTTTCATCTCTGATAAAACAGGTTGTATGCCTCTTTCTATTTAGGCGTTACAGCCTGTGGTTAAACTAATTGTGATGTTATATTCTCTACATGTTAAAGTCAACATGGTTGTTAACAGTATTATTTTGTGGTATTGCTTTTAAAAAAAGAAATTAAATACCATCACTATTACTTTCACATAATTCACAGGTCTTTCAATATGTTATGCAAACTGATGGACGACGTTCTGAGTGCATTGTCCAGGGTAATCCCAAATAAATGTATATACACAGACATAATTATCTACATTTATTTTTATTTTTATATAAGAATTGCATTTGCCCGTTAAATGCATAGTAATTTAAAGTAAGTTATATTGACCTGTTAAATACATGGTAACTTACACATGGTAACACAATGTGCTTCACCAACATGCATCTGAGCACATCAGTTAACATTTGCTTCCAAATGCACTACAGCTACCCAAAATTCACCCAGCTTCACCCAAAATTACTACTGCTGCAAGACTACAGTGGCAGTCAATGCCCAATACGCTAAAAAAACGCAAACAACTTGTAACAAATCACATATACTCTAACTTTTGCCCTACAGTTTGTCACATTTTACTGATATGTAATGTAAATACACACTTTATCAAACTAAGTGACATTTTTTATGTATTTATGCACCTTTGACAATAGATGAATAAGTGTATAGGCCTATACAGTGCACTCCTCCTCTTCCCCCTCCTCTACCACCAAGAATCCTCACTCCTCCTCCTCTTCCTCTTCCTCTTCTTCCTCCTCCTTCTTTTCCTCTTCCCCTTCCTCCAGCTGGAAGTTGCCCTTGTTGATTTACATGCGGTATCTCTGTTCATACTGCAAATGGTGCTAGCACCAGGCCAACCTCTATATAAACATGTATGGCAGCATTCAAAATCATATGCAACACCTGTCAGGTAACTCAACAAACTGTTGGATTGGGGATTTGTCCATGTTATTTTGAGAATGTCATCTCAGTTTCAAGAAATGAGCCAAACCAATGGAGAAAAACTGTAACACAATGTGCTTCACCAACATGCATCTGAGCACACCTATTGGAGACATGTACTAAGCATTTGAAATTTAATGAAAGCAATGAGAAATGCCATTCTGTTGTGAAAAATTGCAAGTTGGTTTGGGGATTTGTCCATGTTGTTTTGAGAATGTCATCTCAGTTTCAAGAAATGACCCAAACCAATGGAGAAAAACTGTAAAGTAAGTTATTGTGAATGTACAGGTTACTAGCGGTAGTGCATATTCTCATAAATGGAACACTGGATCATCTGATCCACTTAGATAATGACGTTACTCTTCAGTTATGCTCCTGACATATACGTGCAGACAGACATACCACCACAGATATCAGAAAATGAAACCACAGCCAAGCCCTGATCAAGAATAGGTATGCCTTTAGTGATGCAACCAGTCAGGTGAGGAGAAATTCCACTATTGCATTACAGCAACTATATAGGAGGCTAGGATAGCACAGACCCACTACAGCTACTACAGACTACAGAAGAGGCTAGGATTGGCCTTTTGGAGATCAGGCTCACGAAAGGGTAAGAATCTGTTTATATAATATCATATAATATCATATAATGTATTAATATTAAAACAATATTACACAGTATTAGACACATCTAAGAATATATATCATGTGAACATGTTTACATAAATATGAAGATAAATCACAAAAGAATACATGTGAGATGTGAAAAGGGACTCCAGAAATGAAAAGCTGTAGTTCTTAATTATTGATGTAAACTGGCTGTCAAGTGGAAAATGTGTGTTAATATGTATTGTAAATATAATGTATGCAATGAGTATCTGCTCCAACGCAAACAAATGTAAAAGAAGGAATGTACCAATAAAAATGACCAAATTTACTAAATGTATTATGTGATTCTACATTTCAGTTCATGAGTTAAATGACAGAGACAAAATGTAAAAGGTAACAAGAGTGTAATGTTGCAGGTCATCTATGCCAGGTTTCTTCGGCACAGATTTCTGTTGATGATAAAAGAAATTGTTGTTTGCAATGAGATGGTATAGTGTAATACCATGTCACTGGTATTACACTATACCAATGAGATGGTATACATGTGTATAGTGTGTATAGTGTAAATTGTACATGTGTATAGTTACAATAAAAGGCATTCTATTCTATTCTAAAATGGCTAACACTGGCACATTTACAGTAATATCTATGAATGTATTGTGTTAATGAATAAAATGGAAATGAAAGAATAGGTGAAACTGTGGTCTGGAGTTCAGTTTAGTTCAGCATCAGTTCCTCAGTGTGTGTCTGTTCAGTTCAGCTCAGTACAACTTTTATGAATATAAGACCAACAATGTATGTGCCACAACAATTTATGCTAAAGAACCTCTGTATTTTTTATCAGTACTTAGCCATTGTACATGTTTTCTGCTTTTGAATTGTACCACATTGAATATGAGTTAATGAGCACAGAAACAAAAATGTTTTGTACAATATGAGAAGAAAAGCATAATCGGCATAATAGCTTGACAGCATTCCCCAGCAGCACTGCTGAACATGACTGGAGGTGAAGCTGTGGTCTGTGGTCTCTAACAGCAGTTCTCCTGTCTCTGCCTAACACCCGTCTCCTGTGTCTAAGTTCTCCTGTCTCTAACACCAGTTCTCCTGTCTCTGTTTGTGTTATTCCTGTTCATGGCAGCAAAGGCCAAGAGAACACCAGTGACCCAAGGGACATCAATCCTGACAGGATGGAGGGACACCTACGTGAGAACTTTGCCTTTTTTCTGTAGAAATAGAGAGCTTTTTACACAAGCCAGACAGCTTTTACTCGAGGAACTGAAATCTGACCTGTCACAGAGCTCTTGTGCAATCTGGGTGTTGGTTTGAACGCTTGGTAAATTCCGTGGTGCTGGTGCATGGTGATGACACTTTCGATGGTTCTCTGGTAGAAAGAGCACATGATGACTTTCATCAGCTTACGTAGAAAGTAGAGGCGTTTTTGGGCCTTCTTGGCCAGCGATGTGGTGCTGTTGGTCCAGGAGAAGTCCTCAGAAACGTGCATCCCCAGGAACTTATTGCTGCTTTCTTTAGAGAGCTTTTACTCGAGGCTCTGAAATCTGATCTGCCAGACAGCTTTTACACAAGGTTTTGAAATCAGACCAGTCACAGAGCTCTTCTGAAAATCTGGGTGTTGGTTTGAATGCTTGTTAAATTGCGTGGTGCTGTCTAGTATGTGCTGTTCGCTTGCTCAGTAGTCTCTCTTCCTGTCTGCGGTCTAATGAGCCAGATTGACGCAGCCAGCGAACTTCTGCTTTTCAGCACGCGGGAATCATGAGTTAAGTTTCATTTCCATGATTAGTCTTTATAGGAATGTCCAAGCCCCCACAAGGGTCACTGAACTGAATAAGGTTAAATTAAATTCATTAATATTGTTGATGATGTTAAAATTGAATTAACATCTCACCCATTAGAAAGTTTTCATATAATTAAGCAGACAAGAAAAGATTAAGAACAATTAATTAAGTGTTTGGTATTTTTAGATCGTATATTGATGCTTAGATGATTAGAAGCTGTCTTAGACAAATGGAGTTATGTAGCCACTATGTGGTGTAGAGTAGAGATAGAGATACTACTTGATTTATCCCCAAGGAAATTAAGGAATGTGGCGTATTTCCATATGTACTTACAAAAGTGTATTTACAAGATACTAACCAATGTATGTTGACAGTACGGGGAGATTTAAATGTACACTGAACACATACAACAGCAACTATCTGATAGGATAAGCTTGCTGAGCCAGATGAAGGTGAAAATGGGATCTCTCAATATATTGTGCAAACTGATGAACCAAGTTCTGAGCGCATTGTCCAGGGTAATTCCAGCTAAATGTATGTACACAGACATAATTATATACATGTATTTTTAATTTTATATAATAATTATATTTACCTGTTAAATGTATGGTAACTTAGATTAAATTATATTGACCTGTTAAATGCACTGAGTGAAATATATTTACCTGTACGTGTTTGTGAATTTACAACAGGTTACTAGCAGTAGTTTATATTCTCATAAATGGAACACTGGAGCCACGTGAAGGTGAAAACGGGGTCTTATGTTATGTTTTGGGGTATCTCCAGGGGCGATTGCGATGGCGCTACTTATGGTGTTCCAATTCACGGTGACGGTTGCCGTGAAACTGCCGGATTGTTTGCGGGACGAAGATTACGCCGAGCTGCTGCAGACAGCGCAGGCTGGCCTTCCACACATACACACGTCTCATCACGTCGTGATTGTCGGTGCTGGCATGGCTGGGCTGACCGCCGCCAAACTACTGCAGGACGCGGGACACAAGGTAGACACAGCAGACTGAGCATGTGAACGTTAAAGGGATTCCCATTTGTCATTGTGATCACAGAGTACATCACAGCACACAGTGCACACAGTGAAATGTAACCTCGGCATTTAACCCATCACATGTGTGAGAAGGGGCCAGGGCTGCCACGACAATGCTGCTCAGGGAGCAGTGTGTGGGGACGGTATCACACTATTACGCCTACATGTTCGACTTGCCAGTATGAAGATTTTAGGCATTTTTCTCAGTTTTAATGTTCATGCAGTTACTGCACTTTGCCTTTGTAGGGCAGCACATATTACTAGCCCCTGACCAAAACTAATACATTTTATCTTTACAAGACTGACCTTACTGTGAACTATAAAGATGGTCAGGTGATAAACCTGCTTTAGTTTACACAGAGATGTTAGTAAAACCGTTAGTAGAAGAGTCCAAGTCTTCATTCTGTTTAATCCAAACGAATGCAAACATAGCAGCTCTTCTTCTATCAGGTTTACAACGTCCTCTGGCTTCAATAAACCAGCTCTGTCACTTAACAGCCTTTGTAGGACACCCCACTGATCTGTAGTGTGTGTGTGTGTTACCAAGGTGACTGTAGTCGAGGCCAGTGGTCGTGTAGGAGGGCGGGTGGAGACCTACAGGAACCAGGAGGAGGGCTGGTACGCCGAGCTAGGAGCCATGAGGATCCCCAGTTATCACCGGTACGTTAAAGCTGCTTGCACCCATGAGGATCCCAATTTCTTACCGGGATGTTAAAGCTGCTTGCCTGGAAACATGAAGTTGAAATATTTGTTTGTTTATTTATTTATATACTTTAAGGAGCTTGGCAGCTTGTGCTTTGGGAAACCCTGTTTGACCTTTTCCACCATTAATGACATTTTATGGACCAAACAACTGATCAATTATTTCAGAAAATAAATATATCAATAATAATGTGTAATAAACATACTACTTTAATTGATGGACGTCATCCTTAGGTGCAGTCCTCTATGGTACCCCCAGAGTTTAAACTGGGCCTCTGCCTCCTCACCTCAGCTACAGTATTTCTCGTAATACAATAGAGGGAGGTATTTACCACTGTGAGTAAAGAGGGGCTCCCCCTCCTTACAAAAGCCAATTTAACCACCGGGTACCCCTCTCTATCAACAGCATCGTCCACTGGTATGCGAAAGAGCTGGGGGTTGAGCTGAAAGAATTCATCATGGACGACCGCAACACCTTCTACCTGGTCAATGGGCTGCGGAAGAGGACGTACGCGGGGAAGGCGAACCCCAATGTCCTCGGCTACCAGGTGTGGCCGAGCGAGAAGGGGATGTCGGCTGATGACCTGCTCCAGCGTGCTCTGAAGAAGGTAGGGGGGAGGTAGGGGGCCAGGTAGGTTAGTAGGTAGGTTGAGGGTAAGGGGAAAGGACGGGGGATAGGGTGGCAGGTAGGGGCAAGTTAGGGGGGCAGATGTGGGGGGGTAGGGTAGGGGGACAGATGTGGGAGGGGGGTAGGGGGAAGGTAGGGGGGCAGGTGGGGAGGGAGGGTGGTGGAAGAGGGGATGGTAGGGGGTGTTGCAGAAGGTAGGTGGTATGGGCGGTTTGTAGGGGAAAAAAGATGAATTAAAAGTAGTTGGGCCAACATGTTAAAAAATTTTGCCTTTTTGAAAAAGATTGACTTTTGTATTTCTCAGGTGGAAGCGGAGGTTGAGGCCCATGGATGCAAAGCTGCTCTGCTAAAGTATGACCGTTATTCTGTGGAGGTAAAGCACAACTCTTGCAGCGCAAAACATGGTTAGGTACAGCACATTAGCCCAACTCTTGCAGCGCAAAACATGGTTAGGTACAGCACATTAGCCCAACTCTTACAGTGCAAAACATGGTTAGGTACAGCACATTAGCCCAACTCTTACAGTGCAAAACATGGTTAGGTACAGCACATTAGCACAACTTTAACAGTGGAGCCCATGGTTAGATAAAGAACAACTGTTACCGTGTAACCCATGGTTAGGTAAAGCACAGTAGCACAACTCCTGCACAGTAGCCCTTAGTTAGTTTTAAAACATCTTACAGTTTAGCTTATGGTAAAGTTTACAGGGCATTTTTCAGACACATCTTCATGTTTGACTTTGTCAGATGATGTGATTGGTAGTAAAGCAAGGCAAGGGGTAAAGAAAAACATCAGCAGAGAAGAGATACTAGAGAAGAGACAGTAGAGATACTAACATCAGCAGAGAAGAGACACTAGAGATACTAACATCAGCAGAGAAGAGACACTAGAGATGCTAACATCAGCAGAGAAGAGATACTAGCACATGCAGCTTTCCAATTGGTGCTTACAGGCTGCATGCTGTACCTGTGCAGAGAAGCAGGGCAAAGATGGAGCTGAAACATTCCTCCATGCCCACACATGTGTGTCAGCGTAGAAACCTAGATTTAGATAGGGCCCTAGCATACGGGCTAGATGTTTGTAGGGGCCTAGATGTAGATAGGGGCCTAGCATAGAGCCCTAAATGTTTCACAGCCAAGCTGTTCATTAAAGGAGAATTTCAGTGTGAATCAGTCCATAGCTCTGTTGTTCAAGGTCACAGAGTGCTGTTGGTAGGAAAAAGAATGGGAACATTTTATACAACATAGTTTAAAGAAATGAAATGGTGTAGCTAACACTAACTGAATGGGGCATAGAGTCTCTGCATTTGTAATTTGGGTATCTATAATAGGGGTATCTGAGGGAGGAGGGGTATCTGACTGTCTGTATGTGTAATTGGGGTATCTGAGAGAGGAGGGGTATCTGACTGTCTGTATGTGTATTTGGGGTATCTTTGACAGGAGTATCTAAGAGAGGAGGGGGATCTAAGTCCTGAGGCGATACGTATGATCGGAGACCTGCTGAACGAGCAGAGCATGATGTACACAGCATTCTCAGAGATGGTCTATGACCAAAGTGACGTCAACGACACCGTCAAGTAAGGCCTGACCAATTAAAATGCAGAAAACCTCTTTTTTTGGGTAAAATTCAGTTTGTTTTTTTTAAAACTCCCACCTCAAGTAAAGAAGTGACATCAGTCAGTTATGGAATTCATGACTGGTGTTGACATTCTAATCTAATGTAATCTAATCATTTAATAATCTAAACAAGTCATTTTAGGGTGTCCAAGGAGTCTGCATGCTCAGGAATGTCCATAGTCATAGTCACCCAACTATTACAATTATATTCTTTGAACTGCACACTAAAAGAATTCATGCAATAAAAGCTGGTGTTTGTTGTTTTGGTTTGAAGGTACCATGAAGTGACTGGAGGGTCTGACCTCCTCCCTAAGGCCTTCCTGGCGGTCCTTGATGTGCCGATCCTCCTGGACTCCCCCGTCAAGTCCATCAGGCAGTCCACTGATGGGGTCACTGTGTCGTATCAGACCGGCCAACAGCTCTCTCTCACTGACCTGGCTGCGGATGCTGTGCTGGTAACAACCACAGCCAAAGCGGCCCTCTTCATGGACTTCCAGCCGCCCCTCTCCCCACCCAAGATGGAGGCGCTGAGGGCCGTGCACTACGACAGCTCCACCAAAATCCTGCTGACGTTCCGGCGGAGGTTCTGGGAGGAGGACGGCATCCGCGGAGGCAAGAGTGTGACGGACCGGCCCTGCCGCTTCATCTACTACCCCAGCCACGGTTTCCCGGGCAACGAGAGCATCGGCGTGCTCCTGGCCTCCTACACCTGGTCTGACGACTCGCTGCTGTTCCTCAGTGCGAGCGACGAGGAACTGAAGGAGCTGGCGCTCCGGGACCTGGCGCTGATCCACCCGGACCATGACGTTCATGCGCTGTGCACCGGCGTCCTGGTGAAGAAGTGGAGCTTGGACCACTACAGTCGGGGCGCCTACGCCCTCTTCACCCCCTACCAGCACCTTGACTACGCTGGTACCCTCTTCAGGAGCGAGGGCAAGGTGCACTTCGCCGGGGAGCACACCGCCCTCCCCCACGCCTGGATCGAGACCTCCATGAAGTCTGCCATCAGGGCGGCCACCAATATTAACAAAGCCGCGCTGGCCTCGGGCTCGGCTAAATGCCCTGCCAGAGACGAGCTTTAGAGTCGCACACCTGAGTTTTTTCACTGTAATAATACTTAAGTGTTATGGTGTAATAACACCGGAGTGTTACGGTGTAATAATACCTCAGTGTTAAGGTGTAATAATACCTGAGTATGATGGTGAAATAATATTTGAGTGTTACGCTGGAATAACACCCGAGTATTACAGTGTAATGTTTGTATGGGTCATGACCTACCTTATTCTTATTATTACCATGTTCTGTATGGGTTACCTTAAAGGAGTACTTCCACGAGAAACCGTTTAGTACTTGCTCTTTTGAAATACGACAGGTCACCCCGAGTTGCATATGCACGCTGCACATGAAAATGTTCTTGTAACCCGATTGCCTCCATTAGTCAGTGAAAGAAAGTAGTAACCCAATTGCCTCCATTAGTCAGTGAAAGAAAGTAATCAGAAAAACGAGTGAATAATAAAAAGGCCAACAAAGTGACGTAGGTTTGTAAATTAGAAAAAGCTACGCCACAGTTGTGATTACTGGAGAAGTTTTGTTAGAGCACACATTCACTTAGCGAAGTATAGGTAAGTATTTGTGTTTGTGTAGAACGTTTAGATCTTCTATTTCTTTACAGCCAGCAGTCTACTCAGTCCCTCTTTGAGCTTTGAAAAATCCATCTTCAATTGGCCAGTTGACAGATGAATGTAGCCTGAAGAAGTACTGAAGATGAAAAGCTATGTACTTAAAATAGGAAAAATATTAATTTACATAAAAATGTAAGTAAATGTATCCATGAAAATAACGCAGAGCTTTCAGCGGGCTCCTCCAGATTACAATCTTTAGTTTCGAGCAAGCAAATGCAGATATATAAAGTCGTAGGCCTACCCAATATAAGCCTTTTTTCAGACCGAATGGTAGCCTACTTAAATTCGGATAAATGTGAAACCCTGCAGGGTAGGCTAATGCTGATTTGATGCCCATTACATTGCATTACATTACATTACATTACACTTGGCAGACGCTTTTATCCAAAGCGAATTACAATAGAGGACATAATCACAGCTTACAAAACTTGAAGATACAGAGTGCACAGGAGATATACAGAGCAATAGAAGCAAATGCCAACTGGGGTTAGTTTTTTTTTTTTTTACATTAGCAAAGGGTCAAGAACACACACAACGCACAACATGCCTTAGAGTCTATCCCGGGTCTGAGCCAGCTCAGGCATTAGTGCAGTAAATACTCCCATTAAGTGGCACTATTTAGTGAATTGGTGTGAGCTATTATTAAACCAACATTTAATTTCAATCTCATTACACTGATATAAATGTAACTATTAAGCACACAAATCTGAGCTTCCGTGTAATTCATTATTTGTGATGTTTTACAAAAACTTTACAAACAAGAGCACACTTTGCGGGACTAAACATCATTTAACCTGCTATCCAAACATCTGGAGAGAGAAAAGTATTTGTGAGATGTGTGCTCAGTCCTCTGGCTTTATTCTCCCTTCCTAAAAAGGTCCATGCAAGTGTTTTTACTCACTTAGTTGGTTTGCTTTTGCAGGATTGCTTTAATCCAGCATCTGAGATGACATGTGTCTGGTGCTTCAGCTTCGGAAGTACAGTAGCGTAGCCAGAAACATTAATTAAATGCCTGTGTCATTTACGTTGTGATCGACCCAAAACAAAGATAATGTCAGTAAATCACTAGAGAAACATTTTTTAATAAAATGGTATTGACAGCCTATTCACATAAAAGTTTGTGTGTATTCTATGCATAGATAGACTGTTTTGTTTAGGCAGCTATTGCTTAGCATCCTGACACAACTACAGATTTAAATTAGTGAAAGAGGATTGAACTTCAACCAGTGAGGTTATGTGTGGGATTCGCTAATTACAAATAAAGTGCTTTGCCAGTCAATGTAGTGACGCATAGGTGCATGTGTATTATAGTGCAGATGTACTGCGTGTTGTGTCTGAACCATGGCTACAGTAGAGCCCTGTGCCCACCTGCTTTACTAGATAGCAACATCATCTTAGCAGAGTACATACTACCTTGGTGGTTGATATAAGGCAAGGTTTACACTGCCAGCTACATCCTTTTTTAAAATTGCATATCGAATTTAAGTTTGATGTTCCTGATTGACTATATGCATTATATTTTATTGCCAAAATAAACCTGTGTGTGTTGGCAATGCTCAGTCTTAGTTATCTACATGGTTAAAAATGACTTTTCCCTTGGACATAATGCTAACACTGAAGTAGGTTTGATCATCTCTGTGATGTAAGGCATACGCAAATGTTTAGAGAAGCTGAAAGTGACAATGTAATATAGTTCAATACAGCACAACTTCTCTCATAGAAGACACAGAGATGGAACAGACAACTAGATTGAGATTTTTGGGATTTGGGTTTATTCATTATTAGGGCAAGGATCATTGTGTTTAGGAATTTATTTATTTACTGGTATGTATTTTTTGGGTGGGTGCGTGTGTGTGTGTGTTTGTGTGTGTCGTGGGTTGGGGGGTGGGTGTTAGTGACTCCAAATGGCAAGTAATGCTATAAGAGAGAAAACAGGAGTGCGGGGAACACTCCTTTCTGAACAAATAATGAAAGATGTCAGAGTGTGAAGTATATGGATGGCAGGAGTTGGTCGTGCTCCTCTGAACTCTCTGTTGGGTACCTCACACATTTCTGAAACAAAGTAAAACTAAATTTATATCATCATGATATTTTATCTAGGAAATTCAGGTTTGTTGATAATATTTTGGTGTCTTCTAATAAATCCCTCATTACCTGCATTGGTATTTCTTGATAATGTCCTTGATGCTGTTTTGGTCTCTCTTGGGGGCAAATTTCTCCACCATCTTAATGATATTGGGGTGGGAAGACAGGAGGGCCAGAGTGTCACGGGCGTGGGTCCTGTTTCAGACACAGACCACACAGAAACCACCATCTATTCATATGCAACAGACCAAACTGCAAATACTGTGCATTTCCTGAATATCAAATCCACCATCATGTCCAAACTATCTATTAACAGTGATAAACATGCATTGTGAGATTAAAAGGCAATGATGAATATTTCATTCTGTATTGCCACATATATCTGTAACATGAGCTGAGTGTATTAAAATAAAGTAAGTCATGGACGATGTGGTTGTAAGTCTGTGGCTGAAGATGCAGCAACAGGACGTATGTTCTACCACCTGACTTCTTGTGCCGAGTCGAGGGCGAAACAGCTGATGGCGTGAACGAAACGGTCGGTCATCTCTTTCCTGCCGGACAGGAGGCGGGAGGAGCCCACGGCCTCGGCCAGGACCCACAGGTGGTGAGCAGCGCTCGCCCTCACAGCTGCACAACGGTGCCTGAGGAGCAGAGAGCCAGTCAGAGACCCGAGGGGGAGACAGCGGAGTCACCCAGACCAGAAGACCAGACATAGAACTAAAGAACCAGATGAATTATACACAAACAAAGCCAAGAGACACAGAGGACCCAACAAGACCACAGAACCGGACATAGAGCCACAGAATCAGAAGCATAAAGACATCCAGAGAGATATGGACAGAGAAACAGAGGTAGGTGGGAATCGCTAGATAAGACACAGAAGCAATTTAGAAGACATCTAGTAAAGAAGGACAACTAGAGAGCCAGCAGAGAAAAAGACCCAAGTGACACAGTAATTCATAAAAATATCTCCTGTCCTGTTTTTTTCTCTCCTTCTCTGTCTCTCATTCTTTTTCTTTCTCTCCCTCTCGCCCCTCATTTCTCCTCTCTCTACCTCCCCCTCTCCTTACTTGAGGCCTGTGTTGATCAGAGCAGCCATGCTGCGTGAGGGGGAAACACAGAGCACCATGTGGCTCAGTGCCATCTCTGCGTCCTCTCTTATGAAATTGTTGGCTTCCCCCGCCTTCTGAAGCAGCACCTGGGCCGTTCCCTCTGCCTCTGCGTCCATGCCCTGGCCCAGGTTGGTGAACAAGTGTGCCAGTGTCACCATGGCAACACGTGACACCACGGAACGCAGGTTCTTCACCTGTAGAGTCACCGGTAGAGTAAGACCTTGTATCACTTTAGGTATAATAGGTATATCCACGATCACGCAAATCTGCGCAAATCGACGCAGCGCACATGCGCTTTGCGTTACCGTAACGCATGCCGGTTAGAAATTTGCCCATGATGGTGTAGGTGGGAGTGTTCTCTGCTCTGCATTCCATGTCACATGGCCTGAAGACATCGCGGCAGCAAGATTTTTGCTGCGCAGCAGCGCATTTGCTCTCCGCTTGCCGCTCAGTCGTGGAACCGCCTCCATGACGTCGGCACTTTGCCCTGATTGGCTTCTGTCTACGCTGATGTGTATGGCGTTTGTTTTGATGAACTTCCATGTCTGTAGGCACATGTCCGTGTTTGCCGCTCAAATGTCACATAGGTCGCATCTGTATGGTCGCACCTCGGCGCCCGTGAACATGAATAAACCCATAAATTGCTTAATCTAATGCAACAACCCTAAACTGTGCTGTAAATATATTGGTCAGTTCCCTCATTCACCTTGCATTAAGCAGTAATGATAACTTAGTGAATAGGTGATGTGTATTATCTGCCTCCTTCTAGCAGTTGAAGGTGGAAATGGTGGTGCAGCAGTAGCTTTCTTGTTTTCCATGTGGAAGACCCAGGTTCAATGCCCAATTAGGTTGTTTTTCGTATGCCACTGGCGATAGTCTGATATTATTACTACTGACACAGTGTTCCTAAATACAAGTTGAAACGAAGTGTACTTGATGATAGGTCGTATGTGTTCCATCATAAGTCATAAGTTGCATGCACTAGCAGCTGTCGTGTAAGTCAGTTTTATCATGTTTGACAAGATATATTACATATGTACTTACGCCCCACTACTGGATGGCCCTACTGGGGCTAACAACAAAGCCACCACTGACCCAAGTAAAACCAAAACACCTTTAAAATGTAACCCAACCAGTGGGATTTATTACAGCTTTTCTCTATCGCTTTGGTACATTTTTCGAATCTTTCTTGCAATTTGCATAAGATCAAGTGCATTTCTCAAAACAGTTTGGACAAATAGCAAAACACCGTGGATCACCTGCAAAACCCCGTCTCTTGCTCGAAATCCTTAGTTCAGTCCTCAAAAGCAAGTTTTTGTGTCAATATACGTGTCAGTGCCATCAGAATGTTTAGTCATTGTGTCAATGTGTACGGATAAGACAGTCAAATTCATTAGTCATGTTGGCAATTGAATAGTGCACTTCGAAGGGACATTTTGATGTAAAATGTGGTTTAGGTGTGATAACAAGTGTTATACATTTGACCTCATATGATGTATATGTATGAGATTGATTGCAAAAGACAAGATTCACATACAGAATGATGGCAGACATTGACATTGCAGTGCGTAAAGAAAAAAAAAGACAGCACTGCACAGAACAAAGGTAAAATACAGTAAGTAAACATAGGTCAAAAACATAAACATAAGCCATACAGTAAGTAAACAAAAAATATGAACATCTCCCCAAATTCTAAATCCTAATGCTGATCTTCAGCTTCTTCATGTTCCTGTCTGTCAGGCCACACATTTTCATCCACATCACACTGTTGTCCAATTTCTTGTCCTTCCATTTTCAGACATTGTAACTTTGTATTGTGCTCTGGTTATACAATTTCCAGTAGATTGTTCATGAGATGCTCCCTTGAGCTCATTCAGAAAACTGTTGATCATTGGTTGATCAACTCTCTTCATTACAGAAAGTCTAGATTCAAGCAATTTACCAATTTAGATCATATTTACAACTGCCTTATGGTAATGTATAGAAATGTGCTTGACATGTTATAACAGCTTGGTAAATCATTTTGCATGTGATGACTTATATGATGAACTATAGCCTAAATGTTTTGGGGAGTGAGACTATTTGATAGATTCCCATAACAAAGCATTTTGACTGGCATGACAAAAGCAATTTATAATGTAAGAAAAAACTGAGAACTGTACACAGTCATTTGCATGGATGGACAAAAGCATTTGCAAAAGCATTTGCATTTGCCTTTTTTATCTGCACAAATGGCATGATGGTGTGACGAACAAGAACTTTTGAGAATTTCAATTCTAATTTGAGAAATGTACCAAACCAATTGAGAAAAACTGTAACACATAAGACAAAGACATTAACACAAAGTCCAAATCATAATACACAGACAATACCAGGCTGAGAGGCAACAGCCAGCAACCAGCAGTCCCACACCAAAAGCCTCTCCTATTGCAGCAGAAAGCAGTAGTTGATCACATGACCAATTTTCTGTCCATCTCCTGCTTGTCACTCGACAGTCAACATACTGTATTTCCCATCCCCGAACACTGTCACTGCCGAACAGGAGTTAAGACTTATTCACCTTGGTGACCGCCTACTCGTTTTGTATTGCCCTGTTTTATTAGCCCTTTCACACAATTAAAAGATGTGCAGGAATTATAAACCTGTAAATATAATGGTAGGAATAAAATGTGCGTTATTGGGAAGGAAGCTTATGTGTGACTGACTTCGCTCACTAATTGCCCACTTGTGCATTGCATTTGAGAGACGCAGAGGTGAACTATCCCCCGCGCCCCTTCCCCTTTGCCCTTCTATCGCAGCTTCTGTGCACTGGAACTTTTCAGCAGGGGCGCCAATTTGCCAATTTCCTACACAGCGATGTGATCGATATTAAAAACTTTTTTAGATGATTTTTTTTTTTTTTTCAAGCGCTCGTGAGGCCAATAGCACGGCGCCCTTCACGAAATTTCGCCCTGGGCAAAGGCCCAGTCCGCCCCCCCTAGAACCGCCACTACTAGTAGACCTTCTGTACCAGGGCAGGGCGTCTCTGGTGGGGGATCTGGAGAAGGGGGAGGTGTCCCTCAGACTGACCAACCTCTCACTCAGTGATAGGGGGCAGTATGTGTGCTTCGCTAAGAGTAGTATTGACCTCATTCTGGAAGAGAACAAGGCATCTTCTTCCTATTGGCTTTGTACAGGATTGTAATCACCCTTAATGTATATTGCATGTATTAGAACTAAGCCATCCTTGGGTCTCTTTAGTTCTTTCATTGGCCCGGTACGAAGTTTTGCACCTGGGCCCATGGTTACCTTGTTATGCTGCTTGTTTTGACAGCAGAATCAGGCCGTACTAATAATCTGAGACATTCAGACCTACCTGCTGCAACAGGTAAGTCAGACTGCGGATGTCAAAATGTCATTATGTGTCCATGACTGAGAGCCTTTACCTTTAAACAAACCTTCTTCAACCTCATAACTTGGCTTTTACCTGTTGGTGTAACCCTACAAATCCTATATTTCAATTCCAATCAGCTTTTTCCAAATCGTAATTCAACTTTTGCTTGACATTTGCATTTTTTAAGTCATTTTTTAACAGATTGCAATGAAGAGAAATCAGACTTTTGCAATGTTTTAGTATATCTGGAGCCAGAAGGAACTGCATGTATGTCTGACATTATCAGGTAGCACTCAGTACTCTATCTGCAAGACAAGATTCCATGACCTTCATCCCCCTCAAATCAAACTAGAGCCTCTGGCCTATAAAAACAGTTGTAGACGACTAACTGATTTCATAACTGATAGATTAAAGTAACCTTTATTGTAATATTGCTATAAACCAGCAGCATGAGAGAAAACACGTTTGAACTCTGTTCTTCGCAGATGCTGCTGAACAACAGGTTGTAACTGCAATAGCAGGTAAATTATTTTATTACAAGACATCTTCTGAATGTGGGTAAGATGTGCTTATGTATTCAGCTCATTTATAAAACTGTAGAGCACATTCTCAGTGCAGGCATCAGTGTAATGGTAAACTGGCAATCATCCATTCATGTTCTTAATGTATAGATCTGAGAGTAGCACAACAACAGCATTACAGCAATGAGACCCTTCACATCACTAATTACAAGAACATGCGCACTACCCTCAACGTGACATCATGGGGATTAATACTGATATACCTGTTTTCTCCTCTAGTGAATCTGACTCTGGACGTGGAGACTGTGCCTAATTTTCTTGAAGTAAATCTACTGTCGTGATTCACAGAAGGCTTCTCTACCAGAGACGCAGTTCCTCCATGCTGATCGACTGAAGGTTTCTTTAAGAGAGACTGCACTCCCCCATACTTTATGTCAGAAGTGTTTCAGCTCAGGGAAGCACTACTGGGAGGTGCAAGTTAGGAAAGACAGTAAGCAGTCCTGGTATGTGGGGGTGTGTACTATGGATGCAGTTCAGACACACAGAGTCTTTCCAGGGGTCGGCAATCTTTTTGACACATGGTGGCAATAGGAAATGGTCTTTGCCAAAGGAGCTAAGTTGTAAGCAACTGGACTTCTTCTTGGAGCTTGAAGACATCACCTTTCATCCAAAAGGCTTCTTCAGTTTGGCCTCATGTTGGGAAACCAGGAGCTATATCTCTGGGTCCCGTCATGGATATCTCACCTGTCAAGGTGTGAATTGGAGTGGGAGTTGTTGTGGTCACATGATCCACAGAATGAGAACTGCCTGAGAGAGGAGTGAAGGAACAACCACTTGGAACAACCAACTTTGAACAGAGGAGGGGGGTTGCATCATCCGCTATCTGCTACATACCATTCTGTCTTGAGATCTCAGGAAGTTTACCTGCTCTTCACCATCAGAGCAGTTCTCATTCTCTGGATCACGTGACCACAACGATTCTCACTCCAAATCACACCTTGACGGGTCGGGTGACTCATGTGACCCTTAATCATGGAATGAGGGGTGTGGTCTACAGCTCCACCTCCAGTGATCCAAAGATATAGCTCCTGGTTTCCCATCATCGGGCCAGAACTGAAGAAGCCTTTTGGATGAAAGGTGAAACGACCTCAAGCTCCAGAAAGAGTTTCAGTTGCTTACAACTTAGCTCCTTTGACTACCATGACCGGGATGAATAAGAATCTACACAGAGGACAAATGGGCCTGGAGTTTACGTGCCAATCGACAGGGCAATTGTTTTTCACGAAGCGTAATTATGGCACCATATTTCCAACAATAAAATATGTTTAATCCATTCTGTCTATCCAAAGCTGTACTTTAGGAACATGTTGATCTCATAAAAAATGAAAAATGAAGGAGTCAAAAGCACGATGACTAATTTCGGGTTTATGCAAATAACTGTAAGTAACAAAATTCTCACTGTGCTTTAATCGTGCTTCTCTCATATGGGAACACATTTTAACAGGTAGCCTGCATTTGAAAAAGTTCCTAGTAAACTGACAATCATTTCATTTGTTTTTGTTACATGAACTTGTTAAGCCTTGAATTCTGAACACTCCTGTGTTTAATTTCGTGTTCTGTCTCAAAATGACAATGGATGATGGACAAATACAAACAAAACTTTTAAAATACAACAAGCAGACAGTACTTCTACCCCTAATATCCAAGACAGATAAGCCCGAATGCCCGGACCGTCGGGTCAACATTTTGCCATTGTAACTGCTGCGCAACCCCATGAACAGCCAACTAGTGCGCTGGGACTCGTTTTGTGGAGAACTGTAGGGTGCATTACTACTTTTCACACTACAGAAGACGCACCCTGAACAACACCCAAAGGCTGTTCAACAAGAGATAAGATGGCCAAACATTTTCCAGCATATGTTTCATGCGTGCCTGAGGTTGCCATCCCCATCATATTACTTGCAAAACTAATTTGTGACTGTCACAGAGGGTAATGCAGCAACAGACCGCTCATTTTCCGGTACTGTGAACTTGAGACAAGGTGAGCAGTCTGTTTAAGCTCCATAGACGGTAATGTGTTCAGCAAGACTTAAGTAATGTTTTGCATTTTACTGTACAGCCTTATTAAAATAAGAGATTAAGGCCTAAGGGAAATTACTATTATAAATTGCTTCTACAGAGAGTGGTCAAAATTAACAAACTATATAAAATGTTGATGGTAATGACTGCTGCTATCATAATATAAGTGTTACATTTGTATTAATTAGGATTAACCCATATAATGTCTATATAACGGCAGAACTAAAGGTCACATTCGCATTCGGTGCAATATGCTTATAGGGCAAGGCTGGATTTACATGCATGCCCTGTCTACTGAACAAAATTGGTATTTTCTTGTAGCCTTAGTCCCAAAATGTAAGAAATATCATGTTAACAGAAAATAAACCATTTAACCAACCCAATTAACACAGGGTGGTGCAAAAATACAGATTTTAAGGCCTAAGGGAAATTACTATTACTCATTGCATATCTGCAACCCATCTGCATAAAGTGGTAAAAATGAACAAACTATATATAATTTTGAAGCTCTTGAATAGTACTATCATAATATAAATGTTACATTTTTATTAACTAAGTATTAACTCATATAATGTCTTTGTAATGGCTGCACAGATACAACCCCAATTCCGATGAAGTTGGGACGTTGTGTTAAATGTAAATAAAAAAGAAATGCTATAATTCTCAAATCATACAAGCAATATATGTGTTTGAGAATAGTCCAAAGACAAGATATCAGTTATTGAAACTGGATTTTTTTGTTGTTGTATGGGATATTTATGCTCATATTTTAGGCCAGCAACGTGTCTCAGAAAAGTTGGGACGGTGTCAATAAAAGCCAGGAAAAGTTGAGTAAGACTAAAGAAAAAACAATGGAGGACACTTCACAGTTAATTATTTCAACTGACAAAATGATTTTGTATAAAAAAGGCTTTCTTTCTTCTCCTTAACATGATTTAAGCAGCCCAACTGGTAGGTGTCTTCTTCATCATGTTGTCCTTTTTATTATGCTTAAAATGTGACAGATCTGGACAGCATGCCAGCCATTTTAGCATCTGGTTACCCAGCACGCCAGCCATTTTAGCATCTGGTTACCCTTATGATGGAGCTACACTGTCGGAATTTTGTATAGAATGCAGTTTGACCTCATTATCTGGTAATATTTAAGGTCTAGCCTCAAAATACAATGCCTGAGTGCCATCTTGTGCTGTTAAACTTATATATATATCAATGCTTAATATATATATATATATATTAAGCATTGATTTTAATCAACTGCTGCGCTGGGACTCGTTTCTTGGAGAACTGTTTGAAGCCAGTAGGGTGCATTACTATCTGTCACACTACAGAAGACGCACCCCGTACCACACCCAAAGGCTGTTCAACAAGAGATAAGACGCCAAACTTTTCTAACATGTAGAAATAGATTATAAAAGCATATCTGATGCAAAATTTAAATGGAAAGGCAATCTGCAATATGCAATTCAATAGGCAATTCATTATAACAACATACTTTGCAATTGTATCGTACAAATTGTAATTTCATAGGCGAAGTTAGAATTCAATCTTCAATTCAATTTGCATTATTTTGATTATAAATTTGAATAAACATGTATCATATTTTTTTCCATTTTGCCATTGTAGTTCTGTCTTAAAAATCAAATGGCAATTATTTTTGCAATGTAGTATTTAATATTCAGAGTTATATGTGATAATAGGACGATATTGTAAGGCAAAAAACTGCAGTCTTCCACTTATGCTGGTTTGTGGATGAAACTGAACAAAATCCTAAAAGTTTTTGGTCAGTGCTTGTATTTCTTGCAAGTTTCCAGCAATATTAGCCTATGTGTAGCAATGGAAAAGTGTAAAATAAAAAAAAGTTTTTTTTTTATCCATACTTGGATAAACATATTTTCTGCTTTTGAATTGTACCAGATTGAATATGAATTTATGAGCTAAATGCACAGAAACAAAAATGTTTTGTACGATATAAGAAGAAAAGTATAATCGGCATAATGGCTTGACATCATTCCCCAGCAGCACTGCTGAACATGGCTGTAGGTGAAGCTGTGGTCTGGAGTTTAGTTCAGTCCAAGACCAGTTGTCCTGTCTCTAACGCCGGTTCTGTCTCTGTTTGTGTTGTTCCTGTTCATGGCAGCAAAGGCCAAGAGAAGACCAGTGACCATGGAGGGACAGCTACGTGAGAACTTTGCCTTTTTTCTCTAGAGATAGAGAGCTTTTACACAAGGCTCTGTCACAGAGCTGTTGTGCAATCTGGGTGTTGGTTTGAACATTTGTTAAATTCTGTGGTGCTGTCTAGTAGGCTATGTGCTGTATGCTTGCTCTGTAGCACACAGCCAGCGAACTTCTGCTTTTTAGCATGCGGGCATCATGAGTTCAGCTTGATTTCCATGATTAGTCTTTACATGAATCTCCAAGCACACATGTGGGCCACTGAATTGAATGAAGTTAAATTAAATTCATGAATAATTTCTCAACTTACTGAGAGCACACTTTTCAAACAGGAAGCAGAAATTTAATTGAATCATCTCACCCCTTTTCTATTAGAAAGCTTTAATATAATTAAACAGACAAGGAAAGATTAAGAACAGTTGAGTAAGTATTTGGAAATTTTAGATCTTAAATTGATGCTTAGGTAATTAGAAGATGCTTAAATTATACTTGGGCTGAGATAAGAGAGCCTTAGACAAATGGAGTTATGTAGCCATTATCTGGCATAGAGTAGAGATAGAGTAGAGATACAGATGATCCCCAAGGAAATTAAGGAATGTGGCATATTTCTACTACAGTACTACTAGGCTACTACATGTACTTACAGATGTCTATTTACAAGATACTAACCCATGCATGTTGACAGTATGGGGACATTTAAATCTACACTGAACATGTACAACAGCAACGATCTGATAAGCTCAGGTGTAGGTAAAAAGGGGGTCTTATGTTGTAATCTCCAGGGGTGATTGTGATGGTGGTGGTGGTGGTGGTGTTCCAATTCACGGCTGCAGCTGGCGTGAGAGAACGTCTGCTGGATTGTTTGCGGGACGAAGATTACGCCGAGCTGCTGCAGACAGCGGAGGCTGGCCTTCCACACTTAAACACGTCTCATCACGTCGTGATTGTCGGTGCTGGCATGGCTGGGCTGACCGCTGCCAAACTACTGCAGGACGCGGGACACAAGGTAGACGCAGCAGACTGAGGACTTGAACGTGAAAGTGATTCCCATTTCTCATTGTGTACTGCCTTTGTAGGGCAGTACATATTACTAGCCCTTAACCAAAACTAATACATTTTACCATTACAAGACTGACCTGACTGTATACTACAAAGGTTTTAAGTGATACACCTGGGTTAGTTTACACAAAGATAGTAGTAAAACTGTTCGTAGAAGTCTTCAATCTGTTTAAACCAAACAATTGCCAACATGCTTTTCCTTTTATCAGGTTTACAACTTCCTCTGGCTTCAGTAAACCAGCTTTGTAACTTCCCAGCAAACACGCCCTTGCGGGGCCCATGCAGGTTTTTTTCTGGCAGTGTGGGTTAGGGCCTGCCCACACCAAACCCAAACAGGGCCCGTATGGGCTTGACCAAGTCAGAATTACCTTTGTAGGACACCACTCCGATCTGCTAGTGTGTGTGTGTTACCAAGGTGACTATAGTCGAGGCCAGTGGTCGTGTGGGAGGCCGGGTGGAGACCTACAGGAAACAAGAGGAGGGCTGGTACGCTGAGCTAGGAGCCATGAGGATCCCAATTTCTCACCGGTACGTTAAAGCTGCTTGCACCCATGAGGATGCCCAGTTAAGGAGCGTGTCAGCGTGTGCTTTGGGAAACACTGCTTGACCTTTTCCACCATTAATGACGTTTTATGGACCAAACAACTGATCAATTATTTCAGTAAATAAACATATTAATAGTAAAATAATAAACATACTACTTGAATCGATGGATGTCATCCTTAGTTGCATTCCTAGCCATGGTCACCCCTTAGTTTAAATTAGGCTGGAGCCCTCCAGAGCTCAGCTCCGCCTCCTCACCTCAGCAATACAGCTAGATGGAGCTTAGCTCCCTTTACTACAGTATTTATAGTAATACAATAGAGGGAGGTATTGACCACTGTGAGTAAAGAGGGGCTCCCCCTCCTTACAAAAGACAATTTAACCACTGGGTACCCCCCTCTGTCAACAGCATCGTCCACTGGTATGCGAATCAGCTGGGGGTTGAGCTGGAAGAATTCATCATGGACGACCCTAACACCTTCTACCTGGTCAACGGGCTGCGAAAGAGGACATACATTGGGAAGGCACACCCTGACGTCCTCGGGTACCAGGTGTGGCCGAGCGAGAAGGGGATGTTGGCTAATGACCTGCTCCAGCGTGCCCTGAAGAAGGTAGGGGGGCAAGTGTGTGTGTGTGGGGGGGGGGGTGGGTTGGTGTTGCAGAAGTTAGGAGGGAAGTAGGTGGGTAGGGTAGGGGGGCAGGTGGGTGGGGGGGCAGTTGTGGAAGGTAGGGGAGAAGTAGGTGGGTAGGTACGTTGAGGGTGGCAGGTAGGGGCGAGGTAGGTGGGCAGCTGGTGGGGGGCAGGGGGGAGGTTGGGGTCAGATGGGGAGGGAGGAAGGTGTAAGAGGGGATGGTAGGTAGCCTGGGCACGCCCATACTGCCTGTGACGCTGCATTTTCATTTCGCGAGCAAGTCAGTCTGGCCAAGCTGCCTATCTAAACCATTTCTGCTCAGTCCTCAGATAGGGGGCCAATGAAAATCGAGCATTTCAAAAGGCAATGACGCGGTAGTTCAGCGACCGGAAATCTATCTCAGTCACTGTGTACATGGCGAACGTGGAGCAAACGCAAGATTTCAATGCATCTGTAGCTGCTGTTTAGGATGAATTCAAAGGGAAGTTCTATATGAAAATAGAGCAAAGGGCAGCCCTTGAAGCATTTGTTGCGGGAAAGGGCGTTTTTGCAATGCTACCGACCGGCTTCAGTAAAAGTTTAATTTATCAGTTAGCCCCGCTGGTAGCCAAGTCCATTGGGCTTTGCGAGGACGCTGTTGTTGTGGACATTTCGCCTTTGATCGCACTGATTCGTTTTTCGAATATCAATATTAAATGGCCAACACCAGCCACTCTCATGTTCACGTCACAAGTCCGACAAAAATCATTTAACGCCATTTCTATATGACTACAGGCTACTACTACTTTTTGTTTGGATCAAGCAGTTTCTTCTGCTGGGGTATACGTCAGAGGGCAGAGGGGTGTGATTGATTGAAGCTTCGTCCAGTAGCAAACAGAGGCATTTGAAAGAGGCGGGTTAAGCCCGCCTTCTGAGAAATGGGTTTACAACACAGCTTGGCCAGACCAATGCTCGCAGAGAATTGACAAGTCGCGATAGCCAGGCTAGATGGTAGGGGGTGTTGCAGAAGTAGGTGGTATGGGCAGTTTGTAGGGCAAAGAGGATGAATTAAAAGTAATTGGGCGAACATTTAAAAAAAATGTGTCCTTTTGTATTTATCAGGTGAGAGCGTTGGTTGAGGCCCATGGATGCAAAGCTGCTCTGCTAAAGTACAACCGTTATTCTGTGGAGGTAAAGCACAACTCCTACAGTGCAAAACATGGTTAGGTAAAGAACAACTCTTGCAGTGTAAAACATGATTAGGTAAAGCACAACTCTTGCAGTGCAAAAAACAACCGCGGTTGAATTGGTTTGATATTGGATATTGAATATTCGACACATTCAAAGACACTCATATAACTTGTGATGTATATGTATAAGACAATAATTACTTAAAAATGATACTATGAGCTGATTTAATGCATCTTTGTGAATTCAACACTCATATAACTTGTGATGTATATCACAGATTCTTTTCAAACAACTTGTGATGTCCTTATGATCATCCAGGGTATATATCACAAGACAGTAATTATTAAAAAATCATACTATGAGCTGATTTAATGCATCTTTGTGAATTCAACACTCATAACTTGTGATGTATTGTGATGGAGTGACCATCACTAGAGTTGTGGGTGTGCGCTGACTGTGGAGATGGAGGATATTGGCACAACTTAAACTGTGCAAAACATGGTTAGATAAAGAACAACTCTTAAAGTGTAGAACCATGTAGTCCATGGTTGAGTAAAAAACAACTCTTACACTTTAGCCCTTTGTTAGATAAAGAACAACTCCTACAGTGTAACACTTGGTTAGATAACGAACAACTCTTACAGTGCAAAACATGGTTAGGTAAAGAACAACTGTTACAGTAGGAGTTTTCAGATTGCCTGAAACGTGGTGGCGTGTGCCAATGACACAGCAATCGACCCCGGGACAGCAATGTGAAAGGAAGGTGTGTTTTGGACCTGTCTTGTCAAAAGTTGGGTTCAGGAGGTGTAACTGTAACATTGTCACCGTATCATTACACCACAACACAAGGAGATTGATGGATGCTCTCTGTACACATTTTCTCAACACTAGAGTAAACAGTAGCGCTATCATCAAACATTTTACTCCTCTACAGTTTTAAAACATT
Source organism: Coilia nasus (assembly GCA_027475355.1). Lineage (NCBI taxonomy): Eukaryota > Metazoa > Chordata > Actinopteri > Clupeiformes > Engraulidae > Coilia > Coilia nasus. The sequence continues at coordinate 31,202,594 of CM050211.1, forward strand.
TTACTCTTTCCACCCTTTTTTGCAAAAAAAGCTTAAAAAGCACACAACACAAATGACTTGTCTCTTAAATGTGCTGTTTATTTAACATAAAATGATGTATAAATTGGTATAGCGTTTGTTTTACCGTGTCTGTTGTCTTATCGTTGTTTTGTGTTTCTAAAAAAGTTTCCCACAAACTCAGGGTTTAAAATAACGGTGTTTTCGCACTTGGTCCCTTTCAGCTGTTTAAACGAACTCAGACGGATGACTCTGAGACGGTTAAAAAAGTCGCCTAATTCGGTTCTATGACGATTCGCCTAATCTGCGCATTATGAACACAAAGTGCGCTGGGTTCTCTTCACCTTTTCCACTCTATGATTATAACCTTCGCTTGCCGTAGATTTATCACATGACTGTAACCGGGAAACTATGCGGTAGAGAGAAAACAAAACATGGCTGGTCATGGTCATGGCTGTGTAATTGTAACCCAGCAGATTTTAGTCACCGGACACACACATGGTTGATTCATCAGGACTTTACTGTAACAAAACATAGAACAAACACGCGCAATTATTTCGCTGTCATCCGTCCTAGGGTAACCCAATGGTATCAAGTTGGCAACTGGGGAAGCTACAGCAGGTTGCCGGGCATTGCTGCGCATGCGCTGCCAACACGTGTATGTGTATACATCATCTCGAACTACAGTTACATTTAAAACCAAATATAGAAAGTTTATGAAATTCACAAATACAAAAAATATATAAAATGTAAGAAAATAACAAATAAAATATATCACTGCTACATAACTGTGTAATCAGTCAGTATTAATGGGTTTCTTGGTTTGGGGTTCAAGGTTTCTGGTGGACCTTTTTGTCAGCATGTGTTATTGAGGAAGTTTTTGCAGTGCTTTAAATTCTTTAATAACCTACTACTAAATGATACTAATAGGTTAACGGTAAGAATAATAATGTCACCAATAATAATAATACTACGTCAAGTTATAAGGCCTACACATCTGTATATTTATGTAATCTTGCAATAATTCCAAAGCCAAAACACTACTGTTTATTTAGCCAAAACACTGTAATGCTGGTATAAACCTACTTCTGGGAAACAAATTGGTTGTAAACATTAGCATTCTCTAGATAATAGGCAAAATAACATTTTGTACAATTACAGTGCCCCCTATGGACCAAATTTTAAGGCATGTGCTGTGCTTTTAGAGGTCTTTGTGCTGATCGTGCATGACGTATTTTGTGCAGTTTCCACCTTCTCGGTCCAAGATATTGGCAACTCAAAATCCCAATTTTTGCATTTACCCATATCACTAGGTGGCGCTATGCTTCAAGTGAGTGTTTACAGGTTGGGTCGATATGCCTCTGTAACACCGACATACTAACACAAAATCGTTGTCTTGGGCAAAATTGTTGACGAGTTATTTAACAAAAACAGTTTTTCGACACGTAGCTTCGCCAGTAAACATCGCCCTCTATGATGAAATGTCACAAAATTTTGTACACATGAAAAGAAAGCTGTTTAGAGTTGGCATGTCAGTTCTGACCAAAGTTGAGCAATTAGATATTGGCAACTCAAGATGCCAATTTTTGCATTTACCCATATCACTAGGTGGCGCTATGCTTCAAGTGAGTGTTTACAGGCTGGGTCGATATGCCTCTGTAACACCGACATACTAACACAAAATCGTTGTCTTGGGCAAAATTGTTGACGAGTTATTTAACAAAAACTGTTTTTCGACACGTAGCTTCGCCAGTAAACATCGCCCTCTATGATGAAATGTCACAAAATTTTGTACACATGAAAAGAAAGCTGTTTAGAGTTGGCATGTCAATTCTGACCAAAGTTGAGCAATTAGATTTTGGCAACTCAAAATCCCAATTTTTGCATTTATCCATATAACTAGGTGGCGCTATGCTTTAAGTGAGTGTTTATGGGCTGGGTCGATACGCCTCTGTAACACCGACATATCACAAAAATGTCATGTTCTTGGGTGAAATGTTCATTGAGTTATTCAGCAAAAACTTTTGGGCGTCTCCCCCTCTTTGATGGACACTGGCACAGCGGGGGGGTGGCCCTTGGGGGCCAAAAGCTTCTAGTCGCTCAAAAAGTTCTAGGGCTACATGCCAACAAAGATTCATATCCCCCAGACTTCCAGTGTCCCGGCAATCGTTGACGGACATTCACTGAAAAAAAGAAAAGAAAAAAGGGAAAAAAGTCACGGCAACACTATAATGACCGCTTTCGCTAGCTTCACTAGCAGCGGTCATAATAATGAATATTGAGGAGAGGTTGTCAGCGGGCGCTGTAACCCATGGTTAGGTAAACCACAGTAGCACAACCCCTGCAGAGTAGCCCTTAGTTTTAAAACATCTGACAGTTTAGCTTATCGTAAAGTTTGCAGGACACTTTTTCAGACACATCTTCATTGTTGTTGTTCAAGGTTACAGAGTGCTGGTAGGAAAAACAGTGAGAAAATTTGATACAACATAGACCCAATAATGAGATTGTAGCTAACACTAACTGAATGGGGCATAGAAACTAACTCTCAGTTTCATTTCCCTATGCCCCATTTAGTTAATGTTAGCTGCTGGTTTGCTATTTGGTCTGTACTGTATCAAACTCTTTTTCCTACAGACAGTATTCGGCGACCTCGAGCAACATGGCCAAGGATTGATTCACACTGGACTTCTCCTTAAAATCATATAAATTTAACATATTTTGGTCTTTCTTGCCTGACCCTCCCTGGCTGTACAATGTGTATGTATGTCTGTGTGGCTGTACCATGTGTGTCTCTTTAACAGGAGTATCTCAGAGAGGAAGGGTATCTGAGTTTCTGGATTTGTAATAGGGGTATCTTTGACAGGCGTATCTGAGAGAGGAGGGGGATCTGAGTCCTGAAGCGATACGCATGATTGGAGACCTGCTGAACCAGCAGGGCCTGATGTACACGGCGCTCTCAGAGATGGTCTATGACCAATACGACATCAGCGACACCGTCAAGTAAGGCCTGACCGATTAAAATGCATGGTACAATTCAGTTTTTTAAAAACTACGTTATATCAGTCAGTTCCCGTTCAGTCGATTCACTCGGTACAACACAGAAGTATGGGATATCATGCCCTTGCGTGTCTGGATGAAGACACCTTTATTCACGCCTGAAAGGCACATGACGCATGTTGACGGAGGCTTGTCCGCCCGACTGTTATATAAGCGAGTCACCCGCGTCATCACTTCAGTTCAAGCTCTCTTCACCTGCACTTGGACACCTAATCTGCTGCCCGTGGCCCTCTGAGACCCCCACTCAGAGACCCACTCGGTTCTCTGGTTTCTTCATGCCCGAAGCCCCAGCTGCTGAGAAGCTTTGCCTTCCGCTGTTCCTGGATTTCGTTACGGAGGTAACGTCTTTGTGGAATAAGCCCGAGTTGGATAGTCTGGTGCCCGCTGGGAGCCCCGCCACTGACCTGCTTAATAAAATCAGAGTTGCTATGGACTACACCTTGCGTATGACCCGCTGTGCTGCTCTGGCATTGGGTAGAGGAATTGCAACCACCGTGGTGGCTCAGCGTTATTTGTGGCTCACCCTCTCAGCCTGACAGGGATATAGTCTCTTATGTTGATGAGCCAATGTCACCCACAGGTTTGTTTGGTCAATCACTTGAGGCAATTCAAGCATCGTTCAAATTGCGTAAAAAGGCTGGCTGCAGGCTGAGGCTCTTCGTAGCGTGTTGCCCAGACATGACGCTGTGAAAGCCAAGCCACCGGCACCTTTCCGGTGGCAGGTTCAGTTGTCCCAGCCCGTCAACAAGAGGGCTGCATCTGCTTCCCCCGGTCAGGCTTTGAATACCACTCCACGCCAGCCTGCTTGGCCCAGACCTCCTCCTCCTCCTGGTCCACAGAGAGACACCACGTTCAGGAAGAGGAAGCCAAATTCTTCCTAGCTCTGGTTGTTGCTTGCGGAAGACACCACAGCCCCCCTTTCAGTGCCACCACAGTCGTGCCACAATTTGTTTCAGGGTGCCAGTCCAAAAAGGACTCACTTATCCCTCGCACAGTCTCCCAAGCACACCCACCTTGTCACACCAGTTCTGTGATCAGCCCAGAGTTTAAAGCAGTGTGTGTTTTTTGTGTTGCAAAAAAACCTCAAACAAAAGATGCTGTTTATTTGCAAAATGTGCGCATAAGCGGTTTCCCCTGTGCGCCTACCGCCCTTTGGCCACACAGGGGCACCCGCGCTCCATTTATATTGTTTCGTCTTCTCACATCCCAGATTGCCCACTGGCGCACCATAGGGGTTTCGCCATGGGTCGAATCCACAATAGCCAGGGAATACAGGCTGCAATTCTGCTTCTGCTCTCTTTGGTTCTCCACTATTGTCAAGGCGAAGGTCTCAGGGGCTGTAGTTGTAGTCATGAGGGAGGAAATAAGCACTCTGCTCTTGAAATGGGCGGTACGGGTTGATCAGAGGCTCACAGCGGCTGGTACAGTCGTTATTTTGTAGTACCCAAACGCAATGGCGGGTTATGTCCGATTCTGGACCTCTGTGCACTGAACAAGCATCTGAGGGTTATCAGTTTCAGAATGTTAACATTACGTCAACTTCTGCACTTGGTCGGTCCAGGGTGCACCACTAGGTAGAATAGTCTTCCGAAAGTTTATAACGATGGATGTGTCCCTCAGGGGCTAGGGAGCAATTTGCGAGGGGAATACTGTGAGGGGGGAGAGTCCCCTTCTCAGAACAGACTTCATATAAATTATCTGGAGCTGTTGACGGTGTTCCTAGCCCTCAAGCATTTTCTCTCGTTCATGGGGGGGCATCATGTTTTGATCAGACAACACCACAGTTGTGTCGTACATAAACAGGCAGGGGGAAACCCATTCTCTACCCTTTTTGCAGCTAAGAAAATCACTATAAGTCCTATAGGGCATCCGTCATCTGCTGTCAGTTCGTGCAGCTCATGTTCCGGGTGTTCTCAACCAGGGTGCGGACCTTCTCTCCAGAGGGGGGCCACTTGTGAGAGAGTGGCATCTCCATCCCGAGGTGGTGTCTCTGATCTGGGATCGGTATGGCAGGGCCAACGTCGATCTATTTGCATCCAAAGAAAACGCACACTGTCCTCTGTTCTTCTCGATGCGAGATCCGGCGTACTTGCCTAAGGTTCTGCCTAAGTCTTATCAGTCTATGGTGATTGTTTTAGATGCCTTCTCGCCCGCTCCGTTTACATCTAAGGAGCAAGAGAGACAGCACTGCTTATGTCCTGTTCGAGCGCTGCATCTGTATATACAGTGGTATGAGAAAGTTTGGGCACCCTTGACAACTGGCATTATTTATATTCACCAATCATTGGGTGTTTTAATTCACAACTTAATTTTTATATATCAAATAGCTGATGAACACAATCATATTTCAGCAGTGAAATGAGGTTTATTGGGTTAACAGAAAATGTGCAGTATGCTCCAAAACAAAAAAAGGCCCGTGCATAAATTTGGGCACCTTAATAGAAAAATCATATTAGTATTTAATAGAGCCTCCTTTTGCAAAAATAACAGCCTGTAGACGCTTTCTGTAGCCACCAATGAGTGTCTGGATCCTGGATGATGGTATTTTGGCCCATTCCTCCTGGCAAAACCTCTGCAAGTCAGTGATGTTTGAAGGATTCCGACCGCCTGCTTCAAGTCATCCCACAGATTCTCGATGATATTCAAATCTGGGGACTGGTATGGCCATTCCAAAACATTGTACTTGTTCCTCTGCATGAGTGCTTGGGAAGATTTTGAGCAATGTTTGGGGTCATTGTCTTGTTGAAACACCCATTCCCGGCGCAACTTCAACTTTGAGACAGACTCTAGAACATTATTCTCAAGAATCTGCTGATACTGAGTGGAATCCATGCAACCCTCAATTTTAACAAGATTCCCAGTACCAGCACTGGCCACACAGCCCTACAGCATGATGGAACCTCCACCAAATTTTACTGTGGGAAGCAGGTGTTTGTCTTCGAATTCTGTGTTCTTTTGCCACCATGCATATCGCCTCTTGTTGTGACCAAACAATTCAATTTTTGTTTCATCAGTCCAGAGTATTCGTTTCCAAAATGATATTGGCTTGTCCAAATGTTCTTTCGCATACCTCAAGTGACTCAGTTTGTAACGACTGTGAAGAAAAGGCTTCTTCCGCATCACTCTTCCGTACAGCCTTTCCTTGTGCAAATTGCGCTGTATTGTTGACCGATGCACAGCGACACCGTCTGCAGCAAGATATCCTTGCAAGTCTTTGGAGGTGGTCTGTGGGTGGTTTTTAACCATTCTGACCATCCTTTGTCTTTGCCTCTGTGGAATTTTTCTTGGCCTACCATTTCTGGGCTTAAAAATAACTGTGCCCGTGGCCTTCCGTTTCCTCACAATGTTCCTGACAGTGGAAACTGACAGCTGAAATCTTTTGGACAGCTTTTTGTAACCTTCCCCTAAACCATAATGCTGGATAATCTTGGTTTTGAGCTCATCAGAAAGTTGTTTTGATGCTCCCATGTTGCAGCTCTTCAGAAAAGAGTCAAACAGAATGAGAACTGGCATTTGGCCACCTTAAATACCTTTGGTCATTATTGGATGCACCTGTCAATTAAGTTCAAAACTTAACGAGCTGTCTTTGGAACACGTCTGCTGTGCAGCAGCATGGTTGTCTCTACGCTTCTACTGCTTGGACGTAGTTGCCCCTTCAGTGGCTCATTCTGTCCTTTCATCCGCAGCAGACTGAAGATGTCGTTCAGCTTGGCTGTGCGTCCCGTACATAGTATAGAGGTCCCATACTTCTGTGTTGTACTGAAGTGAGTGAGGCGGGTGACTCACTTATATAAGAGTCGGGCGGACCCGCCTACGTCACCACGCATCACGTGCCTTCATGCGAGGGCGTGATATCCCATACTTCTGTGTTGTACCTCGTAACTCCCCCTTAGGGAACAGTGGTTACATGACATTGACATTCTAATGTAATCTAATCTGATCAATGGAGACATTATTTCAGGGTGTCCAAGGAGTCTGCATGCTCAGGAACATCCATAGTCACCCAAATATTACACTTAGAAATATGTTCTTTGAACTGCTCAGTAAGAGAATTCATGCAATAAAAGTAAGTATTTGTTGTTTTGGTTTGAAGATACTATGAAGTGACTGGAGGGTCTGACCTCCTCCCTAAGGCCTTCCTTGCGGTCCTTGATGTGCCCATCCTCCTGGACTCCCCCGTCAAGTCCATCAGGCAGTCTGCTGATGGGGTCACTGTGTCGTATCAGACCGGCCAACAGCTCTCTCTCACTGACCTGGCTGCGGATGCTGTGCTGGTAACAACCACAGCCAAAGCGGCCGTCTTCATGGACTTCCAGCCGCCCCTCTCGCCATCCAAGATGGATGCGCTGAGGTCTGTGCACTACGACAGCGCCACCAAAATCCTACTGACGTTCCGGCGGAGGTTCTGGGAGGAGGACGGCATCCGCGGAGGCAAGAGTGTGACGGACCGGCCCTGCCGCTTCATCTACTACCCCAGCCACGGTTTCCCGGGCAACGACAGCATCGGCGTGCTCCTGGCCTCCTACACCTGGTCTGACGACTCGCTGCTGTTCCTCAGCGCGAGCGACGAGGAACTGAAGGAGCTGGCGCTCCGGGACCTGGCGCTGGTCCATCCGGACCACGACATCCACGCGCTCTGCACCGGTGTCGTGGTGAAAAAGTGGAGCTTGGACCCCTACAGTCGGGGCGCCTACGCCCTCTTCACCCCCTACCAGCACCTCGACCATGCCAGTGACCTCTTCAGGAGCGAGGGCAAGGTTCACTTCGCCGGGGAGCACACCGCCCTCCCCCACGCCTGGATCGAGACCTCCATGAAGTCTGCAATCAGGGCGGCCACCAATATTAACAAAGCCGCGCTGACCTCGGGCTCGACTAAATGCCCTGCCCAAGTGTTACACTGTAATAATACTTAAGTGTTACGGTGTAATAATACCGGAGTATTACGGCGTAATAATACCTGAGTATGATGGTGTAACAATATTTGAGTCTTACGCTGGAATAACACCCGAGTATTACAGTGTAATGATTGTGTGGGTCATGACTTACCTTATTCTTATTATTACCATATTCTGTATGGGTTCCCTTGTCTATACTCTGGCCAGTGGGCTTGTTAAATGCGAGTAGAGGGCACCCTTGTGCCTTGTACTTCAGTATAAAGACCACACCTATCCTATATTTTACAATATAAATATACAATATATATTGCCTGAGTATTATGTTGTAATAATCTTTTAAATGTGCAGAAATTGTGAAAATAATATTAGGATAATATTGTAAATATTGATGAAATGTGTTGATGTGTTTTGTTATGACCGCCGTTAACATTAGCATTATCAAAAAGTTAGCAAAAACTTCTAGAAAAGTTAAAGCGTTAAAGTTACATGTCAAACAATATTTCAAGCAGAGTTATTACATTAAATCAAGTAGAGTAATTGCACTGTAACCATTATCTTGCAGTATAATTGTCCATATTTCATAAAACCTCAGTCAATGGACAAAATATTCTTTAAGACCACACCCATAGAGTTAAAACCAGAGAGAGAGCACTGGTGACGTAATCCTGTGATTCAATGGGGACCCACCGCCATGATCACAATGGGAATGTGTCGTCCATTGATCTCATAGAAATCAATGGTGTCGTCTTTCTCAAATACAGCATGCCTGGGTCCTGTGCCTGTTACAACTGCACCAATAATCGCAAAAAGCGTCTGGAATATCCTTCCAGGTAGGTAGGTAACCTTACAATGTACAATTTTTCGAGAATTTTTATGAAAAAAAAAAAAAAAAAACGATCTTCAAACAGTACTGACAGAATTCCAAGGTCGAGAGACTGTTTGCCCTGGTTTTCTTTACAAGAAATGTATATGGCTGTCTGAATCACCAAATGTATGTTAATAACTGCTGACGCATGTCAAAGTAATAAGGTGCACTGTTGTAATGCAAAAAGCTATTAAAATATTAAAATGATCTGAAAATGCATAGTAGCTACAGGGCTCAAAATTAGAACCTGCCAAGCACCAATGGCATGTAGATTTTTGTTTTGGCGGCTGCTGTTCATCAACGAAATAGATTACAGTTTCAGTTACTGAACATCTTTTAAATTCACAGGACATTAAACCATTTGATGAGCATAACAGTTTTTAGCCTTCCTTGCATGTAACTGATTAATGCTCAGTATATGTACATTAGCAGGATAGTCTAGTGCATAGCTGACGACCTAAATCATTTTACAGACAGCATGTCTTCTAATTGACGCACATTGTGTTTGTCGACATCGCTCCCGTTTTGGCGGCCATTTCTGATCTTCCACGAAGTCACACATTCTGATTACACAATGATAGGGAGTCCTCCCTCTCTAGTTTTAACTCTATGACCACACCAAGTTATTCTGCCATCTGCTGGTCACAATCAATTATTGCAATTACTCTACCTAGGAAATTAAACTGCCAAATACTCAGCCAAGCAAACTACAATGCCAAATACTCAGTCTAGCAAATTTGCCATTGGATGGGTGAAGTTAGAAAACACATTACACTTGTGAGTTAGAATAGTTAGAATACACTTGTGTATTTGCAATTGTGTATGTGTGTTTTTGCAACAGTACTAAACCATGACTTCTCTAACATTTCTTACACAATGTTGTACAAGTGAGATGAAAATGGAATTAAAGTCCACAGAATCTCTTTCCTCCCATTATCTCTTCTATATTATTTAGAAATGAACTGAAATATGAAATCACAGCTTTATTTTCACTAATGGAATAAAACCACATGGGAAAATGATCACGGTAACAAAGTTCTCTCAAGATGTGGAGACGCACACTTGCTGCCGTGCTCTTCTGCAGAAAAAAAAAAACTAGTCACAAAATAAACATGTTCACCACGGTCACTCTAGCTTTTAACAGTAGCACTGAAATATTACATACCTCTTACAGACCTCACTCTTTTTCAAGGCCAATATGACCAAACACACCAAACCAAACACACTCCTTAGCCAGTACTCCGGTACTCTGGTCTCCATGACAATGCTGATGACGGACAGCCATGACATTTAACATCTACTGACATGAAGGCATCCATCGTGGCCAAGCAACACACAACACAGAACTCTATGTTAAAGTCAGTCCTATTGGTCATTGTGATCACATACAGAAGTCAGAACCTCTGTATTTACCCATCACATTTTTTCATTTGCACTAAACGTCAAGATTTGCTTGGTGAGGTCGACACGGACAAGGTTGTTTCTTTTGCCGTTGTTTCGTGATATCCCATGTGCGCTACACATTACTTGAGGGAGTAAAAGGGGTAGAACTTCAATCATAGAACTTTCTAGGCAAGAGTGAAGGCAGGAGGAAAAAGCACACTTTGCCGGACTAAACATCATTTAAGCCATCAAAACATCTGGAGACAGAAAAGGAGTTGTGAGACGTGTGCTCAGTCCTCTGGCTTTACTCTCCCTTCTTACAAAGGTCCATGGAAGTGTTTTTACTCCCTTAGTTGGTTTGCATCTGAGACTGACGCATGGAGTTCAGCTTCGGTAGTACAGTAGCGTAACCAGAAACATTAATTAAATGCTTGTGTGATTTAGGTGGTGATCAACCCAAAACAAAGATAATATCAGTAAATCAGTAGAGAAACATTTTTTATAAAAATGCATTGACAGCCTATTCACATAAACCGTTGTGTGTATTGTACCCATAGATAAAGTGTTTTGTTTATGCAGATATTGCTTAGCAATATCTGAGACCATGAGACCTGCTGATTTAAATTAGTGAAAGATGATTGAACTTCAACCAGAGATTATGTGTGGGAATCGCTAAAATGACCAAACCTGTAATTTTAATTACAAATAAAGTGCTTTGCCAGTCAATGTAGTGACGCATAGGTGCATGTGTATTATAGTGCAGATGTACTGCGTGTTGTGTCTGAACCATGGCTACAGTAGAACCCTGTGCCCACACGCTTTACTAGATGGCAACATTATCTTAGCAGAGGAGCCTACATACTACCTTGGTGGTTGATAAGGCAAGGTTTAGACTGCCAGCTTCATCGTTAGAGACTGCGTCTCTAATTTGAGTTTGATGTTCCTGATTGATTGTCTGCTTTATATTTTATTGACAAAATATGATCTGTGTGTGTTGGCAATGCTCAGTCTCAGTTATCTACATGGTTAAAAATGACTTTTCCCTTGGACATAATGCTAAATAACTAGATTGGGATTTTTGGGATTTGGGTTTATTCATTATTAGGGCAAGGATCATTGTGTTTAGGAATTTATTTATTTACTGGTATGTATTTTTTGGGTGGGTACATGTGTGTGTGTGTGTGTGTGTGTCGTGAGGCGGGGGGTGGGTGTTAGTGACTTCAAATGGCATGTAATGCTATAAGAGAGAAAACAGGAGTGCGGGGAACACTCCTTTCTGAACAAATGATGAAAGATGTCAGAGTGTGTGGATGTATGTGGATGGCAGGAGTTGGTCATGCTCCTCTGAACTCTCTGTTGGGTACCTCACACATTTCTGAAACAAAGTAAAACCAAATTGATATCATCGTGATATTTTATCTAGGAAATTCAGGTTTGTTGATAATATTATGGTGTCTTCTAATAAATCCCTCATTACCTGCATTGGAATTTATTGATAATGTCCTTGATGCTTTTTTGGTCTCTCTTGGGGGCAAATTTCTCCACCATCTTAATGATGTCGGGGTGGGAAGCCAGGAGAGCCAGAGTGTCACGGGCGTGGGTCCTATTTCAGACACAGACCACACAGAAACCACCATCTATTCATATGCAACAGACCAAACTGCAAATACTGTGCATTTCCTGAATATCAAATCCACCATCATGTCCAAACTATCTATTAACAGAGATAAACACGCATTGTAACATGAGCTGAGTGTATTAAAATAAAGTAAGTCATTGACATTGTGGTTGTCTGTGGCTGAAGATGCAGCAACAGGACGTATGTTCTACCACCTGACTTCTTGTGCTGAGTCGAGGGCGAAACAGCTGATGGCGTGAACGAAACGGTCAGTCATCTCTTTCCTGCCGCACAGGAGGCGGGAGGAGCCCACGGTCTCGGCCAGGACCCCCAGGTGCTGAGCAGCGCTCGCCCTCACGGCCGCACAATGGTGCCTGAGGAGCAGAGAGCCAGTCAGAGACCCGAGGGGGAGACAGCGGAGTCACCCAGACTAGAAGTCCAGACATAGAACAAAAGAACCAGATGAACTATACACAAACAAAGCCAAGAGAGACAGAGGACCCAACAAGACACAGAACCATAGGACCACAGAATCAGAACCATAAAGACATCCAGAGAGATATGGACAGAGAAACACAGGTAGGTGGGAATCGCTAGATCAGACACAGAAGCAATTTAGAAGACATCTAGTAAAGAAGGACAGTTTACAAAGAACACAAAGTACTTGTGCATGTAGGAAGAGCACCTTAGGGAGAAACTATAGCTATTACACCTACCCCTACACTATCTATAATCAAGTAAATAGTTCAGGCTGTTAGTCCCTACTCCCAGGTGTAACACGCACAACTGGCCGCTGACTACAGCTATTCACGCAACCTCATGTGAGCTGTACAGGACAGAGCAGCTGAGGGGATGGCCAACTGGAGCCGTACAGACAGATGCTCAACAAGGGTTAACCTGAACCAGCCGGCTACCGTTACAGTGACTGGGGCTGCTGGGGCCGTTTACATGATCCACTCAGCAGCACCTGACTATCGCTTTCCCCCATGGCTTTCACCATGCCAACAACATGCATCTCATCCAGGACCACTGGCAAGCCTTTGCAGTTTCCTCCAACATTTCCTTAACAATTAAAATAACTAGATAAATACATAAAAATACAAGACACTTGCACATGTGGGGAGAGCACCCATTGTACCACACTTCAGGCTTTCCTAACTACAGCCATTACAATTATCCATACACTATGTGGGACACATCCTCAGCAGTGTACCTCAGGATCCACGGGTGTTTCGGGCCTTTATTCACTGTACACCCTCCCCTGAGGCGGCCCCACTAAAGGTGATCAATCCTTTAGCGTGTGTCCACAGTTTAGCTACCTGCTACCCAAATTTCCAAAATGTACTTCGACAATTCACTTACAACCACCGTTTACTTCCAAAATGTACTACTTCCTGCTCATTACCAACTATTTGCACCAACGCATAAAAAATAAATAAATAAATAAATAAAAAAAACCTCATCTCCTAAAATGAATACATAAATAAATAAATAATAATAAAAAAAAATCTCATCTCCTACACCGCCCCCGCCCGACTCCCAAAGTTTTACTTACAAAATTAACCACAACCACAATTTACTTCCAAAATGACCTGCTTACTTACTAATTAGGACTTGTTATCGAATATTTGCACTTTACCACCATTTTACCACAGATACTATGCAGTCATTAACGCATACGCCACTACACAAACGACACTGCCAACAACTAGAGAACAACTAGAGAGCCAGCAGAGACAAAGACCTAAGTGACACAGTAATTCATGAAAATATCTCCTGTCCTGTTTTTTTTCTCTTCTTCTCTGTCTCTCATTCTTTTTCTTTCTCTCTTTCACCCCTCATTCCTCCTCGCTCTACCTCCCCTCTCCTTACTTGAGGCCTGTGTTGATCAGAGCAGCCATGCTGCGTGAGGGGGAAACACAGAGCACCATGTGGCTCAGTGCCATCTCTGCGTCCTCTCTTATGAAATTGTTGGCTTCCCCCGCCTTCTGAAGCAGCACCTGGGCCGTTCCCTCTGCCTCTGCGTCCATGCCCTGGCCCAGGTTGGTGAACAAGTGTGCCAGTGTCACCATGGCAACGCGAGACACCATGGAACGCAGGTTCTTCACCTGTAGAGTCGCCGGTAGAGTAAGACCTTGTGTCACTTTGACATACATACTCAACACAGGCAGGTCATTACTGCTGTTGAACAAATGTGAGTCATAGCCTAGTGACGTTACAGTTTGTAAAAACACTGAGAGGTATGATCCCACACAGTCCTGTGTAGCGTTATGAAGCCATCCCCACACAAATATTCCAATAAACTGAGAAAATGTTCCCCCATGGTTCACAGCAGAGAGTCTCTGACCTCTTTGGTGACGGCCAGGCACAGGTCATGGAGCCTGGGCAGCAGCACGTCAGTGTGGTGCGTACACAGCCGCCTGATGGAGTTCAGGGCCTCCACCTTCTTCTCCCTGCAGCACCAACAACAGAAACACAGGAAACCAAAAACAACATCAAGATGAGTACAGCTGTAGTTTTGATAGTCAGTCTACAGCTATGCTTGCTTATCTATGTGTCACTGCCTTTGTTTATGTAGCCTAACCAATGTTACACCACTCTTCAAACTAAAGTACTGTACATTGTGAAGGAAATCCAGACGGTTTTAAATGCTATCAATTTTCCTGAAGTAAATATTGTACTACAGTCTGGCTTAGCTTTTCAAAAAGTGCATATGTTAGTTGTTAATGTCAGGTGTGAATATGTTAATAGTTATACTTTAAGATTATACTGTAAATCTGACTAGGGGCTGAAAAACAACATCAGGTTGATGACTCAGTCTAGAATCCCATATGGATAGACCAAACACAGTTACACATGAGCAACACACACATCTGCACATCCTGCTCCATGTCCCTGAGCAGGTCTCTGGTGTCCTGATCATGGTGACCTTTTATCTTTTGAATTGCACAAAGCCTAACAGAGGTTCTCCTTGGAGTAACACATGAAAGACCCATTTATCTGGCCTTCATTTAATGAAGCCATAGGAAATCACTAGATTTCTACATTTCACATAGTTTAACTTTCTTACAGGTAAAAACGATCCTTTATATGAAGTAAATATGTTTGCATAGCTTAGCTTTCGTTGAAAATAATCTTAACTTTGCAATCAAGATATGTGTGTTTGCATAATCTAGCATTATTGATTAAAACCTACATAATTTGAATGAATGTAATGTGTGTAGCTTAGACTGTCTTCCCACCAATTGTCAGTGCTGAGGAGCCTGAAGGCCTGCAGGAGGGTCTGCTCCGGATGGGGCACAGGGGACCGTCTGGCCGGCTGTGGCACCTTCTTGGCCTGCTGCCTCTCCCTCTCCCTCGTCTGCTTCACCTCTCTCACTGTCTTCTTCACCTCCTTTACCTCCTCCACCTTCCTCCCTTTGTCCTTCCTCACTGCCACGGACTCCACAGATGTTTGCACTGGGAGGTCAAAGGTCAGGTTTTGTTCCTTTCTGACTACCTGTCTACACTGCATTTGCAAGTGTTATGATACTTTTATCCATCACCGCACTGCACTTTTAATTAGGTTTAGGTTTAATTTAGGTGTTTAATTAGGCAAAGTCAGTCATGCCTTTTTTCTGAAAGGGTATGTGTCTATGGCCTACTCAATGTTTAGATACTCATAGGCTGTTACTAAGGCTTAAAAGACAATACAGTTGGTGCCGCTTTTACAGAGGTGGCTACAAGAGATTCGGACATTCACAATGTGATTTAGGGCATAAACTCCCTTTGTCCCCTCCCTTAACCCTGTGTGTGTGTGTGTGTGTGTGTGTGTGTGTGTGTGTGTGTGTGTGTGTGTGTGTGTGTGTGTGTGTGTGTGTTTTACAGGCTATTTCTTCACTCCTAACCTTCCACAGCAGTGGCCACACTGACTGTTGATGTCTTCCTGAAGCGGGGCACCCTGCTGGGGAACTGTCCGTCGTTGCTTGCCAGCGGTTTGGTTGCCTGTGGAGGGGCGGGGACAGTGGGGACAGTGGAGGTCCCGAGTAAGGGCAGAGCACCAGCAGGTGGAGCTGGTTTCATGAAGCTGCTGCTGCTACCATTTGCAGCGTTCCTGGAAGCTCTTCCATGGAGCAGCGGCTGCAGCGGGTGGGCGTGGTCAAGCCCAGTCAAGTTCCTCCTGCCCAGAGGACGCGGGGCACCTGCTTTGAGAGTCCCAGAGGGCACTCTGTCCCCCAGGAGCAGCTCTAGCAGGGCTGGGTCGACGGCTGCGGGCAGCGTGGAGGAAGAGGAGGCAGCTTCCAGGAGCCCAGACTGCTGCTGCTGCTGCTGCTGGGGTGCAGAGCCTATGGGGGGCAGCACCCTCGGCATGGGTTGCAGGATGGAACCACCGCTTTTCCTCTTTACAGCTAGCAGTCTACTCAGTCCCTCTTTCAGCCTTGAAAAATCCATCTTCAACTGGCCAATTGACAGATGACTGCAGCCTGAAGTACTGACGATGAACAGTTATGTACTTAAAATACGAAAAATATTAATTTACATAAAAATGTAAGTAAATGTATCCACGAAAATAAAGCACGCTCCTGAGTCTTAACAATATTTTGCAAGAAGTGATGTAAAATAGATTTTTTGTCAGAAGACAACTAGTTGGCATTGTGACCTCATCATTATGACGTCAGACAGGTGGCGCTGATAACCCCTGTTCCAGCAGACGTTCATGACGTTTCCGAGCAGAGATTTCACGGGGCTACTCCAGATTACAATCTAGTTTCGAGCAAATACAGATATATAAAGTCATTGGCCTACCCAATATGATGATTTGATGTCCATTAAGTGGGACTATTTAGTCAATTTGTGTGGGCTATTATTAAACGAACATTTAATTTCAATCTCGTTACACAAATGTAACTAAGCACACAAATGTGAACTTCCATGTCATTCATTATGTCTGATGTTTTACAGAAACATTGTAGCCTAGATATATAGCCTATAAATACTTAATTTATTTAGGGTGACCAGACGTCCCGAAAAATTCGGGATAGTCCGGAAATCTAAGCTTGTCCCGAATCCCGAATCCAGCATGTACACAAGATATGCACACACCGGACAGTAACTTGAAATGTTGCCTTTTTTTTCATTTGCACTAAACGTCAAGATTTGCTAGGTGAGGTCAACACGGACAAGGTTGTTTCTTTTGCCGTTGTTTCGTGTTATCCCATGTGCGCTACACATTACTTGAGGGAGTAAAAGGGGTAGAACTTCAATCATAGAACTTTCTAAGCAAGAGTGAAGGCAGGAGGAAAGAGCACACTTTGCCGGACTAAACATCATTTAAGCCATCAAAACATCTGGAGACAGAAAAGGATTTGTGAGACGTGTGCTCAGTCCACTGGCTTTACTCTCCCTTCTTACAAAGGTCCATGGAAGTGTTTTTACTCCCTTAGTTACTCCTTTAGATTAATTGCTTATATCAACATCTGAGTCTGATGCTGGAGTTCAGCTTCGGTAGTACAGTAGCGTAGCCAGAAACATTAATTAAAGGCTTTTGTGATTTAGGTGGTGATTGGCCCAAAACAAAGATAATATCAGTAAATCAGTAGAGAAACATTCTTATAAAAATGTATTGACAGCCTATTCACATAAACAATTGTGTGTATTGTACCCATAGATAAAATGTTTTCTTTATGCAGCTATTTGCTTAGCATCCTGAGACCATAGAACTGCTGATTTACATTAGTGAAAGATGATTTCTATTCATGTTGGGGAACATTTAGGCTACATTAGCATTTCTAGATAAATAAGCTATGGTATTTGTTTGTAAGCGGAATCGCTATCTTTATGTGTTTTACTATTTGATGCAATTGAGAAAGATGGCTAAGCTAAGCTCTGGAACCAACTCCCAGAAGACATTAAAAATACTCCTACTGTTGGCAGTTTCAAATCTAGACTTAAGACCAAACTGTTTTCAGATGCTTTCTGTTAATGATTTCTATTAATGTTATACTTGTTTTGTGTGTTTTGTATGCTTTTATATATTTTATCTACCACATACCACAGAAGAAGACATTAAAAACATAATGCCAGACAGTTGCGTTTGTTATGAGTGTACACAACCACTTTGTGCTATTCCACCTCCTATACTCTTAGTGGCAGAAACGGGAACAATGGCGCTAAATGCAAATGCATAGAAATGTCACCCCAACATTAAACTACTGTACACACACACACACACACATTATATATATATACTCCGCTACTCTGGTCTCCATGACAATGCTGATGACGAACAGCCATGACATTTAACATCTACTGATATGAAGGCATCCATCGTGGCCAAGCAGCACACAACACAGAACTCTATGTTAAAGTCAGTCCCATTGGTCATTGTGATCACACACAGAAGTCAGTCCCATTGGTCATTGTGAACCTCTGTATTTACCCATCACACACGTGAACACAGGACCCAATATTAGGACTTCTGGACACAGGACAGGAGGCAATATTAAGAGTTGGTTTAATAGAATATATTTCAGCTTCAAGACATAGAAATAGATCATTGACCATCCCCGTTCCCCCCTCCCCTGCCACCACTATAAAAGAGCTATTTTCTGACACATCGTTATGCAAAAATGGCGTTGGGACAGAATGTCAGTGGACTATGAAAGCCAGGTTACCCTCCGCGTATAAAACATTGTCACGTTGGAGCGTCTGCTGAAGAGAATGTCCACACATGGGCGGGAGGCAAAAACAACATCTATTTAC